>JAEQBH010001653.1:0-600000 GCA_016808115.1 Tetrastigma voinierianum
CATTTGAGTTGCTCACGATTATTGCCATGTGTCCGCGTCTTGAGTGGTCAAACAAGGAGAGCCAAGTGGGGCCCATGTGGACATGTGACATCTCCTAATTAGATAGAAATCCAAAGTAGGGGGATAAAGTGGATAAGGAATCCAAGCCAACCAATGATGGCTTGACATGTGGCAAGTGAGGGAACAAAAGGGGAATAAATGAAAAGAAAAAGAAGACATCTTCTTCTTCATTTTGCTGGTACATGCAGTGGAGGAAAAAATAGGTTTTAGAGAGAGAAAGTCCAACTTCTCTCTAGATTTCCCGGCATTCGGACCGTCGGTTCTCGTCAGGGTAAGAAGCAAAGTTGCTCTACGCTGTAAGAGTTACTCATGGACACCGATTTTGTGGAGTTTCGACAACTCCGGGAGGTAGGGGTTTTTTCCTACTTGATTTAATCCTGGTTAATGATTTGGATTTTGTGAGGTCGTGAGTGGCCGTTTGGTCAGTCCCAAAACTTGGGATTGAAATGCTGGAATTTTTGGGACTTGTTTTAGACAGTCCCAGATTGATCCTGAGCTGGAAGTGGTCCCCGTGTACTTTACATGTGTGTAAATTGTGGTTTTGGGTGTTGTAAGGCCGGAAATGGCCACGGATTTCGGTTCCAAAGAAGTGGAAATGAGGTTGAGAAGGGGGCTGTCACTCACTGTTTGTGGGACTGTTAAAAATAGTCCCGATTTGCGTATTGGACCAAAAACGTCCATGTGAATTTGCTTAAAATGAATGGCTTTAATTGTGTGGAAAATAATATGTTAATGCATGGAATTTAATGTGTTAACATGGTGTTTGAATTATATGAAATATAATTGTGTGTGAGCCATTGGAAATTAAATTGTTAATTAGCCCATGTGAGCTAATTTTGATGTTATTTCCATGAATAAATAACATGTGGTATGTATGTGAATTTTGTCAATATATGCATGATTGATATATTGGCATGTGTTGGATGAAAATGGCATAATGCATTTCATATGCATTGGGGCAACCTAGAACAATAGGTGTGAGTGCATGACATGAAAGAAAAAGGAAATTGGTTGTGAAAGGAATTTCAAAGGAAGATTTTCTAAAGAATTGCCTTGGAGAGTTGTCCAACAGTTCACGTTGAAGAGGCACATGACTATTTGGTGCCCGGTAATTCACCTCGGAGGGGTTGTCCAATATAGATTTTTCGAGCAAAGCCTTTTTGTTTTGGAAACAATGTTTTTCTCACTCTTGGCTTAGGCATGTGTGAGGGAGTCAATGAGGGCTCGAAAAGTGGGAAAGGGTGAGTCACATTCTCATCCATTTTATGTAGACATTTGAGTAGGAACATATATGTTTTACTTGAATGTGTTTGGTTGTCATTACATGTGCACTTAAGTGGGGAGTAACCCATGTAGGATAATTAAACCTCTTTTGGGCATTGCTGCATACATTCGAGGAAAATTATTTGAAGTGCAGAAGGTTCACAGGAGATGGGGCAGCATCAGGGTTTTAGAAGACGAAGAAATTGCCATATTGGACCTTATTATGTATTTTGTAAAAATCTGGGTAAAAGACCCAGTTTTGGATAATTGTAAATTAACTTCTTTTTGTATAAAATATACATTTTTGTGAGTATGGATGTATGGGTCAATGTGGCCATTTTACTCATGTATGGGTCTCATGATATGAGACACAAGTATTCCGCAGGTTGACGGTGGTCAACGGGACAACCCGTACAAGCCCCAAAAATACCTTGTAAGTTTTATAATAATTTTATTATATATATTCCGGGTATGAATTGAGCCAAACTTAGGTTTTTTCGGGAAAATTGATAAATTGATAAATTATGAAATGTAAATTGAAAGTGTGAGCATATGATTTAATAATATATGCTAAAAATGAGAAATTGAGTGAACCCGGAAATAAACCCAAGTGAAAAAGGGCAAATGTGGAAAAATTTGTAAAATGAGGACCTAAGGGTCAATTGTTATAAAGAATAAATGTCTAAGTGAATTTATGATATATGAATGGCCAAAGTGTATAAAAGGAGACTAAAATGGAAAGTGGATTTATTGGGTGGCCAAACAAGGCCTTATGAGAGTAAGTGACTTAAGACCAAAGGTGGAAAATTAGAAAGGATAATAATTCAGTAGCCAGGCCAAACAAGGCCTTGCCAAAAAGGAGAATATAAAGGCCAAAATGTGGTCTTAGGGCTCATTATATGAGCAATCTCGTTTTTGAGGAAGAGGAGAGGAGAAAAAGGGAGAAAAGCTAGGGTTTGGCAAGAGGTCAAGTTTTGGTTGGATTTGCTTCCCATTTCTTGCTCCTAAAAGACCAAGCAACATACAAGAAGAGATTTGAAGAGGTTCAAGGTAATAAATCAAAACCCTAACCTCATTCTTTTTTATTTGGATTTGAGTGAAAAGCCTTAAATTGAGGAAAATGGATTTTTATTGATTCTAAACCACATTTGGAGTTGTTTTGGGTGGATTCCATGGTGGATTTTTGATATGGAGACCCGGGTGGAGAAGATTTGTGGAAGAAAATGAGTGAAATGCCAAAATCGAACATTTAAGGCAAAACCGTAGGGTGTCATAGATGCAGATGGAGTGAATACTTAGAGTCATAGGGATGCGATGGTGTCGATCTGGGTGCCGCTCAAACTTGATACCGGTATCGGCCAGCGATGGATAACGGTGCCAGTACCGGTCAAGTGGTGCCGGTACCACTGCTTTAACAACCTGTTTTTGACATATTTTTGCAGCACATCGATATCTCTGGAGTGTTTAGGGACCTAAGAAATGAATAATGGGGATTCAAGTAAGGATAGGACTAAGTGAAAAGCGTCTTAGTACCTCACCAGAAACGATGACTTAGCCTCAGAAAGCCAGTCGTCTTCGAATAGGACTTAGTGTCTTAACCTAAGACTGTTAACAAAAATAAATTTGTAATTCACTAAAATTGTTTAACAATTGTTTATCCACTAAGAGTGGCGTGAATGTTATTGACTAGGGACGGGTGATGATCGCCTAACCTAGGACCGAGATCGAGAAGAAGGAAGGAAGCTAGGTCGACAACCCGGTTTGTTCTCGACTCTATTCTTATTTAGTATTACGTGGTTACCAAGTAACTATAAAAATGAGTACATGAATAGTATGAAATGAGTATATGAAATAAGTACATAGATTGAGTATATCTTTGAAAAGATATCTGAAAGTGAATATGGAATTGAAATGTGATATTTGAAAACGAATGAATGTGAATGATGATAAAGACGGGATTCATTAAACGAAATCCGTCATAAATGTGAATTGATTGATATATCGAATGAACCGCCTGACGGGATGCACAAATCGGCATCTGTCACGAAGGCACCCTGAAATTGTCCAATGTCTCACTTGGTGGGATGCACCAATCGGCATCCGTCATGATGTCGTATGGCATTGAAGAAATGTTCCCACTTGGCGGCATGCACCAATCGACATCCGTCATGATGGCGTATGGCATTTAGTTGATACCACAGCGGTTTTGCAATCTGTGAAAAATCTTTGATGGTGCTTTGTAGAATCCCGGCGTGGCCTAGAAAACAGTCCCTTTTACCCGACGAAGGTGGAGGTAACTTTTAGTGCTTCAATCTTCGCCCTATACACCTCTATCCCTCTTCTTTGAGATCAGATGTCGAGAATGATACCCTCTTGTACCATGAAATGGCACTTTTCCCAGTTGAGTACTAAATTTGTCTCTTCACATCTTGCCAGTACAGCTCTCAAGTTTTCTAAACAATTGTCAAATGAATTTCCCATTACTGAGAAATCGTCCATGAAGATTTCAATAGTATTTTCCACCATGTCGGAGAATATGGCCATCATACATCACTAAAAAGAGTACGGGTGCATTGCAGGTCAAAGGCATCGTGGATGCGAATGTACCATGGGACAAGTGAATGTTGTCTTCTCGATCTTCGGGGTATGGCAATTTGGTTGTAGCTGGAATATCCATCAAAGCAATAATATTCATAACCTGCTGGTCGATCGAGCATCGATCCCAAGCGACAAAGGAAAGTGATCTTTTAGTGGCCTTGTTCGACTTAGATAATCAGTACAAATCCTCCACCCAGTAGCGTTGCGACGGCGTCAGATGTTTTTTCAGTCACGATGATAGTTGTTCCTCCTTCTTGACACTACAGGCTAAAGGCTTACCCGTACAGCATCTAAAATGGGATAAATCACCCCAGTGTCTAGCCATTTTAGCACTTCTTTACGGACGACCTCCTTCATTGTCGGATTTAACCTTCTCTGCGCTTCCACTGAAGGTCTATGTCCCTCTTCTAGTAAAATACGATGCATGCACATAGAAGGACGAATCCTGCGAGATCCAATTTAGAGACCATCCGAGTGCATGTTTGTGATCTCGGAGGACCCTCAATAACTTCTCTTCCTCTAGTACAGTCAAAGATGCTGAAATGATCACGGGTAGTGTAGATTCTACCCCAAGGTATGCATACTTCAAATGGCTAGGTAGAGGTTTTTGTTCCATTTTGGGTGGTTGCTCAATCGATGGGACCGGCGTTTTAACTCAGCCGCGAGGAGATTGATATTTAGTCTATTGTGTCAGAAAGAGTCAATCCATTTGACATATTCTTCACCTCTTATTTCAAGTTCTCCGGTTCATTTCCACTAGGCTGGTCTCCCAGGTCGGTGAGACCACTTTGGCTAGACATATAATAGCCTCAACCATTTCGGCCATGAAAGCAGTATCACTTTCTGGCGGGTGTCTCAGCTGCGTCAGTACGTTGAACTTTACTTCCTCTTCTTGTACTCTCGGTTTGAGTTCGCCTTTGTACATCAATCATTTACATACGCCAGTTGCAGAAATGTTCTTCCCAGGTGTGGGTATTTCTTTATCTTCCTCCATATCGAAATAATGAAATATGCTGGAAAGATATATTTGTGACCTTTACTAGACATCTTCTATTATCCCTCTCGGATGCTTCAAAGATGCGTACGCAAGTGAAGAAGTGGCTTGTAGTCGGGCGGGCTTCTCCTAATCCCCCAAGCGCTTGAAAATGGATAAGGGCATAAGATTAATGCGCTTAGTCACATAGTGCTCTTTCAAAAATAGCATTTCGATTGTGCAAGGGATGAGTGAAGCGCCTAGGTCCTTAAGCACGTAGCGGCTTCCTGCGAGAGGATGGGGCTGCGTTACTCAGTTAAGTTCACGGTTCGAGGAAATCGACTAATGCGTCTCTTATGGGATAAGATGTCTTTCATGAATTTTACATAAGCGGGCATACGCTTTCACAGGGCATCGGTAATGGGATATTGATATGCGGCTTTGTGAACATCCATGAATTTCGTGAATTATCGAGTTTATGCTTCTTGAGAGACCTTTGTGGGTAAGCTGGTATCGCGGCCTTTGCTTGATAGAGTTCTCTCGATGTTGTTTCTCCTAAAATTTGTTCTTTATGCATCATCTTTTTGCTCTGGCTGATTGACCTTCTCAGTCTCTAAGCGTTCGGTAGGGGTTATGTAATTATTTCAATTCTTTCCCACTTCTCAACATGGTTGCTTTAACATGCTCGTTCCATCTCTCTTGGGTTTACTCGGTGCTTGGTAAAGAACCGGTTGTCTTACGTCGATAAATTTGTAAATTTAGCCCATTTGTGCCTCCAGGCTACCGGTGTGTTGCTTTATTGTTCAAGCGGGTTGCTTCTTCTTTGCATGTTGGCGCCGTTTCATTCATAAAGCGAGTGGGAAGTTAACATGCATCTGAAACTTGTTCTAAATCCAACTTTTTCGAAGGTTGGTTCAGCGGCTGGATTCGATGGCATATTGTTCTGATTATTCCACCGCCCCATATCCTTGATTGTTCTGGCTGATACGGTTACGATTATTCGCCCTTGGCCGATTACGATTCGATAAGCTGTTTCCCATACGGTCCTTCCTGTTGTGATTGATTCTGATTAAACCTGGACACGTACTGGGCTTGCTCTACTGTAGGGTTTCCTGACTGACATTGCGTCTTTGTTGTGCGGTCCACCCGCAAATTCATAACTCCATGGGTTAGTTGGATTGCGTTTGCGGTTCCTTCTTTGTCTATTTAAGCCCATTTTAGTCGGTGTGCCACATGATTCACCCGGTGTTGAGGACCTCGTTATCTGTGCCACCAGCCGGTGCTTGCGGGTGTAGCCTTCTCTCTAGGCCACTGATTAGTGTTGGTCGCAGCATCTTCTAAGATTTCATAAGCAGTGCAGTGGTTTCTTCATCGGTGCTCCTCCAGTTGACATCGATCATTGTTAGTTGCGTTTCTCGACCCGTTATAGAAGGTGTGGACTTGCGTCCATTTGGTCGAGGCGATTGGTGTGGGCACTTGTGATAATTTAATGAAATCTTTCCATGCCTTTGCGGGTTCTCCCCCTCTAGTTGTCGAGGTATTGATCCTCACACAAGTTGTGCAATTTTCGAAGGTGGGAAGAACTTAGTCAGAAATTTTGCACTAAATCATTCCATGTAGTAATGGAATCTATTTGGTGGCCAGTTGTAGTGTTTATCCAAGTGAAATTAGAACAGCAAGTAACCTTAGGCTTCTTGATGCTTTCAGTTGTATTTGATAGTATCATGAGCTTCGAGGAAGTTAGTCAAATGCATGTTCGGGTTCTCGTGGGGTAGTCCATGAAATAAGATATTACGAAGCATCCCATGCGTGACTACTTGATTCGAAATTGTTTGCTTGAATGAGTGGTGCCGATGCGATGCATTTGTCTGAACAACGGTTGGTGGTAATACAGAACTCATCCTAATAGCATGAAGGATCATCTGGCTGTATAAATGGCATGGGTGCTTGATTCCTTCGTGATTCCCATTTACCGGCCTCGTGGTTCGGTGTGTTCAATGCCCGAGATCTTGTTATTCGGTGTTTTCCATGACTATTGGTTTCTAATGCAATTAGTTCTGTTCTCGGCGCAATGCGTGCGAAGTCTTTTCGGCTCGAGGATCGAAGCAGGTGTTGGTTATTTTGATCTCGATGTCGCATGTACTTCTTGAAACACATGCTGTGATAACACACGAACTGACAAAACAAATTACCCGGCACTTCTAAAACTAAACAAAAGTAAAGAAAATTTCAGAGTAATATCTATTTGCTTAATTCTCTATATCAATCTAAACCTGTCCCCGGCAATGGCGCTAAAAACTTGACATGCCGAAAACGAGGTGTGTAAAATGTACGCCTATGTGCGCAAGTGCACGCGTCGGCCCAAGTAATATAGTGTACTCGTGGTACGGATATGTCGATCCACGAGAGGAGACAGTGTAATGACTACAAAGGTTCGGCTTTTTTAGATAATATACGAAAAGATGATTTTAGGAAAGAAGGTGAATGTATGAAGAAATTCATTTGAGTTTAGATTCTAATGAATTGTGGTATTGAAGGCTAGGAGTTATATCTCCTGTCATTTTATTGGATTATTTCTTAAAAAATATTATTCAATGTATTTTGATTTTTCAATGGCGAGGTGATCTTGCCAAGATATCCTCTCTCGGTATATCACTTTATCTCGTGAATAGATTTGAGTATATCTACATCTCGGTCGGTATTCGAGTTGTAGCGTTCTAACCCCAGGAGTGCCACCTTCGGGATCGAATATCTCTGACTAGATTCAAGCGAAGGCTACTCTGCCCGAGATCGGAAAACCTCATCTCTCGAATTTCGGATCTTTAGTGTGATTGTATGCTATGTTGGCCAGACATTATCATATAATTGAACTACAGAAATAGAGCAGATGTAACAAATTGATAAACAAGCGAATAATATAAAAAAGATCAAACTTTAATCCATCAACATATGACGGGGTTCAATATAACCCCCAGAAATAAATCTAGAACATGAGTAGAAGAGATCAAAATGTTGAGTGTTAAAACATAATTCTAATATCAAAAATAAGAAACAGTACAAATCTTGGGCACTTCCTCGAAGTCTGCGTCCTCTTGCTCTAAATTAGTGCCTTTGTTAAATGCGCCTCGATCTTCGTTTACGAGCCACACTATTTTGCTTTTAATGATGAGGAAGTAGGATCTAGTAGGGACGTCGCGGCGTTGAGAGCGTCGCGGCGATGGGGGCGTCATGACATTATTTGCCGGCTTTCTTGCCTTGGTCCCCCATTGCTCCAATGCTTCAAATTTTGCTCTTTTTGCTCGGTGTACACCGTAACCAAACGAGACGCGAATCGAACTGCCACAAAAACTAAGAGTACTATAGAATAAATGTAAAAATGAAAGGCCAAGCCCAGTATAATATGAATGTTTTGGGCCTCATCACACCCCCGAACTTAGTTTCTTGCTTGTCCCAAGCAAGAATGAACTCTAGACCCGGACACATATCGACCTACTAACAACTAACACTAAGGCTGTGTGCACATCTTTGAAAAGTAGAGGATCAATTGGACCGACTCACACTACTGTTGTTTTGCTCGAGTTCACAGGATGCATACAAGTGTTCGACTTTCGGAAAACTCAGTTGAAATAGGTAGAAGTTACTAGTGCATCAAATCCCATGGTACTCAATAGCCTTTCCCAAAGCCCCTATGTGTTTATAATGAATGACCTCCAGTATATGTCTAGGTTGAAACACCCCAAACTTAAACTCAACTCAACTATTTGGAAGAAGCTAACTAGAAAAGGATAGGAGCAGCAATTTACTCACGACCAAATACACAGAAACTTCCTACGTACTTAAAATAAATGTAAGAAAACCTAGTGCCAAAGTTTTAGTAAGTGTTCACATGGGGATCCATTGGTGACTCCCACCCGGTTAGTTAAGAGGGCACCAGGCATTAAATTCCCTTCAAACTTCACCCAGAACACTTCCCCGACCAAACTCGGGGGCCCTAGGTTGCGTGAATGATCCATCTTGTCCCATGAGGCGGTGAAGTCAATGACTCCGGCCAGTTGGCTCGAGGCATTAGGCTTTCACAAGCCCTTGAGGCTTGTGATAGGGATTGGGTTGGATGATCTCGCTTATTCTTATGCGAGATACCTATTTTTGTCACATTTGTCTTTTCTTTTCACTTTTCTATTGTTTTTGTATTTTCTCTTTTGTTTGGGGCTCGATGGCAATCCTCTTTTATTAGATTGTCCCATCACTCAAATGGATTCGAGTCTCCCGAGTTAGTCGAACTCACCGAGTGGTTGGTCTCGGTGCCTATGCATGCTCACGAAGGTCATTAGTGTGAGTGTGATAGGGTTCTTGAGAGCTGGGTAATGTGACTACTCGGGTTGGTTCACTAACCCTTTCCTATTCAACCTAATTCACAGAGCATCAAAGCATTTGTATGCATTTGAACATTCATGTTAATTGGTCAGTCCAAAGTGATCCTCAATTTTAACATGGCATAATCATAATTATTACATATAAGATTGACCTAACACGGCATAAGCAGACACACATGACTCGAGATAAAATTTGGACTAAACATGAACTAAATAGAAACACAACTATCTTTGAACAAAATAAAGCACTATAAAAACAAAAGCCTTATAAAAACACTTTAAGAAAGCAAAGAAACATAACTAAACAAAAAAATAAAACACGATCACCACCCCCCGAATAAAATATGGTGTCCCCACAGATATCAAGAAATAAATAGTAAGAGGTGAGAGGGGACTCCCCACGAGTGATCAACTGCGGTGGTGGTGGTGGAGGCGATAACGACGAGGCAGAGCGTGCAGGCTACTGGGGCTGGCTAACAGCTGCGAAATGGTGGCCTGGTTGGCCGATGCCAGGTACGCATATGCACGGAGGGCTCCATGTCTGTGTGAGGGCGGTGCTCCTATGTCACATCCCGAATCGTCAAAGCGCTCGAGTGAGGAGAGCATAGGTCCTCAGATGCAGGGAAGAGCTGGAGGGAGAGGCTATGGCCGGTAGTGGCAGGGTGGTGGTGGAAGTGGCTGAGACGAGGACCAGCCAATGTCTCCCTGGGGATCGCCCAGGGATCCAAAACGAGCCCGATACTCATAAAGCTCGTCCTCGTCCGAGGGCTCATGACCCGAATCGTAGGCCCCCTCAGGTTGCGGGACACGGGTGTGTCAGCAGCGGATATGGCTTGTTGGGTGAAACCCAGTATCGGTGTCGTTCAAGGGCACCCGGCTTGTTGCTAAGCCAAAAAGATCGAGAAGAGTGTCGGGGTTCATCTTTACATCCGGTTATGGAGGATGGAGATCTCCCGATATCGCTATATTATCAGAAGGTATACCGTAAGATGGCATAGTTGAGCACGGCCCGCTGGGCAATCACTTCACACACGTTCGTCGTCCGAATGAGGCGGCGTGATGAAGTGGTGCCGGACAGGAATGAAGGCCAAATGCTTGGCCTTGAAATTGTTCCGCATGGCCCGCTTTATTGATTTTCCACTCCCACCCTAGACCATTGGGTGTCTGGCGTATAATCTCGGGGTAGTCGGTGCTCCGCGGAGCGTCGAGCAGCTCGAAGGGATATCTCTAGGCGTAATAACTATTGATCGACTCCGCCCTTTGAAATTACGACCATCGCCCAGCACCGACTTTCTTCCAACACATGGGATCTGCGATTGGCGTAGAACTTCAGCACCACGCTCATCCATTTCTTGGATGAGGTGGTTGGCCTGAGAGCACACCATCCCTTAGCCGCAATTGTCTTCTTGAGGAAGAAGTCATCGGAATTGGTGAGCCTTCTCCTTGATGAAGGATCGGTTTTTGCAAATGATGCCAGCCGATCGACACTCAATTCACGTCGGCGTGACATCGTGAGTGGGAGTCGGGTCCTCATTTGGTAGGCCTAAAACTTCAGCCGACGATTTCACATCTTGCCGGACATTGGTCGAGGGTTCAAAATGTAAGTGGTGATCGTGCCGGCCTGAACAAAAAACACAAACACCCTAGTGGTCACTATAAGAAATCGAAACTAACTAATTTCCTAATGGCTCAAACACAATAAACCTAGTGTGAGCAGAAATAGGCACCTACCAAGCCATACCCTTTCGTGAAAGCAAATGTACCTGGCCCCAGAAGCCAGGAGCACGGGGTGGTGAAAATGCCACCGATGACTGAACCCCGGATGGAATGACTTGTAGGTGCACAATGGTGGTGGAGGAGCGTTTATAGGGCCTCTTGCAGACCGGTGAAATAGGGCTCGGCGGGTCCGGTGGAGACGAGGGTCTTGTAGGAAGGCTAGGGTTTCGGGTAGTGGAGTGTGTGAGATAAATAGTCAAAATGAACTGTTCTTGGGCTTAAAGCAGACAGCGTCGGCGTGCGGGGGCAGCGTGCAGCGACGTGGCGGTAAAAATTAACAGCGTCGCTGACGTCTGAACGCGATCGGCGTGAGTCACCATGAAAATCCTTTGTCAGCGGCGTGACCGGAAGGATACATTTGGCGGTAGCGGCGTGGAAGGTTCACGTCGCGGCGTGGCGAGAAGGTCAATTTGGCGTCAGCGGCGTGGCGAGAAACCAACGTCAGCGGCGTGACAAAAGGATCTGATTTGGCGTCAGCGGCGTGGGAGGTCCACGTCGCGACTTGACAGAGAAGCTATGGATCAGTAATAGCTTTGTGCACATTGATGATCTCTTGATCAAGAAAACCTCCCTCACTCGTACTTGTGACTTTACGGACTTGTAATGCACCTCTTGAATGAATCTTCCCCACTAAATGCATTGGATTACGAAATTAAACAAACGAGTAGAAACCCCTTTTGGAGTGAAGAAGGCTAGAAACCCTATATTGCTGAAAATAAACAATAGAAATTGGAACTAGAAAAGGAAAAGTTTAAGAAAACACTTAGGTTGCCTCCCGAAGCTATGTTTATCTTAATTATTTCGGCGGCCGGAGCTGCGCAATAACAAAGGGCAGAACTCATATGATATCTGGCTACATCGTGTCTGCTGCTATCAAAAGAATGTTTTGCTTGTCTCGAAACTTCGCCTCCATATGCGGCTTCAATCATTGGAGTGGTGGCGTAAATGTGCCTTTCTCGGGATGTGTAACTTACCTTTACCGTGCGAAAAGACCTTGGTCCTTTGTGAAGGCAGGACCATCGTGACTTCAATTTCCTGGAAAAGCTTTAGTGGGGAATTGCGATAGAAGACCTTTGTTGTCCGTAGTGAGACTCCTTTAAATTGATGTGTTTGTCGATGCGGGCTTTAGTCTTTCCTTGTAAATGCGGGCGTTTTCACCAAGCTTCCGTTTAAGATTCATTCAGTTCACTTTGAGTTGGAAGCGGTCGTTTTCGCCGGCCAATGCTATCCATGTTTAAGCTGTCTAGTATTTAACTCATGCTCGATGCTCCAATTCCAACTGGAAGATGACAGCTTTACCATAGCGATTACGAGCGGTGACATACCTAAGGAGTTTTAAATGTTGTACGGTATACTTTGAAGTGTATCAATCCATCTTTTCAGACCAATCCTTCTGGAATAGTTCTTTATCTTCTGAAGAATATCTTTGATTTCTCGATTTGTCCTCGTATGGTTTGGTATGGGTGGTATGCAAGTGAATGTACGATGTGTGCCCCTACTTTTGCAAAACCTTATCAATTACACTTATTGCGAAATGGGTACCATTATACGTGATCGAACTCGAGTTCCAAAACGTGAGAATATATTCTTTGAGGAATTGAGCCACAACAGCATCATTGGTGCGTGTGGAATCGCTTCTCACTTCGAGACATAGTCTGCCCAGCCAAGATGTACGAGTTCTTTGTATGATGCAGGGGAAATAGTCTATGAAATCTATCCCCATAAATCAAACATTTCCTCGAGTAGGATGCATGGGTGGCGCAAATCCTTTCTAGAGATGTTCCCCGTTAGTTGACATTTGTCACACGTGGGAAGCAGATGATGAAGCATCTTTAAAGCGAGGAAGGCAGTAAAAACCGGATTGAAGCACCTTAGGCTGCTGTTCTCTGGCCACGAAAGAAGTGTCCACCACACGGTAAGTGTGACAATGGTTTAGAATGCTTTCTTGCATTTCATATGTTTACACATCTCCTTATGACCTGATCAGCGCAGTGTCTGTAAAGAATTGGCTCCTCCCAATAGTAGTGTTAAGGTGTCTTTGAAAAACCTAACTACTGTGTGATAGTTAAATTTGGAGGAATTTACTTTAGCTACCAAATATTCATAATCTGACCATGGACGCCTCTTTTCCTCAATAGCCTAGGAGTTTCTCTCGTCTGGAAGTCGTCATTGATGGGACATCATCTCTGGCCCCTTAGTCGTGAAAGATGAGTGCGCCACTAGGTTCTCGGTCTGCTCTTGTCTTTAATTTCCACGTCAATTCTTGCAACAAGAGGACCCACCCCGAATTAATCGGGGTTTTGCATCTTTCTCTTGGTCATCAAGTACTTAATGGCGAATGATCGGTGTGCACCACGACTTTGTTGCCAATCAAATATATTTGAACTTATCAAAAGCAAACCTGATAGCCCAGCTGACTCTTTCTGCCTTAGTAGCGTAATTCAGGTGAGCATCATTCAGGTTCTACTAGCAATAACGATTACAGAAAGATTTTCTCGTTTACGCGAGCGCGATCGAAGTCGGCATCACCGCGTGAGTTCAAGCGGAAAAGACCAATCACGGTGCAACTGATAGAATTTGAAACCGACTTATCATGACGCGAGAATGCATGCGAAACATTGCGAATCAAATTCAAATGGGATCCTTGGACTGATGGGTTAGAGCGGCGGTTTCAATCTGTGAAAAATCTTTGATGAGCGCTTTGTAGAATCCGGCATGGCACAGAAAACTTAGTCCCTTTTGCAGACGAGGGTGGGGTAACTTTTAGATTGCTTCAATCTTAGCCTATACTGCCTCTATCCCTGCTGTGAGATCAGATGTTCGAGGACAATACCCTCTTGTACCATGAAATGACACTTTTCAGTTAGTACTAAATTGATTACATTCACATCTTGCCAGTACAGCTCTCAAGTTTTCTAAACAATTGTCAAATGAATTTCCCATTCTTGAAATAGTCCATGAAGATTTCAATAGTCTTTTCCACCATGTCGAGGATGTAAGCCATCATACATCGGCCCGAAAAGTACCGGTGCATTACCGCAGTCAAAGGGCATCGTCGAATGCGAATGTACCATAAGGACAAGTGAATGTTGTCTTCTCGATCTTCGAGAACTATGGCAATTGGTTGTAGCAGGAATATCCATCTAAAAGCGATAATATTCATAACCTACTAGTCGTCGAGCATGCGATCAGCGACAAAGAAAGTGATCTTTAATTGGCCTTGATGACTTAGATAATCAATACAAATCCTCCACCCCGTGCTTCAGTTCCTTGGCAAGCGTCAGATGTTGTTTGATCGATGACGATTGTTCTAAAACGGCACTACAGGCCCGGGCTTACCCATGCCTTTATCTGAAATAGGATAAATCACCCAGAATTAATCTAGCCATTTAGCACTTCTTTACGAGACGACCTCCTTCATTGTGTGCAGTTTAACCTTCTCTAGCAGCTTCACGAAGGTCTATGTCCTCTTCTAGTAAAATACGATGCATGCACATAGAAGGAGCGAATCCCTGAGATCGACTAGAGAGACCATCAGGAGTGCATGTTTGTGATCTCGGAGGACCCTCAATACTTCTCTTCCTCCCAGTACGGAGTCAAAGATCTTTGAAATGATCACGGGTAGTGTAGATTCTACCCCAAGGTATGCATACTTCAAATGGCTAGGTAGAGGTTTTTGTTCCATTTTGGGTGGTTGCTCAATCGAAGGGACCGGCGTTTTAAATCCTTCACCCAGAGATTCGAAGTATTTCCGTCTATTGTGTTCGAAAGAGTCCATCCATTTGACATATTCTTCTGCCTCTTCGCTCAGGTTCTCGGGTTCGTTCTCAATAGGCTAGTCTCGAAGGGTCGGTGGGAACCACTTTGGCTGAACATAGCCTCGACCATTTCGGCCGTAAAAGCGAGTATCACTTTATTTGGGTGTCTCCTTTGCGTCAAACACGTTGAACTTTACTTATCTTCTTGTACTCTCGGTTTGATTCGCCCCTTTGTACATCAATCATTTGCCTGCGGTTGCAAGAAATGGTCTTCCCAAAGATTATTGGTATTTCTTTATCTTCCTTCCATATCGAAACAATGAAATCTGTGGAAAGATAAATTTGACCTTCTTAAGACATCTTCTATTATCCCTCTCGAATGGCAAAGATACGTACGCAGTTGAAGAGTATTGTAGTCGGGCGGGCTTCTCTAATCCCAAGCAGCTTGAAAATGGATAAGGGCATAAGATTAATGCGCTTTTGAATCACATAGTGCTCTTTCGAAAATAGCATTTCGATTGTGCGAGGATAGTGAAGCGCACGGGTCCTTAAGCCCAAGTGGCGACTCCCTGCGAGAGGATGCCTTTGCATTCCTTAGTTAAGTTCTTGTTTGAAATCGATAATCGTCTCTTATGGGATAAGATGTCTTTCATGAATTTTACATATTTGGGCGTCTATACAGGGCATCAATGAATGGGATATTGATATCTTTTGACTTTTGAAGGAACACATCCATGAATTTCGTGAATTGCTTATCAGTTTATGCTTCTTGAGGCGTAGGTAAAGGCTGGTATCTTGGCCTTTGCTTCGATGAGAGTTCTCGATGTATTGTTTCTCCCAGGCACATTCTTTATCGCATCATCTTTTTGCTCACGGGCGATTGACCTTCTCAGGTCTCTAAGCGTTCTCTGGCCCAGGGTTGTAACTTGATGTTCCAATTCTTTCCCACTTCTCGACATGTTGCTAACATGCTCATTCCCATCTCTTCTTGGGTTTACCTCCGAATTGCTTGGTAAAGAACCCGGTTGTCTTTAATCGATAGAATTTGCCATTTGGCCCATTTGTGCCTCAAACTTCTCAATTTGTCTTTATGATTGTTATTTGGGTTGCTTCTTCTTTTGCATATTGGCCTTCGTTTCATTCATAAAGGCAGAGTGGGAAGTTAACATCGTGCGAAAAGCTTATTCTAAATCTGACTTTTCTCGGAGGTTGGTTCCTTTATTTGGATTGATGGCATATTGTTACGATTATTCCGCCACCCGTATCCTTGATTGTTCGACTATTACGGTTACGATTATTCACGCCACCCCTTGGCCACGATTCGATTACGATAGCGTTTCCCCCATCACGGTCCTTCTTTGTTGTGATTGATTTGATTAAACCTTGACACGTCTTGGGCTTGCTCTGCACATGGGGTTTCTGGCCCGACGTCCGTCTTTGTTGTGCGATCCGCCATAGAATTCACATAACTCCCATGGGTTGGTTTGGATTGCGTTTGCGGTTCCTTCTTTGTCACCATTTAGCTGTTTAGTCCCATTTGTGCCACATGATTCACAGTTGTTGAGGACATCGTTATCAGGTGCCACCGTGCTTCTTGGTAGCCTTCTCTCTAGGCCAACGATTAGTGTTGGTCGCGACATCTTCTAAGATTTCATAGGACTTGGTGTGGTTTTCTTCATCAGTGCTCCTCCGGTGAAGCATGTCGATCATTGTTCTAGTTGCATTTCTCAGCCCATTATAGAAGGTGTGGACTTGCATCCATTTGGTCAGGCGGTGGTGTGGGCACTTCCGCAATAATTTGTGAAATCTTTCCCATGCCTTTGCCAGGTTCTCCCCCTCCGAGTTGTCAAAGGGTGATCTCTTGCTGGGTTATTGCAATTTTCGAAAGGTGGGAAGAACTTAGTCGAGAGATTTTTGCACTAAATCATTCCACCTTGGTAATGGAATCTGGCCCGGTGAGAAGGCGGTTAGCCCGATTTGGCTCTATCCCAGTGAAAGTGAGGTCGCCGTAACCTTAGAGCTTCTTCAGTAACTCAGTTGTATTTGATAGTATCGCAATCTTCGAGGAAGTTAGTCAAATGCATGTTCGGGTTCTCATGGGGTAGTCAAATAAAGATGATACGAAGCATGCATGCGCGGTGACTGGTCAAATTGTTTGCTTGAATAGGTGAGTCGTCGATAGGTATACGAGCAATGAGTTAATTGATATCTGAACTCTCTAATAGCATGAAAGGATCATCGGCTGTATGAATGGCACAGGTGTGATTCTTCAGTGATTCCCATTTCGGCCTCTCGTAGTTGGTCTGTGATTCGATGCGAGATCTTGTTATTGGTGTTTTCCATGACTGGTAGTTCTAATGCATTGGATTCTGCGTTCTCGGCCTTGATACGTGCGGAAGTCTTTACGGCTCGGGATCAAGCAGTGTTGGTTATTTTGATCTCGTGTCATGTACTTCTGCGACCTATCTTTACTTGATAACACGAGTGACAAGAGCAAATTACCGACACTTCTAAATCTAAGCGAAGTAAAAGAAAATTTGAGTAATATCTATTTGCTTAATTCTCTATATCCAATCTAAACTGTCCGTGTGGCGTAAAAAACTTGGCCAGTGCAGAAAGCGCGGTGTGTGTAAAATGTACGCCTATGTGCGCAAGTGCCCTTGTCGGCCCAGTAATATAATTGTACTCATTAAATGCGGATATCAATCCACGAGGACGGGTGTATTGACTACAAAGGTTCGGCTTTAGATAATATACGAAAAGATGATTTTAGGAAAGAAGGTGAATGTATGAAAGTCGACTGAGTTTAGATTCTAATGAATTATTGGTATTGAAGGCTAGGGTTATATCTCCTGTCATTTTTAATGGATTATTTCTTAAAAATATTATTATTCAATGTATTTGCAATTTGTCAATGGCGAGAGTGATCTTACTTCGGTATATCCGCTATCTCGTGAATAGATTTGAGTATATCTATCTCAATTGATATTAGAGATGCTTAAACGTTCCTAACCCAGAGTGCCACCTTCGGGATCAGAATATCTCTATTTACGATTCAAGCGAAAATTTGCTCTACCCGAGATCGAGAGAAACCTCATCTCTAAATCTCGGATCTCTAGTGTGATTATTCTAATATTGTGAGACATTATCATATAGTGAACTACGAAATAGAAGGCGGTCTTAACAATTGATAAACAACTGAATAATATAAAAGATCAAACTTTAATCCATCAACATATGGTTATTATAACCTAGAAATAAATCTAGAACATGCTGAGTGAAGAGATCAAAATGTTCAGTGTTAAAAACATAATTCTAATATCCGAAAATAAGAAACAGTACAAATCTTGGGCACTTCCTGCGAAGTACAACGTCACTCTGCTCACAGAATTAGTGCCTTTGTTAAATGCAGCCTCGATCTTCCCGATTTATGAGCCTTATTTTGCTTTTTTTTTTTTTAATGATGAGGGGCGGATCTCGTCTTGGCGTCAGCGACGTTGAGCGTCGATGTGGGAGCGTCGCGGCGTTGAGGCGTCGCGGCGATGAACGTGCGACGTGACCCAGCCACTTTCTTGCCTTGGTCCCCATTGCTCGAAAAATGCTTCCAGTACTCTTTTTGCTTTCGATTGTACTGTAACCAAACAAGACACCAAATTAGGGCACAGCCCTGAAAAACTAAGAATTACTATAGAATAAATGTAAAAATGAAAAGGCTGAAGCGAGTATAATATGAGTGTTTTGGGCGTACTCATCACATGACACACTCGAACCACAGAAACACCTACCCTGAGAACACCCCATGCACTTGCTTTGCTTGTCTTTGCAAACATCGAGAAAATTAGTGGCCCTTTGTTCGAGGCCTTTGCCATTACATCAAAGACACTAGCGGTTGCCCACCTTTACTGCTTACGTGGATAGTTCGGTCTTTGGTTCAGACATGGAGCACCTGGACCTCGACATTTCTATAAGTTCTGACTCAGCTGACCTCGAAAGGGTTGAGAAAGCGGTTTAGGGAATACAGTCTCCCAGCTTTTTGTTTTTCATTTTCTTGTCTTATTTTATTATATTTTATTTTATTTTGATTTCTTTAATTTTCTTTTAGATTTTCTTTAATTTTAAGTTAATTTTTGTTTTATTATTTTAAATTTTTTGAATTTTTTTCTTATTTTTACGTGTTTATTTTTACCAAGTCAAATTTTTGTAGGTCCGAGGCTGTGGAAAATTTATGACACTTGCGAATTTTTCACAAGATGCGAAAATTCGCGACTGCCTTGTCCTAAGTTGCAACCTACGAAATTTCACGGCACACAACTGATCGCACTTTTTTTTTTTTTTTGGTTTTGTTTGTTTTAATTACTATTCCTTATTTTATCTTACATATATATATATATATATATATATATATATATATATATATACTATATATATATATATATATACGTGCGATGTTTCGCAGCCTCATCAATTTCACAACCCACTTTTGTTTTGACCATAACTTTTTCATCCGAACTCCGTTTTGGGTAATTATGGTACCGTTGGAAATATTAAAGAGTGTAGAATCCAAATATAGCCAGAAATAACACTTTTGAGATTATTATAAAGATGTAATTTTCAAAATTCTCCGACTGGTCACTTTTCTTCTCCTAACTTGTTTATTTGAAGCCCAAATGGAGTGAATAAGGTCTCGATGGAAAGCTTGCAAAGTCTCCTATCCAAAAAAGAGTACATCTCATCAAGGAGGTAGCACTTCCTTTCCTAACTTTCCAATCCGAGCCCCATTACGGACAATGTGACATTTGGTTGGGGGGAAAGTTAGAGAAGAAAGTGACATTTATATATGTTTTTGTTACTATTTTGAGCAAGCCCATTTTGTGATGTTTAGTGGCTTGCTAGTTTTCCTTTTTGTGAAGTTGTTATACTATACAGCTTACTTTTTCAAAAATTACACCCATTTTTTTTTGTGTTTTGCCTAGCTTGCGGTTTGAAAAATTGAAACACTGTCCAATTTTAATTATGTTAGATTGATTCCATGCCTAATTTAGTGGATGATTAGTTGAATCCTTGCTCCTTTTGGCCTTTTTCTTCCAGCTCTAGCTAACCACACACTATGCACATCAGGTTTCAACAATAGGCTGAAAAATTGCCTACCTCCTAAACTTTGCAAAACCTACTCTAGTTTCGTTGACTACCTTTAATAGGTTAAGGACCCCATGAAAGAAGGCGATGTATCTTCCCGAAATAAAAAGAAGTGAAAAAGAAAAAAAGAAGAAAATTGCAAGCATACGAAAGCAGAGCACGGTCAGGGGTTTATGGCGAAAGTCTTTAAAGCACAGTGCATAAACCAATTGGTTGGAACCCTTGGAGCTTAGTGCTCGCTACATGGGTGGATGGGTGGAGTTTAGCAATTTGTAGGTGCTGGAGTTTCGAAATAATTCAGAGTCTGGGGTCAGACATGAAGAGTTAGTGGTCGAAAGATCCCTATGACTTGGTGCCCTAATCCTTAATTGGTTAGGAGTCATCAGTAGATCCCCGTTATATGGACTTTGGTGAGGACGATTCCTCAGCATTGCACCCCTACAACACAAAAAGAGTTGTGGAATAAGAGTGGGTCCTGATCTATTTAGGTTGGTTAGTGTCCTAGGTGGAGGCAGTAGCTTGGTTAGGGAGGGTGCGGTCTTAGCGAGTTTATTGTTGAGGCCGATCAACGAACAACAGGTTTTGGTGGAAGTTTACGGTTGATTCAGGATGGAGGCTCTTTTGATACTCAGTGCAGTATGGCATTCATTCTCTAGAGATAGTTATTGAAACGAGGGTTTTGGTGTTTCTTAACGAGGTTAGGCATTACTCATTCACACCCTTTTTGAAATACCATTTTTGTAAACATGATTTTGATATTGTTTTGCATGCTTTTTCTTTCTTTCTTTCATTGCTAAGGGACTAGCAATGTGTAGGTTAGGGGGTGTGATTAGTGCTCAAAAAGTGCTATTTTGAGCCTTGTTTATTGCAGGTATTGAGCACTTTTCGTGTCATAATCAACGTAATTAACCTAATTTGCACATTAAGGTCCCTGCTATTCTAATGATCTCATTTTGTGGCTAATTTTGTAGTTTTTGCAAGCTATTTATGCCAAAATTGTTGAGTCGATCCAAGCACAAAGAATTCGAGTTGAACTTAGCATTGCGGTCAAGCTAGAGAGGAAGGCGAAGACGAAGAAAAGGAAATTTCTGACAAAAATTTAGCTAGTTGCGAAATTTGCTCCTGCTTACCCTTTGTTCATGCCTCTGCGCCCTTTGTTCACCCGAGTTTTGCTAATGTTCATCATGACTACACTGTTTGCGTTTTGCTTTTGACTCTTAGTTTTCTTCCTTTTTTGCCCCGTTGTAATAGTATTTGATATGTGTTTTGACAATTTCGTAAAGGGTTTGGCTATAAAAGCCCCGAGATTAGACACTGTTAAGACATCTCCTTCATTAATAAAAGTTTCTTTTTGGCGGGAAGCTTTTCGACTCTCCAGCCTCTTTTACGATATCATTTTCCTCCATTTCTTCCACTCTCGGTTCTTAAACACCCTTGAGGATGTGACAAGGGATGGTTGGCTAGAAACCCTTCCTCCTTGAAGGGGAAGGCTGTTGGGTGCAGGATCTGACGGCAGGCTGAGGGTTCCATGGTTTTCACGCAGGTACTCACTGGCAGTTTTGTGTTTCCCTTTAACTGTAGGTTTAAATCCCTTAGATTCACCTTGAATGGTTATTACTTGATAATCTTTTGGGCTCATTGGATGCTTAATGTTAGATCCATTGATGTTTGTTAGTTATCATTTATGATCCCTTGTAAGGTGAGTCAAGGAGAGGTTGTTTCAGCATCGAAGACCAACGTGCTCATTAGTACCATTTTCAAAGGATAATTATTAAGAGGTTAGGTTTATAGCTAAATGAAGATCCGGTTCGGGAGATGACTATAGGTCGTCACACTCCCAGCCCTTGAGAAAGGACCACAGAGCCCTCAGTTGCCCTAGAATTCAACCTAGTGACCTAACACTTGAGGAGTTCTATTTTACATTGTAACTTATTTTTATTTCCGGTTTTAAACTGAGAACCTCAGCATTTTACCAAACCTGAAAATCAAATTTAATTCACCAAATTGAACCTCACTGTTAGTCATTTATGCAAAGAAAACCCATCCATGTGTTCGGCCACAAGAAACGCTATCTTTACTTGGTAGCTTTGCTACGTGATGGGAAAAGAAGGCCCATGATAAAAATTTTGTTGATTTCAGTACACCTACTGTGGCATGAATCACACATTCACACACCTAAATGCCTTCACGTCATTAATAAGATGTGACCAATCATGACCCAATCTCGAGTCCTCATTGTTCCCTCACACATGCATATGCCAAGTGTGAAAAACCATCATGACCATTATGTCCATGACCCTTTTTCCAAAACAAAATCTTTTGTTTTATTTTTTTATTGGATAGTCTCCGAATATAGTGTGGACAGTCTCCGATCAGTACTTTGGTTAGCCTCCGACAAATACTATGGACAATCTCCGATGCGTACTTTGGTCAGTCTCCGAGAAGTACTGTGGACAATCTTCGAAAACTACTTCTTTCTACGAAGTAGGGATAGGCTCTGACATATATATATATATAGTGGATAGTCTCCGAGAATCATTTGCATTCTTGATGTACCATCGAACCCCAAACACAAGGTCGATCATTTCCATGCACTCACACCCATGTCCTACGTGCCGAATTGTAAATGCAATGCAAGTGTCATTGCATGTCATTTCATGCTACATGTATGCTACGTGTCACATGCAACATATAAATCATACATTACATGTCAAGTGTCATGGATAAATTATGTTTAATGCATATAATTATTTCTTTTTTATCCCACATATATCACATAATTTCACACATTAACATATTATTCAATTTACAGTAATAACACACATTAGACATCCCGACCAAAAATTCGGCCTTACTTGGCCTCAAAAAAATCTAGACTTGGTCCAAAAATTCCAGATTTTATAAATATCATACGCAGCCCCGAGCATTTCGGTCCTGACCTAGTTCCAAAAGCGAGTTCGGAGCAAGCGGATACCGTTCCTTAACTATCCATGACCCAGCCCACTACTCAACCCATGATTTGGCTGAGAACTTCATCTTATTAAATTCTAGACTCAACAAGCTTTCCTTAGATTCCAAGAATGAGCAAATTGGAGTTTGGACGAGAAAGTTATGGTCGTTGAGTCGTATTGCCCGATTCGCAAAGGTGGTCTGCGGAAGTCGGGCATATCGGTTCCATTACGCATGGGTTGCTCGGTTAGGACTCCGTGCTCTACCTCGATTGTCCCGGGAACTCATATACTCAGTTCATGACCATCCATAACCAAGAATAGAATACCTGATAATTCACCTGGAAGTGGGCGAAGCCCGTTAGGCCTACACGGGCCTTAAATGAAATTAACACCCGAGTATGAGAGCCTACACTCCTTTGTAAGCGCGGCCCTGCGTCGAATATAAGGACTTTACTTCTTGGTTTGATGAGTTCTGATCGTCGGAACATCGCTTTCCTCTCTCCCTTCCTTCTCATTCTCTCTCTCTTTTCTTTTCCTCTTTTTCTTTCCTTTCTTTCGCTCTCTTTCTTTTTTTTTTTTCCTTCCTTTTCCTTCTTTCTACCCCCTCCTTGTATGAATAGCTCCATATTTATAGCCTTCACATGTGCCATGCATGTTGACACATGGCTTGCCATGTGTCACACACATGGCTTACCATGTGTCAATCACATTGTTCACCATGTGTCACCCACATGGCTTGCCATGTGTCACCCACATGACTCACCATGTGTCGCTCAACATAGTTGCCTCGAAAAACTTGAAATTCCAACTATCTCGAAGATTCAAAAATTCTTCAGGCAACTAAATTTCGCATGATGAACACAGCGATGGGGTCCATTTCGTCATCGAGATCACAGAAAACATCCCGGGTTTTCAACTGTATTGTAGCGGCAAGAGTTCTCCCATGGGTGGCACTTTATTTTTTTTTTTGGAAAAGCTCAAATTTACCTGGGTTTTACATTCTTCCCCTTTTAAAAGAATTTCATCTCAAAATTAAGATGCACATATACATAAAATCACATGCACATGCATTAGTCATTACTACCAAATGATTAAACAACATACCATCACCCACCGAATAAGGAAGGCCAATTATGCCATTGTCCTCACGTTCCCAAGTCGCCTCCTCCACTCCTCGGTGTTGCCACAACACCTTTACTAGTCTCACAGTCTTGCGTCACAAAACCTGATCTCGGTTATCCATAATACACACAGATCCCTCCTCAAAGGTCCCATATGTGTCAACATTGAGCTTGCAATCCTGACATGAGTCGGATGCAAGATTGTACTTAGGAGCATGGAGACATGGAATATCTCATGGACACTCGATAAACTTGGCGGTAATGCCAACCGATATGCAATTGTGCCCACCCTCTCGAGTATCTCGAGAAGGGCGGAAGATGAAGCCTCGGTGATAAACTACGCTCGTTTATCGAACCTAACCACTCCTCTGCCAGAATCACTTGCCCGAAAACATGATGCTTTGCCTCGAACTCACAGAGGTGAGAAATCCTTTGCCAGTAACTCTTACATCGGCTACGGGCCATGAGAAGGCGTCTTCGTATCAAATCCACGTTCATTGAGGTGTCTCTAATCAAATTCCAACCCGTGGTGGAGCTCTCTCCCACCTCTGTCCAACAGACTAGAGATCGACACAGTTTCCCATATAGTGCCTTACAGGGTGCCATCTGTATACTAGCCTCATAACTGTTGTTGTAGGCGAACTTTACCAAGGGTAAATGCTCATCCCAGCTACCCTTGAGATCCAGGATGAATGCCCGTAGCATGTCCTCTAACACTTGTAAGGTCCGCTCCGTCCGACTGACCATCTGTTTGTGGATGAAACGTAGTACTCATCATCAACTGCGTACCCATGGCCCTCTGGAAACTCTTCTAAAAGTGAGCCGTAAACTTGGGATCTTTGTCCAATACAATAGACTGGCACTCCATGTAACCGGACTATCTCTCGTATATACATCCTACAAAATTCCTCTAGTGTGAAGGTCATCCGCACAACTAGAAAATGTGCCGACTTAGTGAGTCGGTCCACTATCACCCATATTGCATCGTGCTTCCGTATCGTCCATGGAAAGTTAGTCACAAAGTCCATCGTGACATGTTCCCACTTCCACTCTATTACGTCCAATGGCTGGAGTAGCCCAGCTTGGCCTCACGGTACTCGGCCTTGACTTCTTTAACACATGAGACAGGCCCAGATAGTATGCAGCTGCGATCTCTTCGTCCACGCTCCCGTAATGGCGCAAATCATGGTACATCTTCATGCCAGGATGAAAGCGAGAAGCGGTGGAACTCCACGAGGATCTTCTCTCTCAAATCCAGTCAGGCGGGGCGCAATCCTTCCCACTATCTGAAGGCGCCTCTGTGTAGGTGGCCTAACCCTTATCTGTGCGACTATACCTGTCACGATGGACACGACTCGATCATCCTAGACTCAATCACTTTCCTCGATAGGGAAGGCGTAGCCACCAAACTCCCTAACACTCCACTGGGAATTAGATCAACATCTTATAGTCAAAGCGTCCCATAGTCTCGAGCATCTGCCACTCCTAGGAAGCTACACTTGCTAGTAGACCCCGTGACTTTCGACTGAGTGCATCAGCCACTACATTTGCCTTACCAGGGTGGTAATGCAAAGTGAAGTCATAATTCTCCAGATACTCCATCCATCTGTGTTGCCTCATGTTGAGGTCCCACTGTGTAAAGATGTACTTCAGAATTTTGTGGTCTTAAAACACCTCAAACTGCACACCGTATAAATAGTGGCTGATTCGTGCCACGGTAGGGTAATCCGGAATCAACAAAATTTGTTTCCTATGTTCCTCCTGCGCTGTAGTCAGAGGCTGCTACTTGATATCTTGATCTAGGCTCGAACACGGGGATGGGTTTCATCCCACGAGATAGGTCTCATCAATGTTTGAAAATGGTGAGACTTTTTGTTTGGATTTTTGGATTTGGTTAAAAACAGTGGAGGTTGTTTGTTCACTGGTTAACTATAATAGCTTAAATGAAAGTGTGAAATGGTAACCTTGAAGGCTTGGGTCACTAGCTTGATAACATGGGGGCTATTGAAGTGTCCTCGGGTTATTTCCTCGCGTAGGAGCCAAATGACATGTAGTCAAAGCCAAAGCGGGATCTTTGTTTAGCTATAAAACCCTAACCACAAGACCACTCCCTATTTGAGTCGAATGATACTAAGCATTGAAGTCCCATTCGGTTTGAAACCACAGCATTTTACCTCATTTCAATGGCTCGTAAATGACATCTAAAAGGATATCATTGCATCTAAGATTAAGAATGCTGCTTGAACCTAAAAAGCATGACAAGTATTGACCAAAGGAAAGACATTAAATGTCATTAAACCACTAGATTGGAAAGTTGGGAACCATAAATGCGGTACTGTAACATTGGCTTATGAGGACAACTGCGGCGGCCCAAAGCCAAGTAGTAACCCTCCTCTTCAAGGCTATGAAGAAACACTGCATCCCTTGAGTTGTCATCCTCAAAGGGTTGTGTTTGGCAGCAAGAAAATGAGAAAAAGGAGGAGAGAAGAGATCGAAGTAAACACAAAAATGAGAAAAGTTGGGAATGCGTAATGGAAAAGTTACTTAGGGTTACAAAGTTGTGGGCAACTTATATAGCCAAACCCTAAAGTGTGAAAATACAAAAATGCCTAAAATATGAAATTACATAAGAGACAAAATGGTAATTTATCAAAACATGGTCGTTTGGAATCAAAAACACCAAAAACACGGTGAGCAATTTTAAGCTATCAGTAAATTTCGTAGTATGAAATTTCTCTATGCTAAGCGAATTTTGCTAGCCCTAGAAATTTGTGAGATAAGCGAGGAATTGAGAATTTTTATTGAAGACGATCATTTCGCTAATAGCGAGAATTTATGCAACTGCGAAATTTTAGCTATGATTGCGAAGTACCGCAATCTGAAAATCCACAGTTGTCTTTGTTTTGCTCTTTGCATCACTTCTGCACTTTTTATTCATCACTTCAATTCTTCTTGCATCTTGACATTTCATCGCCTCGACTGGTGGAGTGTCGAGTTCGCATTATTTTTCAATAAACTGACTCGCTATGGGATTTGATATCTGAAAACTATAAACAATCTTGAAAACAAATTAGAAGCACCCCTAAGTGGACATGCACATGACAATTGGCTTAATTCATATGATTCTGCTGGCATAAAAAGCACTCAAAACCTATCTTAAATAGGGCTCGAAAATAGCACTTTTTGGGCCTTTAATCACTTGGCAGACACGTTGCTAGTCCCTTAAGCGATACTAAAAACAATAAAGGTACGTATGCTGTGCTTTTACAAAAAGTGCATATTGTTCAAAAAGTGTGTGTATAGGTAAGCTTTACCTTTAGTATGAACAATTTAGACCCTGAACGAAAACCGACATGAAAGAACAAAGACCATGTAAGAACAAGTTTGAGGGCAGCATCGGTTCCAAGAAAGTCGACACGAACTTCCTCTTCCTCCAACATCTAATTGTTCTAAGGTAAACCAGGCCAATAAATTGCAAAGCTATTCCACCACACAAATACAACTCTTTGCCGTAGTCTTAAGCGTGACCCGACTTAAATAGGACTAGCTACACTCTTATTTCTTCCTTGATTGCAATGTAAGGTGCAATGCTAAAAACTCGACTTCACCAAAGTCCGTGTAACGGGGGTCCACCGATGACTCCCAACCAATTAAGGTTTAGGGCATCAAGCCAAAAGGATCCAATGACCCTGAGCTACGTGGCTTCACCGGACTCAGAATGACGAATTAAGCACCTACAACACGCTAAGCTCTACCCATCCACCACGTGTAGCGGGCCACTAAATCGATGACTCCCAATAATTACGATTTAGGGCATCGGGCTTCAAAGGCTTTAGCCATATACCCCTCTCGGATTGTTAGTTTTTAAAGAAAGCAGCGTCACGGCTTTTATTCTTCTTTTTCTTCTTTTTTTTTCTTTTTCTTTTTCTTTTCTTTTTCATTTGGAAGACTACATTGGTCTTCATACATGGGTAACACAAACCTATTATGGGTCGTCAACAAATTTAAGGCCGGCTTTACAAAGTGGAAAGAGGTATATAGCTTCTCAACCTATTGGCACAAAACTTTGGGTGCGGAGTGTGTTGAATTAGCCCCTAAAGGGAATGTTCAGGTTGAATATGCTAAAATCTCAATTGGCAAAGCACTACATCATGCATGAAATTGTTATAACATTAAGGTAACATACAGGCTTCAATTTTCAACTAAGGCAAGAGCTGAAACACAAAATGACAACACAAAATCTATTAAAAGTTAAAGAAAAGCAATTTAGCCCTTTGCGAGTTTGTATAACGGAAAACTAAATTCAAAAATATGAAAATTACTTCCTAGCGGCTTAGCATGGGAATGCAAAAACTAAAGGATGGGAATTGTGTTTTTTATCACTAACATGGTGGATGGAAAAGGGCATTCCCATTTGTTGGTGTATTCTTCTTGGTGACAACAAAAGTGGGAATCAAATGCCAAATTAGATTGCTACCAATTTTAAACAAAAATTTAATCAAAGCAACAATGAGATCGTGGATTACGGGATAGCGGCTGACCACCCTTAGATGTGTGGACTGTGGGATTCAGGGAGGGTCCAGAAGGATAATTTCTTCCCTGACGGTCTGCTGCACAACATAGGGCTTTATCCTCTGTCCATTGACTTTGATCACCCTATTATCATTTGGATTGAGTAGGTGGCACGAACCATTGGGGGTATGCTGTTGAACTATGAATGGACCGTCCATCGCGACAGGCTTGCCGGGAAATAGATGGGTTTGGAGTCTCTGAGGAGGACGGTCCCCCTTGTTGAAATTCTTGCAAGTTATCATTGATCATGCCATTTTTTGATCTTTCCTTTGCAATCTTCAAATTCAAATAGGCATCATTTCGTATTTCTTCCAACTCATTGAGATCAAGGAATCTCTTGACTCCGACCCTACTTAGATCCATGTTCAGCTTCTTGATTGCCCACCATGCCTTGTATTCGATCTCCACTGGAAGGTGACATGCCTTACCATAGACTAACCTATAAGGGGACATCCCAAGGATTGTCTTGAAAGGCGTGCAGCAGGCCCTGGCCGAATCAAAGAGTTTGATGGACCAATCTTTTCTGTTGGTGTTTAACACCTTAATTAGAATGGTCTTAATCTCCCTGTTGGCAAGTTCTACTTGACCACTTGTTTGAGAGATGGTAGGGTGTACTCTGTGTTTCACCATATTTAGTATGAGGTTTTCAAGGTTTGTTTGCAAATATGTGAACCTCCATCGCTATTAATGGCTTTTGTACCCCAGAACCTAGAAAAGATGTTTGCTTTCAGAATTTAGCACCACCGTGGTCATTGGTTTTTGAGGATTGCTTCAACCCACTTGGACACATAGTCCACTCCAGTAAAATGTATGTATGACCATAAGATGTGAGGAAAGGTCAGCCGTCGATGCCCCGAACATCGAATAGTTGACTACTAAAATTGGGTTGAGGGCATCATGCGGCGGCGAGACCTTCTCGAGTCTTTGGCATCTATCGCACTCACGGCACATTTGGTGTGCTTCTTTAAACAAAAAAGAAGGCCGATGAAACCAGACCTGCGGCACCTTCATTCTTTGTCTTACGGGAAGCAAAGTGACCACCACAAGCACTCTCGTGGCAGTGGCTCATAATTCCCTGCTGTTCTTCCTCAGGCACACACTTCCTGATTATCTGATCTGCACAATATTTAAACAAAAAGGGCTCTTCCCAATAATAGGAATGGATTTTTACTTAAAAGAAATACTTTATCATGTTCTTCAATGGATGGGATTCCTCTGTTGCGAGTGGCAATGTGAGCATCTTGGGGAGCTTTTTGTTGCATGGGGGACTCTTCGAAATTCATCATTGGGTGGGCTAACATGAATGTCATGGCTATCGTTAACCTAGAAAGATGATGCATACCATTCTCTGCCCCTTTTTGTGCTTTAATTTGCAGGTTAAATTCTTGAAGCAAAAGAACCCATTGGATGAGTATCGCTTTGGCATTTTGCTTGGTCAGAAGATATTTCAAAGCGGAATGATCTGTAAAAATGACTATATCGGACCCAACCAAGTATGCTCGAAATTTGTCTAATCGTGAACCACTTTACTTGACAATTCTTCTGCGTAGTGGTATAGTTCCTTCACGTGCTTCATTCAGGTTTGCTTGCATAGTGACTATGAGGTTTTCCATCTGCGTTTGGCTTACTTTGTGATAGCAAGATCCTTGGCATCACCCACATCCACCTCGAAAGAGCAAGGCGCGATTAGGTGCTCGTCTGATTGGTGCGTGGTGAATAGGATTGACTCCTCAGCTCTCCTGGCATTCTTTGCCCAAACAAATTTAGCATCTTTCTCTAGGAGCTTGTAGAGGGGTTTAGCAATCTTTGAGAAGTCTCTGATGAATCTTACGTAGAAGCTGCATGACCCAGAAATTGCTTTATTGTTTTTACATTTTGTTGAGTAGGCTTGGAGATAAGTTCAATTTTAAGCCTTTTCAACTTCTATTCCTATTTGGATATAATGTGCCTTTACAATTCTGTAGTTAACCATAAAATGGCACTTCTCCGGTTGACACAGGTTCTTCTCTATACACCTACGTGGATGAGCTGAATCGGTCGGACATTCTTCAAATCGCCTCCCGCTATACGTTGATATCATCGTGTACACTTCCACATTATCGGCTCCACCATATCGCTGAACATGCTAAGCATACATCTCTGAAAAGTAGTTGGGGCGTTGCAAAGGCCAAAAGGCATCCTCTTGTACGCATAGGTGCTAAATGGACAAGTAAAGGTGGTCTTTTCTTGATCCTCTGGTGCAATCTCTATCTGAAAGTATCCTGAATAACCATCCAAAAAGCAATATAATGGGTGTCCAGAAACTCTCTCAAGGAGCTGATCGATGAATGGCAACGGGAAGTGATCTTTCCTGGTTACCTCATTGAGTCTCCTATAATCTATGCCTCCCTTTGTAGTAAGTCGGGTGGAGCCAATTCTTCACCCTTTGTTTTTCACGGTTGTCCTCGACTTCTTGGGCACCACAGGTTAAGGCTTGCAAGTGCTATAAATGGGGTAAATGATCTGCAAACTGAGCAATTTTAGGACTTCAATGCGAACTACTTCCTGAGTGGGGTTGACCCATTTATAATTTTCTTTCTTGTAGACTCCTCTTCTGAGTAAATGTGATGGGTGCGATTGATGGGTTTATGCCTTTTAAATCAGAAATTTTCCCACCCGATGCTTGCTTGTTCCTTTTGAGAAGGTACGAGTTATGTAATGAAGTGGTCGGCCGGTGATGAAATCCTGGCCCAGGCGTACCCGTTCTCTTCCGAGGAATGCATACTTTAACTCAAGCTAGGAGGGGTTTGAGCTCTAAGCGTAGAGGTTCTTCAAGTTCATCACCGATCAATAGAATTAGAACTTCTATTTTCTCTCAGTACTTTGCCTAAGCTCATGCATTGAGATTTCTTCTTGCTCTCGAGAATTCGAGATAACTGCGGGGTTAGTAAATCTTGCACCTCTTTGCTCATTGCTTTGTTCTTCAAAAAATTGCATCGATTATCGAACTTCTTCACAGTCATCTTCCTGCAGTGCATATGCCTTTTACTCAAAATGAAAGATATTGAGTTCTAAGGTCATATTCCTAAATATTAGTTATAACCCCATTAGGCTTGATTTATTATGGCATTAGTAATAAGAATGGCCTCCCAATATGATGGGCACATGATTGGCTCCCTCACACCTTAGGCTACTGTGTCCAAGTATGACAAAATCTTTGGATAGTAAAATCACAATCACTTGTATTAAAACATCCTCAATGGTCCCCCTTATTTTTTAATAGACCTATCGGCTAGTAACAGTGTGATGGGCTGATGGGTTTTGTTCACACCCAAACCCGGTTGCTTGTACATGGAATACGGCAAAGGTTCACTCTAGCTCCAAGTCTAATAATTGCTTTCTCACACTAATGCCTCCAATATTAACGAGAGATTATAGGACATCCAGAGTCTTTATATTTCTTTGAGTCTTGCATAATGATAAGCAGCTCACTTGCTTTCGATCAAAAGGCCTTTTTATTTACATTTAGACCTCTTTTGGTGCATAAGTCATCAAAATTTTGCATAAATTAGGGACTTATTTGATCATGTCAAGGGGAAGATATTAACTTTCAATTAGTAAAAACTCACAGCATTTACATTTGGTTAGCAGATTTTCTTTTTTCGGAGGCTTTGTCTGCGAATGGAGGAATACAATGGTCTTCACCTCTTCCTATTTGTTATTTATTTCCTCTTGTGGAGAGGGTTAGCTCTTTGTGGTGACTTGACTAAATTTGGAAATTTCTTTGGTCTCGATTCTTTACCACTAATGTCACACCAGCATATGACTTCATTAATTCTTATTTGGATCATTGGTTGAGCCTCTTCATCCATTCCCTTCTGATATTCTTTGTATTTGGGAAGAGAAATTTCTCCTTTTCGAACCTTCTTCTTTGGTTGCTGCTCTCGAAATCTCGAGTGCACAACATCCGAGTTTCTGTTGAGTGAGCTTTCGTTGCTTGATTTTAAGTTAGTCTGCACATTCCAACACCTTCTTTTCTTCTACAAGCGTGCCTACCACTTTACTTAGAATTCATGATTGCTGCTCAACGGAGAAGAAGGTGGAGCGGCTGTTGTGTTGGAAGTAGAGCCAAGCTGGCACAACAGTAACTCTGTGGGAATATATCTGGGGTTTTAGCTTCCATGACAGGTTTGGATGATTTCTCCAATTAGGGTTATAGGTGTTGCCATATGGAGCATTTATGGGTGGCTTATTTTGATTCAGGGCATGGGCATGCTCTTGACAGTGCTCCCCAGGATGACTATTTGTCTGACAATCAAAACAAGCTGGATGAGATGCAGGTAACTCGTTTACTGCTTGCATTTCGTCTTTGAGCTTTCTCATTTCGGCTCCTCTGACCTCCGAGTCAAAGTGGTCAATTTGCTTTCATTTACGTGTCTTCGAAGTGCATAAATGCCCCCCTGCAGTGGTTGAGGCGCGATCTTCGGCTTCCCCCTTGGAGTTCGGTTCATCCATGCCTTTGAGGTTCGGCCATAACCAAAAGTCCATGGCCTCGTCGGGTGCTTGTGAAAATCACCTCCACATGGTTTCCAATAGTTGCTTCATGGATAGGAGACATACCATCATAAAAATGATTCTGACATCCATGTCGAAACCATGGTGTGGGCATGCATTGATGGTCTCCATGGATCTTTCCCGACAACGATAAAATTTCTCATTGTCATATTTGAGTAGGTGTGAATCTTGTCTTTTCAAATTGTTGGTTTTGGTTGTCTTGCGAAGAAACTTCTTTAAAAATCGGCAGGAAGTTCGTGATTCCTAATTGTCCTTGGCCTCAATGAATTTAACCATATCTTGGCCTTATCTTTCAGTGTCAGTGGAAATGCTTTCAACTTGAGCAATTCCATGTCATTTCCTTGTAAAGTTGTGCACATACTTCCTCAAATTCCGGATATGAGTATAAAGTTACCATTCTCCATTCCATGGAATGTGGGAAGCAGGGGCACCAAATAGGGTCTTACCACCACATCATCAGTAGGTGGTATGATGCGGAAGAGTGCACTCGCTCCTAGGAGTGTATGTGATCCTCGTGACACGTATGTATTGGATTCATATGGGGTGCTTGTTGAGCTTTGTTGTTCCTCGAGGTAGAGGACCATTTGATCCTTGTACTACTTGATTTCCCCAGCCTTGCTCATTGAATTGCACTCACTCTTTGCAATCTACCTGATATCCCTTTGTCCCAGTGCTGCATAAACACCTGTTACACAAAATGACACAAAGCAAAGAGCACTAACAAAACTTGCCAAAAAGGGTTAGTGTTAGCCAAACTAACTGTAAGAAACAAAAACAGTAACTGCCAAGTAGGGGAAACTTGCAGTTCAAACAAATAAAATTCAAAAAGGATTTAGAAGGTCACCTACACTTGTAATGTGGATTACAAGTACACATCAACTCATCATACGTAGTTTGGCTGCATCCTGAAACGCGGCGCCATTTGATTCATGCGAGTGGGGTGATCAGGAATCAACAAAATTTGTTTCCTATGTTCCTTCTCTTTGCCGTGGTCAAACTCTTCTTGATATAAGCGGTCTAGGCTCGAACACGGGGATGGGTTTCATCCACGAATGAGATTAGCATCCAATGTTTGAAAATGAGTGAGACTTTTGTTTGGATTTTGGATTTGGTTAAAAACAGTGGAGGTTGTTTGTTCACTGGTTAACTATAATAGCTTAAATGAAAGTGTGAAATGGTAACCTTGAAGGCTTGGGTCACTAGCTTGATAACATGGGGGTATTGAAGTGTCCTCGGGTTATTTCACTGCATTAGGAGCAAATGACATGTGTCAGCAATGGATCTTTGTTTAGCTATAAAACCTAACCTATAACCACTCTATTTGAGTCGAGCCAAATACTAAACATTCAAAGTCCCATTAGGTTTGAAACCACAGCATTTAACCTCATTTTCAATGGCTCAAATGACATCTAAAGGATATCGGTGCAACATTAAGAATCTGCTTGAACCTAAAAACATGACAAGTATTGACCAAAGGAAAAGACATTAAATGGCATTAAACCCTAGATTGGAAAGTTGGGAACCATAAATGCGTACCTATAACATTCAACATAGGAAAACTGCGACAACCCCAAAACCAAGCTAGTAACCCTCTCTTCAAGGCTATGAGGCTTAGCGAAGCATCCGCAAAGGTTGTCATCCTCAAGGGATGTGTTTGGCTTGACAAGAAAATGAAGAGAAAAAGGAGAGAGAAAGAAGAGAGCAAAGTAAGCCTAAAGTAAGAAAATTTGTGAAATTGTATTAATGGAAAAGTTACTTAGGGTTACAAAGTTGTGGTAGACTTATAGCCAAACCCAAAGTGTGAAAATACAAAAATGCCTAAAATATGAAGTACATAAGGAATGAGAAATGGTAATTTATCAAAACATGGTCGTTTGAATCAAAAGCTTACCAAAACACGGGATAGTAATTCGCTATACGGCAAATTTATTCAGTATACTTGAAAATTTTGTATGCTGTGAGAATTTCGCTGCTGGCAAAATTTTTGTGAGGATAGTGAGGTGAGAATTTTATACAAGACGATGAAATTTAGCTAGCTAGCGAGGAATTTAAGCTATGAAATTTTCACATAGCGAAAATTTCTCTAGGATTGCGAAATTTTTAAGCTATGATTGCAAAATTTTTGCAATCCACTAGCGAAATTTTTCGCGATCTAGCGAAAATCACTGGATATTGTTTTGCTCTTTGCATCATCTATTTTTTATTCCTTTGCCTTCAATTCTTTACGGCATCTTGACATTTCATCGCCTCAGCTCGGTGAAATCATCGAGGATTCTCGCATTCAACACCAATAAGAAGCCAAGTTCGCTAACTGAAGTTCCCAATATCTGCAAAACTATCCAAAACAATCTCGAAAACAAATTAGAAGCACTAAGTGGACATACATTTTGTGACAATTGGCAATTCACCCATGATTAGTGCCCACAGCATAAAACCTATCTTAAATAGGGCTCAAAATAGCACTTTTTGAGCTTGTCAGTCTGCTTTCAAATCTTTAAGAGGCAAGGCTATGGCCTTGACTTCATATCATGTGTGGGAGTAGTTAAAATACCGTGGTTGTGTTTATGCAAGAATAATAGTAACCCTCGGTTTGCATTAAAACACATCGATCTGTCTTCGAAGCATTGTAGTATCTGTAGCCATGAGTCCCAACACCGGGACAATCATAATAAAACTAAAAGTCAACCTCCTTTTCAATTCTGGAATGCTCGCTCGCTGAGTCATCCCGGCTCAAACTTGACCTTAGGGTCAACCTTTTCATAGGTGAAGCTAGTCAGGAGAAGTCCTCAATAATATTGCTAAGGTCTCGGATTACGGGATGAAGGATGATCCTGTTCAGTTACTTGGCCGCGCCTTCTAATTGGGGGTTGGACCAGAGGTCGTATGGTTTGAGCGGAGTCGGAAATGTCCCGGGGGGTCTTTGGGTGGTTCTAGAACTTGAATGAAGTTCGAGGACACCTCCTGCGGAATTTTGCAGGGATCACTTAACCTCCCTCCAGCCTCATCCTCTCATTTTACTATTTTTCTAGCTTCACGGCAGCTTATTTCTGCCCCATCTCTGTCTTTCCCTTTTTCTTGGCAGTGGCGTCGGGTGCCTTGCTTGTTGTTCTTTTGTATTTCGGATGTTATGAATGTTAGTTTATCGTGTTGTATTATGATTGCTTGGTTACAAGCATCGCTATGTAATGTCGAACACCTTTTTGGTGCAGTTAATAAAATTGTAGTTTTTTAATAGCTTAGTACCTTATTACGATTGTGTGTGGACATTTTGTTTAATTGAGGCTTGTTGGATATTATAAAACTTGTTACTGGGCTAGTTTAATCGCCCGAGAGAAAGGCCCTTGAAGCAGCCCATCTTGGATTCTCTTTGTGCCTAGGCGCGGTGTCGTGATGGTTGAGATGCAGGCGGGCGATCGATCATCATTGCGTGTCGACTACGAGGGCCTGGGGGTGATGATATATAGATAGAGCATCGTGTGTACCTTTTTCCTTTCCGTGTTGTTTTGGTTCATTTGCTTTCTTCTCGGCGACCAACTACTGCGAATAGGCTAGTTTGACCTTGCGTTCGTTCTTGAGCCATTGTTGCAGGCGCTTCGCTCACTTCATTCCACAGGTAACCATCATCGCTCCTTGGTAATATTTGGCCCTTAATGAGTCACTAGTCTCTGGCTTTAGAAATCCTGGACATAAGGGGACATGGTTTAACACTTATTCTACTCGGGCGATTCTTACCGGGCTCGAGGTATGCCTTTGTACCAATTAGGTATATGGCTAGGGTCTAATATTCTTTTTCTCCTCTCCTTTTGATCTTCTTGTAGAATGGCAAGGGGTCGGGGAAGAACGTCCGCAGTGGTCGCCACAGAGGCGCCTAGAGGCGGCGTAGCACACAGGTATCATTTAAGTCTCCCGGCGATGGAGGAACTAATGGCGTATTGCGAGGTGCACATCGACCTCGGGTTGATGGAAGGCGGAGCGATTCACCTTAGATGGAGAACACAGCCGCGTGTTCTTTACCCGGGGGAGCATCGCTAGGAGCTCACCTGGCTTCCCTGTGCCGGCCATAGTTAACTTGATTTTGCATTTTGCTCGGGCTGCGATTCGTTTCGCCAAGTAAGTGTTAGGAATCAACAAAATTTGTATCACAGGATTCCTACTACGTGGCGAAGATCTTCTTGATATAATGGCTCAAAAATTCGAACAGAGATCAGTTTCTCGTGAGAAGGATTACGGAGTGCATTGAAAATGGTGTTTTCTAGTTGGATTTTTAGGGTTTGTAGAAAGGAAGCCAGGTGGTGAATAGTTTAGCTTAGAAAAACTTGGTAAAGGATTAAGAAGATTCATGAAGTCTCAGACACAGTTTAGGTTCAGGTTAGCGGAAACGTAATCCTCGGGTCTTTTTCCTCGTGTTAGGGAGCATGACATATAGTCATTTCCCGAACCAGATCTTCATTTAGCTTTAAAACCTAAACCCTAAAAGTTTTCTTCTTGAAATATGGAATTTAATGAGCACAAATGCTCCCAAATAGTGAGAACACACCTCCTAAACCTACCCTACAGTAACTAATAGGAGACAACTAACTGGGCATCAGTGGATCTAGTAATAAGTATCCACTGAACCCAAAAAGCTTGCCAAATACACATTAGGGAGAGCATGCCTAAGAGATTTAACCTAAGGTGAGAAGCAGGAGCCATGAAATACACCCAAATGCAAACATGAAAAGCATGAGGAACATCTTTGCACGCCTCAACAAACACCAGTGGCCTTCACTTCAAGGATGAGGGGTTTAACAGGGCATCATGATTTGTCATCATCAAGGGGTGTTTGGCTAGAGTCTGAAAAGTGAAGGAAAGGGAGAGAAAATCCCTGCGACCAGCCCCGAGGAGGAAGCAGTGCTGCTTATTGATTGATTGATGGAGTGAAAGTTGATTGATTTACAAGCAGGACCGAGCTTATATAGGTACTCAGCATAAGGAAATTACAAAAAATGTGCAAATGAACCAAAAAATTACATCAAGGGCAAACTTGTATACAAAACACAGGCGAATTGGTAGTCATGACCGGTGCGAGGAGGCGAGTGTTGCAAATTCGCAACTGAAAATTCACAGGATTAAGTTTGTAGCCTGAAACCTCATGATCTCTCTTCTCTTAGGTATTTTTGCTCCCAAATTTCTCACAGTTCGATCATCGTCTTGGTCGGCTCGGAGTTCCATCGTGTTTTTGAGACCCGAATTAGAATGTTAGAGGCATTTGACCTGCAAAACTACTAAAAATAGCTACAAAATGTGATCAGTAGCAAATCAGGACCCCAATGTATCAATTGAGTTATTAAAGTGATTAATTTTACAAAAGTGTTTAAAACCTGCATTATAAGGCTTAAAAACCGCACTATTTGGGTGCTAATCATCTACTAACCGACACATTGCTAGTCCTTAGCAATGATAAAAGAAGGAGAGATCATGCAGGCTATGTGTATGCAAAGCGGGTAATACTTTGTGTATAAGTGAGGCCTTACCTTCAGTTTGAAAAATTGGGATCTGTGCAACAGCTTGACTTGGGAGAAAAATGCCATACGAGGGGAGACAGAGTTTAGAAGCGTGTTCATTCAATCAAACTGAAACTTCCACCAAAATCTAAGTGTTTAGGTGATCAGTTTTTACTAATAAGCTGCTAAGCTACTATCCCCCTAACCAAGCTACTTCCAATGCCTTAGATTGCTGACCAACCTAAATAGATTCAATTCCACTCTTATTTCACTCACCCCATTGTCTTGTAGGTGCAATCTTGAAACTCAACTTCACCAAAGTCGGGTGTGGCGGATCCCTTGGAGTGACTCCTAACCAGCTGGGTTTAGGGCATCAAGTCAAAAGGATCTTTCAACCACAAACTCTACAGGTTTCAACCCGGACTTCGAATGATTTTGAGAATCCATCACCTACAACTCGCTAAACTCCACCCATCCACCCATGTAGTGAGCACTAAGTCGGTGGCTCCCAACCAGTTGGTTTAGGGCACCAGGTTTTAAAGGCTTTCGCCATATACCCCTCGGACCGTGCTCGAGTTTCAAGGCAAAGCACCGCGGTTTGTTTTATTCTCTTTTCTTTTCTTTTCTTTTTCTTTTTCTTTTTCTTTTGGAAGACTTCCATTGGCACAATCAGGGAACTCCTAACCTATTATGGAGTCGTCCAACGAAGCTAAGGCCGGTTTTTCAAAGTAAGGGGGGATGTAGCTTCTCTGACCCTATGAATGAAAATGGAGTATTACCTTTGTGTGTGTGGCTAGATAATGGTGGAAGACAAGGGTTGATTACCAGGGTCTTCAACTGACGAACAACTCAATCATGTATGGGACTAGTCTAGCATTGATGGTAGCATACAGTGCTTTAACTTTTCAATTTACGGGAAAGGCGGAACCACAAAAATATAAGGGCAAAATGAGATGCAAAAGTGTAGAAAAATAGAGTTGTATTATATATAAAGGTGTATTTCACAAAATTTTCGGTTTCTGAAGTAACGACAAGCCTCTAACATACAATTATGAGCTTTCTTGAAGCGAGGTAATCTGAAAAATTATAATCAGCAGTATGAACATCACTTCCAACACTAACTCTCCCCCCAACCAAGTATGCCATCATCTGCAATGGGGTGCAGGTCGAAAAGTTAGCGGAGGAAGTGGTACCTCCTCAGTGGGTGGCTGATGATGAATCAGCTCGGCCTTTGAACAAATTTGAGGCTCTCTGGAGCGGGCGATCTTCTTCTTCTTGACGAAAGAAAACAGTCACTTAACTAATCACAATAAAATTATTAACAAAATGGAAACTTAAACAAGACCAAGCAATTAAATTAGTGGCTTACGAGATCTTTGTGAGAGCCTCTAATGTCTTTTTGAGGTCTCATGGAGGGTCCGGAGGAGAATCTCCTCCACATGCGCGTCTCTTCGCACAACATAGGGCTTCACTCTCAGTCCATTGACCTTGAGCTTGCTCTATTATCATTTGGATTGACGGGTCCTCTTGAACCATTGGGAGTATGCTTGTTGAACGATGAATGGTCCAATCCATCTTGATTTGACTTGCGGGAAAAAGGTGGAGTTTAGGAGTCATAGAGAGTAGGACTTGGTCCCCACAGTTTGAGGATTCTTCGGGTTATGGTGATCATGCCGCCTTTGTTTGTCCTTTGCAATTTTCGAATTGAAGTAGGTGTCATTCCTAAGCTCCTCTAACTCATTGAGATCAAGAAGTCTTTTAAGGCCAGCTCTTCCCATGTCCAGATTCAATTTTTTAATTGCCCACCACGCCTTATATTCAATTTCCACGACGGTATTGTACCTTACCATAAACTGGCGATAGGGGACATTTCCAAGGATGGTCTTGTATCTTCCGTCTTGTGTGCCCACAAGGAATCAAGAAGCTTGAGAGACCAATCCTTCCTGTTTGAGTTCACCATTTTCATCAATATAGTCTTGATTTCCTGTGGCTAGCTCTGCTTGACAGCAGTGAGAGGATGATAAGGGGTGGCCATTTGTGTGACACCATACTTGGATAGGAGATTCTCAAAGGCTTATTTGCGAGAAATGTGAACCTCCATCACTTGTGTTTTAGAGACTCGAATCTGAGATAAAATGTTCTCCTTTAAGAATTTCATCTGGGTCTTGTGATCTGTTGCTCTACGCAGCCTTCCACCGGCTTTGACACGCGTAGTAAAATCTACGAGGATGTAAGTATATCGAAGGAAGTGAAATAGTCATGAAGTCGATGCCCCCAAACGTCAAATAACTCAACAACGGACTAGGATTCGGTGGCATCATATGACGGTGAAATTTTCCCCAACCTTTGCCATTTGTCGCATTGTTTGCATATGGTATAGGCATCCTTAAATAAGATGGCCAATAGAGCACACTGCGGCACGCTTCATTGTTGTTTTACGGGAAGCGAGGCGGCCTCACGAGCCTTGTCATGGCGATGGTGAAGTATCTGATTGTTCTCAGCCGGCACACACTTTCTGATTATTTGATCAGCACAATATTTGAGCAAATAGGGTTCTTCCCAATAGTAGGAGTGGACTTTTATGACTGTATCCTGTGCTTTGTGCATTGCATCCTTGTTACTAAAAGTTGGCAATGTGGGCGAGACCAAGGGCATTGTCCCACTGATGAGTAGAGACTCCTCGGAATTAGTCATAAGATTGGTGGGTTATGGGTATTTGTAATGCTATGGTTAGTCTGGAGGTGTTGAAGCAGCAACATTTTCTACCCATATACATCTGAATCTGCGAGTTAAATTCACGTAGTAAGAGGACCCACACGATAAGCTGCGCAGCATTTTTGCTTAGTGGCTTGAGATATTTCAAAGCTGAATGATCTGTGAAGATAATTATATCTGCCCCTATCAAATAAGCATGAAACTTGTCCAAGGCATAAACTACTGCCAGCAATTCTTTCTCGGTGGTAGTGTAATTCCTCTAGGCTTCATTCAGTGTTTTGCGCAGTAAACCACATGGTTTTCCTTTCTTGCTCTTTGTCCAGAGGCGCTCGATGGCGAGTCTTATACTTTTATAACCTCAAAGGCGCAGTTAGGGGCCCCTTCACTAGTGCGAGTGGTTAATAAACAGGTTCTTCAAACCTTTGTTGGCATTATGTCCCATTCAAACTTAGCATCTTTTCTAGAAGCTTATAAGCGGCAGCAATTTTTGAGTGTATAAACCTCCTGTGAAACTGCATGCCCCAAGAAGTACTTCCACCAGTCTTGACATTAGGTAAGGTGGAGGCAGTTTGGAAATCAAGTCAACTTTTGCTTTATCAACTTCAATTCCTTTCTTTGAAATGATATGTCCTAATACAATGCCCTGGCTGACCATAAAATGACATTTCTCCCAATTCAGCACTAGGTTTTTCTCTATGCACCTGTGCAGGATGGTTTCCAAGTTGATTAGGCACTCCTCAAAACTCCCTCCATAGACTGTAATATCGTCCATGTAAACCTCCATAATGCGTTCTACCAAATCGAAAATGAGCATACATCGTTGAAATATGGCAGGGGCATTACAAAGGCCAAAGGGCATCCTCCTGTATGCATACGTGCCAAATGGGCATGTGAAAATTGTCTTTTCCTGGTCCTCTACAGCAATCTCAATTTGGAAATATCACAGATAATAATCGGAAACAATAGAAGGTGTAATATAGTCTCTCAAGTAGTTGATCCATGAATGGAAGAGGAAAGTGATCTTTCCGTGTTACTTCATTTAGCCTGCGATAATCAATGCATACCCTCCACCCTGTGGTAAGGCGAGTGGGTATCTCCTCTCCTTTTTCATTATGCACCGTGGTTACACCTGATTTCTTAGGTACTACCTGGTTTAGACTCACCCAGTCTTTATCACGATATAGGGTATATGATCTTGAAAACAGAAGCTTTAAGACTTCTGCTCTAACCACTTCTTGCATATGTGGGTTCAGCCTTCTTTGTGGTTGTCTCACTGACTTTGCCTCCTCCTCTAAGTATATGTGGTGGGTGCAGATTGCTGGGCTAATGCCCTTCAAATGAAGCAATTTTCCCACGGGCTTAGCATTGTTTGAGGACTTCTTGTGAGCTACCCTCTGTGCGATCTTGAGCAAAGAAATTTGAAATGACCATTGGACATTGCTCATGGTCTCCCAAATAAGCATACTTCAGCTCCACAGGCAGAGGCTTGAGCTCTATTTTCTGGGGCTCACTGATTTCCTCCACGTCACCAATGGCAAAAATTTCATGTCTTCTTCTCAATGTCCTGCCCACCCAGTTTCATGTCAACTTCCTCTTTGTTCTTTTTGCACACACGATCCCTGACTCTTCATTTAGTATATCCAACATACCCTGCTGATCAACTTGTTCCTCCAGGATGGTGTCAATGATGCATATTTCTTCTGGGACATCTTCCACTGATTGCATGTGCTTTTTACTTAGGTGGAAGATGTTGAGCTCTAGGGTCATGTTTCCGAAGGTGAGTTACATGACACCATTTCTGTAATTGATAATTGCATTGGAGGTGGCGAATGGGTCTCCCAAGATGATAGGTACATAATTGGCCCCTGTTGCTGCTGGTTCTGTGTCAAGTACAACAAAATCTACTGGATAGTAGAATTTGTCCACTTGGGCTCCGAGGACATCCTCACTTGTCCCTTTGGTATTTTGATGCGACACATCGAAACGGTGTGATGGAGGTGGGCTTTAGCTCCTCCTACCCGAGCTGCCTGTACATAGAAAAGGGGAGGAGATTCACACTTGCTCCCATATCTAAAAGTGCTTTCTCACATAAAGTGCCTCCTATAAATGCTTGAATGGTCGGACCGGATCTTTATATTTCACTATAGTCTTGCATTGGATAATGGCAGACTTGTTCGGTCGGGAAGGCTTTCTTCAATCGACATTTAGCCCTCTTCACTACAGATCTTTTTAACAATTTTGCATAGGTAGGGATCTTGATCATGTCAAGTAGGGAATGTTGACCTTTACTTGCCTCAACACTTCTAAAATTTCGGCTGATTAATGGCCTTCTTTTTAGTTTTGCAATGAGGCGAGAAAGGTGGGGATATTTATTTTCTCAACCGATGCAGCAGTCGCTCACCTCCTCACAGTTCATTATCCATAGCTTCCTGCTCTGGGTCTATTGCCTTAGGTGATGGCTTTGTAAGCTCTTTGCCACTCCTCAGTGTGATGATTGCCTTGACCTCATTCAATTTGGAATTTGGGTCACTGGAGGAGCTCACTTCATGTGATCCCCTAGGGTTTGGTTGTGTCTGAGAGAGAAATTTTCCCTTTTCTTGCATCTGTTGCTGGCTAGTCAACTTGGAGACTGAGTACTGCATGTCATCTAATTTTTTGTTGAGAGTGCCTTCCAACGTTTCGATTTTACGTGTGGTACGGCGTTCAGCATATTCTGTTCTTCCTGAAGTGACCCACTGCCTTGCTCAAATTTATAACGCTCTCTGGTGTGAGGTGGGGGTTGTTCTTTAACTTAATTTGTGGGAGTATAAGGTAGGTGTTTGGCTTCCATGAAAAATTAGGATGGTTCCTCCAATTTGGATTGTAGGTGTTCCCATATGGAGCACTTATTAGGTGCCCACTTTGATCCACTATGTTTGCCTGCTCTTGCATCAAATCTCTAACTAAGGGAGCAATTGAATAGTGATCTCCTTGGTGAGCTAGTGGATTGGCAATTAAAGCGAGTTGGAGAATGCGAGCGTTTCAATTACTGCCTGTACCTCATGCTGATTTCGCATTTCTAGCTTTTCCAATCTTCTAGTCAAAGAAGATAGCTTGGCTTTCATTTCCACATCCTCTGACAGCGAATAAATACCTCCCCTTGGGTTCACTGGTGGCCTATGTCTATCAGTTTCCCTGGGATTTGGTTCATCCCAAGCTTTGGAGGTCTCAGCAACATAGTTGAGGAAATCCATGGCTTCATCTGGATTTTTGCTGAGGAAGTCCCCTCCACACATGGTTTCTAAGAGTTGTTTCATGGAAGGACATTCCGTCGCAAAATGGTTGACCAACATCCACGTATCGAAGCCATGGTGTGGGCATGCATTGATGGTTTCAAGATACCTTTCCCAGCACTGATAAAATCTCTCATTGTTATGAGCTACAAAGGTGTAGATTTGCCTCTTCAAATTGTTGGTCTTGTGTGCACTGAAGAATTTCTTCAAAAATTGACCTGCGGCTACGCGATTCGCGATGGTCCTTGGCGTAATGGTCGTAAGTCTTGGCTTTATCTTTGAGGGTCAAAGGGAAGGCTTTCAGCTTGAGCAAGTCCATATCAAATGCACCCTCCTTGAAAGTCGTGCAAACTTCCTCAAAATCCCGGATGTGTGTGTATGGATTTTCATTTTCCATACCATGAAAAGTCGGGAGCAGGGAACTGAAATAGGCCTCACTACCCCATCCTCGGCGGGGTATTATGCATGAGGTGCACAAACCAACATGAGTAGGTGTATGTGATCCTCATTGACACGAAGGCATTGGGATCCTTTGAACCCCTGTTGGCTCTCTTGCTCTTCGAGTGGGAGTCTCATCCGGTTGGTGTGTAAACTAATTTCACACCCTTGTTCAACTGGAGCACCTAGTCTTTCTAATCTGCGCTGCGGTGTTTTACGTCCCCTTTGCATAAGCTGCTATGAACACACAACAAGCAAGAAACCAACAAAAACAAGACTACCAAAAGGTTAATATTAGCTAAAATCCAGCGAGGAAACTTGATGCATGGTAGAATTTTCAAACTCCTGGGAGGTACCAAACTCCCTGCGGTGAAATGCAAGTGGAGAAAATGGTAAAAATAAAAAAAAAGAAATGAATTTCACCCGATACTTGTGACGTGAATCACAAGTTCGCATCTTCTCTTTCTCACTAGGAGCCTGCATCCGACATGGCTGTCATTTGATTAAGCTTAAGCCAAGTAGGTGTTCGGAATCTCTGAAATTTATATCCTAGGATTCCTACTACTAGTAGCAAAGCTACTACAGTATAGTGGCTCTAGGGTCGAACACAGGGATGGGTTTTCTTCGTGAGAGAAGAGTTACAGTGCATTGAAAATGGTGTTTTCTCGTTGGATTTTTTAGGGTTTGTGAAAGACAGTGTGGGTGAATGGTTGAAAACTGAAAAAAACTTGAAGTAAAAAGTTAAGAGAGAATTCCTTGAAGTCTCGGGCCACTGGGTTGAGGGTTCTAGGTTAACCGACATGTCCTCGGGTCTTTTTCCTCGCATTAGGGAGCATGACATATAGTCATTTCAGAAACCCAGGATCGATCATTTAGCACAAAACCTAAACCCTAAAAGTTTTCTTCTTGAGTAGCATTTAATGAGCCTGGTACTCTGGCTTAGGTGAGAACACCTCCTAAACCTACCCTTCAGTAAATAATAGGAGACAACTAACTAGGCATCAGTGGGATCTAGTGATAAGTATCCCTTTGAACCCAACACCAAATACACATTAGGGAGAGCATGCCTAAGAGATTTAACCTAAGGTGAGAAACAAAATTCAAACATGAAAAGCATGTGAACATCTTTGCCTCAAGAAACCCGACACCAGTGGCTTTCTATTCAAGGATGAGGGTTTAGCCCAGGCATCCTTGATTTGTCATCATCAAGGGGTGTTTGGCTAGAGAGAAAATTCAAGAAAGTGAAGGAAAGGGAGATAAAATCACAAACCAGCCTAGGGAAAGGAAGCTTTGTGCCCAACTTTATTGATTGATTGATGGAGTGAAAGTTGATTGATTTACAAGCAAGACTGAGCTTATATAGGTGCTCAGTATAAGGAAATTACAAAAATGTGCAAATGAACCAAAATTACATCAAAGGCTTTGTATAAAACCAAAAAGGCAAGTCAGATCAACGGTGCGGGAAGCGATATTTGCGAAGTCGTAACTGTGAAATTTGCGGAGTGCAATTTTTACGCAGCCACACCAAAATTTCCAACGATCTCTCTCCTTCTCTTCATCATTTTTTGCTCAATTTCCTCCCAGTTCGATCATGCATCTTGGTCGGCTCGGGTTTCATCGATGTTTGAATCGGATTGAAGATAATGAGGCATTTGACCTGAAAAACTACTAAAAATACCTACACAATGTGATCATTATGGCGGGACCCCGATGGATCGATTGAGTTATTAAAGTCGATTAATTACACAAAAAGTGTTTAAAACCTATTATGCAAGGCCAAAAATAGCACTATTTGGGTACTAATCAACCCCTTGCCCTTATCCACCCCAACGTGATCCGTTTCCTAATTGGCAGCTACATTCTCAACCATCTGTACCAACTTGATCTCTCGTTGGTGGAGATTTTGATGATTTACTTTCTGAGCGTAAGGCTAGGTGGCCTGATGTCCATGTCGGTTTTGAGTCCGTGATTGCAAATCGTCAATGGGTTTCCCGACTCGCCTAAGATGGAGGCGAAAGGGGTGTTGCTAGTGAGGGGTCCCCTGGGATGAGACCTCGGGTTCCCCCGAGTTGTCGTTTAATGTTAACCGGTCTCAGTCCTTCCTAGGTGTGCAGTTGGGCCGGATCTGGATTGTCAGCCTATACCCTGACATTTGTTGTGTTATGACGTATTAACCGTTGGTTATCCATGCAAGTAAGGCTTGGCGAGGAAGGTTGGTAAACTGGGTGGAGAAGTCTAGTATTGAGAAGATCCATCGCCTCTTGGAGATTTCCGAACGGGAGTGCCACTACCGGATTCTGCTTACTCCAGAGAACATATCTGTCGTGGAGCACAACCGTACTTCCCACCCTCCGGTGATTCCCGGTACTTAGCCATGCGTCGTGGAGGGGCACTTTGTGGTTGCTTGTGTACGGCGCATAGCTTCCTAACGGTGCTAGGCTCCTCCAGAATCCGGTAATTGAATCCTCCAGTCATGTGCGAGGCCGGCCTGTCGAGGTCATCCGGCTTCTCGGCGGGGGCTCAGTTAGATCCTCCACGCTCTGTGGGAGAGCTGGGAAGTAGAGCTGACGCCTCCTCACGCACGCAAATGGCAGGACCTACCCTCGGTGGTGAAAGTCAAGCGGAAAAGGCGTCAGGGGCGTTAGAAGCGTCTTAGGGATCGGGGAGGAGGACTTCGTACCTTGGATTCCTGCTGACACGGAAGGTCCCCAAGACTTGGAGGAAGAAGAGCAAGAGGAGAGAATGACGGGACTACTCGATCGCTATCTTTGCCCATAGAGGAAATGGCAAGTGATTTCTAGCCGGTGGTGAGGACCGCCCAGTCGGTGGGGGACCGGGCTGTCGGTGCCGATGGTGGCCCGCTGCGAGTGGAAGTTGGGGGGACCGACGGTCATCATCCTATTCTCCGGCCTGGGGCCCTACGAGGGCGAACGGAACCAAGGCAGGGGCCGGCCGGCCGTCGAGCGAGATGACCCGGCATTGCACGAGTAATCCCAGCCTTGGTCGGGAGGGCAACCGGGTCAGTACATGCGGTCATTGCCCAGGCCTGGCCGGACGGTGATAACCCATAATTACCTTCCTCCCAGTGTTTGGAGCCCCGAGTGATGTGGCCCTAGAGTGGAGGAGGTGAAGGATATCTACGTCATTTGGGAGCCTTTCATCGTGGGCGTCCGCGACGATAGGCCTAGATAATTTGTATCGCACATATCTGGGATCTTAGATGCTCGCTGAACATGGGTCTTCGGGAGGATTATTCGATGACTCTCTCTACTTCTACCCCGAAGGAGGATTTTCTACAGATCATTGTGACGGGATGCGGTCGGAACCGCGAAGAGCTTGTCGGTCGGCCAGAGCCTTAAGATAGGGAGTTTCGTCGGATGGTATTAGCGTTTTTACTTGTTTTCTTAGTTGCTAGCGGGTTTCTTTGCAGGTCGTTGCCATTGTTCGGAATATGGCGCTCCAACATCATGAGTTTGAGCTCCGACTAAGGGATGCTGAGCGACTAAGATTATATGTTCAGGCGGGAATGGCAGAACGGGAGATACAGAGCGCCTCATTAAAGAAGGTACGAGTTAGGCGTGTGTCGCACAGGCTGGAGAGTAGAATGCCGAGAGGCACGCCACGGCGGCGGGGAGAGATGTGGCGTGCCATGGCGGCGGCTAGATGGCGGAAGGGCCGTTAATGCCCGGGCGCCACGAGATGGGAGTGCAGGCTTGCTCGGGGTTGCGTGCTGCAGAAACTGTAGAAGGGCCGCCGAATGAGTCAAGCATGGAGCCACTCGGGAGCGTTGGCCTGGCGGGCTGTAGGAAGGCGGAAAGAGAGACAAGCATTTGGCGGAGACGGGAGCTTGCCTTGGTTATGGAGCTCGGGACCATCAAAGATGAATTTTCCACCTTCAAGGAGAAGGCTGCTGCTGATAGAGAGACAATGGAGGCCGAGTTCGATTCTAGTGGTGACGCGCTGTTCAATTACGGCTATGTTTGTTGCGTTTTCACGCACAACATATCTTGAGGAAGTAAGCCTGAGTCCCGGATGGGATGGGATCATCGATCCGCTAACTCCAAAATTGCCGCCCGATCCCGATGCCCCCGGGTACTTGACGCCAAATCTAGCCTCAGACGCCGTCGCAGCTAGTAGGGAGGATCGCTCAGAGAGTAGCCCAACCGCGGCCGGAGAGGAGACGACTCTTTCAATGGACCCCCCGGCTGAATAGGATGTTGTTGCCGAGTAGTGTTAAGTGCTTGGTTGAAGCAGGACTCATTTTGATGATCAGTGTTTTTGTATCAAACAATTTACCTTTCTTTCCCCTTTTTGCTAACTTTGGATACGCTTTAATGTTATGCTATCTGAGTTGGCTTCGATTGTTGTTGAGTGCTTACTTTGATTGCATCTGTTATAAATCAAAGGCCACCCGAACTTATAATTTGACCAGCTAGATGTGATTTATGCTGGGCTGGGCGGGTTAGTAAACTACGCCGCCCGGACTTATAATTTGACCAGCCAGATGTTATTTGTCTTTGGGTGAACCGTCGATGGCCCATGCCGCCCGGTCTTTGAAATTAACTAGCGGATGTTATACGTCTTTGGGCCGAACAAGTCGATGAAGCTGTAGCTGGTCGCTGAAATTGACCCGACCGGATGTTATTTGTGCTGTTCGGGCCGTCGGTGGCTGCGCCGCCTAGTCTTTGAGATTGACCCGGCCCGGATGTTATCTCACGGTACTGGGTTGGGCGGTCGATGGTGCTCGGTCTTTGAAATTGACCAGCCAGATGTTATCTGTGTTGGGTCGAGCAGGTCAGTGAAATGCGTCGCTCGGTCTTTGAAATTGACCAACCAAATGTTATCTTGGTAAGGCGGAGGTCGGTGGGTGCGCCGCTCCGGTCTTTGAAATTAACTTACGACTTTGATGTTATGCTGTCTTGGGCCGAGTGGAAATCGATGAAGCTGCTCGCGGTCTTTGAGTGAAGCCGGCCGGAAATGTAATCTGTCTTTGGTAGGGCGGAATCGATGAAGCTGCTTGTATGATCTTGAAATTGACCTAACGTATGAATATCTTGAAGACATGTCGGTAATAGATAATAAAGACATTCTTTTATTGATAATACCTCTTCAAATGTGTGGCATTCCACATTCTAGGTACAGGAATTCCATCTGTTTTGTCTATAGCATAGGACCCGAACTCCCTAGGCCGAGTGACTACATACGGTCCCTCCCAGTTGGGTTGAACTTTCCTGCCATGGGGTACGTAGTATTCTCAAAATTTTTCCTCAAGACTAGGTCACCTGGTTGGAACACCCAAGGCTTCACTCGTTTGTTATAAGAATTTTCTAAGCGACGTTGGTAGGATGCTACTCGGATTGCTGCCGCTTCCCGCAGCTCGTCACTTATGTCTAACTCTCTGACCACTGATCCTTCATTTTCTGATTCGAGCGTAAATTTGTCCGGATGGTAGGTAAACGAATTTGTTAGGGATAACGACTTCCATTCGTAGGTAGTGCAAGAGAGATGTCGGTTGGCTTTGGTAGTAGTCTGTAAGCCCAGAGCACACCGGGCAGTTCCTCCACCCATTTCCCTTTGGCTGAGTCTAGTCTCTTTTTGAGGGCGATCAATAGTTTTGTTGGAGGCCGACTTGGCCAGCTAACTTTGGGATATCGGGGTGGAGTACAAGTTTCTTATCTTCATTTCTTGGAAAAAGTCCCGATATACCCGGCTGTCAAACTGCGGACCATTATCGGATACGATTGATCTCGGGATGCCGAACCGGCAGACAATGTTTTTCCAGATGAACCGGGTGACATCTCTATCTTTGATTGACACGAAGGCATCAGCCTCTATCCATTTGCTGAGTAATGCAGTGGCGACCAACAATAGTCTCTTTTGGCTAGGTGCGGTGGGAGGCGGTTACGATATCAATCCCCCTTTGGGTAGTGCCCGCGAAGTACAGAGATGGAGACGAATCTTACCTTTGGCGATTTCAAGATAGGAGACATTCGTTGGCAAGGGTCACATCTTTTGACGTAGTCGGCAGCGTCTGACTTCATAGTTGGCTAGTAATACCCCTGCATGTTAGCCCGGTGAGCTAGTGTTCTTCCCCCCGGGTGATTGCCGCAAATACCTATGTGTAATTCAGCCAACACATACTAACCTTGCTCGGGAGTTAGACATTTCAAGTATGGCCCGCCCGGACAAATTTATAGGCGCCCGTTTGCGGGGAGGAACCTAGTGTTAGTCTGAACTTTGTGAGCCCTGCTTCTATCATTGGGTAGTTCTCCCGTGGCTATGTAGAGCCGTATGGGATCCATCTAGGATGGGAGCCTCCTCATCACGGCTTGCCAATTATGTAATATGGAGGAGCCCGGGTGATAGTAGATGGGGAGATATAATGTTTCCTTTATTGGCAAAGAAGCGGCCACGGCGGCTAGGGCATTGTCCCTTTCATTACTGTCCTTGGGGACATGTTCAAGTTTCCAGGTCATGAGGGTGCTTAATTTCTGTTTGACTAGAGAAGCATATTTTTCCATTCGGGGTTCTCTGGACTCGAACTCTGCATTGACTTGTCCTACAACCGAAACGTAGTCGCGAATTAAAAGGCATTGCTTACGGTGAGTGGGAGTTCAGAATGCGGCTATGGCTCGTACTCGACTCATTGTTGGAGCGCTAAAGCTGTGATTTTGTTCAATCTTTCCCTGGTAGGGGAGGTTAATTATAGACCGATGTCGGCTCCTGATTGTTTGGAAGCTCCATCAACGCAAAAGTGTCCTGGCCCTCTTCGTTTGAGCGAAGTATTGGCTGGGTTACGCAAGGAAATTAGTGACTAGACCGGCCTATTTGAAAGCCTCGGCTTATCTTGGATTCCATGCTAAAGCGAATTCCATTGCCCGTCAGCGGCCGTCGCTTCCCGGACAAATCCGGTTTATGAATCGTGCCCCGGAGCGGAAGATCAGTTAGCACAACAATAGGATGAGCCTGGAAGTATGGGCGAAGCTTCTAGGCGGCTGTCCGTAGGGCCAAGGCAACTCATTCAAGGTGGTGTATCTGGTTTCCGCGTTGGTTAGGGATTTGCTGATAAAAACACCGGTCTCAACCTTGCGTCCCCATACTCTTTGAACAAGGCGGCACTTACTGCTATATTAGAGGCTGTTAGGTAGAGATAGAGAACGTCGTCGGCTTCCGGGCTTTCAAGAATCGGTGGCTCTGTCAAGTATTGCTTGATTTCTACAAACGCTCGGTAGCATTCCTCATTCCATTCGGCCCGGTTGGCTCCCCTCAGAGTAGTGAAGAAGGGCTTCAGACGGTCCGTGAACCGGGAAATAAAACGCCTAAGAACAGCCAACTGGCCGGTTAGTTGCTGGATCTCTTTCTTGGAGCTGGGGGCCGGCGATTACAAGATGGCCTTAAGTTGCGCAGGATTAGCTTCTATCCTCCTTTGAGTTACCATAAACCGAGGAATCTCACCGTAGTGACCGAAGGCACATTTTAGAGGGTTCAGTTTCATGCCATATTTTATGAGGAGGTTAAAGTTTGTTGGAGATGAGTGGCGTGATCCGGGCGCTGCTTGGATTTTACTAGCATATCATCAATATAGACTTCCATCGTGCTGCCGAGTAATGGTCGAAACATTTTCGTCACCAACCTCTGATAGGTTGCCCCCGCGTTCTTTAAGCCGAAAGGCATTACATTGTAACAATAGAGTCCATGTGGAGTGATGAAGCGTTTTCCGCTTTAGGAGGTGCATGAGATGATGTTGTATCTAAGAAAGCATCCGAAATGATAGCATATAGGTATATAACCGAGGCATCCACAATTTGATTTATGCGGGGCAGAGGGAAGTTATCTTTTGGACAGGCATCATTGAGGTCCGTGTAATCTACACATACTCTCCATTTGTTCCCCTTCTTCGGAACCACCACCACGTTGGCCAACCATTCGAGGTATTTAACTGCTCTGATAAATCCATTCTACAAAAGATTATCAACCTCGATCACAGATGACAGTGGCGGTGCAGGTAAACGCGTCTCACTTGTTGTGGCCGGCAGCGGAGGGCGACGTTTGCTTTGTGTGAGGCGTGTGTGGGTGATCGATCCATATACGCATGAGTCCAAGCAAATACATCAGCATTAAACTGTATCACCTGGCGTAATTGGGCCTTTTCCTCCTCGGAGAGAAGGGTAGTAATGTAGATGCATCTTTCCGGCCCGTCAAGGGACATGGTTTCCAAGGGATCAATGGCCAGCGACTCTCTATCCTCCGAGGCTAGCCGGGCGGATAACTGTGATTGCTATTGCGGGGGTTGATCCTTAATGGGTGAACCACGGGGAGAACTCGCTTCATCACCTTCTTGATGAGAGTTAATTGCTTCTTACCAGCGCGGTAGTGGCCACTTTGAAGATCGGCTTTCGGACTGGTCGGAGTAGCTTATTGTTTGGTGGTATGTGGATGGTACTGTTTTCATGGCATGTAGCCAGGCTCGGCCCAAGATAGCATTGTATGGCCCCAAGTCTTCCACCACGGAGAACAGTACTTGCTGAGTTACCGGACCTGCCTTGAAAGAAAGGGTGATGTCCCGAACTGATAATGTAGTAGCTCCATTGAAACCTGACAAAACCATACCAGCAAAATGAAGACGATCAATCGGGACTCTCATTTGTATGACAGCTAGGAGATGGAAGCGAAAATCGCGGCACTACTGAGTGAAGAACCTTATGCACATCAGCGGTAATACATATAGTCAATCTGAGGTGCGTCGTAGTGTGGTGTGATGACGTGTAGGGTTAATAGGTGGAAAGGATGTAGTGTAGTCACCGGCGGGAAGCCCATTGTGACATATCCCCAGATTCTTTGACGGTGTTTATTAAGCTCCTAGCAGAGCCGCTAGAGCATTCTTCTCCTCTGTTTCTTGGATTAGTATTGGACATCATTGGTCCCCTAATATAAAGTGTGGTCGACCCGGGGTTCTAAAGCATATTCAATGTCTGCAGCGACCTGTCGGTGTGGGAGGCGGCTGTTATCCTGTGACTTGGCTCCCTCGGGTACGTCCCCAGGTGTGCAGCCCGGAGTGAATTTTCTACGAAATTTGAGGCTTTGCCGGTGATTGGTCTTGTGGACGCAGTCCTATGATAATCGCGCGTAGGGACCTGTGCGTTCGAATGGGACCGCCCTCTCTGTGAGTGGAAACCACTTGAAGTCGGAGGTCCGGATGATGGCGGGAAGCCGGTCATAGGCGATGTTGAGAGCCGTGAACTGGGGGGGGTCTTTCTTCTTCTTGGATTGCCCGTCGGGGCGCTTTTGGCTCTTGCCATGACTGCTTTTATGTTCGAACGGGCCCTTAGCGGTCGGCTTGTTGCTCTGGGCGGTTATCATGATGGTTTGTAGGAGTGTTCGAATGTTATCTTCGACGTAGAGGAATTTATCAGCCATGAGTTACAGAGTCCTCCATAGTTAAGCGAGTTATGGATAAAATTGAAGCAGGTGATGGCCCAAATCTTCTTACGAAGTTTTGCCAAGACACGCATCCACTGCTGTGAACATCAATCACTTTGGACATGTTCGAATTTGTGTGTGAAGTCAAGAAAGGACACAAATCTTGCTTTATATAAGGGGATGGAATTTGGAAGGGGAGGTAAATGTTCCGCATGCGGCCAGGAGCACAAGTATTGAGAGATGAAGCAGCGGCCCCACGGATCGCCGGGCCACTATTGATCCTTTGGGGAGCTTATGAAACCAGGATAAAGCAGGGCCCTTGAGGCTAGTCGGGAACACCTTACACAGGAGTCGATCATCCCCGGCGTTGAGGATCATTTCTTGGTTGAAATGTAGCATGTGATCGTGCGGATCGGAAGAACCGTCGTACATGGCGAAGGGTGGTATGGAAAAACCGTGGGGAGGATCGTAGTGCAGGATGTGCTGTCCAAGGGGAGTGGAGAGCATGTCCTGTGGTCCCCGAACAGCGGAGGAAAAAATCATTTGCTACGCGGGGGCGGCCCCGAAAGGCGGATACATGGATGGTACTTGTGGGAAGCCACCGGCTGAGTCGAGCACATATTGGTGAAATTTGGCGTTGGCGATCGTTAGTCCGCATGAGTTCTCTCGCTACCGATGCCTTGCGATATTGATGGACCAGCTGGATCGGCGAGGTGGCCTTTTTCTAGATTGGGCTTCCGCGGTGTTCGGGGATGGTGAATGGAGTGGGAGCGGGAGCGCCGGATGGCTCGTCGTCGCCCGTGCGTCGATATCGTCCGGCGCCCATTGACCTCTTTACCTTTCTTTGGGGCGGGAAGGAAATGGGTGGGAAAGGTTCCTTGATTGCCGGCCCGGGCGGCCCAGCTAATCGGGTTCGCGAGGCACTCATTTCCTCCATAACCACATTCGCTGTTCGTCTGGTCGGCCATTGCGGCTGCTCTCTTTGTTTTACTTCCATCTCTTGGTGTCAGAGGAGGAATTGGTCTTTAGGGGCTAAGTTCGCTAGGTTGCTAGTCATGGCGTTGAATTCGTGATCCGGGTGGGATGTTTGGGAATAGTAAAGTCCCAGAGATCGGGAGGTCACTGGGAGGCGGGTGTACGGCTCTTAACGTCACGCCTGCGAGATTTCTTTGCTCAAGCGTTTCCCATATCACAGACCGGTGTGGTCTCTGAATTCTGAGTGGTGGTCAATTCAGCATTCACTGATTGGCTATAACACACAAAACAAATAAGAAGGCGACGGTGGTTTTCCGTCGTCCCTCGATGGAAAGAGTTTAGTCTTTTACGGAAGACTTAGAGTTTAAGAACCACGTTTTATTGATTCAGAATCTCGTTCCTCGTTTGAAATTGTGACTTGCTTCTCTTTTTATGGAAGGAGAAAAGAATCCGTCTTTTTGGAGGAGTGACGATTTGCTACCACCATGTGGGGAAGTGGCCCTTATTTAGAAAGGCTGTACTTGCTTTTGCCTTAACTACCTTCCCGATAGAGGCGGTTGCTGGAATGCATTCTATTCTCTTGAAGCGAAGAGAAGCCAGGTTCATAGGAGGTCTTATCTTATAACGGGCCGATTAGCGGCTTTGTTGGTGGAGTTGCAGTGGAGAGAAAGGCACCGCAATTAAGCGTCAGGATATGAGAATTGCCAGGCACCTAGACAAAAGGAATGGTAGGACGTTCTGGGCAGTAGCTTTTGAAGTACAGAGGAGTACAATTTATTCAGATCATGAGGCTCCCATGTTTACATAATTTGAATTAGATATACTAAAATTAATATTAAATATGTATTCATTTGACCAATAATCTTGTGTAATTGTTTAACATTTCATTTTTTAATTTTTATATTCATCTTTAAATTTTATTTAATTGTTATATTTGTTAAAATATACGAATGTAATTTATTCATGAAAATTTAAAATAAAATAATAATGATTGATTTATAAGTATATTTTTAATTATTTTAATCATTTAAACTAATGTGAGTATAAATATAGTTACCACACCAGGTATTAACACATTTTTAAAAGTTAAATATAAAATAAAATATTTTATTTTAATTATTAGAAATATTTATTTTTATTTGAAAAATTATATGTTAAATTAAAATACATTTCAATAAAATAAATTACAACTTTAATAATAAATATATCATCATTTAATTTTCCACAACTCAAGAGACAATATAATATTTCAACGTCCAAAATTATATCACAAAACAAGAACGACTTAATTCAAACCCCAATATAATTAATATTGTCCAATTTAATACTAAAACTTTTTCAAAATACAATAAGCCTAACTATACAAAATTCCAAATCAATAAAATTATCTAATAATTCAAACGATTTTAATATACAAATCAACAACACTTTTAATTAAATAAAAATTAAGAAGCGATACGTATGTTTTAATTCAATTAAGAATGCCAAATTTAAATATTACAATTTTATATGTGAAGTTTCAAAATACAATAAGCTCAAGTATTCAAAATCCAAGCTTAATCCCATAAATTTCACTAACAACAAATAAACTCCATATGAGTTAATAATCTCACTTTAATTAAATAAATTAAAACTTTAATATTAAATATAATATCATGTATCTCATTAATAATATTTTATTTAATTAACCTTATACTATGTTTTGTATATATAATTTATTTAATTTTATTAAACATTTAAGACAAAAATAATAATAACTAAATTACTTAATATAACTTTTTTTTTAATTTAACTAATTAAAAAAATTGTGAATTTCAAAATATAGTTACACAAATAATTGAATTTAAAAAAATAAATATCAAATAAAATATTTGATTGAATGAAAAATTATTTTTTCTTAATTTAGAAAATATTTTAGCCAATAGACATCTCAGAGTGGTAAAAGAGCTGGCAGAACATGAATTGGAGGTATCGATGTAGCCCCAAAACGGGGTTGGTTGACCAGTCAGCCCTGGAAAACGTGGATATTAAAGGTAACCCGATACCACACTATTGGGTCTCCTTTACCCGGACCCATAATTTAACAAAAATCGGACAGAGTCTGTGACGCGCCATTTCAGTGCAATTGACAGCCGTCGACTGGAATACGTAATGCTCATATTATGAGACCTATACATAGTAAAAGTACCACTTTGGCCCATACATCAACACTCACCAAAATACATCAACTATATTACCATAGTTCAAGAGTTGATACATCACTCTTAATACAAACATATATTAAGATTTAAAGTTTTAATACATGTTATACAAAATGAATACCAAAACCACGTAATAAACTTTCTTCTCAGCTGACCTCCTAATGAGCAAGTCATCCGAGCACTCCTGTACCTAAAATAATGATCCCTCAACAGGGTGAGCAATGCCCAGCAGTGATAATCTCCTACATGGGTTACTCCCCACCTAAGTGCACATGTCATGGCAACCAAACACACTCAAGTAAATACATGATCCTACTTGAATGTCTACATGCCAATCCATGTCTCGAGTCCTCAATACGACTCCTCACACATGCTTAAGCTAAATGTGAGAAAAATACGGTTCCGAGAACAAAGGTTTTGATTCTCGAAAATATCTGGGATTTTAGTAATATATTGGACAACCCTTCGAGACGAATTTGTTGGATAACTCTCCGAAACAATTCATGGGTCCCTCCGACATGAATTGTTGGACAATCTCCTAACACAATTCTCCGACAAATCTTCCGTTGAAATTGATGAGCTTAAAAGTCATCTATTTTTAATCCATTTTTCTGTTTGATTTTCATCTGAAAAGGAATAATTAATATGCAGAAATATGAAGAAACTCACCAATTTGTTATTAGCAGGGAGTGTGAAAGAAAGAAGAAAAAAAAGCAGTAGAAAAATGCAGCAATCGGTGGAGTAAAAATGCACGAGAAAATGGCGGGCGAGAATGAAAACAGCGGTTAGCTAATGTTATGATTTGAGCATAGTCGATTATGATGTCATGACATCGGGAAGAATTGATGGAAATTTGATCGCGAGTCGCGAGCGAGGATCCGCGAGTTAGGCGTTGAGGATTAACCAGAGACTTAAGGAATGATGTCGCGACAACATCATGATGTCGCGACAAAGATTGATGTTGCGACAAGGGATGGAGGTCGCGACAAGAGAAGCTCATGAAGCTATAGCCAGTTTGATGGCTATTTGTGACTGCGTGTTTAATCGCGACAGAAGGGCCCGATGTCGACACGAAATAACGATTGAAACCTCCGGGACGCCGCAGTTGATGTATTGACAAAGAGAGATTAATGTGGCGACATAAAGGCGTGCTCAGTTGAGGATTGCGGTGCGCTTAAAGTGATAACCGGCGACAAAGGGATTGATATCGCGACATCGGGAACCCTCGATTGAAACGCAGAGGCATAAAATGATATCGACAAGGGATTGATGTCGCGACATAAAGAAGACGCAGTTGAAGGTATAAAAACATGAAGCGATGTAGCCGCGACAAGAAGATTGATGTCGCGACGCCGGGAACTCCCGCTCGATTGAAAGCTGCAGAGGCGTAAAGTGATGTCGCGACAAGGTAGTGATGTCGCGACATAAGAAACTTCATCGGTTAAAGCTACAAAGACGCATGGCGATGTCGCGTGAGGATTGATCGCCGGCGACATAAGAAGAACTACCGATTGAGCTACGAGACTTAAGTTGATGTCGCGACAAGAAGATGATGTCGACGCGGATGTGTCAGCGACGCGATTCCTTGTCGACGCCGCAGATGCGCCGGGGAAAAAGGAGTGTCATGACTTATTGATAAATGCTCTGACAAGTGCGAGCTAAGCAATGTCGCGGCGAGATTTGAGGTCGCGGCACGGTAATAACATGGGGCCAGTTCACTTGAAATCCACAAAATGCATTAAGAGGTGGGGTTGGCCCGAAACCACATAAATGAAGCTACCCGGGGAGAAAGAAAGCAAGCGGTGGCCCAGCCCGAGCTGAAAAGATCTCACAGGTAGCCCTGAGGCTTCATTTTATTTTTTTCTTTTTCTTTTTTTCTTTTATTTTCTTTTCTGTTTTTTAAATCGTTATAGATTATATTATTTTCATCTTTCTTTTATTTGTTTTTATTTTAAGATGGATGTTATCGTTTGGCAGAAATTTGAATGAACCACATTCTTGCTCAAATTACTACCAGATATTTGAAGTTCAAACAAATTTACGGAGTCGACTTTCCGGTTCAAATTGCAGTTGTTCTTATGATCAGAGGAATGTTGTATTGTGTAATTCAATAATTGAGAAACCCAGCTTCCATTAAGTGAATGCTATAGTCAGAATTTATCTTCCCTATAGTTGTTTCTAGCAGCTTGTGAATTTCAGTTTATGAATTTACTTCTGGTTATGGGTTAATGTTTTTGATCTGAATATCAGTTTCTTATACCAGTTCTAAGATTTGTTTCAATGCTCTGATTTCAAGGAGGTCCTCACGGTGACACGAAAGACATTCTGAGAGTTATGAACATTTCCTTGAAAGTATATTAACACACTTCTATTAGAGATCCTAATGAGCTTTGTAAGTTTGCAAGGTCAAATCCCTCTTCTCCACTTGAAATCAAGAAAGAGTTGAGTGAGTTATCAATTTAAACAATGAAGTTCACCTCGATTCGAATAGTGAAGCCAATCCATGTGGTGAGATCTAATCAAGGAGAGGTGATCTATTCTAATTTAGAGGAACAACAGAAGTTGTATCCTTGTGACGATAACTTGGGAGCTAAGGTTTACGATCCGTAAAATGGGTATGAAGTATTGCGAAAAAAATGCAGTTAAGGAAATCCACTGATAAAAGCAGTCATCTAATTCCTGTGTTGAAGAATAGGAAGGTGAATCTTGCGAGCGTGGAGTGTGGAGAGATCATTGTCTTTTACGGCTAAATGCCTTGGACGAGTTTTAAAATGCAGGAAATACACAAGCAATTTTATCAGTGTTAGCTACAGGAATTGATACTTCACAATAGCATTATTCTTTATGTGTCCTCACAAAGATAACCATTCGAGTTTCCATTTATTTTCTTAACTATTTCATTTTTCTTTGTGTACTAGATTCAGTTTATTTGATTGTTCATTCTTATATACTTGTACATTTCGGCTTCTTAAAGTGGATCACAATGTCATGTTATAGTCGGAAATAGTATGGGCAGGTAGTAGAGTAGTTGATCTAGAATTCTTGAGATCTTTATTGGGATCGATATCTAGACTTATATCCATTTATTGCATCAGAACTGTGCACTTGCGGGATGTTAGGCCAAAGCTAGTGAAAATGATTTACTCTAGGAAATTTTTGACCTATATAGTAGAAAAGACAATAGTTTTATAAGTACTTGATGCTGCTGAGAGATTAAATAATGATCCTTTGGTAATAGTGTTAAAAAGGAATTTGTACATGTGTTTAGTCGAGTTAACAAGTTTATAGGCGCGTTCTTTGAGGATCGAAAAATTTAGTAAATCAATATTGACTGAAAGAAGGAAATACTAATTTGGACATTTTGAAGAAAACAAAAATAGCTTTCAAAAGCCGTGGTTATTTTTAATTTACTAACCTTTAACAAACCATATTGAAAATATTGGTTGACAGACTAATCCTATTAATGTAAGTGTGTTTTGATTTCGAGGACAAAATTTTAATGCACCAGGAAACGAGAACCGCGGTTGGTTCAACGGACACGAATTATAGAGAACACTCAAAAGCTTGAGAAAGGAGATAAAGAAGGCGAAGAAAACTCGACATAGCGGATGAAAGATAGGATCGGAATGAAGTACATAGAGAAGCGACTAGAAGGCCTCCAATCACGAGATACTATGGAGGACTTAAGGCTACTATTATTCAAGATGAGTACTCTTGCAATCGAGGGCGGCCATTATTGATGCAAATAATTTTGAACTTAAACCGGCTACTAGTGCAATGGTCCGGCGGCATCGGTTCTTGGTCATCATGGAGGACAAGCGAGCACACAGGAAGATTTCTCAGGATGGCTAATACAGTGAAGTTGAATGGGGTGAGACCAGAAGTCATCAAAATGCATCTATTCCCATTCTCTCTAAGAGATACAGCAGCTACATGGTATGAGATCTTTTACCATATGGTTGATACTTGGGAGGTGAGTAGAGCTACTTGAGTAGATTCTTTCCCCTAGGCCCTCGCCTCGAGAGAAGGAGGGAAATCATTGTGTGTTTAATGAGAGATAGAAAGCACAATATGTAACCAGGAAAAGATTCAATGATTTCTTTGAGAAGATGTCCAATGCATGGGATAGATGCGAAGACTGGATGGACATGGTGTATATCATGCACCCAGATGATATATCAAAGGGATCGTGATGCTTCATGTTGTGGAGCATTCAAACGAAAAAGTCTTGAAGAGCGAAAATTTGATTGAAGATGCGGCTAAATGCAATATGAAAACTCCTTCTAAGTTTTCAGAGGAAACTTGACGAGAGAAAGGGATCATGGAGTGGCAGATGTGACCATGAAGCGAGTTGGGCGCCATTATGCTGCGAGATGGACAAGCAAGAAAGGGAAGACACCGCAGCTTGCCCATGAGATAGGGCGGTTGAAAGAGAGTTATTGAAGGAAGTCTTGAGAGCTCTTTGAAGAACAATTCTGTGTTCTTGAAGAAGGTTAAGTATAAGTTGAGCGAGAAACTACCATTTCAAACCAATGCCTAACACCTTGACACATATCACCCAGCGTGAGGAACCATGAGAATTTCTCATATGGTGGAGGGGCTTCACAAGGCGAGGCATGGGCAGGGCCTGACGGGGTTATCAACGGCCACCAAGGCTCCGGCAGCGGCAAAGGAAATGAACACGAGAAATGAATAACCCGAGGTCGAAGGAGGGCCCGATCTTTTGAAGAAACAGGATCTTTTGCATTTCATGGGGATAATATGTGTGTACCTGCACTGCAAGAACATGAACCTCCATGAACAAAAGTTTACGAGTGAAGCAGCGCTTCACTAATTCTCAAAATTTTGAACACCTGTCATCCTGAAGGACACGGAGACACAAGTAGGGCAGGCAGCTACCCAACAACATCTGAAAGCCGGGAGAAGATACCTTCCCAAGAGACACAAAGAAGAATCTAAAAGACTGCATGGCTGTGCAGCTTAGGAGTGGGAAGGAGTTAGAAAAGATGAAGGAAAAAAATGACAACGTGAGAAGAAGAAAGCTAGGAAAGAAAAGGAAGAAGCCTTTGGAGAAAAGAAAGAAGGAGTGTGGGCCAGGAAGGATATCCAAGGCTCCTAGACCTGCCGATCCCATTTCCATAGAAATTCTTGAAATCAAGGGATAGAGGAGAAGCAGTTTACCAAGTTTTAGAAACCTTTTAAAGAAGAAATTTAGAATCGAGTATACCCCTTCTGAAGTGGTGACTTCGGATGCCACTCTATGCAAATTCCTTAAGGATATCAGAGCAAGAAAAAAGATAGTAGAAAGAAGGGATTGTGAATCTCACTTTGCTACTTGCAGTCTTTGTGATAAAGAAGAATTGCCGAGAGAAAAGATGAAGGATCCGAGGGGTTTACAATTCCTTGCATCATTGGAGAGGTTGAAGTGGAAAGCTCTGTGAGCTTAGAGCTAGTATAAACTTGATGCCTCTTTCTATTGCCAAGCAATTAAGTTTGGGGGAGTTTATTCCCACCACTGTACTCTTCAAATGGTAGAGCCGGTCGATGGTAAAACCTAAAGGAGTCTTGGAAGATGTCTTTGGTCAGCGTTGGGAAATTGCGAGTGGGCATCATTACGGACATGGAAGAAGATTCACAAAGTACCCTGCTATTGGAACCATTCCTAGCTCTTTGGGCGCACGATCGACATGCAAAAAGTTCTTACACCTTGAGGGTTGGAGAGGGAAGGCTCTTGCTTTCAGCGATCAATCATGCGGAATATAGACATAGGCGGAAAATTGCGATGTAGTTGGTGATGTCTATACCCTACAACCACATTGTTCACAATGATTGTAATACTTTTAGAATTTTATCAATGAAAAATTGTTGTTATATTGAAGATGACTACTCTGATTGTCCATACAACGGTTTTTCATTCTATAGAAGCGTGACAGGCACAGAAACAAAGCAAAAGAAACCCAATGGGAAAATAATGAAAAGGAAATTCATCGAAACCGAGTGAAGAGGGCTAGTGTTGAAAGAGTTGCCAAAATGTTTAGTATGCTTACTTAGAATCACCAAGAAAACCGATTGATTATCTACGCTAGACTTCGGTGATCTTGAGGAACAGAGGTTGTTGAAAATCTTAAAGAAGCATAAAGAGTCTATAGCTTGGTCCATTGAAGAGTTGAAGGGTATCAGTCCATCAATTTGCATACACAAAATTCTGCTAGAAGAAACTTCAAAGCCATCGTGAACATCAAGGAGACTGAATCGGTGATGAAAGGAAGTAGTCGGGAAGGAGGGTACTCAAATTCTTTGAATCTTTGGTTTTATCTATGCAGTGGCGGATAGTCCTTAGGTGAGCCCCGAGTCCATGGTTCCAAGAAGGGAGGGTTTCTTTAAATGATCCATAGTAAGAGGAAAAATGAATTGATTCCAAGCAAGAGCATTGACAGGATGGAGGGTATGCATTGATTCTGGGAAAGTTTGAACATATACCAGAAAGATCATTCCCTTGCCTTGGTGATCGGATGTTGGACGAGATTAGCGGGACACCCTCATTTTTGTTTTCTTGGATGGGTATTCGAGGATACAATCAGTTGCTATTACTGAGGACAAGAGAAAGCACATTCACGTGCCCCTATGGTACACCTTTGCCTTGAGGAAGGTGCCGGTACCAGGGTGCAATGTGTCTCTGCTACATTCCCGAGGTGTGTAAATGTCAATATTCGGACTGGTTTGAAGGGTTATGGAAATTACATGGATGACTTCCTAGTGTGGATCAGTTTTGATCAATGTTTGAAAAACAAACTTGTGCTTCAAAGATGCCAAGACAAACAACTAGCACTAAGTGGGAAAAGTGCCATTTATGGTAACGAGAAGGTATTGTTCTTGGGCATAAAATTTTACACTCTTTGGGCTGATAGACCGATCAAGGTATCCGTATCAAAACACTTGCACCATCTACCACGAGTAAAAGGGTAGAAGCTTCTTGGGGCATCTTTAGTTTTATAGGAGATTCATCAAAGACTTCTCAAAAAATAGCCAGACCACTATACGGATTGCGGAGAAGGATACAAGGTTTAATTTTGATGACGCCTGCAAAGTGCTTTTGAAAGAAATCAAGGTAAATTGGTTCAAAAGCACCTATATTTTTAAAATGGGATAAGGGTTTGAAGAATGTGTGATGCGATTGATTTTGCAATGGGGTTGTCCTAGAGGCGAAAGAAAGGAGAAAATATTCGAGGGACCATATATTATGCTAGTAGAGCCTTCAATGAAGCCTGAAAATTGCTCGACAGGCGAAAGGTGCTAGCCATAGTATTTGTAGTGAAAAATTCGACAATACATTTTGGGATCCATGTTATTATTCATCTTGACCATGCAACAATCAAGTACGTGTAAAGAAGGAAGCTAAGCCAAGATTGATAAGGTGGGTCTTGCTATTGCAGAGTTTGACTTGGAGATCGAGGATAAAAGGGTGTGATGACAATGTGATATTGATCACTTGTCAAAGTAGAAAACCTTCTTGAAGAAGAAAGTAATATTGAGAGAACTTGAATGAGCAACTGTTTAAGTTTCCTTCAACTTCCATTGTATCAGCGTGTGTGAACTATTTAGCTTGTGGGTAGTTCCTTTAAGATGAGCCTGTGAAGAAACTCGGAAGCGACGGGTATTATATTTGGGATGATCCACTATTATTTAAAAGAGGTGCGACATGATAATAAGAAGATGTGTGCGAAAATGAACAAGGCAAAGTGGAATGAATGTATGCATCACCATGGGGGGCATTTCAAGAGAAAGAAACGACTCATAAGATACTCCAATCTGGATTTTTATTGGCCCTATCTTGAAGGTGTGGCGAGTGGAGTTAAATTATTGTGATAGATACCAAAGAATTGGAAATATCCAGCGAGAAATAAAAATGTGCCCTAAGAGGTATAATGGTGGTGCAAATCTTTTGATGTATGGGGGAATAGATTTTATGGGACCATTCCACCACAATCATTGGGAACTTGTACATGCGCTAGCCGGTTGATTATGTTTCAAATGGGTTGGGAAAACAATAGCTTGTCAAGAATGATGCTAATATAATTGTGAGCTTCTTGCAAAAAATATTTTGAAGGGTGGAACACGAGAACTATCGTAGTGATGAGCGAAATATTTTACAAACAAAATGTTGCAAAACTAAGCTGACGGTATGGGATCCAGCATAATAATGAGTCTAGCTTATCATCCCAAACCAAATGGACAAGCGAAATTTCCAAACGGGGAGATTAAGGAATACTTGAAAAGGCGTGAGCTCAAGCGGGAAGGATTGGTCTTCCAAACTTGATGATGCACTTTGGAAGCTACGGATTTAGCATCTAAAACTCAGTTGGGGCCCCATACGAATTGTTTTTGGCCAAACCATGTCACCTACCTGCAGATTGGAATATAAAGCGATGTGAAACATCAAGTTGAACTTCGATTTTAAAATTGCAAGGGAAGAGAGATTGCTCAAGCATGCAGAGGCGGAAAATTGAGAAAATGAAACTATGATAATCTTTAGAATCTACAAGGATAAGACAAAGAAATGGCACTAGTCAAGGATGCGAGGAAGAAGAGTTCGAGGAGAAGCGGGGAGCAGTTCTCTTGTTTAATTCTGGCCCGAAATTGTTTCGGAAAGTTGGGGAAATCAAATGGAGTGGGCCATACAAATTGGTGTCAATAATACATTTGGGTATTGACACGTGGGGCGATCTTGGAGAAGAATTCAGAGGTGATGGACAAGAGTGAAGCAATATCTAGCGGGAGGAAGGAATGGAAGAGCTCAGTGGATTATCTAGAAGAAGAACCAAAGCTTGACAAGTCGATTAAGGACTCAAAGCGGGCTTGGCGATGGGAGGCAACCCATAGAAAATTTAGTTTCTGCTTTTAGATTTTGAAAATTTTTTTTGCTGTAATTTCGTTTTGATTAGTTCTTATAAAGATAGATTTAATTTTGAGAAGTTAATTGAAGTTTAATTAAATTTTCTTGAATCATGTGAGTATCGTCTGAGAAATTTGAAAAGGTATAAGTGAGAGAAAAGCAACTCGGGACACCTCCAACAACTTGCAAATGTCAAACATGAGCAAGGGGTAACTTTCTCCACTAAAACCAAACCTATGAAATAATAAGTGAATTGCTTGTAGTTTACCTTGGATATGCACAGGTCTAAATGTCTAAAGTATGGGATTAATAAAGGAATTCATGTTTTTTAGAGATCGGTAAACTAAGGGCATAGGTGGCGAAGCAAAACTTGAAAATGCAAAGTCACGACATGGGGGCAAAGCAATATCTAAAAAAAAAACCTAGTTATGTCGCGACAAACTTAGTATGTCGCGACATAAAAAGGGTCATGTGCTAACTACTCACTCTCTTAAATGCCCTAAAATTAATGTTCTTAAATAAAAGTGAGGCGAAATTGATGTCGACAAACGAATTGTGAAATAATAATTAGCCACAAAAAAACTTGATTGAATTGCAGCGTTGGAGAACTTCTTCCCTCCGCTCCAATTTCGGAACCCGTTCATCCTCCTTCCTTCGATTCTCAATTCTGAAAACCTAGCTCGAAATCTTGAGGAAAACTCCTTCGGGTTTCAAATGGATGAAACCTCAAACCTTGTCCCTAACCTGGAAGAGATCATGGAGGAATATGTGCAACCAGAAGAAGAAATCGACGGGAAGAGCGGAGTGGAAGAGATCCACGAAGCACCCGGAAGCACAGACAGAGAAAGAACGAACAAGGGAAGGAAAAGCAAGAGGGAAGAAGTAGAAGATTTTGTGTCGAGGAGGAAGCTTATTCAAAATGGAATAAGCACTAGTAACAAGGGTTCGTATCATAAAGAAGATTCGGAAACCTATTACCCTTTCAAAGGAGATGATTGAGCAAGAGGTTGGGGAAGCTTTTCTGCGCATCAAAGTGGACTACACGGCGGTGGTGAAAGAATTTTATTCAAATCTGGTGGCGGGAAAGACAACAACGTGTTCGGTCGGAGGGTGTGGATACCGTATGGGCGAGGCCGTGCGAAACATGGAATGGCGGGGCACAAACGTGGGTCCAAGTTCAAAAAAACCTTGGGAAAACCAAATTTTAAGAAGATTGCGAAAAAGCTCAACGACGGAAAAGCACAAGGGACAAGGGAAGGAGGACCAAAGCCCTAAGCAGGGGAAGCCTCGAGGAAATTGGGTAATAGTTACATTTCTTGGCCTACTGTTTTGGTCAAACCCGAACATTTGTGCACGATGAGAGGCGAGGAAGCAATTATCTTTATTATGCTATTTTGAAGAGTACAAAGCTCAATGTAGGAATAGCCATTGAAATTCTATAATGGTACCATGAAGGAAATAAGAGAGGCTGATCCTACGCTGACAACGATAAGCGTTTTATGTTTAAGGTGGGGTGAAGGGAGTCTGGGAAGAAGAAAGAAGTCCCTATGACATCACCACTCCCTCTTGATAGGAGTGAGCAAGGAACCGAAACCAAAGAAAAGGGGTGTTGATTGAAACAAGAAAAGCTCGGTTTGCTGGCCAAGAAAGAGAACCCGAAACTCCCTCCACGAAAATAATACTTTCTGAGTTGCGAGATGAAGAGTGGGATGAAAGAAGCCCCTTAGATTTCTCCATCATAGCTAGTTTCTCCCTATGCAAAAACGAGAACATTCGAGAGACGGGAGGAAAACTCAAGGGAACACAAGAGAACAATTTGATGTGGAGTTATAATGCCGTACGAAGAAGATGGAAGAAAGGAAAAAGAGTGGAATTTGAAGCAAGAAATTGGGGAAGGAATTTATGAAAGAGTAAAAAGAAGAGATCGGCTTAATGGGAAGAAAAAGAATGAAAGAAGAGAAGAAACGAGATGAAAAGAGGTTCTTGGCTTGACAAGAGGACTTCAAGAAGGAAATGAAGGAAAGAGATCGCGATCTTACGAAACTCAAGGCGAGTCATGAGATCTTTTATAACAATCAGTTTGAGCGTGATTCTCGGCTCCTCTCATGAAGAAAAGGAGGTAGAGCAGCGAGGAAGCCAAACTGGGAGAACAAATCAAAGGATTTAAATTTGTATACAAGTCTCTACAAAAAGATTTTGAGAATATGGCGGATGATAAGAGGCAAAGAAAGCGAAAGGATGCTGAATCTATAGGCGAAGAATAGGCTGAAATTGGATTTACTAAATACAACAACAATCTTTTCAAAGAATTGGAAGTAATATTTGAAATGGGAAACACAATGAATGGCTTGGGAAGAGACAAGATGAGCTAAACAAGAAGTTGATCTCTCAATGAGATCTTAAATTGAAAAACAGGTGAAAAAGAAACTAAGAGAGAAAGGAAAAAGGAAATGAAATTCCCTCCATTCAGCTAATTGAATACCTAGACACAGGATCCCCCAATATCTTCTTTGCCTCTTCCAAAAGAAAAGATAGACTTCTTCCCAAGCGACCTTTCTAATCCTCAAAGCCTCTTGTTGTATCTGACATTTGCAATTGAATCAGAAATAAAATGATAGAATTTGAATTGAATTGTTGTGTTACTTTGGTTTTGTTAAATTTTGTGTTGCTTTGTGGTTGCATAGTTGGGAGAAAATAAAAAGTAGGAATTAGTTCAAGAATAAAAACTACGAGATTTAATAAGGCAGAAATGAATGAAGCGGTTAAATTAGGAATAAATTGGAATACGAGACAAAATCTTGCAGAATAAGGGCCAAATGAATGCGATTTGATTGAAACACAAAGTGCAAAAGTGACTTAGAGATCTAACTGATAAGTCAGAGGAGAATAGAGGAAAGGTAATACAATAGAAGGAACCACAAAACATATTTTTGAGTTTGTGGTGCAGAACGGTAAGTCGGAACTTGTTGAATATCAATTAATTTAACTACTCATCCAACAAAAAATGAGTCAAGGAAATCCTTATGGTTAGTCACAACTATTCAATCCAAATTCTGTATTTGTGGAGTTATTGATTGGCGAAATCCTAGGTGATCTGGTGACAGAAGAGATGATGCGAGGCCATTCTTGATAGTTTGAGCCATTCTAGCCGTCCTATTCATATCTTGATGCATATAACTTAGTTCAAAATTGAGCCAAACAAACATTTTTCAAAAATAAGCAATGAACTTGACCCATCCTAAAAAAATCAATCCTTAGGTAAGAACCTATGATTACCAGGAATTCAAGGAAAGAAAGAAATGAAAGTTTGGGGAGTATATGTTTTTGAGGAACTCAGGAAAGAAATATAGAAAAAAGGGAATGAAAAGAAAAGGCAAAATGAAAATGCAATAGAAAAGAAAGCATAGGGATAAGTTTTATCTTGTGGCTAACTCTCTTGAACAATTATGTTCTTAGGGGTGTTTCTACACCTAGTACCTAATGCCATCTGGTATGGAGCCCAACAGTTCGCTAAAGAGTGTTAGAAGCCTAAAAGGTAAAACATTGCACTATCCTTGAATGGTGACAAACAAAGAAATTTCCAAACTGAATTACAAGTGAGAAATAGGGGCATACAGTTAAATTGAGAGCAATCAAAGAGATGTGTCCCAAACATGAAGTTTGGGGGTTATTAAAGAAACTACAAGAAGAAAGAGGCGAGTAGAGGAGAGAAAAGGTTTAGGGTAAATAACCTAAAATTCCTTACATCTACCCATTGCAGCCTAACAATATAAGCCCAAAGACACGATTGATCTTGAAGGAATTTGGAATTACCTACATTAGTGGAGATCAATATGAAAAACAAACCTAGGTTGGGGAAATATGGAAACAATCAAAAGCGTGAGAAGGACTTTAGGAGTTAAGTGACTCAGTATGAAGATGAGAAAGATAATTTATTATTCAAACAGGATCTAATGATTATATTGTTTGTAAACAATTTCAAGCTGTTTGATTTTGTATACTATAAGATTAAAAACTAACCTTGAGCTGGACTTGAAGCTAGATGCGAGAAAGCGATACATTCCTTGTATTTCAATCAAATTATTTGCCCTATGCGCAAAAGCGAGCAGAAAAATGTCCTTTTGTTTTGAGGACAAACTAATCATTTGCTCACTTTAGCGAATGACAAAACTTTAAGTTTGGGAGTTTGATGAGCTTAAAAGTCATATTTTTTTAATCCCATTTTTATGTTTGATTTTTCATACGAAAAGGAATAATTAATGTGCGAAATGAAGAAACTCACCAATTTGTTATTGCTTGGGGGTGTGAAGAAAGAGAAGAAAAAAAAGCATTAGAAAAATCGACAATAGGTGGAGTAAAAATCTGAGAAAATGGTAGGAATGAAATTAAAGCAACTTGTTAACTAATGTTGCGATTTTGAAGTGCCGCAGTCCGGTTATGATGTCGCGACATCGAGAAAGTGATGGAAATTTGATGCGAGGTCGCGGCGGGGGATCACAAAGTTGAAGCGGTTGAGGGGATTAACGGAGACAGGAATGATGTCGCGACAACATGCAGTGATGTCGCGACAAAGGTTGATGTTGTGACGAGGATGGAGGATTTGCGACAAGAGAAGGCGCGAAGTATGACGAGGTTTGAAAAGATGAAGCTTGTTGTGACTTAAAACATTTGTGCGACGAGAGAGGACTGATGTCGCGACACGGAAAATAGCTAAGTTGAAGCACTCGGAGACATAAGTTGATGTCGCGACAAGAGATTAATGTCGCGACAAGAGATTAATGTCGCGACATAAGACGTGCTCAGTTGAAGGTTGCAGTGCCTTAAAGTGATGTTGCGACAAGGGATTGATGTCGACACGGGGAACCATCGATTGAAACCTGCGGGCGTAAAGTGATGTCGCGACAAAGAGGATTGATGTCGCGACATAAAGGCTATCGGTTGAAGAACGCGAGACATGAACTGATGTCGATGAAAAGATTGATGTCGCGACATCGGGGAACCATCAATTGAAACACAACGAGAGGCATAAAGTGATGTCGCGACAAGGGTTGATGTCAGCGACATAAAGACATGGAGTTGAAGAGAAGTTTTGCAAAAAGACATGAAGCTGATGTCGCGATAAGATTGATGTCGCGACGCCGGGAACCATCAGTTGAAACCTGCGGAGGCATAAAGGGATCATCGCGACAAAGGGTTGATGTCGCGACATAAGGCACCTGATTGAAGAGCAAAAACATGAGCGATGTCGCGACAAGAGAGATGATCTTCATGACATCGGGAACCATCAGTTGAAACCTGCAGAGGCGTAAAGTGATGTCGCGACAAGGTATTGATCTTGGCGACAAACCATCGGTTGAAAAATTTGCAAAGACATGAGGCGTGTCGCGACAAAGTTGATGTCGCGACATAAAAGAAGGCTACCGGTTCAAAAGCTGTAGAGACTTAAGTTGATGTCGCGATAAGAGATGATGATGACATGGATGATGTCAGCGACGCGATTCCCGCTAATCGGCGACATAAGACATGGGAAAAAGGAGTGTCATGACTTATTGATAAATGCGCAACAAGTGCCAAACTAACTAATGTGTGACAAGGGATTTGAGGTCGCTACATATGATAACATGGGCAGTTCACTTGGGAAATCCACAAGAATGCATTGGAATTAGGGCCCCAGCCCGAAAACCACATAAATAAAGCGACTACCCGAGGAGAAAGAAAGCGAGGGCGTTAAGGCGAAGTAGAACGAAAAGATCTGGGTAGCCTAAGGCTTCATTTTATTTATTTTTTTTTCTTTTCTTTTATTTTCTTTTCCTGTTTCCGTCGTTATAGATTAGATTATTTTCATCTTTCTTTATTTTGTTTTATTTTCTGGATCTGGATGTTATCGTTTACGAAGCGAAGGCGGAATCACGAATTTCATTCTTTCAATTACTACAGGAATGTTTGAAGTTCGGACAAATTTACGGAATTGACTTTTCCGGTTTCTAAAATTGCATTGTTCTTATGATCGGAGGAATCTTGTATTGTGTAATTCGATGGTGAGAAACCCGGCTTCCATTAAGTGAATGCTATGGTCGAGAATTTATCTTCCACGTAGTTGTTTCCAACCGACAGTAATTCGGTTTATGGTTACTTGATTCACGAGGGCTAATCTTGTTGAATATCATTTCACCGCCACCAGTTCCAGATTGTTCATCTCTGTTCAGGGTCTCGGGGTGACTGGGGAAATTCTAGAGTTGCATTCATAGGTGTATATGTATAGATCCCATGACTTTGATAAATTTACTAGATATTCTTTCACTGAAATCAGAGACCAGATATCAATTTAAACGGCAGGAGAGTTCACCTCAATTCAGATAAATGACCAATCCATGTTAGGCGAGATCTAATCAAGGAGAGGGTGATCTATTTAATTTGAGGAGAAGCAACCCAGGAAGTTGTATATCACTTGCTTGATAGATAACTTGGGAGCTAAGGTTTATAGTCCATAAAATGGGTATGAAGTATTGCAAAGAAAATACTACGATTAAGGAAATCCCTATTAAGAAGTAGTCATCTAATTTTATCTTAGAAAGAGAGAATGGGGAAAATTAGATAATGAGTGGAGTGTGGAGAGAGATCATTGTCTTGCTAAATGCAGCAGACTGATTTTAAATCGAAATACCTGAAACAATTTATCGGTGTTAACTACGGGAATTGATACTTCACAATAGCATTGTTCTTGATATTGTCCTCTAAAGATAACCATTCAGTTTCCATTTATTTTCTTAACTATTCATTATTCTTTATTCTTTAGATTCCAGGTTTATTTGATTGTTCCATAGTTTCTTTTCCTTATACTTGTACATTTCACGAAGCTTCTTAAGGCTGGATCACGATGTCATGTTATAGTCGAAATAGTATGGAGCTTGGTAGTCGGGTGGATTGTCACAGGAATTCTTGAGATCTACAATGGGATCGATATACGGACTTATATCCATTTATTACTTAATCGACTGTGCACTTGCAAGGATATTAAGAGCCCAAAAACAAAAGTGAAAATGATTTACTCTAGGAGATTTTTTACATATATATTAGAAAGACAACAAGTTTTATATAGCATGTTGAGATTGGAATAATAGTCCTTTGGTAATAGTCTTAGAAATTTGTACATGTGTTTTTTGGTGAGTTAACAAATTGCTTTTCACAAACATTTTCTTTTTCTTTCATTTTAAATGTTATGCACTCCCACACAATAGTTTCTAGGGTGCTTAGGATTGCATATGGAATGCATTGTTTCATTTCCAAACAATTCATGCTAGTATATTTTACATGTATATATTAACAAATTTTAATTCACATAATTCATGTTATTCAATTCACAATCAATAACACCAAAATTAGCTCACATGGGCTAATAACAATTCAAGCAATTCATTTTGAATCACTCAACAACTCAAAAATCACACAACATAACATGTGAACAGTAGAACCCTCGAGGTCGACCTTGTTCACGGCCCTGTGGGGATTTTAATACTTTCGGTTCCAAGGTTTGAGACCGAAAGCAACGCCATTCAGCTTCGGCAAATCCTCATCCATTAAATGGCTCTTGGCAAAGGAATAAACCAAGGAGGAAAGGTCCTACCTCTTGGGTTGTCGGAAACTCCACAAAATCGGTGTCCCACGGCGTGGCCCTTGTAGCGTGAATCCAGCTTTGGCTAACTTGGCTGACGAGGAATCGACGGTGCAGGCCAAGAGAAATCAGGAGAGTCACACTTTCTCTCTCTAAAACCAGTCTCTCACCCTCACTGCACGTTTTCCAGCAGCCAAATGGAGAAGAAGGTGCCTTTTTGTCTTATTTACTTATTCTTTTTGCTTAATTCTCATTGTGTCCTTTAGTTTGATTTTTTGACACATGGCTTAAACTAAGCCATTCATCTCCATCCTCTCACTAATCATGCAACATGTGTCACATGGGTACATGTAGTAGGTGACTTTTGTCACATCACATGTCTCTCCTGTGGCAGATCATAAGGCACCCAACACTGGTGCCTCGAAAAACATGGTCGATTGTCTCGAGGAATTGATGAAATTCGATGTGGTAGCTAGATTCAGCGAGATGATTCAAACGATTGAAGTCACAGCAGTGCATTCAGAGATCTAGAAAATTTAAATTTTGACCCGAAGTACCATTTACCATTTGAAAATTAGAATTTTCTCGGGTTTGAGTCTCCTTTATCTGAGGAGCTCACCCAAAACACAACATGTACAGCAGATATGCCTTGGCCCATCCAGGGCCACATATCATATCATGACCTCTTCGGGTCCATCTACGAGTAAAAATGACCATATAGGGTCCATTTATCCATACTCAAACATAATGCATAAGGCTATAATACCATAGTCCTTAAGAGTTTAATTACAATGCTCTTTACACAAAAACATATATCAAAACGGTTTGTTCTAATATATTTTACAAAGTAAGAACGAAACCACGTCCAGGAAAACTTTCTTCATGATGGCGACCTCGGTGAGTGTGGGTCTCCTGCACACTCCACTGTACATAAAGGGGTCCCATGAGTGAGCAGTACCTAGTAGAGTAAGCTCCCTCTGGGGCTACTCCCCCACCTAAGTGCACATGCAATGGTCATGTCACCAAAAACACATTTCAATCAAGATTGTCTTGAGCACAGAATGGAATTCTACATGCCATGAGGTCAAATACGACTCACCATGTCCCATGTGGGGTCTCACCGACTTCATCAAACTACGAGTCCCAGCAGGCTCCTATCACACAATATATTAGAAACCCATGCGTGATAAAATCCATCATTTTTGGATTACATCCAATGATCATTTTATAAAACAAATTTCATTTGTTTTCAAACCAAAAGCTTTTTAAATGTTCACCTCAATGATCATTTGTTTTCAAAAATCTATGTGTCTTTTATGGGTGGCAAATTTTCTAGGGTCCATCGGGCATTGCAGGCAGCACACACTTTTACAAGCTTTCTTGGTGGATCCATTTGTGTAAGCAAAAGATAATGGAGCTTTCACCCAGACGAAATAATTTCATTTTCCATTTTCAAACCGTGCAACTCAATTTGGACGTTGTCCCATTTTTTGAGTCCGCACAATCAACACCAAATGCAGTGTTAATTTACAACCATGCAAACCGTGGAACTCTATTGGACGTTGTCCAAGGTACCGTGTCCACCACCCATTCACCAAGAACGGTGAATGACAACAACCATTCCATGCGATGTCCCCATGCATATGAAATGCAATTATGTCATTTCATGCTTATGCCATGTCACACACACACACACACACACACATATATATATATATATATGGATGCTATACGGACAATTTCGTTCATGCATTACACTCATGCATCATTTGAATAATTATATCAATCAACATACAATTTCCAATTAAATCACACAAATCATGTCAACATACTCTCCACATGTCAATACATTAGGACACACATTGACATCCAATCAATTACTACCAAGCATGTCATTCAAACTTAAACAATGACAACCTCATCCTCAAGACCAATTGAGGCATAGAGATGCCCACAAAACATTCCACACAACAAGCCATAACAGACCACATGATAGTTCTGAACTCGGTTAAGAAAACTAGATCTCTAACAGTCCCAAAATCTTGACACAAACCATTAAACTGCCAAAGTTGTATTATTCCTAGAAAATGGACCATAACTTGAGTTATAGAGGTCCAATTTTGGTGATTTAAAATCCTAACACCAGCTTCTCAGATATAGCTACAATTTCAGCAGAAAGATGCAGATGGAAATTCTCACTTTTCTCAGCAAAAATCAGTCCTAAAAATATAAACGGTGAGTTCGGCCAAAAGCAGGCGACTGTGGCAATCCCGGAAAACAGATCATAACTTGGGTTATAGAGGTCCAATTTGGGTGATTCAAAAGCCTAACATCAAGTTCTTAGAAAGGACTACAATTCCCTTGAAGGATATTAGTCCAAATTTGTGATGCCCCAAAACTTGGGGGTCCGTTGACAACCCGTCAACCCGCGGAATACTCTTGGATGTCGGGTAACTCGACACCATAATCGAAACAGAGTCTCACTTTATGCAGGAAGCTCTACACAAGAGTACAAAACCTGTCCCAACAATTTCAATGACCACACAGGGTCCACATGCAAAGTAAAATAATGGCCCTTGGGCCCCTTGCATTATACTCTTAAGCCATCAGCTATGTACAATAGTTCAAGGTTAATAAATTGCTCTTTACCAAACATATATTAAAATATACAATTTCTAATACATGTTATACAATGACAATTTCAAAGCCATAGCAAACTTTCTTCAAACCGACCTTTAGTGGCCTTGAGTCCTCACAACTACACTCCCACATACTTAAGAAATAGTGATCCCTCGACCAGGGTGAGCAATGTGAAGTGATAATTTCCTACATATAGGTTCTCCCACCTAAGTGCACATGCCATGGCAAACAATCACATTCAAGCAATTTCATGAACCTACTCGAATGTCTGCATGCTTGAATTCATGTATCGGGGAGTTCTCATAAACTCATACATGCCTAAGCCAATATGCGGTAAAAATACAGTTTCTAGCAAAAATTTTTTGTTCTCGAAAACTCACTACCGAAATTTGGTAAAAATATTGGACTACCCTCGGCCCGAATTATTTGGATAACGCTCAGAAAGCAGTCATGGTTCTCATCGAAGTGATCGTTGGACGACTCTCAAGGCAATTCTTCGAGGAAAATCTTAGTGAAATTCCCTTTCACAAACATTTCCGTTTTTCTTTCAATTTCATGTCATGCACTCACTCCTAATATTCCAGGGTGCCCTAGTGCATATGAAATGCATGATGTCAATCCCAAAACATTCATGCTAATATATTCACATGCGTATATATTAACATAATTAAATCACATAAATCATGTTATGCAAATTCACCATCGATAACACAGGGAAGTAGCTCACATGTGCTAATTGAGGCAAACCTGGCTTAATTCATTTTGAATCACTCAACATCATAAAATCACACAAAAATTCATGTCACTATTCACGTGAACAGTGAAACCCTCGGGTGCTTTGTTCACGACCACAAATAAGATTTTCTCCCCTCGGTTCAAAGCTTTTGAGACCGAATTTACGGCTAAAACAAGCCTCAGAACATTCCTAACCATTTACACGGCTCTTAGCCAAAGATTAACACAAGTAGGAAAAGATCCATACCTCTTGGAGTTGTCGGAACTCCACCAAATCGGTGCCCACACGTAGCCCTCGCCGCGTAGAACAACTTTACTTCTTGCTCCGTCGAAAACCGACGATCCGATCGGTCGAAAATCTAGAGAGAAGGCGCTCTCTCTCTCTCTTAAAATGAAAAATGCCCAGCCACTGCCCACTGCACGATTTTGTGTCTCAAATGAAGAAGATGACACTATTGCATTTTTTGTCTTATTCATTAACAATTCCATTAATTCCACTTATGTCCCCTTTTGTCTTGATTTTGACACTTGGTACAATCTCGGCCATTCATTTCATTCTCTCACTACTCATGCAACATGTGTCACATGGGTACATGTAGTAGGTGACTTTTATCAGATCACATGTCTCTCAAACCCGTTTTACGGCACCCGACTCTCGGTGCCTCGAAAAACATGAAATTCAGACTATTTCGGAATTCGACGAAATTCAACGTGTTAGTTAGATTTCGCGAGACGATTCCAACGGTAAAGTCCATTTCGTCATCCGAGATCTAGAAAAATTCCGAATTTATACGAAATTACAGTTTCCATTTTGAAGTGGAATTTGCTCGGGTCTTACATTCTCCCTCCTTAAAGGAATTTCGTCCCTGAAATTACGTATAATCCTCTGAAACACATGCATATGCAACGTGCACTCTACCATGCATGTAAACTAGTTATTTAAGTATTAAACGACTAAACCACGTACCTTCATCCCTAAACAAGAAGGGATAGGTGGCCCGCATCGTGTCCTCGCGCTCCCACGTTGACTCCTCCACTCCACGGTGCCGCCATAGCACCCTCACTAGCCTCATGGTCTTGCATCGTAAAACCTGATCTTGGCTATCCATAATGCACACTGGTCCCTCCTCGAAGGTCCCATCCGTGTCAACCTCAATCTCTCCCCTATCCACTACATGAAATTTGGATGCGGGTGTACCTCTCAGGACATGGAGGTGAAATACCTAGTGGACACCTGATGACATCTTTGGGCGATAAAGCCAGCGTACGCTATAGTGCCTACCACTCTCAGTATCTCGAAGATTTGATAAACCTCGAGCAGACTAACTCCCTCACTTATAGGCAGGTATACTCTCTATAGGCATCACCTTCAAGGGCATGATCTCAACCTCGAACTCTCTAGAGGTCATGATAGTACATCGACCTTAAACTCTTCGCCGACTAAATTTGTGAGAAAGGCATTTAATATTATCAAGCTCACCTTCTTGGAGGTGTCTCTAATCAGATCAGGACTAGTGATGGAGCTCTCTCCCACATCAGTCCAACATATCGGTGATCTGCATGGCCTCCCATACAATGCCTCATATGGTGCCATCTGTATACTTGCCTAATAACTATTGTTGTAGGTGAATTCCACTATGGGAAAATGCTCTTCCCAGGTACCCTTATAATCCAGGACGCATGCTCGCAACATGTCCTCTAACACCTGTATATTCCTCTCTGACTGACCATCTGTCTATGGGTGGAAAGTTGTACTCATGGTCAGTCGTGTGCCCATAGCCTTTTAGGCTTCAAAAATGCACCCATCAGCTCTCGGGTCCTCTATCCGACACTATGGATCTTGGTACTCCATGTGGTCGAAACGATCTCTCGAGATATACAATGAGCGAAATCAATGTGAAGGTCATCCGCTGCGACTAGAAAATGTGTGACTTAGTGAACTTCAGTCCACTATCACCCATACCGCATCATATCTCTATGGTGTTCATGGCAAGTGGGTCACAAAATCCATCGTAACGTGCTCCCATTTCCACTCAACCACCTCAATGGTACAGTAGCCACAGCGTATACGGTGCTTTCAACCTTAACTTGTTGACACGTGAGGACATCGTCGAACAAAGTCCCGTGTCTCTTCATCCATTTCACGTGAATGCGCGATGAAGATCTGGTACATCTTCGTGCCACCTTGGATGCACGGAAAATTGAAAGGCTTGAGTGAAACTCCACAGGAAATCTCCTCTCTCAATCGATCAAGCAGGGAACTCCTACGATCCTCTATGCGAAGACTACCATGCGTGAATGGTCCGACCCTCGTCACTTGTGCTGTTTGTGCAGGTCCACGATGGACACTATCTCGCATCTGCCCACAGGACTCAATCACTCTGCTCAATAAAAGGCGATTGCCACTAAACTCCCCAACGTACCACAGGCACACTCGCTATACCGTAGCCAGCTTGTCCCACAATCTGAGGCATCTGCCACTCCTGGAAGCTATGCGCTTGATGCTCCTCGTGACTTCCACGGCCCAGGTGCATCGACCACCACATTGCCTTACCAAGGTGGTAATGCAAAGAGTGAAGTCATAATCCTCTGAACTCAATCATGCATTGCCTCATGTTGAGGTCCCTTTAGTGAAAATATACTTGAGACTTTATGGTGAGTACACCTCAGAACTCTCGCCATAGTAGTGGCGCGAATCTTCGAGCGAAGACTACGACCTCCCAACTCCGTAGTGTGTGGGTAATTACGCTCATGATTCTTCAAGCGATAGAACCATAAGCTACTACCCTCGTTGATCGGACCCAAAACACATGTACAAAATTATGACACTATTGCAAGGACTATTAACTGTCCCAGGCAGCGGCGCACGTAAAACTTGTTGAGGCAAAACACATGTACAAATTTATGACCCAATAAACCAAAGGAGTATTATCTAATCCCTGGCAAACTGAACCATAAAACTTGTTGACATTATACTATATAAACCAAAAATCTCCTAGAGTAAATCATTTCCAAATTTTGGTTTGATGCGATATTATGAGTGCACGGTGGAAACAGTAATAAAAATGGATTTAAATTCAGGATATCGATCCCACGAGAGATCTCAGATTTTAAATCAACTACCCTGACTACTCAATCTTCATACTATTTGGACCATAAAATGATAGTGGGATCCAGCTTAAGGAGAGTGGAAGAATTATACGAATACAAGGAAAATGAATGAACAATCAAAATGTCCCGGAATATAAAAGAATAAAGAATAATGAATATTTAAGAAAGTAAATGGTCACTTGAATAGTTATCTTTTCGAGAGTACACATCAAGAATCTTGCTATAGTGAAGTATCAATTCACAGTAGTTAACAACGATAAAATTTCTTGATCATTTCGGGTTTAAAAAAATGCGTCGGTTTAGTGATGCAATTTGGATCTCTCCACACTCCACATTTCATTATCTATTTTTCTGATTTAACTTTTCGAAGGCGAGGGAATGAGATAACTACTTTTAAAAGGGTTTCCTTAATGCGGGTATTTTCTTTTGCAATACTTCATGCCATTTACGGGATGTAAACCTTTGATCCCCATGTTATCTGTCAAGCAGGATATACAACTTCGGGGTTACTCTTCCTCAAAGTGAATAGATCACCCTCTCCTTGATTTAGATCTTAGCTAACATGGTTGCACTCTATAAGATGAGGTGAACTCTTTGCTTGTTTAAAATTGATAACTCGTTCAACTCTTTCTTGATTTCAAGTGAGAGAGAGTTTATCCAGAAACAAACTTACAAAGCTCTCAGGTAGATCTCTAATAGCGGTATGCTCACCTTCAAAGTGTTCTTAACTCTGGGAATGTCTTCTCTGTGTCACTCGGAGGGACCTCCTTGAAATCGAGCAATGGGAAACAAATCTTAAACGGGTATAAGAGCGATATTCGGATAGAAAGCATCAAACCCAAACAGGAAGTAAATTCGTAGCGGAAATTCTGAGTTTGTTGGAAACAACTACGGGAAAGATAAATTACGTATAACATTTACTTTGATGGAGCGGGTTCCTCAAATTCTTGAATTACACAGCACGGCATTCCTCGATCCATAAGAATCTTGCATTTATGAAATGGAAGTAAATTCGAGAATTTGTACGAACTTCAAACATTCAGGTAGTAATTTGAAAATAATTTAATTACGCATTGACACGCTTAAAGTATAACATCCAATTCCAGAAAAGAAAACGAAAACTAGAACAATAAATCTAATCTAATCTCTAACTATCAACATTGAAGAAAAGAAAAGAAAAGAAAACCAAACTAAAAGAAAAATAAAGAAAATGAGCCTTATTTACGGATCTCTCGTGCATTAATCACCCAATAGTTGCCTTTTTTCATCTAGGGTAGTTGCTTATTTATAGGGTTTCTCAGTTGGGCCTTAATTCCAATGCAGTCTTTGTGGATTCCAAAGTTAGTTGGCCCATGTTTCTGTTCATGTCGCGACATTGATCTCTTGTTGCGACATCATCCATGTCGCGACATCGATCTCTCGTCGCGACATCAGCAAATCTCAACAACCTTCCAGCGAGTCAATGGCGACATGGAGTCCTTGACATCTGGCATTCGCTGCGGGTTTCAATTGGTCTCTCGATGTCGCGACATCGATGTCACTATCGACATGAGCCAGGTCTTACTGACCTTTAGCGATGGTTCATGATCGCGACCTCAATCTCTTGTCGCGACATCAGCTTATGTCTTTGGAGGCTTCACTGATCGTTCATGATGTCGCGACCTCAATCTCTTGTCGCGACATCAGCTTATGTCTTTAGGCTAGGCGTGGTTGCTTTCGATTATCGCGACTTGAGTCTTTAATCGCGACAAACGGCTGGATTAACTGACTCATCCTTCCAAACTGTCATAGCTTCAAGGCGATTCTCTTGTGTGACCTCATCCAGTCGCGACATCAATATGTCGCGACATCCACGATGCTGTCGCAACATCATTCCATAACTAGTTTAATCCTCATTCAACATCTGGTGATTCCTGTCGCGACCAGTTGCTTATTTCCTTCACTTATCCTGATGTCGCGACCTCATAATCTGGACTGTGCAAGACCAAAACTGCATCAATGAATCAACCATTTGTTTCCATTCCTGCCCAGCCACTTCTTGCATTTTTTATTCCACCATTTGCTGCATTTTCCACTGCATTTTCTTCTTTCTTTTATACTCCCTGCAAATAACAAATTTGGTGAGTTTCTTAATATTTCTGCATATTAATTATTCCTTTTTACATTAAAATCAAACAAAAAAATGGACTAAAAATAGATGACTTTTAAGCTCATCAAACTCCCCCAAACTTAAAGTTTTGCTTGTCCTGAAGCAAAGAAAAGAAAGAATTGTTTCTCCTCAAACAAAAAGGACATTTTTCTATTCTGTTTTTGCAGTAGAAGTCAATTTAATTGAAATACAAGGATTGCATTGTTTTACGCATCTAGCTTCAAGTCAGTTCAAAGGTTGATTTCTACTCTTTTATAGTATACAAACTAAAGCTTGTTGAAATTGTTTCTAAACAACATAATCATTGGATCTTGTTGAAAAAATAAATTGTTTCCTTTCTCATGCTTCATAATTATTCACTTGCTCCTAGGTCCTTCACGGTTTTTTGCGTTTATTGCCTTTCCAAATTCCATAAGCTTGTTATTCATATTGATCTCCACTAATGTAGGTAATTCCACCCTTCAAGATCAATCAAGTCTTTTGGCTTGTAAAGTTAGGCTTGGGTAAGGGTAGGATAAAAAGGAACTTTTTGGTTTAGATTACCCTGAACTTTTTCTCTCTTCTTTCTCACTACTGCCCTTTTTTCCTTGTAATTTCTTTAATAAACTCCCCCAAACTTCATTTTTGGGACATCTCCTTGATTTCTTCCATTCAGAACTGTATGCTCCCATTTCTCATTTGTAATTCAGCCCAGAATTTCCTTTGTTTATCCTGCATTCGGGGATAGTGCAATGTTGTACCTTCTTAGGCTTTCTAACACTTAGCAAACTTTAGATTTAGTAACTCCCATACTTAGGATGGCATTAGAGATTGCTAGGTGTTGAAACACCCCTAAGAACTTAATAGTTCAAGAGAATTAGGCCACAAGGTAAAACTTATCCCTTTTTTTTTTTTTTTTCTTTTCTCCTTGAGTTCTTCAAAAACAACCTCCCCCAAACTTGATTTCCTTCTTCCTCTTTCAGTTCTTAGGTAATCACAGGTTCTTTACTGGAAGATTGATTCTTTTGGAAGGTTTGGGGTTTAAGAATTAGGCGATTTTAGAAATAAGAAGCTGATTAGCTCAATTTACGGAACTAAGGTATATTCTTTAGCATATAGATAGGGATGGCAGATAGGCTCAAACTTTCCAGAATGGCTGCATCATTTCTTGTCAGTGTATCACTAGGGTTTCGCCTCAATAATAATCTAACAAGTTCTAGAATCTGGGTTAGCTACTGTTATTGACCATTAGGAGTTCCTTGATTAATTTTTGTTGATGAGTAGTTAAACTCTTTAGTATCCAACAGGTTCCTTGACTCATTGTTCATACCACAATCTCAAAAATATGTTTTGTTCCTTCAATTTCATTACTTTCCTCTATTCTGGACTCAACAGCTAAATTTAAATCACTTTTGCACTTTGTGTTTCAATGAAATTGTATTCGGTACAGCCCTTAATTACGCCTTTTTGTTTTCGAGTTTACTCCTAAGCAGTGCTGATCATTTCAACATTATGACATATCAGCAATTTTTATTCTGAAATAAATCATACTTTAATTTCCCCAACTATGCATCAAAAGCGTACAACATTGAACAACTGATTTCAAAATAGCACACAACAATTCAATTCAAATTTCTCATTTTATTTACGATTCAATTGCAACTGAGTTGGATACAATTCGAATGGGATAAGGGGATAAGGAAGGTTGGCGGGAGAAGGTCACATTTTTCTTTTGAAGTAGCCGGAGCAAAAAGATGTTGGGGGGGATCTCTGGGTCTAGTGTACCTAAATGTTTGGGAATTCGGGAATTTTAAATTCTCTTCTTTCCTTTCTCTTCTTGGTTTCCCTCTCAATTTGTTCTTCAATGAAAATCTCATTAGAGAGATCAACCTTTTTGTTCAACTCATCATGCCTCTTCCCCAAGCCATTCATTGTATTCTCCATTTCAGTCATGACCTCTAAAAATTTGGAGAGATTATTGTTGATCAAATCCAAGTTTTCCAGCCATTCTTTTTGCCTATAGGACTCTGTATCTTTTTGTTTTGTCTCTAATAATAAGAGTTTGTTTTCAAAATCATACGTAGAGACTTGTGCATAGAACTTGAAGCCCTTGATTTGCTCCTAAATTTGGCTTCTTGCTACGTAATCTCTTTTCTTTATCAATGTTAGGAGTTGAGAATCACGCTCAAGCGATTGTTATAAAAACTTCATGACTTAGTTTGAGTTCACGTATGGTGTGATCTGCTTTCCTTCATTTCTTTCTTAAACTCTTCCACTATTTGCTTCAAATTTTTCTCATATGTTCCTCTCTTACGTTAAGGCTCTTCTCTCCCCACTTTGTTGGTCTCTTCTTTGTAGCTCCATCTCATGCTCCTTTTCCTTCTGTTCAGCTCTTCCTCCCCTTCTTTGGTCTCTTCTTTTCAATTCTTTTTCATAAATGCCTTCTTTGGAATGCTTAGCTGTGGGTTCCACTCCTTCTGCTCTTTCATCCATTCTCTTTTGCATGGCATTGAGGCTTCCCGATATCGAAGCTTGTTCTCTTGTGCTCCCCTTGAGCTTTCTCCATGTTGGAAATTTTTATTTCTGCAAAGGAGGAGGGGAACTGGCTGAGGAATGGAGAGATCTATTGGGTTGCCTTCGTCACATACTTCATTTGTCTTGCAAAAATGAAATCATTGTTGTCAAGTAGGGTTTTAAGGTGCTCTACTCTGATCGGCAACTCTAAGATAGTCTCCTTTTACGGTCTTCCAATTTGAGGCTTCATCTCTTTTCTCTACCAGCACTCCTCTTTTCTTCTGGTTTCTTGGTCCTTTGCTAACTCCTGTCAGAAGGAGTGGTGAAGCTCTGGGTACTTCTTCTTCTGATTCCCATACTCCTTTCTGACCTTGAACATAGAAGCATTGATTGTTCTTTGGGTGAGAATAAGCCCTCTTTTATTCCCTTCCTTGATACCTCTTGATAGAATTTTCAACAGTAGCTCCTACATTGATCTTGTATCCTTTTAGGATAGCATATAGAATCATAATAACTTGTTCTCTCACTTGTGCACCGATGTTTTGTTGGAACCAAAATCGAAGCCATGAAGTAAAACCATACCTTCGCTTCCTCAGTGAGGCTTCCCTTGTTCAATGTTCTTGGCCTTCCTTCTCCTTGGTTTAGTTACTTTGCCACCATTAGTGAGCTTCTTGGCAATCTTTCAAAATCTAGTTTTTCGTTTCTTGAATTTGGAACCATAGCGTGCCGCCATGCCATGAAGCCTCGTTGATGGCCTTAGCTTCATATAAAACCCGAGACTCCCACCTCCTGCCAAAAACCGCTCCATCCTTCCTTCCCTACCAAGAATTTGAATAAAACTCTCTTACCAGTCTTTGTATACCCCTGATTTTTGGTGTGTGTGAGACTCTCCCACCCTCTACGCTCTATGTCTCCCCTTGAAGAAAGGAGTAACACGATTTTTGAATCTCCTCTCTGTGACAAACCCCTTGTTAGCATAATATTTTTTCCACTGGGAGTACGCTTCGTCTGACACGAAATCCACTACTTTTTCTTCTTCTCTCACCTTTCCCTTTCCTTTTTCTACTCTTTCTTGGAAGTTTGCCGAAACTGTGGTTTGGGTGAATGATAAAGTTTCAGCGGTTGCAATTCAGTAATGTTTGTGGGCTAATTATTGCTTCATTAAAAACATGTCGAACTTCAATTTCGCCTCTTTTGTTGAGATCATTGAATTTAGGGCTTTTAAAGTGAGTTAATGGTAAAAACTCTTTTATGTCACTTGACATGCTAAGTTTGTCGCGACATCGGTGGATACAAGATTGTTTGATTATCATGTTGCGACATCTTTTTATTCTGTTTTATTCGCGGCTATTTCCTACCTTGTTAGGGTTGTTGCGACATATCATTTCATTTGAAGCAATTATGCAATGCGACTTCCACGGTGGTGTCGCGACATATACTAACTCTTCCTTATTCTCTGATTGCCCTTTCCAAAAGCGAGGTCCACGACATCGATGTTTGTCGTGACATCCCTTATTTAGTGACATAACCTTTACAATCACGACCTAAATATACTCAATGATCTCAAGGGCAGATTCTCTTATTGTTCCTAACCCTTTTAGACATCTCTTCAGGCATCTCCAAACAAAGATTCAACAATCAATTCAAGTATATCTACAGAATTGGGTTAGGGAGAAGGTTACTCCCCTTTTTCTCATGTTGTGACTTCTCAAAGTTCTTAGGTGTTCTTGTAGTTTGCTTACCATTCATGAAATGCTTTAAACACGAAGCTCACTTTGCAATTTTCAAAAAATCTAATTAAACTACAATTGATTTCTAAAAAATTAAATCTATCATATAAAAACAAATCGACTGGTACTCGACAACTAAAAAGAAAAATATTTCAAAACTTAAAATCGAGAAATTAGAAATCCTTATGGGTTGCCTCCCATTAGGCACAGCAGTTTTAGTCATAAATTTGGACTTATTTGTTGTGGTCCTTCTTTTCCTTAAGAACTAGTTGGAGTTTTCATTTCCTCTTCCACTGTTTAGATAATGCTTTAACCTACGTCCATTGACCTTGAATTCTTCCCATTATCGGTCCTCGGTCTCTTGCTCCAAATGTAGTATGACACCCACTTTGTGTATGGCCCTCAATTTAGTTTTAATTTCCCACAGGAAACAATTTCAGTCTAGAGTCAGCAATGGGAACTGTTCCACATACGAACCTCTTTTCTCAAATTCTGCGATCATGCCATTTCTTTGTCTTGTCTTTGTATATTCTAGCATTATCATAGGCTTCATTTCTCAATTCTTCCAGTTCAGACAGTTGGAGCAATCTTTCTTCCCTTGCAGCCTTAAAATCAAAGTTTAACTTCTTGATGGCCCACATTGCCTTGTATTCCAATTCAAGAGGTAGATGACATGGTTTTCCAAAAACAACTCTGTATGAGGACATTCAATGGGGTTTTTGTATGCGATCTTAATAAGCCCGAGTGAATCATCAAGTTTGGAGAATAGCCAATCCTTCCTGCAGGCTCATCGATCTTTTCAAAGTATTCTTTTGATCTCCACATTTGGAAATTTCTGCTTGTCCATTAGTGCAGGGATGATAAGCTAAACTCATTATGCTTGATCCCGCTACCTACTCATGAGTTTGCAAATATTTTGTTTGCAAAGTGGGTTCCCCATCACTAATGATAGTTACGGGTGTTCCAAAATGCACTCAAAATATTCTTTTTGCAAGAAACTCACTTTGTGTGTATCATTCCTTGGACAAGCCACTGCTTCCACCCATTTGGAAACGTAATCTTGCTAGCAGTATGTATAGGTTTCAAATGATGATGAGAAAAGGTCCCATAAAATCTATTCCCATCAAAAATTTGTATCACCATAATACCTACGAGGGGCATTTCATTCCTGGCTGCGATATTTTCAAATCTTTTGGCATCTATCCACACACAATTTAACCCACTCGGCACAATCTACGAAGATGGTGGGCTGATAAATCTGATTGGGTATCTTGTGAAACATTCTTTCTCAGAAAAATGTCCCCATATGGTGATGCATGGCATTCATTTAAATGTTGCCTTGTTCACTGGCGCATCTTCTTATTATCATGTCGACACCTCTTTTGAATAATAGTGGGTCATCCAAATATAATACCTAATGTCGGTTAAGTTTCCTATTACGTTGGTAAATTTGAATGTGAAGGCATTACTCAAGCGGATAATTCACAATATCGACATACCATGGAAGATGGAAGGAAACCTTAAGCAATTGCTCATACGGGAAGTTCTGTTAACATCACATTTTCTTCTTCATCACGCTACTTTCTACTCTTGACAAGTGATCAGCTATCACATTGTCACATCCTTTATCCTTGATTTCCAAATCAAACTCACACCTTGGCGGCACCCATTATCAATCTTGGCTTAGCTTCCTTTTTGACATGAAGTATTTGATTCTTTGCATGATCAGGTGTGAATTACCACATGGGATCCTAAAATGTATTGCCTAAATTTTCTAAAGCAAATACTATGGCCACAGCATCTCCTTTTCAGTTGTTGAGTAGTTCTCTTGTGCTTCATTGAAGGTCTTACTAGCGTAGTATATGGGTCTGAATACTTTCTCTTTTCTTTGCCCCAACACAGCTCCCATGGCAAAATCACTGGCATCACACATTATTTCAAATCCCTGATCCCATTATGGTGCAGCCATTATAGGTGCTTGTACCAATCTGATCTTGATTTCTTCAAAAGCATCCTTGCGAGTCATCAAAAATTGAACCTTGTATCTTTTTCGATGTCTGCATAGTGAATTACGGCTATTTTGAAAAATTCTTTGATGAATCTCTGTAAAATCCGGCCATGCCCCCAAACTCTTACTCCTTTTACTGTGGTAGGTGGTGCAAGAGTTTTGATAATGGATACCTTGGATTGGTCCACTTCTAGTCCGATAGTAGAAATTTTATGCCCACGAACAATACCTTCTGTCACCATAAAATGGCATTTTCCCGGTCGGTGCTAGGCTGTTTTGTCTTGGCATCTTTTGAAATTACTATTTCAGATTGTTTAACATTGATCAAAAGTGGATCCATACCTGGTCAAAAGTCATCCATGAAAATTTCCATCACTTAACTTCAACCAAATCACGAGAACATAGACATGCTACACCTTTGGAATGTAAATTTGGAGCATTACATAGCCCAAATGGCATCCCTTACGAAGGCAAAGTACCATGGGGGCATGTGAGATGTGGTCTTCTCTTGATCCTCAGGTGCAATAGCAATCTGATTGTATCTGAGTATCAGAAAACAAAAGTGAGGGTGTCACCTTCTTTGTCCAACATCCCGATCAATGAAGAAAGGCAAAAAGGGAAATGATCTTTTAAAGTTCTTTGAATTCAACTACAGTAAATCAATACATACCACTCCATCTTGTCCTTTGTTCTTTGTTGGAATCAATTCATTTTTCATTTCTGATCACATTAAGCCAACTTTCTTTGGAACCACATGGATTGGGCTCACCCAATGCGTACGAAATAGCATAGATAAAACCAACATTGACAATTTGAGTACCTCCTTTACGACTACTCCTTCATCAGATTCGATCTCCTTTGGTGTTCTGAGATGGTTTGAAGTCTCTTCTAGCGAGAATCTTATGCATGCAAATTGATGAACATTACCCTTCGGCTCTTGATAATTGAAGCTGGCGATTCCTTATGCTTCATAATATTTTCGGCAATCTTTGCGTTTCCTCGGCATCACGAGTGCAAAGCAAAAAATGATCCTTTGGTTTTTCTTTTAGATGGGCTAAGAAATAAGCATACTTTAAATGACGTAGCTCTTTCAAAACTAGTCATACGCGGTTTCTTGATGAATTTCCTCTTTCAATATTTTCCTATTCTCATTTACACATTTTGCTTCAAGCTCATCATAGTTCTAAAAAAGAATGAAAAGCGCTATATGGAAATTCAGGGCGACATCTTCGTTATCTTGAAATTCATCTCTTTTCATTGTTGAGTATTACAATCATTATTAACATCGGGGTTGGAAGAATAGACAAAATCTGCTACATTGCAACTTTCCTTGTCTGTCTATATTTTGCATACTTTTGATCAAGTTAAGAAAGCGAATGACTTCTTCTCCAACCCTCAAGGTAAGAACTCCTTTTGCATGTCAATGACGACCAATTAGCTAGGAATGAATTAACTCCCAATAACGAGGGTACTTGTGAATCTTCTTAAATGTCCCGGAATGATCCTCTTGGAAAACAAACTTCAACGAGTGATCAATACATCTTCAATGACTCCTTGGGTTTACATCGATCGTGCCATTTGAAGAGTAGGTTGTGGGAGTAAGCTCCCAAACTTAGTTTCTTAGTGACAGAAGAGGCATCAAATTGATACTAGCTCTGAGTCACGAAGGCTTCACGAATTCAATTCCTCCAAACAATACAAAGGAGATAGTGAAGCTCCACAGGTCTTTCATCTTTGCAGTGATTCACCGATTCTTGCACACCGTGGCGGTGAATTCTATTCCTTCCTCTCTTATTTTCTTTTCTTGCTTTCAAATATGTTCAGAAATTTTGCATAGAGTGAGCATCCCAGAGTTACCACTTCGATGAGGCATGTGATCTCAAACACGGAAGGATTTTCAAAACCTTACAAGTTGCTCCTCCATCCTTCCCGACAACGAGTCTTTGTGGAAATGGGATTGCAGGCTTTGATCCTCGGATGTTCTTCCCTTCTACTCCTTTTTCTTTCTCCAGTACCTCTTCCCTTTATGGTCTTGCTCCTTCTTTGTTCTTTGTCATCTTTCTTTCATCTTTTCTATTTCCTTCCCTCCTGTTTGTCTGACCATGCAGTCTTTTAGTTTTCTTTTGTGTCCACTTGGGAAGGCATCTTTCTTCGGCTTTGCGGGGTTAAAATGTTGCCTACTTGTGTCTCTAGGTTCTTCAAGGATGCATTTGTGGGGTGAATTACGAAAAATTTGGGGTGGTAGCGGTTGCTTCCAACTCACGCAAGCTTTGTTCATGGAGGGTTCAACAACTCTTATTATCCCCATGAAATGCGACATACATTCTTTACAAAAATGTGGGCCCTCTCGACCACGATGTCGTTTACGTATTTCATTTCAACTAACATTGATCTTCTATTTGGAACCTTGGTGAGCATTGATACCCTTGTTGAGGTTAAATCTTGCCTTGGGCCTTGAGAAGCCCCTCCCACCATATGAAATTCTCATGGTTCACGAGTCTTTGGGTGATAATGTCTTTGACGGAGTTAGGATTAGGTTTGAAATGGTAACTTCTCTACTTTCAGCCTAAGTATTTTACCTCCTGGCATCATAGAAGCTGTTCTTCATAGTTTTCTCAGCACTTCCTCTTAATAACTCTTTGACTCTCCTACTTCATGGACTGGTGTGCGACCTCCTCTCTTGTTGTCCATTCGTGCATAATAGCATCAACTTTGCTTCCTAGCATTCATCTTATAGACTCACTGGTCCCTTTTCCTCTGCTCCTTTTGAGAGGGCTCGAAGGAGTTCTCATATTACATTTTGCCGGGTCCTCTGGATCTTAGCCTCCTCATTTTTACGCAGATAACCAAGCATGAAGCATCAATGATTCCCTTGGTGTATCATTCAAAAGCATGATACAAATGTCCATTTGGGTCTTGAGATCGAATTTATATGGGCATCTTCTCGACAACAGTTTGAATCTTTCACAGGCACATATAGGCTCTCATCTTCCCCTATTTGAAAAACAATGATTTCCCTCTACTCCTTTCGGGGTGAGTGATGGGGGAAGAATGCCAAGTAGGCCTCTACCGGCTCCTCAGTATCACGAGAGACCATGGCAAGGTAAGATTCATACCATGTGGCTGTTGTATCTCTTAGAAGAATAGAATAGATGTAACTCTTGATAACCTCTGGTCTCACATTCAACTTAACCGTGTTTGCCATCTGAAATCTCCTAGAGTGTTCATTCAGGATCTTAGGTGGGACAGGTAAACTGGTGTGATGCACAATTACAATTAGTCTTTGGTTTTTAGTTCAAAATTGTTGGCATCGATAGCTGTCTGATTGATGAGTATTCATCATGAATGATAGGCTTCAAAATTCCTCCATGGTATCAGGTGGAGGTCTTTTAGCTCAGCGTCACTGTGTCCCTCAGGTTTGATCTTGTCTTTCATACCATGGTGGTGTTTTAACTCCTTGTCTTTCTCAAGCGCAGTGTTTTCTCTAATTCGAGAATCAGTGGAATCATATCAGTTCTTCCTATGCATCAAAAGTTTTGAAAGCAAAACACCTCCCATGTGGATTAGTGAAACAACAAATATATTCAGTGTGGTTCGTTGGCCAGGTTGGTGGTGAAATAGAACCTTTGCTTAGAAAAAACTATTTTGATTTCTTTTTCTTTAAATGTCCAAATTAGTATTCCTTCTTTCATCTGTGATCTATCAAAATTCTTTTGATCCCAAACAGCAATATAAAACTTGTTGATCGGACCAAAACACATGTACAAAATTATGACACTATTACCAAAGGACTATTAACTAATCCCCGGCAACGGCGCCATAAAACTTGTTGAGAGACCAAAACACATGTACAAATTTATGACCCAATTAACCAAAGGAGTATTATCTAATCCCTGGCAAACTGAACCATAAAACTTGTTGACATTATACTATATAAACCAAAAATCTCCTAGAGTAAATCATTTTCAAATTTGGTTTTTTGAGTGAGTATTACACCAAGTGCACGGTCGACAAGTAATAAAATGGTTTAAGTCAGATATCGATCCCACCAGAGATCTCAAAATTTTAAATCCCAACTACCACGACTACTCGATCTCCATACTATTTGGACCATAAAATGATAGTGGGATCCAGCTTAAGGAGGCTGGAAAATTATGCAATACAAGGAAAATGAATAAACAAATCAAATAATGCAGGAATATAAAGTAAAGAATAATGAATATTTAAGAAAATAAATGGTCAGAATAGTTGTATCTTTTTCAAAGTACACATCAAGAATACTCTGTAGTGAAGTATCAATTCCACGTAGTTAACTTGATAAAATTTCTTGATCATTTCGGGTTTTAAAATACGTCCAAAGTTTAGTGAATACAGTGGATCCACACTCCACATTTCATTATCTAATTTTTCCTGATTCTTTCGAAGACAGGGAATGAGATAACTACTTTTAAAAGGGTTTTCCTTAATCTGGGTATTTTTCTTTTGCAATACTTCATACCCATTTTACGGACTGTAAACCTTTGCTCCCAAGTTATCGGTCAAGCAAGGATATACAACTTCCAGGCAAGGATTGAAATTTCCGATATATCGGCCGATATATCGGCGATATATCGGATATCGGCCTATAACGAAGCGATTTTGCTCTAGAATATCGTTTAGAGGAAAAAATCGAGAAAAAAAAATCGGGGCTCTCAATGCGATATTTCGCGATATATCGGTATCGAATCGAAATTTAAAGCGAGAAATTTCGGTGAAGTATTCTATGTGTGGCCGATTTTACTTCAAAATATCGAATATATCGAATATCGGTAAAATATCGAGAGATATATCGAGATATATCGGAATATATATCGGGATATATCGAATATATCAAAATGATATGTTGCACCAAAATTAAATCAAACGGCTATAATTAAAAATTACAAATATATTTGACCATCAACGGTTATTTTGACCCAAAAAAAAAAATCTATAAATACCTGCAAATCATTCAATTTGATCACAGAATTCTCTCTACCAATATCAATCTTCATTTCACTCAAAAAAATTTTTCTTTTGTGATATCTCTTAAATAACTATATATTAGTTTAAGAATTTTAAATTAGTTAATTTAGTAATAATATATTAATAAATTAACATTTCATGTCGTTAATTTTTAAAATCAAGTTATATATTAGTTAATATAAATTGTATGCATATTATAAATTTATAGTATTATATGAAGTTTTCATATTTTAAATTGGTTAATTTAGTAATAATATATTAATAAATTAATTTTTCATGTTAGTTAATATTTGAAGCAGTATGTGGATGAACTACAGAATTTCCTATCCATGGAAGTTGTAGAGACAAGTCAGAGACATTTATTCATGACATGTTCGATCTTATAATCAATATTATCAGGAACGCCTGTAATGCTTGAAGTATGAAATGTGTCTTTAAGTGATCTATATCAAATGTTTGTTGAGTTACATCAATCATTTTGATTTTAAAACTGACATTGCAATGTATATTTGAGTATTAATGTCATTTACACTTTTAAAAGTATTTTTATGAATTTCAAAGTATTTTTGTTAATTTTCGATATATCGTATTTAAAAAATATCCACCAATATATCTCCGATATATCCGATATATCCATAAAATGCAAGTACCGATATATCCATCGAAACCGATATTTCCAACCTTGCTTCCAAGTTACTCTTCCTCAAAATTAGAATAGATCACCCTCTCCTTGATTAGATCTCAGCTAACACGAGATTGGCCTCACTATCCGAATTGAGGTGAACTGCTAACAATTTAAATTGATAACTTCGTTCCATGCTCTTTGTGATTTCAAGTGAGAGAGGATTTATCCAAGTAAAACTTCCTGAAGCTATTAGATCTCTAATAAGCAGGGTAATATACCTTCAAAAGAAATGTTCTGCTCCGGGAATGTCTTCTACATTGTCCTCAGGACCTCCTTGAAATCAGAGCAATGAAACAAATCTTAAACGGGTATAAGAAACTGATATTCAGATCGAAAACATCAAACCCAAAACCAGAAGTAAATTCGTAAACTGAAATTCACAAGCTGTTGGAAACAACTACAGGAAAGATAAATTTTGACTATAACATTTACTCAATGGAAGTGGTTCTCAAATTGCAGATACACACACTACAGCATTCCTCACAATCACTTAAGAATAAGCTGCATTATCATTACAGGAAGAAGCTAATTCCGGAAATTTGTCACGAACTGCAAACATTCAGTGGTAATTTGAAAATAATTTAATTACGCATTCAGCACGCTCCGAGAAAGTATAACATCAATTCCAGAAAAGAAAAACGAAAACTAGAACAATAAATCTAATCTAATCTCTAACTATCTACATTGAAGAAAAGAAAAAGAAAAGCCAATAAGAAATAAAGAAAATGAGCCTTCAGCTACCCAGACCTCTCGTCTGTGTCACCGCCAAGCTGCCTTTTCATCTAGGGTAGCTACTTATTTATAGGGTTTCTCAGTTGGGCCCTAATTCCAATGCGGAGTCTTTGTGGATTCCAAAGATTGGATTGCCCGTATTTACGTTCATGTCGCGACGTTGATCTTGTTGCGACATCATCCATCGCGACATCGATCTCGTCAGCGACATCAACTTAAGTCTCCTTGACCTTCAGCGATGTCTTAGATGTGTGACATCTATCACTTATCGCGACATCACTATGCCTTTACCCAGGTTTGGTGGTCTCTCGATGTCGCTGACATAATTATCTATCATGACATCAGCTCAAATCTTCTGCGTGCCGCCCCCAACTGATCGTTCATGATATCGCGACCTCAATCTCTTTAATCGCGACATCGAAGCTTATGTCTTCCTGGAGGCTTCAGCACAGTCGTTCATGATCTTCGCGACCCTCAATCTAACATCATGACATAAACATGTCTTTAGAGAGCTTCGTGATTGCGCCTAGGTGTGTGACTTAGTCCTACAATCGCGACAACAACAGTTAACTCAGCTCATCTTAACTTTATCATAGCTTCAAGCGATTCTCTTGTCGACCTCCGTGAAGTGCGACATCAACGCCCAGCCAGCGACATCCGCGATCTTTGTCGACATCGTCCACTCATATGCGGTTAATCCTCGTTTAGTATCACGGTGATTCTGTGCGTGATTGCTATTTCCTTCACTTATCACGATGTGACCTCACCTTAATACGGGCTGGCCAAACCCCAGCGCATCGATGAATCAACCGTTTGTTTCCATTCACGCCCGACCACTGCATTTTTATTCCACCATTCTTGCATTTTTTCATTGCATTTTTCTTCTTTCTTTTACTCACGCAAATAACAAATTTGGTTAGTTTCTTAATATTTCTGCATCTTAATTATTCCTTTTACATTAAAATCAAACAGAAAAATGGACTAAAAATAGATGACTTTTAATCTCTATCACACTGGATTGTAAAACACTTCCAGTCCGACCTCGAGACATCCACATTCTTGTGTACCCCTGTCCCTTGTGCGGGATGTCAGATAGGAGGTAGCAGAAGTAAGCCTCCTCTTCAACTCCTGGAGAATCCTCCTGTATCGGTCATTAAGTCGAAACTGACCTCCTTCGGTCGATCTCGTCATAGAATGTTGCTAATAGGAAGAAATCCTCGATGAATGCACAGTAGTACCCGGTAATCGAAAAACTACGTATCTGAGAAGACTGACTTCGGCCTATCCCAGCTCATCGGCCTTGACCTTCTCTGGGTCCCTTGACACGCGTGTTGGCTACGTGTCCCAAAATCTCACCTCGATAAGCCAAAACTCACACTTCTTGTTTCATGACTGTGATGGTCTCTCAACAAGCGTAAAATGATCCTCAGTAATGCCCAAAAATGCTCCCGCTCTGGCCAGGGTAAAGATCTGGAATAATATCATGAAGATTCTAATAGCTGTGATCTAGATAGGGTTGGAATACCCTATGCATGAGGTCCATATGAATCTTATAGATGTGTTCGTCAAATCCAAAGAGGGCATCGGCCCCAATAAGCTTCAAAGTGCCCATAACGTCTAAGCGTTGTCTTAGGATATCTCTCCCACCAACCGGTGCGAAGGTCCTATCTTGGAGTAGACTCGCTCCTCTCAGCGATTAAATAAATCATCAATCCTCGTGATAGATGCAGATTCTTGATCGTAACCACAATTCATTACTTGTAATCAATGCACCGGTCGAGAAGGGATCTTGTCATGCTAGCCATAAATAGGCAGGAGGCGCCCGCGGTGAAGTGCTCGGTCTAATGAACCTCTTGTCCAGTGGCTCCTGTAGGCACAGGCCGAGGTTCACTGCGAGCTCAAGCTGGTGCCATTATGCGAGGAGTCATAGAGATGGGGCGAAGTACGGGGTGTAACTCGTCAGAAGTCTCTGAGCCCTGCATTGGAGCAATCTCGATAGCTCATTCGAAAAAACATCCTCATACTTGCAGACTACTCGAGGTAGATCTAAGTCTGGTCTCACCTCGTCCTCTAGGGTAAGGCTCGCTAATAACTGTGTCCTGACACAGGACTCTTCTGCTTGTGCAGGGAAAAATATCATGATTGTTCCCACGAAACCACGACACAGTGCAGATCTGGGTGTGGCGGGTAGCCTCTAGACCATGATCGATATGACCACATGCATCAGTGAGTCATCCCAAGGATGACGGTTGAACTCGACATGTCCATGATCCTCGGGTCCCTTGTGAGTAGAATCGAGATCTCTAACTCGCAACCACGACATATCATCCTATCCTCGCCACTGTCTCTGGGAGACTCACATCTGAGGGCTCCTCAGGCTGGCCTCCCAAAGCCCAGCTCTCTGCGCGATGCAGCATCTCTAAGGTGTAAATACAGTCTCGAGACACTATTCACATACCGAAAATTTTTATACACTATGTCCATGCATTTATAGGTAATGCAAGACAATAATTTCATATTTTAAATTAAAATCAACAACAAAAATTTTATTTTAGAAAATTTCATTTTAAGATTTTATTTATTGTTGATTTGAATTCTATTTTTATTTTATTTTATTTTTATTTATTTATTTGAAAAAAAGCTTGTGAGCAGTGTTCATGAACGGTAATTCATAGATATATCAGTCATGGTTGAGTGCACAGATTTTATACAGACAAAACTGCGTGCCCTTATGCCCAAACCACATGTGATGTCGTCTTGCTCTTGAGTTGTATGATGGCGCACCTGATAGTGCCCCCTCTAATTCTGTATCAGTGAGTCCCACATGAGTGCCATTCTTTTTCTCACATCTTCTTCACGTGCCATATTCTGGAAAGCTCCTCGGTAAAGTATCGCGGCACGGTCGGTCGTGTCCACTGGCATTGTATAGCAACATGCCCGACGAAGCCTTCCTTACGTCACGATACAATCGGTGTGACCGCTGCCTCGCTTGGGGCTGCCCGCCTGTCCACGATACAAAAGCGTATCATGACTGCCCAAGGCAACCCCTCACCTCGCGTCATGTTCCATCTGATGTCCGACCCAATCCTGACAGGCCAAGCGCGTGCGCGACTAGGCTGCGTGTGGATTGCCTCGCCCCCAGGTAGGTGTGGGTGAGCTGTATCGTGGCCCGGCCGGTAGTGTCGTGGCCGACCATAGCGCCCACTGATTGCCCCTATGCCTGTGCACCAGGCCCCTTCCAGCCTCTGTGTGTCCACAGTGCTAAATTGTTGTATCGACCATTACATCTTTAAAATGGCGATAGCCTAAACGGCGGCCTATAGCGTTTAAAAAAAAAAAAAAAAAAAAAAAAAAAAAAAAACTTTTCTCATTCAAATAAAATACAAAAATAAATAAATAAATAAATATATATATATATATATATATATATATATATATATATATATATATATATATATATATATATATATATATTTCATTTTCCATTAAGCAAAATAAATTTATTTTATTTATTTTCTTCAGTTTACCTTGTAAAACCTTAGAAAATATTTTTTCTTATTCACATCATATTTTTTTTTCATTAAATTCTGGACTATTTGCCCTAAATTTCTCAAACACTTGTTCTCACACTAACCCTAGTGTTAACCATTTTAATTTTTCTATATTGCTATTCTGACACACAAATCACCACAAATTCATAACACACAATCACCACAATCACATAAAACAGGGTGCCATGGTATCTAATCATATCTCTGTGGTTGTCTAGGTAATCTATACCTAAGCCCTACTTAGACTGTACCAAATTGTGGTGTTCTTATAACTTACAACCAGCCTAAGCCCAGTACCCAATCCCTAGGTTTCATTTACCTAGCTCTACACCCGCAGAGCTCCTAAGGTAATGCGTTTACCTTTGCTCACGTGCCAGGCGCGCGGCCCTAAGAGCACAGGGTCCGTTTGACAGCCACGATCAGCCAGCGGAATACTCTTGGATGTCGGGTGGCTTGACACCACTCATGAAAATCGAGCGAGTCTCCTTTGTATGGGGAGCTCTACCAGTACAAACCTATCTAACATTTATAATGACCACACAGATTACGTGTGGTAAAATAATGTACTTAGATTTGCATTATACTCACAAAATACATTAACTATATACAATAGTTCAGAGTTAATAAATTACTCTTTACCAAACATATATTAAAATGTACAATTTCTAATACATGTTATACAAAATGACAATGCAAAGCCCTGACCGACTTTATTCTAAACACGACCTCTAGTGGCGCAGTCCTCCTCACTACGTACTGAAAATAGTGATCCCTCGAAAAGGTGAGCAAAGCCCGGTAGTGATAATTTCCACCATGGGTTACTCCACCTAAAGAATTACATGCCATGGCAAACAATACATTCAAATGTTCATGAACCTACTCGAATGTCTACATACCCAGAGCCATGTCTCGAGTAGGATCGCTCCTACCACTTGTACCTCGCCTTGATATCACGAGTAATAATTTTCTAGCAAAGCTTTTGTTCTCGGCACCTAGGATTCAGTGGCTTGGACTTACCTCCAAGAATGAATTGCTGGATAAAGCTGCAAATAGTCATGGGCCCTTTATAGAATGATTTGTTGGGCTGACTAAAGCGATTCTTCGGAAAACCTTCCGTCAAAATTATTTTCACAAACATTTACGTTTTTTCTTTTCAATTTCATGTCACTTTTTCGCTCCTAATATTCAGGGTGCCTAGTGCATATGAAATGCATGATGCCAATCCCAAACATTCATATAAAATATTCACATGCGTATATATTAACATAATTAAATCACGTAAATCATGTTATGCAGAATTCACCATCAGTACTTACAATCGCGGCTCACATGGGCTAATTAACAAACCTGAAGCAAAATTCATTTTGAATCACTGACATCATAAAATCACACAAGGAGATTCACGTCACTATTCACGTGAAACGGGTGGCTCTCCCTCGAGGTGGCGTGTTCACGGCCACACAAATAATTTTTCTGCAGTTCAAAGCTTTGAGGCCAAGATTTCTGGTACAAACAATCCTCGGAACATTTCTAACCTTTTGGCTCTTGTAAGATTAACACAAGTAGGAAAGATCCACACCTCCTTGGGTTGTGAATCCACGAATCGGGTGCTGCAACGTAGCCCTCGCCTTGTGAACAACTTCTTCTTGCTCAGTGAAGAATTGACGGTCGTCGGCCAATCTAGAGAAGGTGCTCTCTCTCATAAAATATGAAAAATGCCCAGCCCTTTGCCTTTGCCACGATTTGTGTCTCAAATCAAGATGACCCTATTGCATTTATTTGTCTTATTCATTAACAATTCACATTGTTCCCATATGTCCCCTTTGTCTTGATTTGACACTTAGCCTGATCGATACGTCATTCATTCTCTCACTACTCATGCAATATGTGTCACATGGGTACATGTAGTAGGTTACTTTTTTCACATCACATGTCTCTCAAACCCGTTTTATGGCACCCGACTCTCGGTGCCTCAGCTTGTGAAATTCCGACTATCTCAAATGGTCGGCCCGAAACTCGTAGCTAGATTTCGTGAGACGATTCCAACGGTGAAGTCTGTTTCATTATCCGAGATCTAGAAAAATTTTAGATTTTTACCAAAATTACCGTTTTACCCATTTTCAGAAAATTAGAATTTTCTCGGGTCTTACAAAATTCTTCTTTTTCTGTCGAATCGGCCCCAAAGCGGACATCATATAGGGTCAAAGCGGGGCACTATTCCCACCAACTCATTATTTTTCCAAACAGCCCCTTAGGGCATTAAAACTCAACGAAAAAGCCCCTAGGGCTGGAAAATAAATCAAAGTAGGAGAATCCCCTTACCTCTTGGAGCGTAGAAACTCTAGGGAAGTCCTATGGACACTTATGAAACCCGAAACCTTTGATTTCTGAATCTCCTCGGCAAATCCTCGCGAAATCCTGTTGTTTTGGTACTTACGCACCCCAGCCCTCGTCGGAGTAGATCAACTTCGTTCTTGGTCAGACCAAATTCCAGCTAGATAGAACTGTAGATCGAAGAGAGAATTTTGGATTTTTTTCTTTTTCTTTTCTCTCCCTCTCTCTCTCACTACAAGACAACAAAATATGGTGTTCTGCCCAAAAATGATTATTTTCTTTGTCTAACTGTAAGTTGAACATGTGGCCCGCTGTCACGCCACGTGTCCATGATCGTCGAGTTCGTTTTTACCCGGAACAATTTATTTTTGGTTCTGGTTCAAGTTCAATTTATTTTAAATGAACTTAGCGAGTTTCCTAACTCCCAAGATTGTCATAAAATCTAGTCACTGGGGTCACTAGAAGCCCGTTACCCGAGATATGAAAAAAATCATTGTCTCAAAAATCGTAAATTTTCTAGGTAACTAGATTTCGTGAGACAAATCCAACGATGAAGTCCGTTTCATCATCCGAGATCTAGAAAAATTCTAGTTTTCCCTGAACCATTTCGGCAATTTTACCCTTTTTGCCTTTTTCAGAAAAATTAAATTATTCCCGGTTTTAAATTATTCCCCTCTTAACAGAATTTCGTCCCCGAAATTCACACACACATACACATTCAAATCACATGCATATGCAACAGTCATTTTAATATCAAATGACTAAGAAAATGCACCTCATCCTCAAGCAAGAAAGGATAACTGGAACGTATCATGTCCTCGTGTTCCTATGTTGCCTTCTCCACTCCTCGGTGTTGCCACAACACCTTCACTAGCCTCACGGTCTTTCCTCGCAAGACTTGATCCTGGCTATCCATGATACGCATTGGTCCCTCCTCAAAGGTCCCATTAGCATCAACAATAAGCTCGCGACCCACTACATAAGTCGGATGCGGGTGTACTTTTGGAACATGGAGACATGGAACACTACATGAACACCCGATAAACTTAATTAGTAGCGCCAACCTAGTAAGCAATTGTGCCAACCCTCAGTACCTTGTAGGGCCAATATGCCTCTTGATACTTTTTCCGCTTGCCAAGAACCCTAACCATTATTCTCATAGAGGCATTACCTTTAAAACGCAATCTGCACACAAAATCAGTCGTCATAGTTTGTTGGCATAGCTCTTCTGCCGGCTTTGAGCCGTGAGAAGACATTTCGTATCAAGTCCACCTTCTCGGAGGTGTCTCTAACCAAATCCAGACTCGTGGAGGGTCCTTCCCCCACCTCTGTTTAACAAATAGGAGATCGACATAGCCTCCCATAGAGTGCCTCATAGGGTGCCATCTGTATGCTCGCCTAATAACTGTTGTTATAGGTGAATTCCACTAAGGGAAAATGCTCTTCCCAGCTACCCTTAAAATCCAGGACACATGCCCATAGCATGTCCTCTAAAGACTGGATGGTCCTCTTTAATTGACTATCCGTCTAAGGATGAAAAGCAGTGCTCATCATCAACTGTGTTCCCATGGCTCGTTGGAAACTCTCCCAAAAATGAGCCATAAACCTAGGATCCTAGTTCGATGCCATAGAGACTAGCACTCCATGTAATTGGACAATCTCTCGTATATACAACCTGTAGAATTCCTCCAGCGTGAAGGTCATCCGCACCGCCAAAATGTGTGCAAACTTGGTAAGCCGGTCCACTATTACCCACACTGCATCATGTCCTCGCGATGTCTGTGGAAAGTGGGTTACAAAATCCATCATGACATGCTCCCACTTCCACTCAGCTACCTCAAAGGGCTGGAGTAACCATGTTAGCCTCTAGCGCTCAGCCTTTACCTGTTGACACGTGAGACACCGTCGAACGAAATCTCCAACATGTTTCTTCATCCCACTCCAGTAATACTAGCAATGAAGATCACAGTACATCTTCGTGCCACCTGGATGCATAACAAAATGAGAGCAATGGAACTCCCTAAGGATCTCCTCTCTCAGATCTGCTAATTGGGGAACTATAACTCTTCCTCTATACCAAAGACTACCATCTGTGTGAATGGCCCAACCTTCGTCACCTGTACCCATCTGTACTCGGTCCTTGATGGACAATATCTCTGTGTCTTGTCCCTTGGACTCAATCACTCTGCTCAATAGGGAAAGCGTAGCCACTAAACTCCCCAAGGTACCTTGAGCCTAATCACTGTACTGCAGTTCGAACTATCCCACGGTCTCGATCATCTGCCACTCCCGAGAAGTTATACTAGCCAACACTCCCCGTGACTTCCAGTTGAGTGCATCAGCCACCACATTTTCCTTACTGAGGTGGTACTGCAAAGCGAAATCATTATCCTCCAGATACTCTATCCACCTGCGTTGCCTCATGTTGAGGTCCCGCTGTGTGAAAATATACTTCAGACTTTTGTGGTCTGAAAACACCTAGTGGCGCCAAATCTTCAAAGCAAAGACATTAGCTACCACCTATCAAGTGTGGGGTAACATTGCTCAGGGTTCTTAATTGTTGAGAACCATAAACTGACAACACTCTCGGATCAGAACAGCACATCCCAAATTCTCGTCCTTGGAGGCATAAGAATACACTGTGTACCTCTGTCCTTTTTTCGAGACTATCAGAATAGGAGCTGAAGTAAGCCTTCTTTTTAATTCCTAGAATACCCTCTCATACAAGTCATTCCACTCGAACTTGACCTCTTTTCGGGTCAATCTCGTCATAGGTGCAGCTAATTGGGAGAAGTCCTCAATGAACCTCATGTAGTACCCTACCAATCCCAATAAACTACGTATCTCAAAGACTGACTTTGGTCTCTCCCAACTCATAACTTCCTCGACCTTCTTCGAGTCCACGGATACCCCTAAAGCCGATACCATGTGCCCTAAGAATCTCACCTCAGTAAGCAAAAATTTACACTTGTTGAATTTGGCATATAACTGATGTTCTCTTAAGGTATAGAGAACAATCAAATGACCTCAAGGATCTTCCTCGCATTTGCAAAGAGATCAGCATGTCGTCCACTTAAAATCACAAACGAACCAATCTAGGTGTGGTCAGAACATTCTATGCATAAGATCCATGAATGTCGTTGGAGCATTCGTCAACTTGAATGGCATCACTGTGAACTTGAAAGGCCCATATCACGTTCTAAACATTTTCTTAGGGATATTTATCTCCCTGACTCTCAACTGATGGTAACCTAAGTACAAGATCTATCTGGAGTGTAATCTGCGCCCTCTCAATTGATCAAACAAATCATCAATTATCGGCAAAGGGTACCTATTCTTAATAGTAGCCCTATTCAACTGCCGATAGTTTACACATAGTCGAAGAGCATTGTCCCTCTTCTTGGCAAATAGAACCGGAGCGTCCTAAGGTGAAGTGCTTACTCAATAAAACCCCCGTCCAATAATTTCTCGTAATCGACCTCGAGCTCTTATAACTCAACGTGCTTACCTATGCGGTGTCATAGAAATAGGCAATGTACCAAGGTGTAACTCAATGGTGAAGTCTACATCCCTATATGGAGGTAATCCATGTAGCTCTTTCGGAAAAACATCCTCATACTCACTAACCACCCGAGGCAGACTCAACTCCTATCTCGCCTCGTCTTCCAGGGAAGGTCACTGCCAACTCCATTAACCCGCCTGAGGCCACCCAGAGTGGTATTACACAAATTAGTGTGCCGCCATGCTTGTCCCCGAAACATAAACCAAATACCATCCACCGTAGGCAAGAACCCTCTTAATTTATCACAATCAATGACGACTGATGTGTCACAACCGGGCCCATCCCAAGGATGACATCGAACTCTGACATGCCCATGACCCTTATGTCCACATTGAATAGAATCCCAGAGATCTCTAACTCACAATCTCTCCATATCTGATCAACGTTCACCTTAGTTCCTAGGGGAGAACTCACATGCAACGGCTCTTCCAAAGTTTAAACCTCTAAGCCCAAATCCTTCACTTAACTTTAACACTCGCCTCTCAAATGTTCAGTGCGTCGTCCACCTCCCTCTCAATGGCCATAGCTATCTTGACCATTAAGTTCATGTCATGTAGGAGGAGTCCCACAATTTTACCCCGGATGGACATCCTCAGACTTTCTCACTTTGGCTATGTTTGTGGCCACATAATCACGTGAAACCGGCCAATCTCAGTGGAACTTAGCCATGAAGCCGTGCCACCGTTATCATTCCGTTTCGCCCTAGGAACTCCCGAGCTTGCATGTCGAGGCATGCCCTGAATTACTTGCCCATGAAGAGCCTGGGCGGAACTCTTCCCATGTCATTGCCTCCAACCCTTTGAGGCTTTAACCCAATCCCACCATACTAGGGATTTACCCTATAGTTGGAATGATGCTAGACATTCTCTCCTTGTATAGCTAGTAGCGCATGTGCCAACCACTAATAGACCTCAACATCTCGAACTATCCCGTTTGTTCTTTTTCCAAACCTCTAAGGTTATATGTTCTAACCCTAGTGTTCCTCTTTTCCATATACATTTTACCACGTATATAATTCACACAATACATATCACACCCAAGGTTATGTTTTCTAATCCTAGTGTTTCTCTTTGTCCATATACATGTATATAAACTGCCATCACACAACACACAATCATGCACCATATTAAGCATCAAACATGAAAATGCACAATGAATGCAATGGTCTAAACCCATGCCCATCAAGTCCTAGGTAAAAGCATACCTACGCTCTAATATCAAGCTACAATGCCCCAAAACCCAAGGGTTCGTTGAACAACCATTAACCCATGGAAAATTTGTGGATGTTGGGTAACCCAATACCACACTACTAGGTCCCCTTTACCGGGACCCATAATTTAACAAAAATCGGACATAGTCTCCTTTGTATAGGGATCTTTACCCAAAATACAACTCGTACAACACACAAGATGGCTCACCCGGCCAGCCATCATATCATGACCTCTCTAGGGTCCATCTACATAAGTAAAATGACCACATAGGGTCCATTTATCCATACTCAAACATAATGCATAAGGCTATAATACCATAATCCTTAAGAGTTTAATTACAATACTCTTTACACAAAAACAAACATCAAAAGAGTTTGTTCTAATATATTTTACAAAAGTAAGAACCAAAGCCATAACCTGACTTTCTTCACAATGGTGGCCTCGAGTGAGCGCCGTCTCCCTACACACTCCCTGTACCAGAAAAGAGGTCCCACGACGGGGTGAACAATGGCCAGTAGAGTAAACTCTTATAGAGGCTACTCCCTACCTAAGTCCACATGAAATGGTCATGTCACCAAAAAAACACATTCCAATCAAGATTATTTAAACCTAGAATGAAATTCTACATGCCATGAATGAGATGCGACTCACCATGTCCCATGTACGGAGTCATCACCGACTCCATCAAACCCGAGTCCCAACTGACTCTTATCACACAATGCCGAAACCCATGCGTGATAAAATCTATCATTCTTGGATTACATCCAATGATCATTTTACAAAAACAAATTCATTTGTTTTCAAACCAAAAGCTTTTTAGATGTTCACCTCAATGATCATTTGTTTTCAAAAATCCATGTGTCTTTTATAGGTGGCGAATTTTCCGGGGTCCCACCGCAGGCTTCGCAAACCTTCCCACACTTTTACAGGCTTTCACCGATGGATCCATATGTGTAACAAAAAAGATAACGGAGCTTTCACCCAACACATAATTTCATTTTCCATTTTCAAACCGTGCGACTCAATTTGGACAATGTCCCATTTTTCGAGTCCGCACAATCAACACCAAACACAGTGTTAATTTACAACCATGCAAACTGTGGAACTCTATTGGACGTCGTCTAAGGTACCGTGTCCACCATCCCTTCACCAAGAATGGTGAATGACAACAACCATGCACACACACCCATTTCATGCGATGTCTCCGTGCATATGAAATGCAATTATGCCATTTCATGCTTATGCCATGTCACACAAATATATATGGATGCTATATGGACAATTTCATTCATGCATTATACTCATTCATCATTTGGACAATTATATCAATCAACGCATAATTTCCACCAAATCACACAAATCATGTCAACATTCAGACGCCCCAAAACTCGAGGTCCGTTGATAACCCCGCCAACCGCTGAAGACTCGTGGATGCTCTGCAACACAACACCACACTACTGTGTCCCCTTTCCAAGGACCCATGATTTAACGGAAATCGGACATAGTCTCCTTTGTACGAGAAGCTCTACCCAAAATACAACTTGTACAAAAAACATGGCAACATGGCCCAATATAATACAATGACCTCATTGGGTCCAATTATGAGTGAAAGTGGCCTAATCGGGCCCACTCATCCACACTACAAAATATTCAGGTTGTAATTACCATAGTCCTCAAGAGTTTAATTACAACACTCTTACAAATATTAAAAATTAGAACAAGGTTGTTCCAAAGTATTTTTACAATTATTTTTACACGAAATACAAGTTATAACTAGTTTGTTCCAAGTTTCTTTACAAAAAATTAATTACAAGCCATAACCCAGCTTTCTTCATAACTGCGGCCTTGAGTGAGTGTCGTCTACCTGCATACTCCCTGTACCTGAAAGGGGGTCCCACGACGGGGTCAGCAATGCCTAGTAGGGTAAACTCCTATAGGGTCTAGTCCCCACCTAAGCGCATTACGCAAACGCCACGCTCACACAATCAAACATTCCCAAAGAAATGCGCTTTAATTGAATGCCTACATGCCATGAATAAAGTGTCACTCACCATGTCTTTAACATGATTCCTCATCGACTCCTCACACGCTTGAGCTTACGCCAGAAACTCACACTATTTCACCCACCCATCTTTATCCAAAACAAAAGCTTTTTGTTTTTAAAAACTCATTGGACATCCCCGATAAACCGCTTTATTCAAAGCCATTTGACAATCTCTGATAAACAACTTTATTCAAAAGTATTGGACAGTCTCCGACAAATAGCTTTATTCAAAAGCATTGGATAGTTTCCGATAAACAGCTTTAATCAAAAGCATTGGACAATCTCCGATAAACTACTTTATTCAAAAGCATTGGACAATCTCCGATAAACAGCTTTATTCAAAGCTATGAAATGCACCCGTGAGACTCCATTGGACGTAGTCTAAAGTACTGAGCTCACCACCCACTCACCAAGAATGATGAATGATTATGACCATGCACACACACCCATTTAACGCGATGTCCCCGTGCATATGAAATGCAATTATGCCATTCCATGCCATATATATGATGAGTGTCATATAGACATTTTAAACCATGCATAATACCCATGAATCATTTAGACAATCATATTAATTAACATACAATTTCCAAATAAGCCACACAATACATGTCTACATATTATACACACATATATTGACATGTACAAGTCATCACCAATCAAACAATGACTTACCTTATACTCTAGGCTTAATTGTGACACCATGTCCACAATTAGCCTACAACCAAGCCATGCAATGGCCTTGTTCATACACAAACACATCATAAGCCAAACCATTAGAACACACAATTTGACTTCAACACAATTTCAACCAAGTATATCACTCAATTCAAGAAATGATATACTACAATCCTATATCAATTGTGGCAAAAATATGGACACAAATCATTAAACAACCTAAGCTATAGCAGTCCCGGAAAACGAACCATAATTGGGTGATTCAAAAGCCTAACATCAAGTTCTTACATAGAGCTACAAGTTCCTTGAAGGATACTAGTCCAAATCTCACTTTTTCCCAATCGAAATCAGTCCTAAAAATCTGGACAATAGGTTCGGCCAAAACAGGGCAGCCTATGGCAGTCCCGGAAAATGGACCATAACTTGGGATATAGATGTTCAATTTGGGTGATTCAAAATCCTAACATCAATTTCTCATATAGGGCTAAAACTTCCTTGAAGGATACTAGTCCAAATTCTCTATTTTTCTAACAAAAAATCAGCCCCAAAAACTGGACATCATATTGGGTCAAAATAGGGCACTATTCTCATAACCCATTAATTTTCCAAACAACCCCTTAGGGCATTAAAACTCAACCAAACAGCTTCCTCTTAGAATGGAAAATAAAACCAAAGTATGAAGAATCCCCACCTCTTGGAGCGTAGAAGAAACTCTAGGAAGTCCCGTGGACACTTCCTAAACTCGAAACCTTTGATTTCCCGAACTCCTCGCTTGAATCCTTGGTGAAATCCTGTGTTTTCGATAACCACGTGTAGCCCTCGTCGAATAGATGAACTTTCGTTCTTGGCCCAACGAATTCAGACCAACGGAATTCCGTGGATCGAAAAGAGAAGTTTTGATTTTTTTTTTTTTCATTTTTCTTTTCTTTTCCTCTCACTCTACGGCTTTTCCTCTCTTCCCAGCAGAAAATCTCCCCATTTTCTGCCCTAAAATTGATTTTATTTTTATTTTTATTTTATTTTATTTGTCTAACTTAATTCTTAAGTTTGGAGACATGGCCTATATCGCGCCATGTGTCCATTACTCATTCGGTCCGCTTTCTGAAGTTCTAAAATAATTTATTTCGTTCCTGCCTGGGTTCAATTTATTTTAATTGAACTTTACTTGAGTTATTTCCTAACTCCCAAGATTCTCATAAAAATCTTGTCTCTGGGAGTCACTAGACACCCGTTACCCCGAAAATCATGAAAAGGTAACTAGATTTTGCAAGACGAATCCAACGGTGAAGTCTATTTCATCATTCGAGATATAGAAAATTCTGTGCTTCCCGAACTATTTCAACAATTTTACCGCTTTTGTAATTTTTCTGTACCAAAATTTTCCTGCTTTTTATATTCTCCCTTACCACTTCGTCCCCGAAATTCACACACTAGCACACACAATCACATGCATATGTTATAGCATCAACAATACTCTTACCCATAGCGCCAGAGAAACATACCCGACACTGACGATCTACCACCAACCAGGTGTAATGGCGTAGACACGCCCCTGGGTCCCTGAAGTCTCGGCCTGTGAGCCCTGTACCTGACCTCGACCCATGCCCTATACGGAGGTAATCCCAGTAGCTCTTCCAGAAAAACATCCTCATACTCATAAACCACCCGAGGCAGACTCAACTCCTGTCTCTCCTCGTCTTCTAGGGTAAGGCTTGTCAGCCAACCCATCAACCGCCCATGCTACCTAGAGTCATACAAGGCTTAGGGTAAAGCACCGTGCTTATCTCCCTGAAACACGATACAAACACCATCTTGTGTGTAGGCAATAACTCTCTTACAATCACAATCGATGACGACTCGGTGTGTCGTCAACTAGTCCATCCCGAGGATGACATCAAACTTCGACATGTCCATGACCCTTAGGTCCACAGTGAGTAGGATCCTAGAGATCTCTAACTCACAATCATGACATATCCTACTCATTTATTTTCCGAACCCCTAAGGTTATGGTCTCTAACCCTAGTGTTCTTCATTTTCTATATGAAACCTATCATGCATATAATCCACATAACATGTAACACACATTATGTAACACAATCATCACACATCGATTCACAAAATACAATAATGAATACTTTAATACTCAAGCTATGACACTTATATCGTACATCGAGCCTCAGAATTCATATAACCTGTTCGTACTATAATCGCATGTCCTAAACCCATGCCCACCATCCCCTAGGTACTCGTATATCTAAGCTCTGATACCAAGCTGTGACGCCCCAAAACCCGGGGGTCCGTTGACAACCCATCAACCTGCGGAAGACTCGTGGATGCCTGCAACCCGACACCACACACCACCGTGCTCGACCCATGATTTAATGAAAATCGACATAGTCTCCTTGTATCAAGAGCTCTACCCAAAATACAACTCAGACAAAAACCCGCCAACATGGGCCCAATATAATACAATGACCTCACTAGGTTCACTGGAGTGAAAGTGGCCTTAACGGGCCCACTCATCCACACTACAGAATATATAGGACTAATTACCATAGTCCTTAAGAGTTTAATTACAACACTCTTACAAATATTACAAATTAGAACAAGGTTGTTCCAAATTATTTTTACAATTATTTTTACACGAAATACAAGATAGAACTAGTTTGTGAGATGCCCCAAAACCTCGGGGGTCACGTTGACAATCCGTCAACCCATGGAATTCCTGTGGATCTCGGGTGACCCGATACCACACTATTGTGTCCCATTTATCGGGATCCATATTTTCACTAAAAATCGGGTAGAGTCTCCTTTGTTCGGGGAGCTCTACCCAACATACAACTTATATAACAGTATAACCATAACCCATCCAGGGTCTCAACATAAGTAGTAATGACCACACAGGGTCCATCTGTCCATATCCCCAATATACAACTATATCACAATAGTTCATAAGAGTTTATTATAACACTCTTATACAAAAACATATATTAAAATCCAAATTGTTTAAATATACTTTATAAAAATATTTATCAAAGCCACATCTTGGCTTCTTCAAAATACAGCCTCGAGCGAAAGGCCGTTCACACTCCCTATACTCGAAAGGGGGTCCCACGCCCGTAAGAAAGAATACCTCCCACAAGCGCTTACTCCCCACCCAAGTCAAGACACGCAGCTGCACACCAGTTACTATCAAGTAAAACATGCGCATTCCTACTCAAATGTCTACATGTCATGGATGAGAATGTGACTCACCCTATCCCATGCCCCAAGTGCTCACCGACTCCTCACACATGTATATGCCGAGTGTGAAAACCAAACTGTCATTATGTTCCATCAATGGTCATTTTTCAAAACAAAAGCTTTTTATTTTATAAATCAAAATCCATTGGACGGTTCTCAATACCAACTTGCATTTCCCAAGTTCCTTGTGTTTATGCATTTGTGGGCCACAGATTTTCGGGTTTACACCGCAAGACACAGCACGCCTTTCCAACATTTTTATGGTCTTTCACCGCCAATGATCATGTCTAACCGCGAATGCCGAGTCTTTCACCCTGGAGGGGATCTACCCCAACTTGCTATGCCCAACACACACATTTTTCATTTTCAAAACCGTGAGACTCATTTTGGATGTTATCCCATGTTACCGAGCCCACCATCGAACACCGCTACGTTGTCGATCTCTACCATGCACTCACACCCATGTCATGTGATGTCCTAGTGCATAATGCGATGCAATCATGTCATTGCTCATTCATACCATGCTCCATATATGATGAGTGTTATATGTGCATGCCTACTCATGCATAATTACCCATGCATCATTTGGACATTTATATAAAAAAGCATACAAATTCCAAATATATCATGTAATTCATGCCAACATATCAATACACGCATACATTGACATCAAAAGTGACTCCTACTCGAGTAGCAACATCCATCAACCTCTAGGCCGAATTGTGACAAGACACGTCCACAACTAGCCTACAATAAGCTATGTAATGGCCTTATTCATACAAGCACATCACAATCCAAACCATTAGAACACACAATTTGACTTCCACACAATTTCAACCAAGTATATCACTTCAATTCAAGCAATGATATACTACATAATCCTATACCACCGTGGTAACTGACAAATCATTGAACACTTAAGCTGTAGCAGTCCCGAAAACGGACTATACCCTTGAGTTATAGAGGTTCAATTTGGGTGGATTCAAAAGCCTAACATCAAGTTCTCATAGGGCTAACTTCCTTAGGATAGTAGTCCAAATTCTCCCTTTTCTAACCAAAATCAGCCCCAACACTGACATCGTGATATGGTCAAAACAAGGCACTATTCCCATAACCCATTAATTTGCCAACAAATTTCCTAAATGGAAAATAAATAAAACTAAAGCAGGGAAGAATCCCTACCTCTTGAAGCATGAGAAATGACCCGAGGAAGTTCCACGAACACGTCCTGAACTCGAAACTTTCGACTTAACAAACCTCCCGCGCGAAACCTCGGCGAAACTGGGAGTTTTCGATATCCACGCATAGCCCTCGTCTTGTACTCCAACTTTAAACCTTGGCCCGTTGGAAGACGATCACTCGATCTCTGTAGATCATAGAGAGAAGGTAGAGCTTCTCTCTTCTCTCCTCTCTATTCGTTCCCCTCTCTTTCTTCCCTTCTCTTTCTTTTTGTTCTAACTTATTTTAAGTTAGGTCTGATAAGTGGATCTCATGGTGCCACGTGTCACGTGATCCTCGCTCGGATCCGTTCCTACCCCGAAACAATTCATTTTCATCCCGGTTCAAGTTCAATTTATTTTAAATGAACTTAACTTGAGTTATTTCCTAACTCTCGAGATTCTCATGAAAATCTCGTCCTTGGGGTCACTGAATAATAATCTACCCAAAGAAGTCACGAAAATCCGACTTTCTTAGAATTCGACGAAATCTTTCTAAGTAACTATATTTCGCGAGACAAATCCAACGATGAAATCCTTTTCGTCATCCGAGATCTAGAGAATTTTCCAAGCTTCCCTAAACCATTATGGAAATTTTATTATTTTTGCAATGTTTCAAAAAAATTAAATTTTTCCCGGGTTTTTTACAGTTTGTTCCAAGTTTCTTTACAAAAAATTAATTACAAGCCACAACCTCAAGTTTTCTTCATAATCAGGGCTCCTCGAGAGCATCATTCACCTACATACTCCCCGTATTCTGGTGGTAACCCACGACGGTGAGCAATGCCCAAGAGGGCAACCCTACTGTGGCATTCTCACCTGAGTGCACATGTAAGGCCATGTTCACAAAATCAAACATTCCAAGTAAAATGGAGTTTCTACTATGGAATGCCTACATGCCATGAATGAAGTGTCACTCACCATGCCTTTAACACGAGTCCTCACCGACTCCCTCACACATGCTTATGCCAAGTGTAAAAACATGTCATTGGTGTTTCACCCAATGACCCTTTTATCCAAACAAAAGCTTTGTTTCAAAACTCATCGATGATCCCTGCATAAACCGCTTTATTCAAAGCCATTGACACCGATAAATAGCTTTATTTAAAAAGCGGCTGATGGGCTCGATAAATACTTTCATTCAAAGGCATTAGACAATCTCCAATGATCAGTTTTTTTTCAAAAGAATTGGATAGTCTCCGATAAACCGCTTTAATCAAAAGCATTGGACAGTCTCCAATAAACCATTTTATTCAAAAGCATTGGACAATCTCCGATAAACAGCTTTATTCAAAGTTATGAAATGCACCCATGAGACTCCGTTCGACATAGTCCAAAGTACCAAGCTCACCACCCACTCACCAAGAATGATGAATGATTATGACCATGCACACTCACCCATTTAATACAATGTCCCCGTGCATATGAAATGCAATTATGCCATTCCATGCCATATATATGATGAGTCTTATGACATTTTAAACTATGCATAATACCCATGCATCATTTGGACAATCATATCAATTAACATCCAATTTCCAAATAAGTCACATAATACATGTCAACATATTATACACACATATATTGACATGTACAAGTCATCACCAATCAAGCAATGACTTACCTTATACTTCAGCTTAATCAGGACAATGTCCACAATTAGCCTACAACCAAGCCATGCAATGGCCTTGTTCATATACAAACACATCACAAGCCAAACCATTAGAACACAGAATTTGACTTCAACACAATTTCAACCAAGTATATCACTCAATTCAAGCAATGATATACTACAATCATATACCAATTATGGAAAAAATTTGGACACAAATCATTAAACAGCCTAAGATGTAGCAGTCTTGGAAAACGGACCATAACTTTAGTTATAGAGGTTCGATTTGGAGGATTCAAAAGCCTAACATCAAGTTCTCAGATAGAGATACAAGTTCCTTGATGACAATAGTCCAAATTCTCACTTTTTCCCAATCAAAAATCAGTCCCAAAAATCTAGACAGTAGGTTCGGCCAAAACAGGGTAGCCTATGGCAGTCCCGGAAAATGGACCATACCTTGGGTTATAGATGTCTAATTTGGGTGATTCAAAATCCTAACATCAAGTTCTTAGATAGGGCTACAATTTCCTTGAAGGATGCTAGTCCAAATTCTCCATTTTTCTAACCGAAACACGTTATAAAACTTGTTGACTAGACCAAAACACATCCTAGATTAAATCATTTTTCAATATTGGTTTTGGCCTAACATACTGCAAGTGCACAGGTCGACAAGTAATAAATTGGATTTAAGTCCAGATATCGATCCCACAGAGATCTCAAGAATTCTAGATCAACTACCCTGACTACTCAAGCTCCATACTATTTCGACTATAAAATGACATTGTGTTCCAGCTTAAGAAGTTGTAAATTATACAAGTATATAATAAAAGAATGAACAATCGAATAAACCGACCTAAAGAATAATAAATAACGAATAGTTAAGAAAATAAATGGACCGAATAATTATCGCGAGTACACATTAAGATCAATGCTATTGTGAAGTATTAATTCCCTTGTCAACACCGTTAATTTTGCTTGTATTTCGTGTTTTTAAAATCCATTCCAAGGCGTTTAGTGTTATTACCGGACTTCTCCACACTTCACATTTCATTATCTAATTTTACCCGATCCTTTCGAATACAGGAATTAGATAACTACTTTTTAACAGTGGACTTCCTAATTCTGGGGTATTTTTCTTTGCAATACTTCATACCCATTTTATGGATTCTACACCTTAGCTCCCAAGTTATCTGGCACAAGGTGATATACAACTTCCAGTTACTCTTCAAAATTAGAATAGATTACCCTCTCCTGATTAGATCCCCACTAACACTGATTGGCTTCACTATTCGACCTGAGGTGAACTCGCTTGTTTGGGCTCGATAACTCATTCAACTCATTCTCGATTTCATGAGAAGAGGATTTATCAAGTAAACTCACAGTTTATTAGATCTCTACAAGAGGTTAATATACCTTTCAAGAAGTATTCATAACTCCTAGGATTGTCATCTCTGTGTCACTCAGAGGACCTCCTTGAAATCAGAGCAGTGAAGCAATTCTTAATACGGGTATAAGAAACTGATATTCAGATCAAAACATTAAACCCATAACCGAAAGTAAATTCATAAACTGAAATTCGCAATTTGCTGGAAACAACTACAGGAAAGATAATTTCTGACAATAGCATTCACTTAATGGAAGCCGGGTTCTCACTCATTGAATTACACACTACAAAGATTCTCTTATCATAAGAATAACTGCATTATGAAACTGAAGGAGCCAATTCCAGCTAATTTTGTCCGAACTTCAAACATTCCGTAGTAATTTGAAAGAATCAATTTCGTGATCTGCCGCTTCAAAAGATAACATCCAGCCTTCCGTAAATAAAACTAAAACTAAAACATTAAATCTAATCTAATTCTAACTATCAACATTGAAGAAAAGAAAAGAAAAGAAAAGAAAAGAAACTCAAAGAAAATAAAGAAAATGAGCCTTCAACACCTTGCACTCTCGTCTGTGTCGCCTAAGCCACTTTTTATGAGTCGGTAGCCGCGCATTTATAGTGGTTTCTCGCCTGGGCCCCAATCCCAATGCGCTTTTGTGGATTTCCGCGGGTTGGTCCATGTTACGTTCAGTCGCGACTCAACTCCTTGTCGCGATGATCATCCATGTCGCGACATCGATCTCACGCCGCAACATCACCCAAGTCTTCTACAAACCTCTAATCCGTCAACCCCCGACACGCGACATCAACTCACGCTGACATCACTTCATGCCTTTGCGTTTCAACCGATGATTCCCGATGTCGCTTAATTCATCTTACGCTATGACTTCAGCCTTATGCTTTGTGTTCCACTAATTTTCCCGATGTCGCACATCGCATCTTTCGCCGACCTCGCTCAATATTCCGCAGCCTTTCAACCGTATTCCGGCGTCGCCAAATCAATCTCTACATCGCGACCCCGCCTCAAGCCCCCGCAGCATTCAACTTGTCGCCGGTGTCGATATCAATCTCTTGTCGCGACATCAGCCGGCTAAGGATCCGCAGTTTCAATCGGTTTCATGATGTCGCGACATCAATCTGTGGTCGCGACAACAACTTCTATTCTTGTAAATTTACCCAAGTTTTCTTATGTCGCAACAACAACCTATTGGTCGACATCAATCGATCACCGCATGCTTCAATCTTGTCGCCACTTGTATCTTTTCTAATCGGTTGCTCTTGTTGTCGCAACATCGCCACGAACTTACAAGCTTCCATTGATCGCTTTCATGTCGCGACATCAATCTCGTCGCGACATCGCCTTGGTTTGCTCGGGCAGCTTTCACTCTTGATGGTTTCGTCGCGACATCAATCCCTTTGTCGCGACATCACCATGACTCCACAGTCTCAATCATTGCCTCGATGTCGCGACATCAACATCTTGTCACGGATCACTTTATGGCTCAAGTAGCCTTGAATCGTCCTTCGTAGTGTCGCGACATCGATCTCTCGTCGACATCACTTTAGTCTCTCGGAGGCTTAATCAGTTCCTACGGTCACATCAATCTCACGCCGCGACAACAGCTTCATTCTTTATACTTTCAACTGAAAGCAAGTCTCATGTCGCGACTCGGGATCTTCTTTGCTCGACCTCTCAACCTTATGTCTTTGGAGGCCTCTACTTGTTGCTTCTTCTCGTGTCGTGAATCCCCATCCTCCTCGTCACGACAATAGCTTCAGTTAACTCAGCTCATCCTTCCAAACATGTCACAGCTTCAAGTCGATTCTCTTGTCACGACCTCCATCCCTTGTCGCGACATCAACCTTTGTCGCGACATCACTTCTTATGTTTCTGCTCAATCCTCGCCATTTATCTTAGGATCCCCCTGCCGCGACCCGCATCAAATTTCTTCACTTTCCCGATGTCGCGACTTCAATCGATCAAACTCCCAAAACTGCAATATTAGAATCCAGCTTTGCTTCTATTTCTCGCGTGCTATTTTCCCTCGCCTTTACTCCTCCGCCTCGGTTACTCGCATTTTTCACCGCATTTTCTTTCTTTCTTTATACTTCCGCAAATAACAAATTTGGTGAGTTTCTTCATATTTCTGTGATCTTAATTATTCCTTTACATTAAAATCAATGTAAAAATGGACTAAAAATAGATGACTTTAAGCTCTTACCAAACTCCCTCAAATCTTAAAGTTTTGCTTGTCCTCAAGCAAAGAAAAGAAAGAATTGTTTGTCCTCAAACAAAATAAAGAAAATTTTTACTTCGACATTTTTTTCTTCACTTATCTGCCAGCTGGCATTCTATTTAATTGAAATACAAGGTATGCATTATTTTCTCGTACATCTAGCTTCAAGTCCAAATTTTCAAGGTTGGTTTCTACTTTTATACTATACAAAACTAAACTGTTGGAATTGTTTTACAAACAAATACAATCATTGATCCTGTTGAATAATAGATTATTTTCCTTCTCATTTTCATACTGAAAGTCATTTAACTCCCAAAGTCCTTCGCGCTTTGATTGCTTTTATATTTCCAAAATTCCACAGGTTTGTTTTTCGTATTGATCTCCCACTAATGTAGGTGATTTCAGCCTTCAAGATCAATCAAGTCTTTTTGGGCTTATATTACACAGAGTTAGGGCCTGGGTAATGGGTAGAGGTAGAAGGAATTTTTAGGTTAAGATTACCCCGAACCTTTTCTCCCTCTCTTCTCGCCTTTCTTTCTTGTAGTTTCTCTAATAAACTCCCCTAACTTCATGTTCGACATCTCTTTGATTTCTTCAATTCAGAATTGTATGCCCCTTATTTATCACTTGAAATTCCACTGGGGAAAATTCCTTTGTTTGTCACCATTCAGGGATAGTGCAAAGTTTTAACTTTTTAGGCTTTCTAACACTCTTAGCAAACTGTTAGTAGCCCCATACCGTATGGCATTAGTAAGCTTTAGGTGTTGAAAACACCCCTAAGAACTTAATTGTTCAAGAGAAAGAAATACAAGATAAAACTTATCCCTATGTCGCTCTTTCTATTGCATTTTCTGCCTTTGCCTTTTCTTTTCATTCCTTTTGAGTTCCTCAAAACATATACTCCCCTAAACTTCATTTCTTTCTTCCTCCTTTGAATTCTCGGGTAATCATAGGTTCTTTAACAAAGGATTGATTTCTTAGAATGGGTTGGGGGTTTCATTGTATTTTTGAAAAATAAGCTTGTTGGCTCAATTTGAACTAAGGTATATGCATCAGCATATGAGTAGGGGATGGCTAAATGGTCTAAACTATCCAAGAATGGCCTCAGATCATCTCGTCAACTGTGACACCTAGATTTCGCCTCAACTAATAATCTAACAAATTTAATTTGGTTCGACACTTGTGACTAACCATAGGAGCAATTGACCATCTGCTGGTGAGTATTTAAATTAATTGGATATTCAACAAGTTCCTCGACTTCATTGTCTATACCAAAAAATTAAAAATATGTTTCATCTTCTATCAGACATTTTCCTCAATTACGGACTTATCATTAGACTTAAGTAATCTCAGACTCAGGTTCAATCAAACCGTATCTTATCAGCCCTTATTCTACATTTCAGCTCATTCCTAATCTTAACTCGGTCATCACCCAAATTTCATTACATCTCGCCAGCTTCTATTCCGGTAATTAATTCCTACGTTAATTTCCTAATCATGCAACCACAAAGCAACACAACATTGAATCAAACAAATTCAAAATAGCACACAATAATTCAATTTAAATTTCTCATTTTATTTCTGATTCATTTGCAACATTGGATAATACGAAGTGATAAGGATGGTAATGAAAGTTAGGCGTGGAGAAGGTCTATTTTTTCTTTCAAGTAGCCAGAGCAAAGATGTTTGGGATCTAGGTCCAAGAATTTAAATGATTGGAATTCAGGAATTTTCAATTCTCTTCTTTCCTTTCTCTTCTTGGTTTCCTCTCCATTTGTTCTTCAATGAAAATCTCATTAGAGAGATCAACCTTTTTGTTCAACTCATCCTGTCTCTTTCCCAAACCATTCATCAGAGCTCTCCATTTCAATATGACCTCAAAATTCTGGAGAGATTACTGCTAATCGATCCAAATTTTCAGCCATTCTTTTGCCTATGGGATTCTATCTTCGCTTGTCTCTATCATCCGATTTCTCTCAAAATCCTTCGTAGAGACTTGTATAAAACTTGAATCCTTTGATTTGCTCCCAAATTTGGCTACTCCAGATTCTTTCTTTATCAAAGGTTAAGAGTCGAGAATCACGCCAAACTCGGTTGTTATAAAAAGCTTCATGACTCCAGTTTGAGTTTCGTAATGATTGTGACTATTTCCTTCATTCTTTCTAAACTCTTCCTTGTCGCCAAAATTTTCCCATCTGTTCCTCTTTTCTGTTCAACTCTTCTCCCCATTATTGCTCTCTTCGCTGTAGCCTCCACCTCATGCCCTTTTCTTTTTCTTTTCTGTTTAGCTCTTCCTCCCACTCGCCGGGGTCTCTTCTTTTCAATTCTTTTTCATAAATGCCTTCTAATTCCTCGGGCGTAGTTTCCACTCCTTCTCTCTTTCTATCTATTCTTCTTCTCGCATGGTAATGAGCTTCAAAGATTTAATCGTTCTCTCATGGTTCCCTTGCTTTCCATGTTGGAAATTTTTGTTCCCGCACGTGAGGAGAACTCGCTAAGGGAACGGAGGCCTATCAAGTTGTCTTCATTCCCCGCTTCATCGTCTCGGCAAAGAAATCATTGTTGCCAGTGAGTTTTCCGTTGCTCGTTTCCTTGATCAAGAATCAGTCCCTTTTCCTGCTCTTCCGCGGGTTTATCTCTTTTCTTACCAAGACCCTTTTTCTTCCGTTTATCAATCCTTACTACCTCGCCGTAAGGAGTGAGAAGCTCGGTACTTCTTCTTCTCGATTCCCATATTCTTCAATCTGTACCTTCAAACACAAAACGTTGATCGTTGGCCGGGTGAGGAATAAGACCTCTTTTGCTCCCTTCATGATACCTCATGATAGAATTTCAATGACAACTCTATATTGATCTTATCCTTTTAGATGCGGCATACAAAGAACACGTATTCTTCTCGTTTCTCACCGTGCACACATGTTTTGTTGAAACTAAAACAGGCTGTGAAGTAAAACCATACCTTCGCCTCTCGAGGCTTCCCTGCTCACTGCTTCGGGCCTTCCTTCTTCGTTTAACTCCACCTTACCATTAGTGAGCTTCGCAATTTTTCCAAAACTGCATTTCCAAAAGTTTCTTAAATTTGAACCATGCTTCTTGTGCAATCGCCATGCCATAGGCCTCACATGGCCTAAATTTTCATATGAAACCCGTGACTCTCTTAACGAAACCGCTCCATCCTTTCTTCCTACCAAATTTGAATAAAACTCTTACTATTGTGATAATTCGATTTTTGGTGTGCGTGCAGATTCCCCCACTTCTTCGCTCTATCATCTCTAAAAGGCGAATGTATTTTGAATCTCCTCTCTACGACAAAACCCCTGCTAGCATAATATTTCTTCCATCGGGAGTAAGCTTCATTCGACACGAAATCTTCTACTTTTCTCATCTTTCCTTTCCCTTTTCATTCTTTCGAGAAGTCGCTTCTGAGCTTCGTGTTTCGATGGCACCTCCCGCTTGTTCTTCATGACGAATCTCATCTAACCGTTTTCGCGAGTTTCTTCCTATTGTTCATGTTCCTCATAATCTCATCTAGGTTAGGACTAGTAATGGGAATTTCAGCCATCGAAACTAAGACAAGCTTTCTTAAGGTTCGAAAGCTGTGGTTTTAGGGCCGAGATCTCGTAAGAGGAAGTTGTGCGTAATAGCTATGTGGGTTGGAGTGAATGAGAAAGTTTCCAACAGTTGCAATTCAATCAATGTTTGTGGGCTAATTATTGCTTCATTAAAAACACGTCGCGACTTCAATTTTCGCGTCTTTTTATTTGAGGTCATTGAATTTAGGGCTTTTTAAAGTGAGCAGTTGGCACATGTCGCTTTTTATGTCGCGACATACTTAGGATGTCGCGACAATACAAGGTTTCTAGGAATTGTTTGATGTTGCGACATCCTTTTCCATTTTGAAACTGACCCTCTGCCGCGACTTCACAAAGTGGTGTCGCGAGACATATACCTTCTTCCTTCAATACTACCGCTTTCAAAACAGTCACGACATCAATGTTTGTCACACATCACTTATGTCGTGACATAACCTTCTGGCCGCGACCTAAGCCCTTAACTCAATGATCTCAAGAACCTTTTTTCATTGTCTCTAACCCTTTTACATTACTTCCGCATCTCCAAGCAAAGATTTAACAACAATTCAAGTGATATCTACATAATCGTTAGGTTAAGGTTACTCCCCTTTTCCTCATGTTGTGACTTCTCTGCAAGTTGCTGGAAATGTTCCTGTGATTGCCTTGCCATTCATGTCTTTGAACCTTGCAGAAGCTTACTGCAATATCCAAGAAAAATCTAATTAAACTACAATCGATTTCTAAAAAATTTCACTATATCCTATAAAACAAATCCGACCTAATTTAAGCAACTAAAAGAAAAAATATTTCAAAACTTAAAAACAGAAATTAAATCCTTATGGGGTTGCTCCATTAGTCGCTTCGCTTTGAGTCCTACTAGACTTGTCATTGCGGGTATTTCTTCTTTTTCCTCAAGAACCAAATGAGTTCTTTCATTTTCCTCTTCCCCGTTAGATAATGCTTTAACTCATTCATCACCTTGAATTCTTCAAGCATTATCACCGTTGTCACCGCTCCAAATGTAGTACTTGACACCACCGTGTATGGCCCACCCACTGATTTTACCCCGAAAACAATTTCAAATTAGAATTAAATTAAACAGAATCCTGCTCCTTCTCTCAACTCTTCTTAAAATTCTCATCATGCCATTTCTTTGTCTTCTGTTTTTGTATATTCTAGCATTATCATAGGCTTCATTTCGCTCTTCCAATTCGCATAAATTGAGCAATCTTTTCTTTCTCGCAGCTTTAAATCGAAGTTTAACTTCACATGGGCCCACAATGCCTTGGATTCTAATTCAAGAGGTAGATGACATGGTAACTCTTTCAAAACTAGCCCTTCTGCACTGGTTTCTTGATGAATTTCCTCTTTTTCACTATTTTCCCCATTGTCGCTTTCGTTTTCTTCAGTTCAACACAGCTTCTATAGAATGAAATCACGTATGAATTCAGATTACATCTTCAAGATACCGAATTCATCTTTTCATTGATAAAAACTGAGTATTACAATCATTGTTAACATCAAAGTCGAAGTATAGACAAATCACTTACATTGCAACTTTCTGTCCTCGTCTATATTTTGCATACTACCTAAGTTAAAAACAAAGAAATTTCTTTCTCCAACCTCAAGATAAGAAACCCCGCAGATATCAATCGTATAAATGTGAGCTGGGGGAACGGTCTTCCCACAAAGGTACTTGTGAATCTTCTTCCATGTCTGTAATGTGATGGAAGTCTTGATCGGGAAACAAACTTCCCAAATGCTGACCGCACATATTCACTGATTCCTTCCTGTTTTACCATCGATCCGTCTCGCCATTTTCTCCCAAGAGGTAACAGATCGAGGCTCCCCCCAAACTTAAGGTTTCGGGCAAATTAAAGAGGCGATCAAATCGATACTAGCTCCCGAGTCACGTGAGAGCTCGAATTCACCTCAACAATGCAAGGAATTGTGAAACTCCCCGGCCCTTCATCTTTACCTGTGAGTTCTTTCTTCGACATCGATCGCATGGCAGCCTAGATTCACTATTCTTCCTCTACTATTTTCTTTCTTCGCTTTTAGTATGTCCTTCGAATTTTGCATAGAGTGGCATCCGAGTCACCACTTCAAGAATGGCATACCGATCTCCGGTACTGAAAGTTTTCAAGAACCTCGCAAACCGCTCCTCCATCCTTGACTTCGCAGCCTTTGTGGAATGGGATCGTTGATTCGCGCCACATTAAAGGCTGAGCTAAAATCAACAAAATTTATATACACCTGGTGTTCTACCATCACAGAAATGCTTACCGGCAAAGATAAAGGGTCTGTACGAACACTGGGATGGGTTTTCATCCTAAAATGGTTCGCATCAGTGCATGAAGGTAAGGCTTTCTATTCGACTCTTCGGATTCGGGGGTTTCAAAACAAGTGGGAATGGCTTGAAAAACCGAAAATCAGAAACTGAAAGTTAAAGTGTGAAAAAGTTAACTTGAAGAATTAGGTCACTAACTGGGCGTTAGTAGCAAACAAGTGTCCTCTGGGTTTATCCTCGTTATGACATGCAACATATAGTCCATGGCATAACCGGATCTATATTTAACTAGCAACCTCACCCATGAAACATCTCCTATTCGAGCCAAACAGTAGCATGCAAAGCATGGCCCCTTTTAGTTTAAAACCCTAACATTAAATTATCATTTCAGAGGCTCAGAAGACCATCTAAAGAACAAAAGTGCATCTCTCACCCGAGCACTGCATCCTAAAGCATGGAGAGTATTACAAAATACAACAAGTAAATGTTATTTAACCCTAATTTGAAGAACCCCTAACATGTAAATATTATCTCAGAGGTTCGTAAAACCATCTGGAAGAACAATACTCTAAAGCATGGAGAGTATTGGCCAAATCAATAACATCCCATGTTATGCAACTAAATTTTGAGAATAAGAGCCATAAATACACTACCCGTAGCTTTAATACAAGAGGACAACATGCATATGCCCCACCACCAAGCTAGCTTCCTTCCTTCCTCTTCAAAGAAAGGAGGCTTAGCCAAGTATCTCGAGTCATTATCCAAGAGGTGTGTCTGGCAGCCGAGAAAGGGAGAGAAAGAAGAGAGAGAAGAGAGAAAAGAAATAAAAGCAAAACCTAAAATAAAAGACTTTATTTACAAAAATAAAAACTTACAAAAATATCTTCTCCCAAATTGTTCCTCCAACTCTTCACCTAGGTTACAAAACAAGAGGGGCTTATATAGGCCTCCTCAAGGTATGAAAATACCAAAAAACCTATGAAATTGGCTGGTTATCGACAATTAAGTAATACACCAAGTTCGAGGCTAGCTTCGCATTAATTACAAAGCATGACGAGGCATCAAATTTCGCTAGGCTGAGGAATTTAACTAGCGAATCAACAGTTCAGCAAAACATGAAATTTCGCGAAGGATGGAAAATTTCACAGCAATGAAATTTCGCTATGCTAGCCAAATTTCAAGTAGTAAATAACTCAGTTTTTCGTTAAGGAACAAAGCATAGCAAAATTAGATGGGTCACGTAAATTTGGTGTTCTAAGGTTACAAATTTTTCGCTATGTCAATTTTCGTAATCCTAGCTTAAAATTTTCGCAAGCTTAGCTTAAATTCAATTACGATCCTTCACCGCATTGCTCGTTTCAATCGCATCACATTTTTCTTCATTCACGGGCTTTTCTCTATCGATTCGGGCCGATTGATGGATGTAGACTTGAGTTCAAACTTCATGATTCGTCATTTATCTCATATCGAACTCCAAAGCAATAGCCCGCAAACAGCCAAAAATACCTCTAAATGGCATATGTTACTAAGAAGACTGTAACTTCATCAAGAGTAAATGACATGATTAATGTACAAAAGCACCAAAAACCTATCTAATATGTGGTTCAAAATTGCACTTTTCGGGGCATTAATCACACCCCCAACCAAAACTTTGCTAGTCCTTGAAGAATGCAAAATAAAAAGGAGATGCATGTGGTGATTTTCAAAGATTATGATTCAAAAAGGTTGATGTACTTATAATACGATACTTTAACCGAACATTTGGCATCAAAATTTTAAACAGATATGAAAAGAACCAACCATACGAACAATTCTATGTCAATGTTGGTTCCATGATTCTCAACTTGATTTCAATCAAGTCTAATTGGTCTTTTTGGAATCCGCATCAAGTCAATAAAGTGTAAAATTTGTTCCCTCTCCCCCCAACTCCAAGACTCGATAATGCCTTAAGTCATTGAACAACCTAGATGTATTAGCTACACTTTTCTTTCTTTTTCAACTATATGTCATAGATGCAATGCTTAAAACTGACTTCATCAAAGTCCGCAATCCAGGTCCACCGATGACTCCCAACCACTAAAGGTTTAGCAGATTGTCAAAAGGCTGATCACTCGACCACTAACTCTAAAGGCTTCATCCCTGGGACCGAATGACTTCAAAAAATTACAATCTACAAGTCATTAACTTCACCTATCCAACCATAATCGAACACAAATCGATGACCTCACCACCAAGGCTTAGGGCATCTGCTCAAAGGCTTTCATACACCCTGACCGTGCTCCTGCCTCACAGCCAAAGACTTCACGACTTTATTTATCTTTTTCTTTTCTTTTCTTTCTTTCCGCTTCTTTCTTTTCTCGAAGACAACATTGGTCTTCAAATGTAGGTAACTCAAATCATCCTAGGTAGCCAACATACCTAAGGCCTGGGCTTGCAAGTGAAAGGAGGTATGCAAATTCACAGCCTATTGAAATAATCTCGAGTGCAGTGTGTGAATTAGCATAAAAGGGAAAATTCTGTTGAGATGCTGGATCGCGATCACCAAAAATTTAATTCAAGCATGGAATTTGTTCTAAAGATAGAAGTGAAAACATGATGATTCAATCATCCAGTTTATAGCAATTCAATTGTCCAATTTGTAGCAATTCAATTGTCCAATTTGTAGCAATTCAATTGTCCAATTGAAAAGAAAAACATTTACACAAAGTACGTGTGCTCAAACATGATACGCATAATTACCTTAACCACCTCAAGTATGGTGGGAGATCAGAAGGTTCAGGAGGATCCAACAGAGAATTTTTCACTCGCCGGCCCGCCGCACCACAAGGTTTCACTTCATTCATTGACTTTAAACACTCGTTATCATCCGGATTGATTAAACCCACGAACTCGCTGGGATATGCCTGGTTGACTATGAACGATCCGCCCATCGTGGACTGAGCCAGCTCGAAATACAGTTCGGGAGTCATATAAAAGAACTCGTCTCCCCTCTTTAAAATCCTTCCTGGTTATCATTCGATCATGCCATCTTTTCGATTTTTCCTTTGCAATCTTCGAATTCAAAAAGGCATCATTCCATATTTCTTCCAATTCATTGAGATCAAGGAACTTCGATCTCGCTTACTTAAATCCAAATTCACTTTCTAATCGCTTCACCATGCTTAGATCGATTCCACTGAAGGTGACACGCCTTACCATAATTATCCGATAAGGGACATTCCTGTGGATTGTCTCAGTCGCTCAGAAGCCCATAGCGACCGCGCCGATAGACCAATCTTTCCCGCAAGGCTACCACCTTCACACGGTCTCGATCTCCCGTCGGGCAAGTTCTATCACCACTGTTTGGAGATGGTAAGGTGGCTACTTTGTGTTTCACCATATTTAGGCCATGAGGTAATAAACGGTTTATTGCTGCAAATGAGAACCTCCATCATCAATAATGGTTTTCTAACCCAAACCCGAAAAGATATTAAATTTTCAAAATTTAATTACCACTTCATCACACGGGTTTCAGAGGAATCGCTTTCCAACCCATTTTGAAGACAGTTCACTCCCACCAAAATGTACATATTACCATATGACGAGGGAAAAGGTCCCATAAAATCGATGCCCCACACATCGAATAATTCAACAACTAAAATTGGGTTCAAAGGCATCATATGACGGCGAGACAGCTTCCCAAGCCTTTGGCATTTGTCACATACACTAAGACATTTTGTGCTTCCTCAATAAGGAAGGCCAGAGAACCCGACTCGTAAAGCAAGACCTTCATCACAAGCTCGGGAAGAAATGACCACCACAAGCACTCTCATGGCAATGGTTTAAAATTCCTCATTGCCTCCTATGGCATACATTTCCCGATGATTTGATCTCAGACAAGATTTAAATAGGAAAGGCTCTTCCAATAATAGGAATGGATTTAGCAAAGAAATATTTCCTATCCTCGTCCTTTCCACTCGCCTGGGATTCTCCGTAGTGAGGAAATTGGCAATGTGAGCATACTGTGAGCTTTCCACTCGCATTAAGGATTCTTCAGAATTCCATCATTAATAGGTGGATCAGAGTACGTGGCTATAGTTAACCTTGACAGATGATCTGCCACCACATTTTCCACCCCTTTCTTATCTCTTATTTGCAAGTTGAACTCCTGAAGTAGCAGAACCCAACGGATGAGTCTTGCTTTTGCATTTTGTTTGGTTAAGAGATATTTCAAAGCAGAATGATCTGTAAAAATGACTATATCAGCCCCAACCAAGTATGCTCGGAATTTATCTAAGGCATACACCCACGCAAAGAACTCCTTCTTTCTCCTAGGGTGGTATAATTCCTCTAAGGCTCATCTGCCTTGCTTGCATAATACACCACATGAGGTTTCCCATCTTCTCTTCGCCGAAAGTACTGCTCCTATAAAGCAAGATCACCGCATCACACATCACCTCAAAATGGTAACAATTGTGCTCGAACTTACTGGGCGGTAGTCAAATGAAATTTTAGTTCTTCAAACTCGGTAATCTTTCTCCCAAACGACTTGGCATCCTTCTCAAGAAGCTTGTACAGTGGGTTCGCAATTTTGGAAAATTTTTAAATGAATCCATTCGAGAAGCCCTCGCACATGACCAAGGAATTGTCTAATTGTTCTCACATTTGTCAGCGCAATTTGGAAATAATGTCAATCTTGCTTTATCAACTTCCAATTCCTCGCTAGAAATTCAGCTGTGCCTCAATACAATTCCTCGGGTTTACCTATAGTCGGTATTTCTCCCGCTTAAGCACCAAATTCCTTCTCTATGCACCTCGCAAGATGGCTTCCAAATTGGTTAAGCATTCTTCAAAATCACCCCATATACCGTGATATCATCCATGTATACCTCCATTATACGCCTACCATGTCACCGAACATAATCGGTGGTTACATCGCTGAAAAGTGGTCAAGGTTATAAAGCCTAAAGGCATCCTCCTAGTAAGCATAGCGTGCCAAAATGGACAAGTAAAAAGTAGTCTTTCCTCGTCTTCCGTGGCACCATCCGAAGTACTCAATACCCATCCAAAAAGCAATAGAAGTAACCTAAACTTTCCGTAGAGTTGATCGATGAACGCAATGGAAAGGGTCTTTCTTGATACCTCATCGTTTCTATAATCTATACACACCTCCAACCCGGGCTGTAAGCTCCGCAGACAATTCTTCACCCTTCTCGTTTTCACGCCAGCCACTCCCGATTTTTTAGGCACCACCTGAGCCGACAACATGTGCCATCGAATGGATAAATGATACCAATTTTCTGAGCAATTTCTCAAGACTTATACGAACTGATTTAGATAGATTCAACTCCGTTGGGTCACATCAAATCTTAGCCTCATCTTCTAAATAGATATGATGAGTAAATGGATCTGCTTATGCCTTTCAGATCAGAAATTTTCCATTCCAATGCTTCGTTTATTCTTTTGAGAAGGTGCAGATTATGCTTCAGGCAAGGGTTAGCAAAGAAGAAATCACAACCGGGCACTCGCCATTTACTTCCAAAATGCATACTTTAAATCACGGGGAGGGGTTTGAGTTCTAGCCGTTTGTAAGCCCTTGGGTTCATTACCAAATACAGGCAAGTTTTTTTGCCTCTCTCCAGCACTCGCATTAAGCTCATTTCCTTGAAATCATGTCGCTTACAAGGCACCGGATAACTCTTAAGTTAATATATCTTTGCACTGTCGCTGGTTAGCCTCGTCTTCCGCACGGCATCTAAAACATGTACTTTCAAAGTCATCCTCCGAGTGCATATGCCTTTTACCCATATGAAATATATTAAGTTCCGTCATATTTCCAAACGTGAGTCGCATGACTCATTCCTAAGAATTGATGATCAGATTTTGAAGTAGCCAAAAATGGTCTCCTAATATGATGGGCACCGATTAGGTCCTATTGTAACTCCGGTTCTCAGACAAGTACAACAAAATCTACCGATAGTAAAATTCCTATTCACTGTATAAGAACATCCTCAATGGTTCCTCGCATTTTAATTGTAATTGCCGAGCGAAAGTGTGATAAGTGGGTTTCAGCTCACCCAAACCCAATTGTTTGTACATAGAATATGGCAACAGTATTCACACTAGCTCCTGTGCTCCAATACCAAAGGCTTCCACGATGCCTCCAATATTCACCGAGATCGACATCCCCGGATCTTTATACTTCACCGAGTCTGCTTCTCTATAATGGCACTAACTTGCTCGCTTAAAAGGCCTTTTTATTACATCAGACCCTTTTACCGTGCATAAATCCTTTAAGAAATTCTGCGTAAGTAGGAACCCGTTTAATCATATCGAGGAGAGGAATATTAACTTTCACTTGCCGCAATACTTCCAACATTTCTGTTTGGTGAACAGACTGTTTCTTTCTTCGAAGAACCTGCGGAAACGGAGGGGTATTCTAATATTTATCTCTTCCCCTTCCACTAACTGTTCTTCCTGATGTGGGTCAGCCACTAATGGAGCTGACTTCGATCGGCTTTGACATCAAGTAGCTTTAATTCTTCCACTCAGAAAGTCACAACCGCCCTAATCCCACCGGGCTGCTAAATCCCTGGCCATTCCTCAAGCCATTCACCACTTTCGATATTGTTGTCCCCGAAAGAAGCCTTCCCTTTTTCTCGAACTCGTAATCGCCGATTAGATAATTTTGAAATCTCCACATGCATATTTCGGTCTAATTTCCTCATGAGTGAACTTTCTATCGTCCAATTTTCTTCGACTACAGGGACATTCAAAGACCTTCTCGTTTCTTCTACAAATATGCCCACCACTCATTTCTAAATTCAGGATTGCCTGCTCAATGGGAAGATATGAGGCATCTCGTTGTCGATTGAAGTGAAATCGCACGCCGCCAGGTTTTAAAGGCGCATAAGGGTTTGATTTCATGACAAATTTGGACAATTTCTCCAATTAGGTTATTAGTGTCGTACCATATGAAGCATCTACGGGTGGTTTATTTGACTTATGGCATGGGCATGGTCTCTGCAAGGTTCTCGCAGTAATTATTTGATTGAAAATTGAAGCAAGAAAATCAGATGAAGATAACTCATTAACTGTCAGATTTCATGCCGATTTTTCATTTCCAAATCATCCAATTCGAAGTTGGGAACCGATCAATTTTTCATTTATCCCTATGTCTTCGTAAAATTATACTTGTCTCCTCCTTGGTGATTTAATGGCCCCACTCTTCAACTTCCTAGACTAATAGAGTCTCATCCCAAGCTTCGAGGTTTCAATACATAGTTCAAAAATCCAAAGCTTCATCGATGTTTACTCAAAAGTTACTCCCACACATAAGTTTCAAGAATTGTTTCTACGGCAGACATACCACCATAAAAGTGGTCCACCAACATCCATGTGTCGTCCCATGGTGTGGACATGCACCGATGGTTTCCATAAATCCCTCCTAACACCGTAAATCTCTACCATCCTAAGCCGCAAAGGTATAAATTTGCCTTTCAAATTATTAGTCTTATGAGTACTCGAAAAACTTCTTCAGAATTCACTTTGGTGTACAAATTCCAATTTCTATGGTTCTAGGCCTCAATGAGTCGAGCCATATATTGGCCTCGTTCTTGTAGAAATACCGAAATGCCTTAGCTTCAGCAAATCCATGTCCATCATACCTTCCTTGAAGGTAGTACAAACCTCCTCAAAATCCTAATATGAGTGTATGGATTTTCATCTATACCATGATATGTGAGTGTGAGGTACTAAATACGCCTCACCAAGTACATCTTCCGCCAGGAGGGACATACAGACGGGGCAATTAACTCTGGGGAGGGTGGATGTGATCCTCATGGTTCTATAGGCATTTGATTCATGGGTCTCCTGTTGGCTCATGGTCTCGTATGATCCATGGTATTAGTTGGTACACTAACTTCACTAGCTGGTTCAAGTTATGTACCTATCCTATTCAATCTACCTGAAGTGTCTCTATCCCACTGTTGCATACACGGTTGTTACACAATTAAAGAGACAACAAAGGGCAACAAACAACCTACAAAAAGATTAAAATTAACTAAAAATAATAAAACTGATTGAATGAAAAAATCGAATCGAAACAAAGGTAGCTTATCGGCAAAGTGAAGTAAATCAGCAATTCTCAGAATCAGAGTCAGAAAGAGGTAAAAGGTTACCTTCACTGTGATGTTGATCACAAGTACTCTTCAATCTACCATTAGTAGTTTGGCACCATCTCGCAGTAATGGCGCCATTTGGATTCGTGTCGACAAAGAGCCGAGCTAAAATCAACAAAATTTATATACACTCTGTTTCTACTAATGCAGAGTCAAGCTACCGCAGATAAGGTTCAGTATTTAACACGGATGGGTTTTCATCCTAAAAATGGTTTGTATCATGTATGAAGGTAAAGGCTTATTTGACTTTTCTGGATTTGGGTTTCAAAACAAGGGGAATGGTTTGAAAACTGAAAATTGTAAACCGAAAGTTAAAGTGTGAAAAGTTAACTTCAAGAATTGTGTCACTAACTCGCAAGTTAGGGCAAACAAGTGTCCTTGGTTTTATCGTCAAGACATGCAACATATAGTCCATGGCATAACCGGATCTATATTTAACTACAAAGAAACTCTACCGATGAAACATCTCCTTATTCGAGTCAAAATAAAAAGATGGGCTTACGGCCCCTTTAGTTTAAAACCCTAACATTAAATTATCATTTCGTAGGCTCAGAAGATCCATCTAAAGAACAGCGCATCTCTCAATTCGAACACGCATCCTGCCATGGAGAGACACAAAATAATAACAGAATGTTATTTAACCCTAATTTGAAGAACTCCTAACATGTAAATATTATCTCGCAGGCTCGTAAAACCATCTAAAGAACAATGTATCCTAAAGCATGGGAGAGTATTGGCCAAATCAATAACATCCCATGTTATGCAACCAAGTTTTGAGAATAAGAGCCATAAATACACTACCCGTAGCTTTAATACAAGAGGACAACATGCATATGCCCCAATTCTCACTGGTGCTTTCAGCCTTTCCTTCCTTTAAAGAAAGGAGGTTTAGCCAAGCACTCGAGTTGTCATCCTCAAGAGGTGGTTCAAAAGCTCGAGAAAGGAGAGAAAGAAGAGAGAGAAGAGAGAAAGAATAAAAGCAAAACCTAAAATAAAAGACTTTGATTTACAAAAATATCTTTCCTCCAAATTGTTCCTCCAACTCTTCACCTAGGTTACAAACAAGCAGGGCGATAGCCTTCCTCAAGGTATGAAAATACAAAAACCTATGAAATTGGCTAAGTTATCGACAATTGCTAATACACCAAGCTCATGCGGCTTGGCATTAATTACAAAGCATGATCGAGAAGATCAAATTTCGCTTAGGGTCGGTAACGCTTAACTAGCGGGAATCAAATGTGTCTAGCGTAAAACATGAAAATTTAGCTATGATGGAAAATTACTAGTTGTATTTAAATTCGCTAAGCTAGCTAAATTTTTGTGAGTAAATTTAAATTGAGTTTTTCACATGAATAAAGGTTACGGAATTGGGATGGGTCTATTTAAAATTTGGTGTTTTCGCTATGTTGCGGCTTTCAAGTATGTCATAAATTTTCGCAATCCTACGAAAATTTTCGCAAGCTAGCGGTACTCCAAATTGTTTGACATCCTTCATTGCATTGCCTCCGTCTTCAACAAAGATCACATTTTCTTCATTTTGCCTTGGTTTTCATTGATTCTCGGGCTGATTTAGCTGAGACTTGAGTTCAAACTTCATGATTCGGCCATTTATCTCGAAGACACCCAAAGTGCGCAAAAGCCTCGCAAACAGCCCAAAATACTCTCTAAATGGCATAAGTGTTACTAAGAAGACTAGAACACTTCCAATTGGTTTAATGACATAGATTAATGTACAAAAAGCACTCAAAACCTATCTAATATATGGTTCAAAATTGCACTTTTTGGGCATTAATCAATCAAGCAGTTTCGATCCTCGGATGTTCTTCCTTTCTACTCTTTCTTTCATTCTCCGCACCTCTTCCTTCGGGCTTCTTCTTTGTCGCTGTCAGCTTTTCTCTTTCATCCTACTAACTCCTTCTCACCCTAAGCCGCACAGCCATGCGCCTGGGGTTCTTCCTCAGTCACTGGGAAATAAGATCTTCCTCCGGGCTCAGGAAGCAGGGCCAAATTTCGTCTCTACTTGTGCCCCGTGTTCTCTGATGCACGTGGTGTTCTGAAATTGAGAATTGCAGCGCTGTTTCCAACTCTTGCAAACTTTTGTTCATGGAGGTTAAACAGCCTTCTTATTATCCCCATGAATCGCAGCATCTGTTTCTTCAAAAGTGATCGGGCCTCCTCTGACCCTAATATCTACTTGTTCATTTCCTTGCCGCCGCCGCCGAAATCTCGTGATGTTGATAACCCGTGGAGGGTCTCTATCCATGCCTCAGCCTTGTGAAGCCCCCTCCACCATAAGAGAAATTTCACGGTTCCTCACTACAGATAATGTACTCAAGAAAAGTTAGTATCGGGGTTTGAAATGGTAGTTTCCTGGCTCACCTGCATAATTAACCTCTTCAAGATCATAGAATTTGTTCTTCGCTGCCCCCACACTTCCCTTCAATAACTCTCTTCAATTATGCTCTTTATTTAGCGTTGTGTGTCTTTCTTTCCCGGCTTGTCCAACCCGTGGCATAATGGCATCCAACTCGCTTCCAGGACAATACCTTGCCGCCCATGATCCCCTTCTCTCTCATTGCTTCCTCTTGAAAGCCCTGAAGGAGTTTTCATATTACATTTAGCCAGTCTTCAATCGCCTCTACTTTCAAGACTTTTCGTTTCAATGCTCAATAAAGATTTAAGCATCAATCGCATCCTTTTGATATCATTCAAGGCATGATATACAATGTCCATCCGAAGTCTTCAGATCTATCCCATGCATTGACATCTTCTCAAGAACCGCTTGAATCTTCCTTAAGCTACATACGTGCTTTCATCTTCCCCGTTGGAACAATGATTTCCTCCTTCTTTCGCAGAGGGCTTGGGAAAGAATCTACCTAAGTAGTCTCTACTAACTCATCCTGGCATCACCGTAACCATATGGTAAAGATTCCATACCATAGTCACGGCCTTTAGAGAATGGGAATAGATGCTTTATGACTTCCGTCTCACCCCATTCAACTTCACCGTATTAGCCATCCCTGAGGAATCTTCCAAAAGCTCAAGCCAGATCTTCGGGATGACCAAGAAACTGATACCGTGACCATTGTAATCGTTGTTGGCTTCAAATTAAAATTACAAGATCAACCGCAGTCGCCTTACTGCTGCAGCATTCTTCCCCGTATAATTGCCTGTAAGTCTCCATCAGACGTTGATCGAGGCATTCTAAATTCTTCTTCTATATGTACTAACCCGATCCCGTCTTTCATCCGCCATGTTGAGTTTTCTGCCTTCTTTATCTTCTCGCTTCCGAAAGTGTCCTCTCTAATTTCGTGGTTCGCTGAATCGTGATCGTTGTTCCTTCAGTTTCCTATGCATTAAACTTTTGTCTTTGGAATCAAAATACTTACATTATCAGATTAGTTTGGTCAACAAATATTTTCAATATGGTTTGTTAAAGGTTAGTGGCTAAAATAACCACTGCGAAAAGCCATTTTGTTCTTTTTCAAAATGTCTAAATTAGTATTTCCTTCTTTCGTCTCGAATATCGATTACTAAATTCTTTCGATCCCCACAATCCGCGTTTACAAAACTTGTCGACTGCACTCAAACACCAGGATTAAATCATTTTTCAATATCGTTTCAGCTCAACATACCTATGCAATGTGCCGACAAGTAATAAATTGGATTTAAGTCCGTGATATCATCGATCCCACGTAGATCTCAAGAATTCTAGGATCAACTACCCCGACCACTCAAGCTCCATACTATTTCGACTATAAAATGATATCAGGTTCCATCTAGTCAGAAATTATACAAGTATATAATAAAGAATGAACAATCGAATAAACCGAATCTAAAGAACAATGAATAACGACAGTTAAGAAATAAATGGACACCGAATAATTATCGCTTAGGAGTACACATTAAGATCAATGCTATCAGCACACCCTGTCACAACACCGCACTTTGTCAGGCATTTCAAAGTTTTTAAATCCTGCCCAAGGCGAGTAGTACACCGATCTCTCCACACTTCACATTTCATTATTCCACTTTACCCGATCCTCTCGGTCATGTGGAATTAGGGATAACTACTTTTTAACAGTGGACTTCCTTTAATTCCGGTATTTTCTGCAATACTTCATACCCATTTTATGGATCGTACACCTTAGTCTTGCTATCGGGTCACAAGGATATACAACTCTGTGTTACTTTTCAAAATTAGAATTGGGATCACCCTCTCCTTGATTAGATCCCAAATTTTTTCAACACCTAGATCGCTCAATTATCTCGAATTAAGGTGAACTCTCCGCTTGTTTAAATTGATAACTCATTCAACTCATTCTTGATTTCAAGTGAGAAGAGGATTTATCAAGCAAACTCACAAAGCTCATTAGATCTCTACGCAGTTAATATACCTTCAAAGAAATGTTCATAACTCCTGTGATTTGTCATCCTCTGTCACCTGCAGACCTCTAAACTGTGAAGTGCAAACAATTCCTTAATACTGTATAAGAAACATATTCTTATCAAAACATTAAACCCATAACCTAAAGTAAATTCATAAACTGAATTCAGAATTGGCCGAAAACAACTACAGAAAGATAATTTCGACAATAAAGATTCACTTAATGGAAGCCGGGTCTTCAATTATCGAATTACACACACTACAAAGATTCTCTCATCATAAGAATAATCGTATTATGAACCGAAGGAGCCGAATTCCGTAAATTTTGTCTAACTTCAAACATTCTAGGTAGTAATTTGAAAAGAATCAATTCTCGTGATTCGCCTTCTCGCCAAAAGATAACATCCAATTCAAGAAAATAAAAACCATCGAACGAGAAACTGACGGTCTCAACTATCGCTACTGAAGAAGAAATATGCAGTGTGAAACTAAAGAACAGAATAGCTCAACACCTGTAGATCCCATCACTGCCCGAGAGGCCAGAGGCACAGGTTTTTCACACCTAACCCACTGCGCTTGCGGATCGGCATAACCGTTAATGTTCGTGCCGCGACTCAACCCTTTGTCGCGAAGATCAGTCCATGTCGCGAAGACGACCTCACGTCGCGACATCGCCTTAAGTCTTATACTCCAACTCAGCTCGGATGTCAGCGACATCAATCCTTTGCCGCGACATCACTTCATGCCTGTGTTTCAACTCGATGATTCCCCGATAGTCGCACCTCGATCTTACGCTACACCGCCTTATGCTTTCGCAGTTTCAATTGGTCTTTCTGCGTCGCGACATCGCTATCTTTCGCGACCTCGCTCAATATCTCCGCGTACTTTCCAACCGGTATTCCGATGTCGCTAAATCAATTCACGCCGCTAATTCTCGCCTCAAGTCTTCTTCAAAGATTCCACTGATCGCCGTGTCACACATCAATCTCTCACGCGACATCGCCTAAGGATCCGGTGTTTCAATCGTTTTCATGATGTCGCGATATCAACTGCGGTCGCGACGCCTTCTATTCTGTAAATTTCAACCGAAGTTTTCTTATGTCGCAACAACAACCTATTAGTCGCGACATCAATCGATCACCGCATGCTTCAATCTGTCGCGCATCAGATCTTTCAACTCGCTGCTCTTGCTCGTCAGCAGCATCATCATTAACTACAAGCTTCCATTGATCGCTTCGATGTCGCCAGACATCGCCTTATTGTTCGCGCTTTTCACTTGATATTCCCGTCGCGGATATCAATCCCTTGTCGCGACATCAGCTCATGACTCCACAGGTCTCAACGGTTCGTTCCTGATGTCGCGACATCAATATCTTATCATTTACATCACTTTGGCGGCTCGCAATTAATCGGTCCTTCGTGAGTGTCGCTGACATCGATCTCTTCGTTTCCAGACACGCCTTTAGTCTCCGGAGGCTTCAACTAGGTTTCGATGTCGCGACATCAACTTCACGCCGCGACAACAGCTCAATTCTTTACACCTTCAACTGGAGCAAGTCTCACGTCGGTGATCCGATCTCACGCGACCCTCGCCTTACGCTCTTCGAGGCTTCACTTGTTGCTTTCAAGGTAGCGACTTCACCTCCGTCGCGACAATGCCTTCAGCTAACTCAAATTTCATCCTTCCACAAACATGTCGAGAAGCTTCGGTCATTCTCTTGTCACGATTTCATCCCTGTCAGCGAAAGATCAACCTTGTCGCGACATCACTCTATGTTTCGCTCAATCCTCACCGTTTATCTGTGATCCTCGCCGCACCCGCATCAAATTTCTTCAATTTTCCCGATGTCGCGACTTCATAACTAGATCAGGTAAACCCCAAAACCTAAACATTAGTAATCCAAATGCTTCATTTCGCTCGCCATTTTCTTTCGCCTTTTACCCGCACTTACATCGTATTTTTTCAATGCATTTTCTTCTTTCTTTTATACTTCCCGCAAATAAATTTGGGTGAGTTTCTTCATATTTCTGCATCTTAATTATTCCTTTTTACATTAAAATCAACAAAAAAATGGACTAAAAATAGATGACTTTTAAGCTCATCGCTTATAGATGTTCTAATCTAAAGTATTCAAAATCCTAACATCAAGTTCCCAGATAGGCTACAATTTCAAGGATGCTAAATTAAATTCTCCATTTTTCTTAACCTAAATTCAACCTTAAAACTCGGAAATCATATATGTTCAAAACAGAGCACTATTCCCAAACTCATTATTTTGCCAACAGTCTTTAAGGTATTAATACTTAAATCAAACATCCCCTTTAGAATTGAAAATAAACCAAAGTAGGAAGAATCTCACTGAGAATGTAAGAAACTCTGTGGATGTCCCGTTGATTAATTCTAAACCTGAAACTTTGATTTCCTAAACTCGTCGCTTGAATCCTCGGCGAAATCCCGTGTTTTCGGTACCCACGCATAGCCCTCGTCGAGTAGATGAACTTTTGTTCTTGGCCCGACAAATTCTGATCAACGGAACTCCATGGATTAAATAGAGAAGTTTTGATTTTATTTTTTTTCATCTTTCTTTTCTCTCCCTCTCACTCTATGGGTTTTTCCTCTCTTCCCAACAGAAAATCTCCTCATTTTCTACCCCAAACTGATTTTCCTTTTTTTTTTTCTTTGTTTTATTTGTCTAACTTAATTCTTAAGTTTGGAGACATGGCCCACATCGCAACATGTGTCATTACTCATTCGAGTTCGTTTTTGCTCCGAAATAATTTATTTGGTTCCGACTTAAGTTCAATTTATTTTAAACGAACATTACTTGAATTATTTCCTAACTCATGAGATTCTCATAAAAATCTCATCCCAGGGAGTCATTAGACGTTTTTTACCCCTCAAAATCGTGAAAAAATCCGATTGTCTCCGAATCTCGACAGTACCCCAACGTAACTTAAAGGAATTTTGGTGTGAGACTTAATCCAACAAAGGAGTTCGTTAATATCCGAGATCTAGAAACAAGCTTCCCTTAACATTTGGTAATTTCCATCGCTTTTTGCCATTTTTCAAAAAATGTAAATTTTTCTTGGGTTTTACAAACATAATCATACACACATACATATTCTCCACATGTCAATACATTAAGACACACATTAATATCCAATCAATTACTACCAAGCATGTCATTCAAACTCAAACAATGACTCATCCTCAAGACCAATTGTGGCATAGAGAGGCCCATAAAACATTCCACACAATAAGCCATAAAATTAACATACACTAACTCGGGGTTTAGAAAACTAGCCCCTAACAAATCCCAAACTGACACAAACCATTAAACAAATTTAAGTTGTAGCATCCTAGCAAACTAATTTATAACTTGAGTTATAAAGGTTTGATTTTAGTGATTCAAAAGCCTAACATCAAGTTCTCAGATAGAGCTACAAGTTCCTTGAATATATTAGTCCAAATTCTCACTTTTTCCCAGTCGAAAATCAATCCCAAAAATATGGATAGTATGTTCGGCCAAAACAGGCGTACCGTGATGCTCTAGAAAATGCATCATAACTGGTTTTAGATGTCCACCTGGGGTGATTCAAAAGCCCAACATCAAGTTCTCGTGATAGGGGCTACAATTTCCTTGAAGGATACTAGTCCAAATTCTCCATTTTTCTTACCAAAAATCATCCCCAAATACTTGACATCATATATGGTTAAAACAAGGCACTATTCCCATAACCCATTAATTTGCCAAACAATCCCTTAGGGAAAAAAACAGCCAAACAACCCCTTAGGGCGTTAAAACTCAACCAAACAGCCCCTAGAATGGAAAATAACCTCTTTGAGCTTAGAAGAAACTCTAGGAAGTCTCGTGGACACTTCCTAAACCCGAAACCTTTGATTTCCCGAACTCCTCACTTGAATCCTCGATGAAATCCTATGTTTTCGGTACCCACGCGTAGCCCTCGTTGAGAAGATAAACTTTCGTTCTTGGCCCGATGAATTCCAACCGACGGAACTCCGTAGTTTGGATTTTTTTTCCTTTTCTTTTTTTCTCTACTTCTCTCTCTCATTTAATTGCAGACAACGTAAATTTGGTAGTTTCAAAAATAATTTGTTTTTTTAACCCTTGTCTAACTTCACTTGCCGACATGTGGGCCCATGTCGCGCCACATGTCCAATGCACTGCCGGGTTCAAGCTTACCTCAAACAAATTGTTTTCATCTCGGTTCAAGATCAATTTATTTTAAATAAACTTAACTTGAGTTATTTCCTATCTCTCGAGATTTTCATAAAAATCTCGTCCCTAGGAGTCACTAGACGCCTGTTACCCCGAAAATCGTGAATTTTTTTTTATTGTCTTGTAATTCCACAAAAATTTTATGGGTAACTAGATTTCGCAAGACGAATTTAACGGTGATCTAAAATTTTTCCAAAGCTTCTAACTATTTTTAAATTTCCATCGCTTTCTCGCCATTTTAGAAAATGCAATTTTTCTCGAATTTTACATCCAAGGTTCGAGTTCTAATGAGGACAAATTTGTGAAGAACGGAATGTTACAACATTATAATTCCAAGTGAATAGATGTAAAAAAAAAAATAGAAAAACTTCTAAAATAAATTATGGAATGAATTGACCAAATACATTCAATATTAAATATATCTTCATTTATCTCTATTCATCTTTAATTATTTAAATTTATTTTAATTTTTGTAGAATGTTTTTTAAATTTTATTTAATTAGTTATATTTTTATTTTGAAATATGAATTTATATATAAATTTTAAATTTTAAAATACTTATTATAAATTATTAGAGATTATTTTTTAATAATTTTAATTATTTAAAAAATATTAATACAAAATATATTTACCATTTGTAGTAATAAAAATTTTAAATTAAATATCACAAAGATTATTGAATCTTTAAAATCTTTTTAATTTTTTTTAATTAAAAATTACATTTGAATTATTTAAATTAAAATTTATTATTAAATTTATCTTCATTTATTTCATTAATATTTTTTAATATTTATCCGTTTATTTTAATTTTATTTATCCTTCAAAATTTATTTTACTTGTATATTCTTATTGTAAACCAGAGAAAATTTCTGAATTTTTAAGAAAGGGTAAAATTAATATTGGAAGGGAAAATATGAAATTTTTCTGCATCTCTATTAGATAAAACTGACTTCACTGGCTGAATCATCTTCATAAACGGCTTACCTGTACTTAATTCTCACAATTTATGTAGTGAAGAATTTCACATTTTTCGATGCACCGAGGATAACGGGTGACACTTGGCACTTGTTCGTATGGGTCGATGCTGCACACGCACAAATGTGAGAGAGGTCAAAGTTTCATGAGTGGCCATGTGTCACAATCCTGATATGATGGAAATCCAAAGTTTCGATGAGTGATATGGAAATCCAAAAGAGCCAATGGTGAGGTGAGACTGGCAAGGAAGGGACATCCCACTTAACTTGTTGACCAAACAATTTAGTCAGGGAGCAGGGAAATTGAGAGAAAGCAAGAAAAGAGAAAAGAAGAAGAGAGAAGCATGATACAGAGAAGCTCCACATTCTCTTTAGATTTCTAGGAGATCCGACCATCGGCGTTGGCTGAGCAAAGAGACAAAGTCGACTCTACTGAGAGCTGATGTGTGGCACGAAACGAGCTTCAAAACTCAGCATATAGTGATTTTCCTACTGGGTTTATTCTAGCTTAAAAGCACCTAATGGCATGGTTTTGTTTCCTGTACGTGAGTGGCCCCGATGTTCAAATTCCTAAAAATTTTGAAGGAGGAGTCAACTACACTCTAATGACAATCCAAAACCGCAGGCAAGTAAAACTGATATTTCGGGTCCATGGACGGGGCTAACACAACCACTTCGGGTCGCGAGCCACCCAAGAAGGTTGAGCACCAGCGCAGCAATAGCGCATAACACACCGTCGCACACACAAGACGCCGGCCGCCAAGACATGGCGCCGACACTTCGCCGCGGCGTACGACACAACATGTGGCTCACCAATCCACATTCAAGGCCACATGACAGTTTCTGGGCACAACACTCGCTTGTCACGAAGAAGACTCCTAATTTCGAAAAAGAGTAAAACAAAATAAAATTAAATTAAAGTTTTTATTTATTTTGTTTGTTTTGTTACGTTTTCTAAATGTTGAGGCCGAATGATGCCTTGTTGGATTAAGGTCCAAATTCAAGGATCTTTTGTGTGTTATTGCTTGATAATTGAATAACATGCAATGTGTGAGAATTTTATGTTGATACATGCTTGTTGATATATTGACATGATGAATGAAAATTTCATGCCATGAATTAGAAATAATGCATGAAATATTATGTGGCATACTTGAGACCCATATGCACTGTGAAGCATCATGCTACGTAGTTTCAGGTGTGGGTGCATAGTGTTGGTTGATTTACCATTCTCGTGGAATGTAGAGCTCGAAAATGGGACAACGTCCAAAATTGTAGATCATGGCTGTGTAAAATAGTAATAATGATTAAGACACGTGTGTCGGGCTGAGCAAGACGTGGGTAGATGCCCACTTCCGTGGTGAAAGACCCAAATTTTATTCATGGTTAGACATGTGTGCCCGACGATGTAAGTTCATGAAAATGTCGGAAATGCGTGCGGCGTCCTTCGGTGGGAACCCAAAAATCCATGGCCCACAAATGCATAAACACACGGAATTTAATAAAATTTAAATGAATATTGGAGGTCAATCTAACGAGTCAAGTCATTGGGTGAAACACTAATGACTAGTTTTTCACACTTAGCGTAGCATGTGAGGGAGCCTACGACTTCTAAGTTATGGGCATGAGGAGTCTCATCTCATTTGATGACACATAACATTCCATATGATTACTGTTTTATGTGGAATATGATCGATGTTTTATGTATGCTGCTATTGCATGCGATTTTAAAAGGAGTAGCCCCAAAGAGGAAAACTTTCTATTACATTGTTTCACTTATTGCGGGGACTTCTTCAAGTACATACGTGGAGTGTACAAGGAGACGACAAACAGGATTCCAGACCATAATTGTGAAGGAGACCGACATGTGGCCTTGAGTAACATTTTTGTAAAAGTGTTTTGTATAAAAGTATTTTTATAAAATTCTTTTGGATTATTGTATAAATAGTCGGGTATGTAATTATGGTATAATTTCTCATATTTTAAACTACCTGAAAAATGAGTAAAGTAGGCAGTGAAATTAAGATTATTGAAATTGGAAGTGCAGAGGATAAGAAGGAATGGGCTATTACTCAATTCTAGTTCTCTATCGCGATAGGAAGTCATAGTCGCGACAGGGTCCCTAGGCCGCGCACACGACACAGCCTCGGTGCGCCTAGCAAGCGCGGCACCACACAAGGCTCACGCGAGCGACAAAGGTGAAAAGACGCAGCCCACACACAGCCATCCGTCGTGTCACGACATGGCCTGCAGCCGCCGCATTCAGATGATTCCAGGTCGCACAGCTCTTCTGTCGCGACGCCACAGGAGGGAAGAGTCTCTACCAGCGACGTAAATTTCAAGTCCCATGTCAGGATTAATCGGGTGGTGCGTGTCGAGGTTGTGGCCGTCTAAGGTAGACATTTCTATCGCGGCTACCCACGCGCACGACAAAGGTACGCTGGAGGCGATCACGACACGGTCACGCGCGAGACCAGTGGCTCGGGCGTGCAATACGCCCGAGGGTCGCGACAGAGATTCTCCATTTGGATAGACTTCACGTCTTTTATCTCGACAAGAATTCCTCTGCGACATAGAATCTCAAACACTGATTTCCCCCATGTCGGACAGCGGTACTGTGCCGAGGGCAAGGGGCACAAAGGCAAGGCCGAGGAGTGTGGGCGACAAAGTGCACTGTCAGAGGTGCGCTACGATGCAGAGCTGCATGACCTCAAGGTGCCGTGTATGCACAGAGGCCCAAAGGTGGTATGACCGCATGACTCTGCGAGGCTCGCAACAGTCAAGTAAGGGCAAAAAGGAGCTGTAGTGACTCTCAGAGTTTAATGAACTTTCTGTCGCCGTGACAAACTTCATTCAAGAGCCAACAATGACCGCTTGAGGTGTCGTCTACTGACATTGTTCTCATAGACACTAAAAAAAAGACTCTCTAGAATCATGCCACACTTATTTTGAAATATTAAATATACATAAATTAATTAAAAATTTTAAAATATAAAAATATTAGTGATAAAATTATTAATAATTTTTAATAAATTTGATTTTTAAATGAATGTTAATTATAAAAATATAGTTACACTAAGTAATAAAAATTTAAAAATTAAATATCAAATAAAATATTTTATTTTAATTTTGCATTCAATAAATTATAAGTTTAATATTAAATGTATATGCATTTTCCTCATTAATCTTAAATTAAATGTCAAATAAATTATTTGAATCAATCAAATTATTCCTCTTTTAGGAAAATTTCAAATAAATTATTTTATTTTAATCTTTAGATATATATATTTTTATTTTTTTATTTTTTTATTTTAGAAAATCTTGTATGTTAAATAACAAAATGCATTGGAGTTAAATAAATTATAACTTTAATGTTAAATATATCTTCATTAATATCATTAATCTTATTTTAATGACTAAATTATTAATTTAATTTTTAATAATTTTAATTATTTAGAAAAATGTTTATAAAATATAGTTACCATAAATAATAAAAATTTAAAAATTAAATATCGATTAAAATATTTAATTTCAATCTTCAAAATGATTTAATTTTTTATCTAAAAAAAAACTGTATGTTAAATTACCAAATGCATTTTAAATAAATAAATTACAACTTTAAAATAATTATTTGTTTAATTATGTTTACAATATAGTATGTTGAATAAGAATAAAACAACTATAGCTCACTTATTTTTTTCTCAAACCTATATAATTTATAGTAAGATAAGGTTACTTTAAAAAAATAGCCTTATTATTACCTCAATGATAAGGTTATGAAATATTTTAAAATAAATCAATAAATTTTTATTCAGCATGCTTATTTTAATTAAAACTTTTTCACAATAAAAAATTGATTTTTATAGTTAGAATCACTATTTTTTTTTTATTTTTTTAAAGGGAAATTAAAATAAGAAAAAGAAATACTTAATGCACTCCTTAAGAAGACATATCGAGTCCAAATTAGGGGTTAAGATACCTATTGGGAAGGTAAGATTTTGACCCGTAAGACCCTTTTAAGTCTATTAGTTTCTACTAAACAATGAGAGAACTATAACACGTAACTAATTAATTCTAAGTAAGGGAAAAGAGAAAGTCACCAATCAATATATAAAAAATGGCTAAAGGGAGAAGAAGTTTAAACATATTGTAATTGAATCTGATTGTTTGCAAATGGTCTCGGCAATCCAATCTCTTACCCATATGTTCGGTTTCAGTGTAGGCTTTACTTATTAAATGTGATTTTAAGGACTTGTTGGGTTGCATACCAGAAAGCTCCTTATCCTTTGTAGGTAGGGTAGGGAATCACACCGCTCAACTCTTGGCTAAGGTAGCGTGTTCAAAGTTTGACTATGGAGAATGGTCTCTAGTCCCCTTCTCTTTCTTTGTAATGTTATCAAATGATTTGAATAAAATATTGTTTCTTTGTTCTCAAAAAAAAAAAAATTACAATAATATAGAAGGCGACTTATTAAATTAACTAAGAAATATTTATATTATTTTAAATATTAAAAAAATATTTAAAAACTTTTCAAAGAATTTATGTCTTAAAGAAAATTTTGAATAAAGAATTTAATTTTTATTTATTTATATAAGAGCTTCATTTTTTCTCAAAATGCCATTCGATTCAAATTTATTATATTTAATTTTCTTTTTCAAATTTTTTTATTTCATTAAAAATGTTCATTTAAAATTTCAATTTGGTAATAGAAACTATTTATCATTATTAACAAAGAATGAATTTATAGCTTTAGTGTGAAAAAATATATCATATTCTTATCAAGAAAAAGGATTTTTATTTATAAAATATATTTTTGGTTCCTTTTTTTTTAAAAAATAAAATTTTGAAAATCTTTATTTTAAAATAATTTTCTTAACAATTTATTAGAAACAAAAAATTTTTGGAGCGTTTTAGTTAAAAATAATATTTTGAATTTTCATTACAAACCTCTTTTTTAAATCTCTTAAAAAAAATCTTGCTAATTTATTTGACTAAGAAACTCTAGTTTATTAAAAAGAACGCATTCTAAGCTAATTTCTTTTGTTCAAAAATAATTTTTACAATTTGAATGTTTAATTTTTATACACAACTAACAAGCATATTTAAAATTAAATTTATAAAAAATCCATTAAATAAGTATTATTTAAGACATTTTCTAATCTCCCAAATCCAACCCTTCACAGAATCCATACTCAATTAGAATGAACCCATATCAATTCTGGAATAACCCTGTACAAAATAAAAACAACCTAAAGTAAGCAACAAAGTAAATAAATTTAGTTGGATCCACTAATGCAACTCAAGAGTAAACTATATATTTGTACAATTAATTTTATTAATGCAAATTGGTCCTAAATTAATAAATACAACCTAACATAATCTCCATGCTAGTAGCTTAAGTCCACAATCACATATTAATAATCAATATTATTTCAAATTAACTAAGGTCAAAAGTGCCATATTAAGTTTTTTGTAAAGTAATATTAAGTTAAATTTAATAAAGCCAAAATTAATTTTACATAACTCAAGACCAATATTTCAAAATCCAAAATTACATCACAAAACAAATAAAGACTTAATTTAAATCCCAAAATATAATAAAAAATACTACCCAATTTAATACTTAAAGTTCCAAAATACTCCAAATATACAACCATCGAACATGTAGATGAGTGGAAATGAATTAATCCAAAAGAATTTGTATTTCTCTCAAGTTGCTAAAAATATTACACATATCTTTTAAGTTTACAGTTGGAGCAATTTATATTGTTGAAGTCCGCCAAAAATATCTCCCCATTAATAATTCTAGCTTGATTTGATATGCAAATACAACTCTTAACCATAATCAAATAAAAATTTAACCCACAAGCGTTTTTAAGTCAATTTGCAATCCCAAATCTAAAAGTTTCAATTTGATAAGTAAAGTTTCAAAATATATATAACAAGACTAAGTATTCAAAATTCAAGCTCAATCTGATAAATTTCACTAACAACAAATAAACTCCACATGAATTAATAATCTCATTTCTCATAATATCAAGGGCAAGTTAAAACCTACAACAATATCCAAAATTCACATATCAATACATTTACACTAAAAAGACCAAAACCAAAACTTTACACAAATATTTGATACACAAATTTGAAGTGAAACAAAAGTATAAGTCTAATCAATCAAAACCCAATAAATTAAACAATTATTATCGGAATAAAAAATAAATGAATACTTGAAAATTAATGAAGAAATAAGAAATTGATAAAGATGAGTGACTTACCATTTTTTGGAAGCCATGGATGAGAGATAGGATGATTGATAGTAGAGAGTGGCGTGGTGAGGTATGGCGAAGAAATGAAGAAAAAATGGTGTTTGGATAGGAGAAAAATGAAAATGAAAACAAAATAAAGAAGAAATGAATGGAAGGAGAAATGAGAGAGCGGAAGGGGTGGACTTTACAATAAATGTTACTTTTTTTTTTCTTTGTTGGGATCTTGGGACGCATGCTTTTACGAGAAAGAAAAAACAAAGAAAGGAAGAAGAGAAAGGAGGCTCGTATGCGCAAAGGTGTGGAAAAGGGAAGAAATGAATCGTGGTGTGGGTTAGCTTTTGCAGAGACAGAGAAGAAGAAAGAAATCCTGAAAACATATTATGTATATGGGCTTGAATTCAGCAAAAGCTCTTAAACATTGAAATAACATCTAATAAAATTTGAAATTCCTTTATTTGAAAAAGAGAATTATTAAAAGAATTGCAAAATTAATGAAAAAGAAAGATATAAAATTGATTGATTTATATTGGATCTATACCAATGACAAGTGCAACCTTAGAGAAGGAATAGGCACCTAATAGATTTAACACTTTTAGATAATAGAATTACGGATAAAAAAGAAGCAATTTTAGGTATTATTAGAGGAAATTTAAAAAACCAAAAATTGATAGTTAATATCTATCCAAAAATTGCCTATAATATAGGAGACAAAGATTTTAATAGAACTCTTAGTTTGATACAGGATTTCAAAAGAAAAGGTTTTATGAGAGTAGGTAATGAGCCTTATTCTATAACTTATAAAATTGCTTATGCTTTATCTAACACACATCATGTTAAATATTTCGCCTAGAAAGATTATATTGACTTACCATTATTATTTCAAGATATTGGTAGAATTTACCCCCTTGAAAATTCAAGTATTAGTTTTAATGAAGATTTCCTATTGGATAACTTTATAGAACATAGACCATCTTGCTCATGTTTATCTATTACAGATAATAAGATTCATCTTAATAATAGAATTACATTTAAAAATCTTGAAAAAGGTAAAAGAATTACAAATTACAACATTAAAGGAGAATATTTTGATGGCATCGAATGGAAAATGATTGATATCTTAATTGATATTGAGCGCTTCGGGGCTATATATCAAAAAGTCTAACATTTATGTTAGAACTAGAAGATTTAACAAACTAAAGAAATATATAAATTCTTAATGGTGAAGAATTTAGAGTAACAAATTTGCATTTGTATTAATTAGATTATCAACCAAGAAATATAATTACCTTAATGGTAGAAGATGAAGGAAAAAATGATACTACAGCATTATGTTAGAATGACATTTCTGAAAATGTAACTTCGGCGTACATTCACAAAAAAAAAAATTTTGTTATCACTACAGATAACAAATAAATAATTCTTCCAAAATGACTAGTCCTTATTCAATATATATTCTTATTGGATTAACCTATCCTGATTATAAAGCAGAAAACTTTGCTGCTTATATTGATTCAGGATCAGGACTATGTTTTGCTAAAGAAGATTGTTTCCCTAAACAATATTATGAGACTTTACCTAGTGTAAGAGGAAAAGATATATCAAATGATACTATTACTCTACAATGAGGAATAAGAATCAAATTACCCTTTCTTTATTTTCATATCACAGGCTGTGATATTATTCTAGGAAATAATTTTCTTCAACATTTTCAATTGATTATTCAAAATAATCTTTATCCCTACCTGCGATTTAAAACTCCTTGTAATCATTGGATTACCGCTCCTCGATTAAAACGGGCTTTTGCCCCCAAAATCCCTATTCCTTTTACCCCTCGCAGCTAGCATGGTGGTTTTCTACCTCGTACAAATTTCAATCGCAAAGATTTTGATCAACCCCTATTAGTTTTTGAAACCTTATTATTACATAAATTAGATTTATGTGCCAACATTCGCTAAAAATTAGAATCTCTATATGTTGACAACCCATAACAATACCATTTTTTGGACATAATCTTCACGGATTACTGTTCATATGTACTGTTCACGAATTACTGTTCATATGTACCATTTACTTACTATTCACTATTGAACCAATTTTCTTGGTCAGAATATTTGTTATCCAAAAAATCTATAGAATTATTATAAGTAGTTTCATGATTTTCTTCTTCTTCCTCTAAATCTTCAGAATTATGATAAACGAAGATTAAAAATATTATTTCATTAATCTTCAATAAAAAGTCCATGAACATAAGAGGGCATTTGCTTTAGTGCGTAGCTGAGCATGAATATTGATGTGGAGCTTCTTGAAAATGTCCATGAACTTGCCAAATTCATTGTCCAACCTATTATTCTTCAATCATTTAAGGATATGGGACAATTGGAGTATCTTTCTCATGGTTTCTTCAACTCAACTTTCGTCTTTAATTGTCGAATTTTCAAACAAATTTTTCAGCTTTCTCAACATTTCCAACACTGTTTTCAGTTTCTATTGAAATCTCTACAAAATTTTCAGCATTCTCCTTTGATTTCTCTTCATCATTTGCTTGGACTCATTTTCCATTATTTTGCCACTTCTAAGAGTAATGGCTTTGCAATGCTCCTTGCCATCTCTCTTATGATTCACTTCCAAGGGGCTAGGCAAGTTGCCTTGTTGCCTTTCATTGAACATGGTCGCCATTTGACCATTTGAGATTCCAAATTTCGAAGTTGAGTGACTTGATTACTGAGAGAGGTTCTTGTATCAGTAACAAATTGAGCTTGAGGCTTGCTTAATTCCATTTGGAACTTAGCTAACTAACTCATGGTTTCGTTCAAACTTGCTTTCTTTTCTTGAGGGGGTGGAGGCTTAGCTTGCTCCATTGGTTGCATTACATTTGAATTTTTTCTCCAAGAGAGGTTAGGATGATTCCTCCAACCCGGATTGAAGTTTTTCGAATATGGGTTAAATTGGGGTTGAGGAAATTCACTCAAATATGAGGCTTGTTCCACACTCATTTTCCCACAAGGATTCCCTATTTGACAATCGATACTAAGATGGGTCCATTGCAAAAATCACATGAAGGAGGGCATGCTTGGATCAATTTTGTCGCAGTTTGGGCATTTTGTAGTTGGGTAGATTGGAGTTGCTTCATAAGCAACGAACTTGAATTGCCAAATTGTTAAACATCAGAATCATGAACTCGTTGGTTTCTTCGATACTTATTTAGCCGGCTATCGCAATTGTTCACAATTATATTCTCCTAACAATTGGTAGGCCTCTATCTGTGTTTTACTCATTAAGGTGTCTCCAACTAAAGCGTCCAAGATTGTTCTAGTAGTCTCGGTCAAACTATTGTAGAAATGATGCACTTTCATCCATTTTTTCAATCCATGGTGGGGACATTTTCTAAGGAGATCTTTGTATCGGTCCCATGCCTCATAGAGTTCTCCCAACAAGTAAAGTTATGCAGCTTGTTTCATCTTGCGCCACCTGGGAGGGAAGAATCCATGAAAAGAAACTAAAAAATTGCAATCATCCATAAGTAAGTGACGGAGTCGGGAGGCTCTAAATCTAACCCAAAGTTTTCGCCTTTGCTCTTAGCTGAAAATGTGTAGTGTCTGGTTAATCATATCATCATCACCTTATTGAGTATTTTCATTATATAACATACTTCTAAAAAATTAGAGATATGTGTGTTGGAATCTTCATTTGGCAATCCCAAGAACTGAATGTTTTGAATTAGTGGTAGAGTGATAGGCTTGATTTCAAAGTTATTTGCTTTAATATTTGGCCGCCTAATCACCTGTGGGATGCCAACTGGAGGGAAAGCATAATCCCTCATGGCTCTCAAATTCCTCCATAGGTGGGGCAGTTTGGGGCATACTTTCCCTGCTTATAGATTGAATATCTACCTCTTCTCATTCTCTACAACCCTCCACATTCTCCATTAATTGCTGCTCAATTTTAGTTTTTTTTTTCTTGCCTTTACGGATTCGTCTCAATGTCCTTACTAATTCTGGGTCCAAGGGTACAAGATTTTTGTCAATAAACTTTTGCATAAATCAAATGGTACTTGAAATTTAGTGATGAACAAAAGAAAATATGTATCAAAAACTAAAAAGAAACATAAAACAAAGAAATATTCAAAGTAAGGGAGAAATACTTAGTATCAATATTAACAATAAATGCCACTTCCCCCGCAATAGTGCCAAAACTTGTCAGTGTTTTTTTATTTCTAAATATGAAATGAAAATTGACATTGCTCTTCAATCAATTCATCATATGGAATTCTTGCAAATGGTGAGCCTCACTGATTTATTTATGAATATCTCTCGATAATGCATAACCTACTTCAGAAATATAGGTATATTGCATTTCTACTCAACCCTAAGACCTAGGAAGTTCACTACACCCAAGAAAGCCATAATCACCACATAAACCCCATGAGTGTTTCTAGTACATGGAGAATTATGTTATTTCACCTAAGTTTAACCTATTACTCTCTTTTTAGGTCTTGCAACAGGTCACATATCATATTGATAGTGATCAATTTCCAATAATCTTGAAGATCAAGATGAAATAATGAGAAAATATTATTCCATGTCAAAATTGCAAGAGAAAAGCAACAATTTATTACAAGATTCTTGTGCAATCTACACCAAAACCCTAGCCTACGAATTTAGAACATCATGAGGAGAGGAAACAACATAGAGTAAACTAAAAGCATAAAAAGAGTAGAGGAAACTCTAATAGTGTGATGATCTTCAATCATTTTTCTTCATCTTCCTTTTCCAATCGCTAAGAGCTCTAAGAACTTCCCCAAAGCTTTTAGCAACCCCTTTCCAAATTAGGGCTTTTCATATTTATATTCCCCGCCTTCTCGAATTGCAAAAGTAGCTTGTAATCATCAGTCACCGGCCACGTCGCGATGTGTGGGTCCTCACGTCGTGATGTGCAGGACCAAATATTCAACATATGCGTAGGCCACGTCACAATGTGCGGAGGCTACGTCAAGATGTGAGGGACAACGTTTCAGCAACATAACACTTGACGTTGCGACATATGGGCTTGAATGTCACAACGTGTAGACTTGTCTTCCTAGGGCATCACCACGTTGCTATGTGAGATTGGTTTTTTTGCCTTTTTATTTCCCTTTTGTTTCTTCTTGCCTTGAAAAGCCTCACTTAACCATATAACCTCGAATTAAGCCTTGCAATGCACATAGGAACAAAATTTGAGTAAGAACACTTATTACAATGATAAAATCTTACTAAAAGCAACGAAAAAATAAAGTTTGTAATGAGTATATTGAATGCTCATCACAAGTGAAGAGGCACAGTGTCCCCACTTTTCTCACCATTGTGTTTAGACATTGGCTGGTCAATTGGGGATGGAGAAGGAGTGAATGAAAGCTAACCAATATTGGTCCCAAAAATAGGCTCGTCAGTCTCCGATGATAGTTTAGTCTCATGGTCGATGTGTGGGTCATTTCAGTCCCTTGAATTGAGTTTGGGCTAGTAGTTAGATCGGGAGCCGAACTCAAAACTGGTATTCTTCAATATTTTCCTTCCGAAGTGGAGAAATGGACTCTAAGCCTTAGCTCTTCATTCTAAAAGACACTCAAACTCTAAGAGCTTAATCCTTAGAGTTGTAACTCTAGTAGCTATTGTTGCTCATAGAAATTATCCAACACGTTCTCATGGGACCTGATGGTCTTGTTCAGTAGGTCAAATATCTTTGTCCTTAGAGTGGTAAGTTGATCTCTAATACCAAAGTCCGGACTCTAGAAGGATTTTTAGAAGTTTTCATTTCGATTGTCCTTTTTTTTCCTAAAAGGGACATCTCGGAGGTGATGTCCTTCATATAACTTGTGACTGATGAGCATCTCAACTGCTGGAGGACCCACGATACCTGTGGGATTCATAAGATCAGGTTTTGGGCATTGAGAATCCAAAAAATAAGAGAGGGATATCCAATCGCTTTTTTGTAAGCTACATTCTCAGCATAACCCAATACATTTTTGAACACTAATTTCCCTAGATTTAATTTTCGCTTCATACCTATCTGGAACAACAGTGTAGTGAAATTTTTTGTAATCATTGTGCGGTGAGTTGTCAATAGCTAGTTACTTATAGCAATCTTATGTAGGATAGAGTATCTTGAGGTAAGATGACAATGGTTGGGTTGTATTTTTGTCGCCATGATTCGAATCCTTCCTCCAATGATGAAGTTATACTACTGGGTTTGTCTCCTGCATTCTAACTTATTATCCGTAACATCTTCACACTCCTAATATTGATGAATACTGTCTCACATCTTCTTTTAGAAGATTGACTCTGTGTTCCTGTGTCTTGAGAGATTTTAATGGGAAACTCTGATGATTTTTACACAAAGGAGGTAACTTAGATATAGTACCAAGAAGATTCGTCTCTCCTAAGACTTCCACTATCCCATTTTGGAAAATTCCTTGTTGCGCAAGGTACGTTCGCTGACAAGGGTCCTATTTGATATAGAGGCCCACAACTCCGCATGGGATGAGGATTTGAAAAAGATGGATGGAAAGGCATCTACTTTAGGAGACGTGTGCACTTTCTGCTTCTTAGTCGCAGGGTTCTTAGTTGCAACATTCTTTGCTTGGGCTGACAATTGGGACGACTTTCTCTTGGAAAGAGGTGGAGATGTTTGAGGCTTAAAGGAGGACGTGAGTCCCTTATTCTCTGGTTCATTCCAATATGAGTTCGAACTCTCATCGACCAGTTGTCGATGACTCTTTGTCTTGAATTTTGGGATCTTTATCAGAGAATCTGGCCAAACCTGTGCCATCAAATGAAGCAGAAAATGTTGTTTTTATTCTTCCATCGGTTCAGTATTGATTCGAACGCCCAATTCATCATGGTTTGGATCTTGGATGACTTGTTTCTTCGACGGAGAATTTCCTTGAATCGGGCGGGTCAACTTCTTGGGCTCGTAGTCATTACTCACCGTTCCTACTTTTAGTTGAATTGGATTAGCTTCAAGGTTCAAAATTTTAACATTTTGACTCTCCAAGGGGAATTCTTCTGCCTAAAAACCTTATCCTGCACGGGTCTCGTCTTTAGAGGTGCCATAGGGCACAAGTGTGGCTGGTGGTGCTAAATTCAAAGGTTCCACAACAATTGGATCCATACTCAGTTCTTTTTTATCAAAGGTCTTGCCTTTGGATTGGAACTTCCTTTTAGAAGCTGATGAGTCTAAGACTCATCTATTTTTAAGCTCATTTTTCAAGTATATTCCAGGCTTAAAAGTTCAGTTTAATGTAAAACTATGGAGCTGTCACCCAGATTTATGTTTTGTAGGAAATTAAGGAAAAGAAGATAACTGTTAGTAAACAGTTTTAAAATCAAGATTGTGCAAAACAAGGCTAGCCAGTCGTGGATTAGATTTCCAATGTTGCAACACTGTGTGGAGAAGGTCTTGACACTACTACAATGTTGCGACATAGCCGTGACATCGGATGAAGAGGGGAAGGCAAAGATATGCCAATGTCGTGACATCATCACAACATTGTTGCGACACCAAACCAATGTTGCGACATCACAACTCAATGTCACGACATTAGAAGCAGCCTCAATAGTCAAACTACATCAAACATTCAATGTCGCGACATTGCCATGACATAACTACGACATTGGCTGCAGTGAGAAGAATTGAAATGTTCAATATCGTGACATCACAACTCAATGTCGTGACATCAACAAGGATTGTCAATTGGTATTATCAGTTGACTAATGTTGTGACATCACCATGACATCGTGGTGACATCAGAACAAAGCCTCAACTAGTGAAGACATTAGTTGAACAATGTCGCGACATCAAAGCAATGTCGCAACATCATATCAAAGTAGCTTAGAGGTAAAGTTTAACAGAACAATGTCTCGACATAGCCACGACATCAAAGTAATGTCGCAACATCGACAACAGTGTTAGGTTTCTAATGGTGATTAAGCATACATATACAACAGAAAAATTTAAAAATTTCGTCTTTTTCTAACCCAACCAGGGATCCATGTGATCCGATTAGATGATTCAGGGATGGAAGAATGCCTTATTCTCATTGGAAGATCCATGTTCCACAGCCTCGTGTGTGCATCAAACTATCCTTGTCGAACTGAAAGGTGCAATATGATTCGTGCCACGGTAGGGTGATCCGGAATCAACAATATTTATATCCTGTTCTCCTAATGCGCCGTAGTCAAGCCATCGCAAAGATAAGGGTCTAGGCCTAACACGTGATGGTTTTCGGCACAAAGGATTTATGAAATAAAAATGGTGAATTAAATTTGGATTTTGGGGTTCGTAAAAATAAAGCAAGTGGTTGGGTTGCAAACGAAAATAAATAAAATAAAATGTAAAATATAACTCAAGAATGGGCCACTGGGTTTAAGATCCTAGGCTAACTGAGAGGTCCCCGGGTTTATTTCTCAAGGCTGGGGAGGATGACATAGAATATCTCCCGAACTCGGATCTTCATTTAACTTTTAAAACTAAATCCTAAAATTTTTCCTTTGATAGAAAGCATTTATTTAGCATTCATGGTCTTACGTAAAGGAAAATCTAACCCCTTAACCTACCCTGGCTCAGAATGGCAACTAATGGATATCAGTGTATCTAAAACTAAGAATACACTGAACCCTAAAAGCTTGCAAGTATTGGCCAAAGAAAGTACATCAAAAGCTTTAAACCTAGAGTTGGAACAGTGGAACTGTAATGTCAAAACTCGTCTTAAAACAAAGGGAACCACCAGCCAGCCTCTTCGCATCCCGCCCAACAACCCTCCACTTCAAGGAGGAAAGGGTTTTAGCCGCTCATCCTCCAAGTTATCATCCTTGGAGGGTGTTTGGCATCCAAGAAAGTGAGAGAAAGAGGAGAGAAGAGAGAAAACTGGAACAAAATGAAAAGCTGCGTGCTGAAAGATTAAAGTTAGGGTTACAAACTTATCAGGTGGCTTATATAGCCAACCCAAATGTGTGAAATGACAAAAATGCCAAAATATGAGATTACAATAGGGACAAATGGTAATTGATCAAAACGCGGGTCGCTTGGGATCAAATATACAAAAATCACAAAGAAACACTCGCTATGTGAATTTCGCTAGATAGCTAAAATTCATAGTCTAGCTTAATTTCATACTTAGAGAGTCTTCACTAGCTCAGCTGGGTTCTATTATAGATAGCGAAATTGAAAATTTCTATCACCAAAGGAATTTCGCTTAGCTAGCGAAATTTCTCTTAGCCTAGTGAAATTATTAGAGACAGCGAACTGCAATTGCTTAGGCACTTCAAAGAATTCCTCGCTAACTAGCTTAGCTCACTAGCCCAGCTTAAATTCTCAATTTCGCTTAGATTGCTAATTTTTTCGCTATGATTGCTAAATTTTCAATCATAGCCAAATTTCTGACGTTCCTCGCTTCCACTTCTTGCTCATCGCAGATCCCTCTTTGCCAATGAGATCCCATTTTCCTTCAATAATCCACTTCACATTCCTTCATTTTCGACTGCGGGCAAATAGTTCCAATCTTCATGGTCAAAGACATAACTTGATATCGAACTCGAATCCAATGTCCAGTGGCATGCAAAAACCCGCAAAATCACCAAAAACAAACTCGAAATGGGACTCACTAAGTGGACCTACACACATCAATCGTTTAATCGATATGATTGCACAAAAGCACTCAAAACCTATTTTGAATAGGGCTCAAAATAGCACTTTTTGGGCACTAATCACACCCCCCAACCGACACGTTGCTAGTCCCTTAGCAATGCTAAAACATAATGGGATGCATGCAGTGCTTTCTTAAAAAGTATATATTTCAAAAAGTGTATGTACAGGTAAGCTTTACCTTTAGCATGGATAATTTACACCCTGTATGAAAACCGGTCATGAAAGAACAAAAACCATATAAGAACAAGTTTTAGGGCAACATTGGTTCCAAGGAGGTCAACTCAATTTCCACCCAAAATTCAATGGTTCTAAGGTCTGGGCCTGAGTCAATAAGATGCAAAGCTATTCCTTCCCCCCAACCTAGCAACTGCCATGGCCTTAAACTGCTGACCAACCTAAATAGGACTAGTTACACTCTTATTTCTTCCCTGATTTCAATGTAGGGTGCAATGTTAAAAACTCGATTTCACCAAAGTCCGTGTAACGGGGGTCCACTAATGACTCCCAACCAATTAAGGTTTAGGGCATCAAGCCAAAAGGATCACTTGACCACAAACTCAGCTTCAATTCCGGGACTAATGACTTCGAGAATTAAGCACCTACAACACGCTAAACTCTACCTATCCACCCTTGTAACGAACACAAAGTCGATGACTCTCAACCAATCAAGGTTTAGGGCATCGAGCTTTAAAGGCTTTCGCCATATACCCCTCGGACCGTGTTTCAAGCTGCAAGGCAAAAGCATACTTCGCTTATTTTTCTTTTCTTTGCTTTTTCTTTCTTTTCGATTCGAAGATCGCATTGGTCTTCATACATGGGTAACATAAACTTATTATAGGTCATCAACAAATTTAAGGTCGGCTTTGCAAAGTGAAAAGAGGTATATAGCTTCACAACCTATTGAAGAAAACTGGTGTGCACTGCAAGGCGGATTAGCTACTATGGGATATACAAGGTTGAACACGAACTTCAATCGACCAAAACTTCGGAGTTCATGCATGAATTGTTCTAACATTATGGTGGCATGTGGCTTCACCTCTTCAACTAAAGGCAAGAGTAGAAACATAAAAATATAAGCACAAACATGATTTGCAAAAGTGTAGAAAGTAAGTAAATAATGCTATAAAGCTTTTGATATAACCAAAGTGGCTAATACAAGCTTAACATAGCTAAACACAACAAAAGTATCACTGCCTACTATCGGCTAATACATGCATCCTATACACTCCTATACAAAATAAGTAGGCAATTGATAAAGCAAAAAACAAAACAAAATATGATAGAAGACACTTCCAACACTAACTTTTCCCCCTAACCAAAGTATAACCATGTCTCCACTGGGTAGGGATCGGAAAGCTAGAGAAGCGAAAAAATCCACTCACTTCATGGTGGTGTAGACATCGGATCTCAAGTCAGCCAGACCGCCGCCAAAGATATCCAAGGAGGTTGCCGAACTAGCGGAGCTCGAATAGCCGAGGTTCGTGCTCCAAACCCGAACTCCTATTCTAACCAACTGGCCAGGTTACGCAATGTAGGCAGTCGCCAGGTCTTTGATGTAGTGACAAAATCGCATTGTAGAGGCTACAATCTCTCTTGAAGTTACTTAGCCAAAGCAGTGCAAATTAGGTGGCCTTTGGAGTAGCCGCTTGGTGTGGATCAGGTCGCAGTGAAGGCAAGATATGCACCGGGCAGGTATACATCAGTCGTTGAGGTGGCTGGCGTGGGCTTTTTATGGCCTGGGCAGTGGCATTATGATCCAAATCGATGGGGTTTGGTTGAATAATAGGCTCTTGGGTCCCTTCCACTGCTCTCGGGCCCATCCTCCACCAGCAGGCCGCCTGGGCTAAATCTTCCTCCGCATTCTCCTCGATGAACAAACCGGACAGAGCTGGTGATGGATTCTCACAGATGTCCAATTTTGATCAATTTCGCTTTGGAACCCATCCAATTCCTTGTTCAGTGAGCCTCCACTGCCTCACTTCCCCATTAGCTCTGAATATCACCGCCCTATTATCCCCATGAAATTGTCCACTTGTTTGCTCAAATTTAGACGGCTTATTCAATAGGGGGGATAAGGGTGGTGGTCAAGGTCGCCGAAGTGGGGCATAATATGGAGGTTCAAGGTGCATACGTGGAGGTCTTGGCTCATGAGGAATTTAGTGATTCTCCCAACTATGGTGGTAAGAACTACCATATGGTGAACTCATCCATCGGGTTTCATCGCCCTCATGGACATGTAAGCTCTAGTGGTTACTCTCACCGAATACTCACTATATTGCTCTCCTCTTCCATTTGGTCTATGTTTGAGATCACTACAGCTTCGGGGATGCACTTCAGCGAAAATAGGGCAACACTAAGATAAACTGAGAAAAATCTCGCAAAGACTTTCTTTTTTTATTTTTTTTATTTTATGAAATGAAAATAAAAGAAAAATGACAATGAATATAAAGAATTCACCAAAACTTCTGTGATGAGGATCACAAGTGTTCCATGTACCTTCTCACTGCGACTATGGCACCATCTCCCAAGAATTCACGCCATTTGATTCGTGCTGCGCTGCAGGGTGATCCTAACTGGGCTTACAGCTGAGGACCCTGTTTCTCCTACCGTAGTCAAGCTATCGCAGTATAGTGGTCTGTAATCGAACACAGGATGAGTTTCTTTCTTCTGCATAAATGATTTGAGTGAAATAAAAAATGGTGAATTAAATTTGGATTTTGGGGTTTGGGTAAAAACGGTGGGGTGGTTGGTTGCAAACTGAAAATAAATAAAATAAAATGTAAAATATAACCTCACATCACTGGGTTTAAGATCCTAGGCTAACTCGAGAGGTCCTTGCCGATTTCCTCAAGGCTGGGGGAGGATGACATATAGTCATCTCTCGAACCGATCTCATTTAACTTTAAAACTAAACCCAATAATTTTCTCGATAGAAAGTATTTATTTAGCATTCATGGTTCCTATAGGAAATTCAACCCTTAACCTACCCTCGGCTCGTGAATGGCAATACTAATGGATATTAGTGTATCTAAAGCTAAGAATACACTAAACCCTAAAGCTTGCCAAGTATTGGCCAAAGAAAGTACATCAAAAGCTTTAAACCTAGAGTTGAAAATTAGGAACCAAATGTCAAAACCCTCAAAAACAAAGAACCACCGCCAGCCTCTCTCAGATCTTGCCCCAAATAGCTCCACTTCATGAGGAAAGGGTTTGAGCCGCCTATCCTCCAAGTTGTCATCCTCGAGGTGTTTCTGGCATCCAAGAAAGTGAGAGAAAGAGGAGAGAAGAGAGAAAATCGAACAAAATGAAAAGTCACAAGTGTCGAAAGATTAAAGTTAGGGTTACAAACTTATCGTGGCGTATATAGCCAACCCAAATGTGTGAATGACAAAAATGCCTAAAATATGAGATTACAATAGGGATGGGGAATGGTAATTGATCAAAATGCGTAATGCCGAATCAAACATACAAAAATCACAAGCAGCACTGGCCATGCGAATTTCACTTTAGATAGGCTCGCTAGTTTAGTAATTCACAGTCATGTAATTTATAGATAAATGAAATTCGAAAATTTCGCTTATCATCGTTGAATCCTCGCTAGCTACCGAAATTTTTCTAGCCTAAATAAATTGTTACGCAGATAAATAATTGCAAGCTCGCTAGGTACAAGAAATTTCGCTATCCAGCTTAAATTTCTAGCCTAGCTGAAATTCTCAATTTCGCTTAGGACAGAATTTTCGTTAATCCTGAAGAAAATTTTCGCTATCATAGCGAAATTTCGATCGCCCTGCCTCCACTTCTTTCCTCACCGTACCTCTTTACTTCGCATCCCATTTTCCTTCAATAATCCACTTCACATTCCTTCATTTTCGACTATGGCAAATAGTTCCACCTTCATGGTTCAAACACATAACTGATAATCTTTATCCCAATATGCTAAGGCATGCAAAATCGCAGTAATCCTCAAAAACAAATTTAAATGGACTCACCATGGACCTACACACATCAATTGGCTTAATCGATATGATTAGTGTACAAAAAGCACTCAAAACCTATTTTGAATAGGGCTCAAAATAGCACTTTTTGGGCACTAATCACAATAGGATCACTCCACCCTCTACAACTATCCACACGAGCAAGCCTTCTTGGAAACTGAGAGAGAAATGAGTGTGCTAGCATCGGGCTGAGTCTCACAAAAACCCTACCCGCCTCTCTCAAGCGTGAAAATGAATGAATGAATCCACATAGGGATTAGGTACCGGTACCAGTAAGTGTGGTACCGGTACCATTGCCTACGCAACTGCTCCTCTTCATTGTAGCACTACCGGGGTCTTCTACGCCCTGCAAGCTGTCATCAACAGCTATGATTCACATTTTTCTCCGAATCAAACCCCTACAAAAAATGTGCACTGACCTCAAAACTCTAAGACACGATAAAAACACTAGAAAGGATCAAAGGCACCTTTTCTACACAAAATGAGAGCAAAAACATGAGTCGGGGACATTAAAATCCTAAATAAATGTTACACTTTTATGTATCCAATGTGGATCCTCGGGGTTTAAATAACAATTTTAAGCCTATGTGTGTGGACCCTCAGTGTCCACATAATGCTGGCAAAGGAGCTCCAAAATCCGATTTCTTTGTTTCTCCTATGGTGATCATAAGCAGCCTCTAGCAAGGCATTATGACCACTCAAATTATATGGATGTCAATAGCCCGACATAACCTAATCCATAATAAATGCCGAGGCCTTGGTCTACGATATCCTTAATCGAACACAAGACACGACTATGCCCCCTTTATAAAGTTCAACATGCAATTTTCTTAACTCCATATAAACTCCGATAATACAAGTGATATTAATAACCCTTTAGTAATTCATTTGAGCACACATGCCATTTCCGCCTGCATGTTGAGGGGCCCATAGATATCTCTCCTAAAGTAGGGAAAAATCCCTTTCATCCACTCACGTCCCTCTACATGATTTATTCAATGTCCAACTACAATATGTATTACCACCCTATTACAGATGATGTTGAACTGTGTCAAAACATAAAGCTCCTCATGTAAGGACCTATGGTGGTGTTAGGTCGAAGGATAAAAAGAAGACATTACTATGATGAGAAATACTTGTGACTTATAAACCATGTAGTATTCTCATGGTGGGTCGATTAAGTACAATGTTCACCAACATGTACTTATGAGCTAACTTAATATCATATATCCATGATTAGTAGAACATGATCATCAATCACACTCCATACTATTCTTAATTCATTATTGCTTCACCAATAATGAACGACTAGGGGTAATTCTAGAATAAGATTCATTTGAATGTTATAGTGGTTCTACTATCAAGTCACACACTCTGATGACCATGGGTGAAACTAACTATTCAGCAGAGTAACCTTCACCAAATTAGAAATGTAAGATGATAACGAAAATGCCTCTTTATTATTGAAATATGAAAGTGATAACAATTACACTATTGCCCTAGGGCACATCACTAACAATCTCCCACTTGCACTAGGGCCAATCTGACATGTATCTAATACCTATTAACCTAATGTGACTCTCATGCTTTGCTTATGGGAGTGGCTTAGTTAGTGGATCTGAAATGTTGTCATTAGTAGATACTCTGCATATCTTGACATTCCCCATCAACAATCCCAAATGATGGGAAAACGTCTAAGCATGTGTTCGATCTCCATGACGAGTTCCTTAACAGGCTATAGCCCCATTATTATTACAAAATAGGTCCACCGGGTTCGAGATACTAGGAACCAATTCAAGTCCAAAGGATGAACTTCTTTGATCCAAACACCTCCCAGTTGCCATGATATATCTAGTATACTCTTAGCCTCTATAGCAGAATCGACTACGCCGCCTTCGCTTGAACTTCTTTCCACTAATAGCACCTCCATTCAAAAAAAACAAAAAACCTGAATGTGATCTGAAATCATCTTTGTCATACTGGAAGCTAGCATTAGTGTAACCATTTACAACTAGCTCATCTTCCCTCCTCCATAAAGTAAGAATGTATCCTTAGATATTCTGAAGTACTTAAGGATATTCTTAATTATTGTCCAGTGACTTTCACCGAGATCTGATTGGTATCTACTAGTCATACGTAAGGCATATGACACATCTAGTCGAGTACACAACATAGCATACATGATAGATCCAATAGCAGAAGCATATGGAATCTTACTCATGCGATCTCACTTATCTTGCATCGATGGGCACTGAGTCTTGCTTAGACTAATTCCATGACACATAGGCAAAAATCTTCTCTAGGAGTTTTGCATACTGAACCTTATTCAGCATTTTGTCTATATATGTACTCACTTAGGCCAATCAATTCTTTTAGATCCGTCTTTATAGATCTTAATGTCAGAATATAGGCGGCTTCACTCAAGCCTTACGAGAAACAACCGCGAAATCTATGACTCTGACATTCCTCGTAAAGCTGGGATGTCATTTCCAATGAGTAGGATGTCATCAACGTAAAGCACTAGAAAAACTATCGTGCTCCCACTAACCTTCTTGTAAACATGAGGTTCATCTTCATTTTTGATAAAACCAAATACTTTAATTGCTTCATCAAAACGAAGATTCCAGCTTCGAGATGCCTGCTTCAATCCATAAATGGATCTCTAAAGCTTGCATACCTTTCCAACATTCTTAGGATTGACAAAACCCTCTGGTTGTGTCATGTACACATCCTCAAGCAATTTTCCTTTAAGAAATGCTGTTTTGACATCCATTTGCCATATTTCGTAATCGTAGTACATAGTTATGACTAATAGGATTTTAATATACTTAAGCATAGTCACTGGTGAAAAATTTTCATCATAGTCAACACCATGTGTTTGCTTGAAACCTTGCAACCAATCGCTTCAAGGTATGCACATACTTAACTGCGTCAATCTTTTTTGAGGACCCACTTGCACCCTATAGTCTTTAGACCACAAGTGGATGAATCAAGGTCCAAACTTGATTATCATACATGGATTGCATCTCGCATTTCACGGTTTCTAACCATCTATTTGAGTCCGACTAGATAGGCTCTCGTAGGATACGGGCTCATCATGATCCATGAGAATGGCATCATGATTGTCAGTTACAAGAAATCCATATCTCTCGGGATTCTGATGTATCCAACTAGACCTTCTTAGGTCTTGTGTTATTTGTGTAGGTTCAACAACATCTTGTGAACCCTATTGAGTTTCTGCCAACTGGGGCTCAATGCTTTGTGGTGCCCGAATTTCATCGTCGACCTTACTCCACTAGTTCTTTTGGATATGTGCCTTTAAAAAAGATATACTGGAAAGCAACAAACACTAGGTCCTCTAAACTATCAGAGAAATAGTATCCTTGTTTCTTTTAGAATACCACAAAGGCATTTATCTGATTTAGGTGCTAATTTATCATAAATCTAACGCTTCACATAAGCTTCATAGCCCCAAATTTTAAGAAAATACAAATTGGGAAGCTTCCCAATCCATATCTCATGGTGCCTTTGAACTCGACTTTAGATGGAATGCGCTGAGTAGAAATGCAAAGAAGCTTAAGGCATACCCCAAAAGGATATTGGAAGATCTGATTGACTCATCATTGATCGAACCATATCTAATAAGGTTCTATTTCTCTATTATGAAACACCATTCCATTGGGGTGTTCGTGGTGGAGTCAATTGTCAAACTATTCCCACACCTTTAAGATAGTCATCAAATTCTCGCTTAGGTATTCACTTCGATCTCGCTCAAAGAGCTTTAATACTTTTATCAGTTGGTTTGTACCTCATTCTCAATGCTTTGAACTTTGAAAGACTCATCCTTATGTTTCATCAGATAGACATAACCATATCTACTATAATCATCTATAAAGGTAATGAAGTATTAATAGCCTCATCTGGTAGGAGAACTTATCGGCCCACATACATTGTTGTGTATAAGGCCTAATAAGTCATCAACCCTTTCACTATGACCTGTAAAGGGTGCTTTTTGTCATTTTTCCTAGCAAACCAGATTCACATACTTCATAAGATTCAAAATCGAATGAATGTAAAAGTCCACCTTGATGGAGCTTGGAAATACGTTTCTCGTTTATATGGCCTAAACGATAGTGCCAAAGATAGGTTGTGTTTAAATCATTAGATCTAAACCTTTTGGTATTAATGTTAAGATGGACTTTGCATTTGGATTGTCATGGTTTAGGATATAGAGATCATTTGATAAGTGAGCATCCCCGTAAAAGATATCACCGTCATAATGGAGCAAGTATTGTTTTAATAATAAAAGAGAATCCAACTATGTCCAAACAAGAATGGAAATAATATTCTACTCATAGCAGAACATAATAACAATTATCTAATTCCAAACTAGTCCCGAAGGTAACAATAAATAATAAGTTCCTACAAATTTAAAGCAAAGAATCGGTTGCTTCCATTACCTACCGCCTTTTACCAATGATCTACTATTTTAAGACCGCATTATTTACACAAATGAGATCTCACAACCTAGATCCAATACTTATGAAACGGAAGTATATAAATTGACTTCTATTACATAAATACCTGAATAGGTAGTCTCTCCACCCTTCTCCTCTTTAGATCTTCCAAATAGAGCTTGCAATTCCTTCTACAATGATTCGACTCATGATTCAGGCACACTGGGGTGGTGATCCTAATCAACAAAATTTATAATGAAATTCTCCCACGTCAGAAATGCTTACTGCAGCATAAAGGGTCTGTAGTGGTCGAACACGTGATGGGTTTTCGCATTAAATGATTCGAAAGAATAAAAAAAAAAAAAAAAAAAAAAAAAAAAAAAAAATGGTGAATTAAATTGATTTTAAGGTAAGTATAAAAACAATGGGTCAGTGGTTCGGACACTAAAAATAAATGAAATAAAATGTAAAATAGAACTCCTCACATCACACCGAGTTTAAGATCCTAGCAACCAAGAGGTCCCTGTTAATTTCTCACATTGGGGAGGATGACATATAGTCATCTCCCGAACTGGATCTTCATTTGGCATTAAAACCTAAACCCTAATAATTTTCCTTTTGATAGAAAGCATTTATTTAACATTTATGGTTCCCAGACAGTGAAAATCTATCTTGACTCATCCTACAATGATTCAAAGGGTAACTAATGAGTCTCAACGATCTAAAAAATAAGAATCCACTCAACCCTAAAAGAGCCACTGGGCATTTATCAAAGAGGATGCACTTACGTGAAACATAACCCTTAACCTACTTTCTGGCTCAGAAGAGCAATCTAATGGATACTTCAGTGTATCTAAAGCCAAGAATACACTGAACCTAAAAGCTTGCCAAGTATTGGCCAAAGAAAGTACATCAAAAAAGCTTTTAAACCTAGAGTTAGAAATTTGGGAACCAAAGCCAAAAAACTGGTCACAAGGAAAAACAGGGGAACCACCAAGAATACAGATCCTTCCCAAGAGCCTTTACTTCAAGAAGGAAGTGGTTTTAGCCACTCATCCTCCAAGTTGTCATCCTGAGGTGTTTAAGTAACCAAGAAAGGGAGAGAAAGAGGAGAGAGAAGAGAGGAACCGGAAACAAAGCCGCCGCATCGAAAGATTAAAGCTAGTTAGGGGTTACAAAATCCACGGGGCTTATATAGGCCACCCAAAGTGTGAAAATACAAGAAAGCCTAAAATATTGGCCTATACAAGGACAAGGAGGTAATACACCAAAACGGGTCTTGGCATTAATTACACAAAATTGACAGGCAAAAAATTTCATATGCAGAGATTTTCGCGAGGTAAGGAAAATTTCGTTTAGTTTAGCGAAAATTCGCTTAGCCTGAAGTAAAATTGCACGTAGATACGAATCACAAATTTTCTCTATGCACGTTGAATTTCGCTGACCTTAATAAATTTCAAAGCAAATTTAGCCAGTTACTTTTCTCTAGAGATAGCTTAACCGAGGAATTTGGTACGTTGATTTTCGCGCATATAGCGAATTCTCGCTAGCCTATTTAAATTTCTCAATTTCGCTAGATTAAAATTTCAAGTAATCCCAGCCGAAATTTTCTGAATCATAGCGAAATTTCCGAAATTGCCTTTTCACCGCTTGCCTACTACACTCCCTATCGTATCCTCCAACTTCACTTTGCCTTCATTTCATCACTGAATTTTGATATGTTGATGGATGGAAATAGTTTCAATCTTCATGGTTAAACACATCTCGATATCAAATTCGACTTTAATGGACGCAGGTACAATGTAAAACTCGCAAAATAACAAAAATAACCCTAAATGGCATAAGTGTATACTTAAGTGGACATGAACACCTCAATTGGTTTAATCGATAATGATTAGTGCGTTAAAAGCACTCAAACCTATCTCTAATAGACTCAAAATAGCACTGGGGCACTAATCACACCTCTAACCGACTGAGCAATTCCTTAGCAATGCTAAAAATAATAATGTGATGGCCAGTGTTTTTACAAAAGTGTGTATGTGGTTCAAAAGTGTATGTACGTAAGCCTTACCTTTAGCATGAATTTACACCTCAGATGAAACCGACATGAGAGAACATAAACCATACAAGAACAAGTTTTAGGGCAATGCCAATTTCAAGGAAATCAACCTGAATTTCCACCAAAATCTAATTGTTCCTAGTATAACCAGCTTGAGCCAATAAGATGCAAAGTTATTCCCTCCCCCCAACCTAGCTACTGCCATGGCCTTAAACTGTTGACCAACCTAAATAGGACTAGTTACACTCTTATTTTCCGATTGCAACGTGGTGCAATACTAAAACTCGACTTCACCAAGTCCGTAACGGGTCCACCGATGACTCCCAACCAATTAAGGTTTAGTGGCATCAAGCCAAAAGGATCACTTCACCACAAACTCGCAGTTTCACCCCGACTAATGACTTCGAGAATTACACCCTACACACGCTTAAACTTCCACTATCCACCCGTAGAACGTAATATTAAAGTCGATGACCCCAACCAATCAAGGTTTAGGCATCGGGCTTAAAGGCTTTTCTACATATACCTTCGATCTGTTCGTTTCAAGGCAAAGCGTCACTTCACTTTTATTTTTCCTTTTTTTCTTTTTTTTGCTCTTTTCCTTTAAGACTTCATCGGGTCTTCAAACACGGTAACACAAACCTATTACGTATCACAACAAATTCAAGGCCGGCTTTGCAAAGTGGAAAGATAAGTACAAAAAGCTAACCGGTTGGTACAATCCGTGTGCGTTGTCCGACTAGCAAAGGAATGTTCAAGGTCGAAAAAGGCCAAATCTCAATCAATCGAAAACTAAATCATGCATGGAATTGTTCTTAACATTAAGGTAACATACGACTTCAATTTTTCAACTAAAGGCAAGAGTAGAAACACAAAATATAGTCACAAACAGCAAACTTCAATTTTAACAATAAATCAGGTTCTACAGGCATGTGGAACCGATAAACTAAACAAAAAAAAATATGGAACATTATTTCTAACACAAAATATCCCTACATGGAAATGAGAAAGAGGACGGAGGGTACCTCAATCGGTGGCAGCAGAAGGATCATCCCCGTGCCGGGCAAATGAGATGTCATTGGGTGAAGTGGTCGATGTCACAGATCTACTAACACAAAGAAAACATACTAACCGATTATCGCGTACTTAACAAAAGGAACTTAAACAAGACTAAGCAATTAAATTAAAGAAACTGGTGGAGCTCATGGGAATGCTAAGGTCTAGGTGCTCCAAACCCAACTGAAGACCAACCAAATCACACCACATGCAATGTAAACACAGGTCTTTGATGGGCAGGCAGAGGGCTTCGTACAAAGGCTACTAATTTCAATGCTTCGGGCTACGCGCTGATGTGGCTTCTGTGGCGGTGCCGAGGGGTGAATTGTGCCGCCAGGAATTAAAGGTTAGCAGGTATACACCATGGTATACGCTACGGTGGCTCGGTAACGGGCTTCTTTCGGGCTCTTCCCTCATTCCTTTCCATTACTTTCCTCACTTAACAAGGGAAGAATTTCTTCTTCTTTTTTACATGGCCCATATTCTACACATAATTGTGGGGCATCCTGTAGTTCCTTAGGAGGATCCTTTGCTGGTTCTTCTTTCAATTCCTCCTGAAGCTGCAATTGAGCTTGTTCACCCACAATGTCGCCAAGCACTTTCCCAGATTCTCCTCCTCTCGATGAACAACCATCGTGAGCTTTTGAGATGGATTCCTGCAGGATGTCCAATTTTTACCACGCTGAACCCATCCACTCCCTTTGTCAGGAGCTCTACTGCCTCAATTTCCTATTAACAACATCCGCATCTTATTATCCTCTATGAAATTGTCCACTTGTTCGCTTCTAAATTCAGGATGGCTTGTTTCAACAGTGATGCGGTGGTGGTTGTTGCCAGAAGTGGGCATAATATGGATGTCTGTGGATGCATATTGCGGGAGGTCTCTGCCCTATGAGGAATTGCGCGATTCCCCTAACTATGGTCAGAAGTACTACCATATGGTGAACTCATCCATTTGTTTCTATAGTCCCCATGGACATGTGTTTCCAGTGGTTACCCTCCATAAGGTACCACCGTATTGCTCTCCTCTTCCATTTGCTTAAATTTAAGTTCCTTAATTCCTAAAGTAGCCTCGCCTTCTGTGCTTAATCCATCGAACGATTCTCGCAAAGAAAGATCCCTGGGAATGGATTCCCCAGGTGCCAAAATGTGGTCAGCAACATAAAAAAAAAAAAAAAAAAAAAAAAAAAACAAAGATCCCAAGAAGACTGATTTTTTTTATATTTTTTATTATTTTTTATTTTTTTATTATGAAAATAAAATAAAAAAATGACAATGAAATATAAAAGAAATTCACCAAAACTTGTGATGAGGATCACAGTGTTTCACAAATTGGCCAAATCCACTAAGGCACCATCCCTAAGAATCGGCGCCATTTGATTCGTACAGCAGGTGATCCGGAATCAACAAAATTTATACCTGTTCCTCCTACCGCTAGAGCTGGTTAATGCGAAGATAAAGGGTTCAGTGTCGAACACGTGGACGGGTTTTCTGCACAAATGATCAGTGAAGTAAAAATGGTGAATTAAATTCGATTTTAAGGTGGTGATAAAACAATGGTCGGGTGGTTCGACACCGAAAATAACTGAAATAAATGTAAAATAGAACTCGCTATCACACCGAGTTTAAGATCCTAGCACCAAGAGGTCCCCGGTTAATTTCTCAAGGCTGGGAGGATGACATATAGTCATTCTCCCGAACCAGACTTTCATTTGGCATTAAAAACCTAAACCCTAATAATTTTCCTTTGATAGAAAGCATTTATTTAATATTTATGGTTCCCACAAGAAAATCTATCTTGACTCATCCTACAATGATTCAGAAGGGTAATTACTAATGAGTCTCAATGGATCTAAAAATAAGAATCCACCGAACCCTAAAAGCATATCACTGCCATTTATCAAAGAGGATGCACTTACAGTGAAAACATAACCCCTTAACCTACTTTCAGTGGCTCGTAAAGAGCAACTAATGGATATCAGTGTATCTAAAGTTAAGAATACACTGAACCTAAAAGTTTGCCAAGTATTGCCAAAGAAAGTACATCAAAAAGCTTTAAACCTAGAGTTAGAAATTAAACCAAATGTAAAAATCACGCGTGAAAAACAAACCACCACAATTGCGCATCCTTCCCCAAAGAGGCCTTACTCAAGAAGGAAGGGTTTTAGTTTCACTCATCCTCCAAGTCGCCATCTCGAGGGTGTTTCGCAACCAAGAAAAGGGAGAGAGAGGAGAGAGAAGAGAGGAAACTGAAACAAAAGTCACGCATCGAAAGATTAAAGTTAGCTAGTAGTTACAAAATCACGGGGCTTATAGCCACCAAAGTGTGCAGTAAATACAAGAAAGCCTAAAATATCGCTCATAAAGTGTGACAAGGAGGTAATACACCAAAACGGGTCGCTTTTAAGACACTACACAAAATCGACAAGGGCAGAATTTCGCAGGCAGGAGAATTTCGCTAGGTTAGCGGGAAATTCTACTACTCATCCTCCAAGTTGTCATCCTCGAGGGTACTGGGCAACCAAGAAAGTGGAGAGAAAGAGGAGAGAGAAGAGAGGAAACTGAAACAAAAAGTCGCTGCGCATCGGGGGAAGATTACTAAAGTTAATAGGTTACAAATCATGGGGCTTATATAGGCCACCCAAAGTAGGAAAATACAAGAAAGCCTAAAATATTGGCTCATAAAGGGACAAGGAGGCACACACCAAACGGGTCGTTTGGCACACTACACACAAAATTGACAAAGGTGAATTCTCGCTTATGCAGAGAATTTCGCTTAGGTAGGCGTGTACCTCACAAATTCTAGCTTAAATCGCATTAGAGATAGCTAACACAAATTTCGCTATGCACAAGGAATTTTCGCTACCAGCCGAAATTCGCTAGTTGTAGCGTACCCCTAGCTTGGCTTCAGCGAAATATTTTAGATAAATAAACTAAAGAATTCCCGCTAGCACGCTGATTTTACTATATAGCTGTAATTTCGCTAGCCTAGCGAAATTTCATTTTACAGGATTGCAAAATTTGGCTATGGTCAGCGAATTTTCAAGAATCCCAACGAAATTTTCGCAATCAAAGCGAAATTCTCGAATTGTCGTTCTTCATCGCTTGGCTCTTAATGCACTTTACCAGATCTTAACCACTTTATTCTCATTTCCATCATCGAATTTTGATATGTCAGATATCGGAATAGTTTCCACCTTCACGTTCAACACATCTCGATATCAAATTCGACTTAATGGACTAGGCACAATAAAAACCCAGGTAAATAATCCAAAATAACTCAAAATTAAGATAAGTGATAATAAGTGACATGAACACCTCTAATTGATTAACATTAGGTGCAAAAAAGCACTCAAAACCTGATCCTATCAGTAGCTCAAAAACAGCACTGGGCACTAATCAGCTCATCAGAAAAGCATTGCCATTCCTTTGGTTCCTTAGCCTTAGGATCCTTAGTTTTAGGCTTTTTCCTTAGCATCGATCAGGGCTCGGGCTTTTGCTATCCCTGGGCCTCGATTCTCGTTACCCATTTCCCCTTCGTACTTACCCTTTTGAATCACTTGCAACACACTAAGAGGTCTTACTGTTATGTTCAATAGTCTTGGAAGCATATCGTGCAGCTAGGGAAATCTCATTTTCTCCATGTTATGCATATCAGAGTTCATAACAAACCATCATAAGAATCAGCAGAGCCTGAGAATGATATCGCGGGCCAATTCAGCCAATCAAGCAGTAATTGCTTTCTCAAGATGATCTAGGTAGCCTTCATTTTTATGAGGGCTGATGAGTCAACCAACTATTTTCAGAGGAAAGTAATGCCTTTATGGTGGCAAACCTCTCAATGCGGGCCATCTCTTGGAACATTTCCTTAAGACAGGCTATCATGGTAAATGTCTCCATATCAACCATCTACTATTGAAGCTCAGATTCCATGGTGGCAATCATGAGGCATTTAACATCGACTGAATCATTTTGATGCTTAATATAAGTATCCCTTTGAGCCTTAGGGAGTGATTGGTTTCAGGTTCTTAAAGGATAGGTTCATTCAAAGACATACAACTTCCTTTTCTTTGTATGAGTGACGATTCTCAAGTTTCTATTCCAAATATGATCGCTTGGTCCCATTGAGTTTGTCTTTCAAAGAATTAATCACAAGGACACATTGGTGTGTTGTTTGTTGCCATTATCTACAAGTCATATGCAAAGTATTTTAGAATTTAAATAATTAAATATGCAAGGCATAAAATACTCCCACTAAATATTACCAAATAGTTAACCATCTTGTTTTAATTGGATAATCTCAATATTTGAGACTTTAGTGGCCCAAGACCCATACTTCACCAAACTCTAAGTAAGCTTTGGCTTATCACCCAAAGTTTGGTTATTTAGGTAGGTAACCAATTACCACGAATCAAATGCAATTCCCTTTGATTCCTAGTGGGACTCGATAATCACATGTCAGGCAAATCCACGCCTCTAGGTCCAAAACTATTTTGATAACCTTGTTAAGTCCACCAAACTCATACATATGGATATCAATATTATCCATCATCCCCACTTGGTGATGGATTACATACTCTGCTTTGGCATGACCCATGTAGTCAATCGGAGCTCTTGACAAGCGTGGAAATTATATGCATTTATGATTTAATTTCTAGAGAGGGATTTCATTTATATTTTAATCCTACCATTTGAACTAAAATTCATTCATCATACTATCTAATATCACATGCATATAATAATGACATAAATTAAAAACATGTCATAGCATGAGCCAAACCAGATTGATCTTCATAAGCCATGAAAATCTCAAAGTGTCAATCATGTGTAAAAAACTCCAACTCCATGGATTTGCCCTAATCGAATGGTCTCCACCATCGAATCGTAGTTTAAGAAGACCGCAACCTCACGCCTTTGTGATTTTGAGTGATCTTTATCCTTGAGCATCTATTCTTCTTTACAACTTGTATTTATACTATACAACTTATAAATAAATTACAAGAAATAAAAACGACATGCATTTCGTATTTAAATTACATATCCCAACAATGCTTAAAAATTAAAAACGACATGCAGGCCATATTTAAATTACATATCCCAAAATAAAAAAATAAAAAATATTTAAATTAAAACATCCACATTCACATTGGTCTAAGGGTCATGTTATGCACAATACATAATTTTCACAAAATATACAATAATTATAATATCTCAATAATTTATGTGTAGTTCATTAAATCGTAAATTCATTATTAATAATAATACGATCATGCAATTATGGTATGTGTATCATAATACAAAAATAATTAAATATCCTAAATATTCAATTGATAAACCTTTAAAGTTCATTATTATTAACAATATTAAATGTATTGTGCTAAGTGAAACCTCCTCATGGTCTAGGGGCAGCGCCCCCGAAAAAAAAAAATGGTCGACTGATAAAATTTTTTATTTTTTATTTTCTGGCATAACCGTAAAAAAATTCTTTCATTCGTTAATACTAATCTGTTCAATTTGTATGGAAGAGATTACATAACCATGGCTGACTACCAATAATCACATATAAAGTTAGTCATATTACATCAGATGGATAATCCGATACCCTACAAAACTTGAGATCCTATTAATCAAATTAACACCATTTCTCCTAGTACCATCGCCTTTATGATCAGGGAATTAATCACTTTTACAGAACCATATATGTCTGTATGTACGACTCATGCATAAAGACACATCTTTTAATGAACTACACAAACTTAGTGCATCATCTATGCATAAAGATATGATTTTTAATGAATACACTTTATTTATATGCATCATAAATGCAAAAGGTACAATCTTTAACATATTAGATGAATTCATGCCATTAATTGGTACATGCATAGAAAATAAAGAAACCATACTGATCAGGGTTACAAGTGGCTCTGACACTATTATTAGGTTTCTAATGGTGATTAAGCATACATGCACAACGGAAAAATTTAAAAATTTCGCCTTTATCTAACTCGACCAAGGATCCTTGTGATCCGATAAGATGATTCAGGGATGGAAGAATACCTTATTCTCACTGGAAGATCCTTGTTCTGTAGCCTCATGTAAAAGGCCAAACCTCCTTGTCGAATCGAAGGCGCAGGGGATCACTCCGCTCTACAACTATCCACAAGAATGCTTCTCTGAAATCGAGAGAGAAATGAGGTAAGCAAGACTGCTGAGTATCTCAACCCTAGCCACTTCTCTCAAGAGGAAATGGTGAAATGAATCCAGAGGGATCCCTTGGGTTTAAATACCAATTTTAAGCTTAAGGGTTGGTTTCTGGCTCATTCTAGGTGTGTGACCCTATAGGTCCACATATCGTCAAGTAAAGTGGGCCTCAAAACCCATTTTCGAGCCTCGCCAAAGGGATCAAGGCTGCCCCCAGTAAGACATTATGATCACCCAAATTAACTGATGTCAGATATCCGACATAACCTAATCCATAAAAATGTCATAGTCCCTTTGTCTCATGATATCCTAATTGAACACAAGGCATGGACTATGTCTCCCTTGTAAAGTTCAATCATGCGATTTTCTAGACCTCCATGTAAATTGATAATACAAATGACATTAATAACCCTTATTATTTCATTTGAGCATGTGCATGCAATTTCCAGTCTCACATGTCGAGGGGCCCACATATATCTCTCTAAAAGGAGGGACATTTCACCCACTCACATCCCTCTATATGATTTATTCTAAGTCCAACTATAGTCTGTATTACCAACCTATTACAGATGATGTTGAATTGTGTCAGAACATAAAGCTCCTCATGTAGGGACCTATGGCGGTGTTAGGTCGAAGGACAAAAGAAGATTATTTATGATGAGAAGTACTTCAGGATTCTATAATCCATGTATTATTATCATGGTGGGTCGATCCAATACAATGTTCACTAACATGTACTTATGAGATGACTTAATATCCTATATCCATGTGATGAGTGTAAAACTCATCTCTTTTTTGAGTTCATTTCACACACTATTTTGAGCATTTTATATCCATATTCACGCAAAACTCATAAAATTTCTTCTAGGATTTTTGATGAAAAGAAAGTGATTTGGCAAGAATGATAATATATATATATATATATATATATATATATATATATAAGAAGAGTCAACTGTGTTCTATAGCGCGCCATCGAGAAGTGATAGAATTTGTGTACCATATGGAACATTAGATGGTTCAAAATTCTACCATGGTTGTATTCTTCATTCAAAGATCTTTCCAACGACACCCCACACGCCTAAATCCGAGTTCAAACAAAGAAGTTATGTCATCGACAAGTTGAAGAAGAAAACAAGTCGCTAAGCAGATTTTGTTGCGACAAAGGCAGCAACAAAACTTTGTTGCGACAAGCCCAGATTTTGTCATGACAAAGGCAACAACAAAACTTTGTCGCAACACAATTGTCAATGTCACAACATAATTGTCAATGTCGCAACATAACTATTCCAGTAAACACACATAAGATTGTGGCGACATAGAATGGATAAAATGACAGACCTTGTAGGAAAAATTGTTAAAGTGCCAAAGAAAGATCTGGTTTATGACAAGAGGGAAAATTTGTCGGCTGCATCAAATATGTCAAGAAACAAATATCAAGCCGCTAAAGACTATTACGTCGCGAATAAAGACCTACAACAAAGAATTAAAACCCTGTCGCAACAACACTTTCGGGTCGCGACCGAGAATGCAATATGGGCCAGAATTTTGGGGATTCATAATGTAACCTCGAATTTAAGGCCCAAACTTCTGGGGCTTTATAAATAGAAACAATTGAGGAAAGCAAGGCAGTCGGTCGGCGAAAAAACCAAAGCATCTAGGAAGCTGAGGACTCTTTTGTATTATATTTTTCTTTTTTTTGTAGATTAGATTTAGCGTAGGATTTCAATTTATTTACTGGACTTGAAACAATGAATTGTTCAAAAGTTTCAAAGTTGAGCTAAATTGTTGGAGATCAATTCCTACTACTGCTTAATCTAATGAAGTCTAGATAAGTCAATTCATTTCCTTTCATTTTTTACGCTGCATCGGGAAATTTCCCCGATCACTATGTCGTTGTTCACTGCGGTTCGCCTGGGAAACACAACTTCCACTGGGAAAGATCTGATATTAGTTGAGGGGCCTCTGCACAATTAGAAAGAGATTTCTGGATTGAGAATTTTGAGTTTATTCAATGGTGTTGTTCATGAAGTGAATTGTTCCACATTAGTAACTTATACCCAATTAAGGACTGTTGTCAATGCTCTAATTTCCAGGAGGCCCTCCGAGTGACACAGAGTCGAGATTCATGAGGAGCATGGATGCATTACTTAGGGTATAAAGTGACTAATATTGAAGAACTAATGAGCTCTAAAAGATTACTTAGATAACCATCAATTTACCCATGGTTTGAGATTTAGCTGAGGATCTCACTCTAACCAATTGTAGATTTCTCCTCGTCTGAGGAATGATCTCGATCCCGTGTTAGCTTAGATCTAATCAAGGAAAGAGAAAACACTTAAGATCTCAAGGATGAGACATCATTCGCCTTGTAGAAATCACAATGACCCCTGCCTTGGGAAGCAAGAACTGGCAAGCCATAAGAAACGGGTATGAAGCATTGAAAAGAAAATACCTGTGATCTTATAAAGAATATTTGATTACAAGTAATTGGTTAACATGACTCTCTAATCAGTGAAATGTATGGTTAAGGGAGAAATCCAAACTATACTACCTTTCCTCTTTGACAAATTCAAATTCCAATTCATGATAGAATAGAATTAGATTATATTACAGGAATTGATAATTTCACAAATGCAAGAAAATCCCAGTTGTCTACTTCCGGAAGAATAATCCGGTTCAAATTCACTTTAGGTCTAGGATTTTAAATTTTCTTATTATAGATGTAGAAATTTAGATATTAGAATTCTAGTTAGGTTATCGAAAATTTTATGAAATGGAAGTTCAAGAGTGTGAAATCGAGTAGTTAGGTAGCTTGAACTTTAAATTCTTTTTATCTCCGTGGGGAATGATATCCCACTTATGTGTCCACTTGATTACTTCAGACGACCTATGCACTTGCAGCATGATGACCAAACTAAATCTTTAATGAATTCATTGACAAATTCATTTTTATTATGAGCATACAAGTTCTATTTTGTCTAAACAAGTTTTTGGTGCCTTTACTGGGGATTAGGTACCCTGTGTAAGAGAGCAGACTGACTCATATAAGAATTGGTCAACACACTCATGAATGGGGGTGAGGTTGGCAATACTTTTCATTTCAGTTTTTTAGTACTCTACTTTTATTTCAAATCAGTTTTGAGTATTTACTATCTACTCCTCAATATTTTCACATATATTATATCACGTCTTAATTCACTATCGTCTCCATCTAATAATGAATCCACTGGTGACAATTTAGAATATTATTCCATTTGAAGTTTAGGGTTCTACTATCAAATCACACACCTGATGACCATAAGTGGAATCAACTATTCATGGAGTAAATCACCAAATTAGAAACATAAGATAATAATGAAAATGCCTCTTTATTATTGAAATATGAAAGTAATAACAATTACACTATCGCCTCAGCAACATCACCAATAAAGGTGACTAACAGGTAATGTCTCGACATCAAAGCAAGACTATAAGAGCAGAAATTAGCAATGTTGCGACATCGCCACGACATCAGCCAAGGTTTGAACACTGGAGATCTAAACATCCAATGCCATGACATCGGATCAATGATATCGGAACATTAGACCAAAGCAGCCAAGGTGGTGAGACCAACTCAATGTCATGACATCGGACTAGCAATGTTTCTACATCAACCACAACATTGACAGAGGGCTTCAAAACATCAATATTCAATGTCGCGCATCACAACCATGTCGCGACATGAGCTTAAGGTGGTCAAGATGAACTTAATTGACCAATGTCGTGTGGACCCAGTTAGGTAATTGCTATGACATCACCTAAAATGATCGAATGTGTCCAAGTATCGCTAAGATTATACGACATCAAAGTTTAGTCATAATGAGCCAATGTCACGACACTAGAGTTAACCCATGACATAGCAGTTTCGATGTCGCGATGATGTCGCAACATCGCCATGATAGCAGTGGAGCAGGATTTTTCGTGCTTTCAAACTAAATAATCATGGCTCGCTTAGTGGCTCAAGACCCAAGCTTATAAATAGAAGCTCCTAGGGAGTAGTGCACAGCTTCTAGCTGCTTTTCATCAAGTTTTAGTGCTTTTTGGGAGAGCTAAAGTCTCATTGTATATAATTTTATTTTTATTTTTCTTTGTATTTTTTATTTTTTAGCTTGTTTCGATTTAGTTTTCTTATTGTGAGTGCTGGATTTGAATCGATTTCGAGCTGGAATAATGTATTTCAAGCTTCTATTTCTTTATGAAATTCAATGGAATTTGGGAATTTTTTTGGAATTCATTTATCTTCAGTTTTGATTACAATCTCAATGAATTTGTTTGATCAACTAGTCATTGTCAGATCCCGATTTAAAGCAACTCCCTTCGGGAAGAATCTGCTGATTATCGATTGTAATATTTTGAATATGCTTGCAGAAAACTGAGTGATTGAACTCGGTATTACTCCTGCAGAACTCGGCTTCCAATATTAGTGGTTTGGTACCAAAGAGTTGTATCATTGCTCGATTTCTGTGGAATCCCTTTAAGTGACACAGACGACTACCCGAGAGCAAAAGAGAGTAGTCACTTAGAGTAAATTAGCACCTGATATTATTTGAACTATGCACTTTTAGGATTACTTTGATATATCACTATGATGATTTAACCTCTGAGTGTCCAAGGTTCCCTCCTAGGTGACGTAGGGAGTGTGTTCCAGGCATATGTCTCCAATTTCCATTTAATCTAGTAGCTTTAATTTCAGAGGTTTCACTCGCTGAGAGGAATAATCTCAACCATGTGTTATTAGAGATTCTAATCAAGGGGAGAGGGAATTATTGTCTAATTGATGGTTGAGATACCAATTATTTTGGAGAGGGCTTGCGTTATTCTATCTATGGGGGCGAGCAATTTCTAGTCCTAAGAGATGACTGTGAAGTACTGTAAAGGAAAAACAGTCATATTTTAAAAGATGATCAATTCATACAAGTAGCTCTTTAGACCCATTGTCTAGAGATAGAAGTGTGGTAAGGTGGAGAGTGAAATGTGTGGTGTTAGGAGAAATCCATTGCTATACTAATTCTTCTTAGACAATCTCCAAGGTTCATATCTCATACTTTATATTTTATTTGAACTTGCAAAGGATGGTCACAACACCGCTTTCATTCCAAAGTTATTTCAACTAAAGAACTTACTTAGAAGTTAAATCTATCCTGAAATTCGAAGTTCAAATAGTGAGGATCTTGAGGAGGGAGAAGCACTTTAAATTTTCTAATCAATTCTCGTGGGAATGATATCTGGACTTAAAAATCCACTTTATTACTTGTATGACTTGTGCACTTTCAGTGATTTAGATCAAAACAAATTTAAATTGAAAATTATTACCTAAACAGTAGAAAACGGATTTTATATATATTCAGTCAAACAAGTTTTTGGCATGATTGTTGGGGATTGAATAATTTTTGGTTGTTATGCTATAACTCAGTCAGTTTTTGGTCTATGTTGATAGAATCAAAGTCAGAAAATCAAGTTTTACGTTGCCGAGGATTGAAATGAAAGTAAAGTTTAAAGATCAATATTCTTACCAAATAGGAACTTGCTAGTTCGACGTTTTTCTTTTAACTTTTATCAACAATTTTCAAATTAGTTTATTACGTGAGCTAAATTTAGCTACCGATCTATTTGTTAAATATCATAATATATTTATGTTATCTATTGATCTTACTTGATCTCAATGTATTTCCATTTCAGGAATCTATCACATGCATAGAAAACCAGAAGCAAAACTGCTGGCACTGGACACTGAATTAGAGACGACACTGAGAAATCTGAAGAAAGTAAGAAGTGTTGAATTAGTAGTCATGGTAAAGCAACAAGAAACACAATAGAACATCCCAACTTTGGAAATTAAGAAACCTCAGAGACAGAGGACGATGGAAGATTTCTAGAGACCAGTCATCAGAGATGAATATTCCGCTGTGAGGTAGCCTTCCATAGAGGCCAACAACTTTGAGTTGAAGCCAGCTCTTATCATAATGGTGTAAAGAACACAAGATAATCGTCGTCTTAGCGGCGACCCCAATGAGCATAATGCAGATTTCTGAAGAATGCCAATGATGACCTCCACCAAACACTTATAAATTTAGTCGCACAATTACCAAAGGGTTATTATATAACTCTAAAATCGCACCATAAAACCCGTTTTGAGACCAAAATCTCTAGAGTTAATCATTTTCACTTTGGTAACAGATAATGCAAGTGCAGTCGTGCCCACAAGTAATAAAATGGATATAAGTCCGCATATATCGATCCTAATGCAGATCTCAAGAATTTTAAATCAACTACCCCGACTACTCAAGCTTAGTACTATTTGGAATTATGAAGTATATTGAATCCACTAAGAAGGTGAAATTATACTAACACGAGTAAAGTAAATGAGTTAACAAATAACCGAATATAAAGTAATAAAGAATAAAAGAATAGTTAAGAAAACAAATGGACATCGAATAATTATCTTTCGTGAGAACACATCAAGTATAATCGCTATAGTGAAGTACCAATTCAGAGTTAATACTGATAAAACTTCTCAATATTTCAGTTTTAAAATCATTCATGCTTAGCAAGAAAGCCGATCTCTCCACATCGACATTTCATTATCTAATTTTTTCCGATTCTTTTGAAGACAGGGATGAGATAACTACTTAAAAGGGATTTCCTTAATCCGTATTTTTCTTTCGCAATACTATACCATTTTATGGACTGTAAACCCAAATCCTGCTATCTACAAGCATGATATACAACTTCCAGATGCTCTTCCTCAAAATTAGAATAGATCACCCTCTCCTTGATTAGATCTCGCTAACACTGATCGGGCCTCACTATTCAATCGAGGTGAACTCTTCATTGCTTAAATTGATAACTCATTCAACTCTTTCTTGATTTCAAGTGAGAAGAGATTTATCGAAGTAAACTTGCAAAGCTCATTAGATCTCAAATAGAAGGTTAATATACCTTCAAACAATTGTTCATAACTCTCAGGACCGCCTTCTTCGTGTCAACAATTGTGAGGGCCTCCTTGAAATCGAGCAATGAGACAAATCTTATAACTGCATAAGAAACTGATATTCGATCAAAAACAAGAAACCCAACACCGTAAGTAAATTCAAACTGAACAGAGCCGCTGAAACGACTATAGGAAAGATAATTTCAAATTATAAAGACCACTTAATGGTGCCGGATTCTCACTATCGAATTACACGCTACAACATTCCTCCGATCATAAGAATAATCGCAATTCGAACTCGAAGAGTTGAATTTTAAATTTGTCCTAACTTCCAACACCTGGTAGTAATTTGAAAAGAATAGAATTCTCGTGATTCACTCTTCTCGCCCTAAAATCGACAACACTTATCCGTAAAATAAAACGAAAATAAAACGATAAATCTAATATAATCTCTAACTATCAACATTGAAGAAAAGAAAAGAAAAGAAAAGAAAAACTAAAAGAAAATAAAGAAATGATACTTTCGCTTCCTGCATTCTCATCGTCACGCCCAAGTCGCGCTCCTCTTCCGGTAGCCGCGCATTTATAGGTTTCGCCTTGGGCCCGGTCCTGTAACGCATCTCTAGCCAGGATCCCGCGGATCGCCTGCCATCGCTCAAGTCGCGACTAGAACCGTCATGAGATCATCCATGTCGCGACATCAACTTATCTATGCAAATTAACCGTCGCTCGCGATGTCGCGACTTCACCCTTTGTCGTGACATTAACCCACGCCTTCTCGCAGCTTCAATGAGTTATTCCGATGTCGCGACATCAATCCTTTCATTTAGCGACATCAACTATACGGACTACAGCCCGAATCGATGTCTTCGATGTCGCTACCCTACCCTCGTCGCAACATCACTTTATGCCTTTCAGGCTTCAATAGGGTTCTCCTGATGTCGCGACATCGATGTCTTTGTCGCGACATCACCAAGTCTTCAGAGTTTTTAACCGAACGCTCATGATGTCCTCGACCTCAATCTCGCCGCGATGTTAGCCATGGCTCGCGTACTTTGAACCGTCGTCGAAAGTCGCGGACTCCTCGATCTCATGTCGCCAAGATCACTTCGCTCGAGGCTTTAACCGGGCCGCTGGTGTCGCGACATCATTCCTTGTCGCGGACATCGCCCAGTAACTTACAAGCTTCCACCGATTGCTCTTGGTGTCAAGACAACACCCTCACATACATCGCCTTACGGCTCTACAATCTTCACTTGATGGTTCCCGTCGCCGCTGACATCAATCCCTTTGTCGCGACATCAATTCATGCCTCGTGTGTTTCAACTGACGTACTGATGTCGCGACTTCAATCCCCTATCGCGACAACAACTTGAGTTACATCACCATCTCACCAATCCCACAGCAGTCGCTGCCAGCCCTTCCTCTGTCGCCACCCCATTCACTTCTTTCTGCGCCAGCGGTCGGCAACAAAGCTTCGCCATCGCTGACGTCGCAATTTCTTTCTCTTCATCCCGCAAAACGCCGCATTGTTTTATCGCTTTTACGATCGCTTCGCATCATTGTCGCATATCACCACCATGACCATGCCGCACCCCGGGTTCTTCTTCATTTTCCGTCGCTTCACTGAAGTTTCTTAACTCTTCGCCGCCAGTTTTCAAGTACGCCGCTGACCGAGTCATCGCCGCGAATCCTGATATGCATTTTGATTGCTACCAAAGCCTACCGACATCGTGCTCCTTATCTTTGTGCGCCCTTTCGTTTAACTTGCTTCACCTAATTATCTCATTAACACTCATCCACCTTCGCTTCTTTTCCTCGCAAATATTTATTCTTTTTCTTGAATTCCCCGCCATCTAACAATGGTTAGTTGTCCATATTCCTCGCGTACATAACCGCCTTGTTTAGATAAAATAGATTCAAAAATTTGATCAAAATAGATGACTTTCTAAGCTCATCAAACTCCCCTTAAACTTGGCACTCTATTGTCCTCAAGCAAATAAAAAGAAAGAATTGCTTTATTCGTGACAAAAAATAAAAAGAAAATTTTAAGGACATTTTTATGATTTGTTCTGCAGTAGCATTCAATATAATTGAAATACAAGGTATGCATTATTTTCTGTGCATCTAGCTTCAAGCCTAGCTCAAGGTCAGGTTTCACTTTATAGTATACAAAAACTAAATCATTAAATTGTTTACAAACAAAGATAATCAGTTTCCATCCTCGTTGGAAAAATAAATTGTTTTCCTTTCTCATCTTCATAATTATTTACTTAACTCCCTAGGTCCTGGGCGCTTTACTGCTTATTGCTTTTCCAAATTCCATAAAGCTTGTTATTCATATTGATCTCCACTAATGTAGTAATTTCATCCTTCAAGATCAATCGTGTCTGGGGCTTGTAATGTTAAAGCCTGGGTATGCGTATAGAGGAACTGGGTTTAGATTACCCCTGAACTTTTTTCTCTTTCACTCATCGCCTTTTCCTCAGTTTTAATAAACTCCCAAACTTCATTCGGGACACTGATTTCTTCTATTCAATCATATGCCCCATTTCTCATTTGTAATTCAATCGGGGAATTTCTTTGTTTGCCACCATTCGTGGATAAAGTGCAATGTTTTACCTTCTTAGGCTTTCTTACACCCTACGGTCCTTGCTAGTAACTCCATACCGCATGGCATAGGGTACCAGTGCTGAATAATCTCATGAACTTTAATAGTTGGCATAACAGGTCACAAGGTAAAATTCATCCTTTTTTTTTTTTTTTTTCTTACTGTATTTCTGCACCCTTTTCTTCATTTCTCCTTGAGTTCTTTCAAAACAACCTCCCCAAACCTGACTTCTTCCTCTTTTTTGTGCCTGGCACTCATGTGTTCTTACTGAAGATTGATTATTTTAGCGTTTGGGGTTTAAATTGGTTTATCTTTAGAAATAAGGTTTGATTTGTCAATTATGAATCAAGGTATATGCTTGAAAGATATAGGGTAGGATGGCTGGTAATGGCTCAAACTTTCCAAGAATGGCCGCATCATTTCTCACACAGACTGTGAATTTCAATAATCAATAATGTAACAAGTTCTAGAATTTGGGTCAGCATCGTTATTGACCATTAGGAGTTCCTTGGTTTAATTTTTGCTGATGAGTAGTTAAACTCTTTAGTATCCAACAGTTCATTGGACTCCACAGTCATACCACAATCTCAAAAATGTTTTGTTCCTTCAATTTCATTAGCTTTCTCTATTCTGACTCAACAGCTAAATTTGTCACTTTTACTTTGTGTTTCAATAAAATTGTATTCTAGCTGGCCCTTATTCTAGATTTCAATTATTTCTAATCTAACTGGCTTCATTCAATGCACCTCATGACATCTCAACAGCTTTTTTCCGGAACTAATTTTATTTTTATTTCCCAACTATATCACAAAGCAACACAACATTAAACAAACAAATTCAAAATAGCACACAATAAATTCAACCAAATTCTTATTTTATTTCGATTCAATCAATGGCTGATACAATTCAAATGGGATAAAGAGGGTAATGGCGTCAGCAGTGGAGAGGGTCTATTTTTTCTTTGAAATAGCCAGAGCAAAGATTTGGGATCTAGGTCTAGTACCGAATGAGCTGGGAATTCAGGAATTTTCAATTCTTCCTTTCTTCTCGGTTTCTCTCCATTTGTTCTTCAATGAAAACCCAATAGAGAGATCAACCTTGCTCAACTCCATCCCAGCCTCTTTCCCCAAACCATTCATTGTATTCTCCATTTCAGTCATGACCTTCTAAAAATTTGGAGAGATTACTGTTAATCGATCCAAATTTTCTAGCCATTCTTTCGCTTTATGGGATTCAAGATCCTTGCTTCGCTCTATCATCCGCCTTATTTTCAAAACTTTCCGTAGAGACTCAGATAGAACTTGAAGCCCTTGGATTCGCCTCCCCAAATTTAGCTTCTGCTATGTATCTCTTTTCTTTATCAATGTGAGGAGTTGAGAATCACGCCTCAAACTCGAATGTTATAAAAGCTTCATGACTTAGTTTGGAGTTTCAGAATAGACAGGATTCTTTCTTCATTCTTCTTAAACTCTTCCTCGCCGTCAAAATTTTTCTCATATGTCTTCCTTCGTCACTCTTCTCCCCACTCAGCCGTTTCTCTCTTGTAGCTCAACTGCGGCTCCTTTCCTTCCCTGCTTAGCCTCTTCCTCCCACCGCTGATCTCTTCTTTCAATTCTTTTTCTATAAATGCCTCTCCCGACTCCCTAGATTTCCAATTCTTTCCTCGTTTTCATCCATTCTCTCGCATGGCATCGAGAGCTTCCAAAGATCAAACCTGCTCTCAGGCTCCCCAGAGCTCTTTCCACGTTGGAAATCTCGCTCGCACGTATGAGAACCGCCAAGGGAATGTGAGAAGCCATCGGGGCCGCCTTCATCTCGCCTTCATTATCGCAAATGAAATCATCGTTGTCGTGAGTTTTCTCGGTTGCCTCTGCTCCTCGATCGAACCTCCGAGTCTCCTTTCGGGCTCCTTTTCCCATTCAAGTTTACTTTCACCAAAGACCCCCTTTCCGGGATTCGGTCCTAACAACTCCTGGTCGTAAGGAGCAGAAGCCCGGGTACTTCTTCTTCGATTCCCATATTCCTTCACCCCACCTTCAAACAGGACAAGTTGATTGTTGCTGGATGAGGAATAAACTCTCTTTTAGTCCCTTCATGATACCTCATGATAGAATTTTCAATGACAACTCCTACATTGATCTTGTACCCTTTTAGGATGGCATACAGCAACACAGCTTTTTGTTCTCTCACTGTGCAAACGTGTTTTGTTGGAACCAAAACAGAAGCCAGGAAGTAAAACCATACCTTCGCTTCCTCAATGAGGCTTCCCCTGTTCAATGTTCTTGGCCTTCTTCTTCTTGGTTTAGCTACACCTTACCATTAGTGAGCTTTCGGGCAATCTTTCCAAAAATCCGGCTTTTCTCCAAGTTTCTGAATTTGGAACCATGCTTGTGCACTACCGCCATGTGCCTACGATGGCCTTAGCTTCATATGAACCCTAATCCTAACACAAACCGCCCATCCTTCCTTCCTACCAAATTTGAATAAAACTCTTACTGAAGGTCAGATACCGATTTTTGGTGTGCGCAGAGACTCTCCCACCCTTTCTGCTCTATCATCTCCTTGAAAGGAGTAACAGAATTTTTGAATCTCCTCTCTGTGACAAACCCCTTGTTAGCATAATACTTTTTCCACTGGGAATACGCTTCGTCTGACACGAAATCTTCTCGCTTCTTCTTCTTTCACCTTTCCCTTTCCCCTTTTGCTCTTTTTCGGGAGCCTGGCCAAGCTTCGTGTTTCTCTCATGGCACCCTCTCTTGATTGTTCTTCCTCGACGAATCTCGTCTTCAACCGGCTTCTTCGTGAGCTTTCTTCTGGTTGTTCATGCCCCCATAATCTCGCTCAGGTTAGGGATCAGGGTGGAATTTCAAACATTGGAAACTAAGAAAAGCTTTTCGAAGGTTTGGAAAGCTAGGTTTTCAGGTTGAGATTCGAAGGAGGAAGAAGGTGAATAGCTATGTGGTGCGGAGTGAATGATAAAGTCACCACAGAATTAATCATCGTTTATGGGCTAATTAATGCTTCATTAAAAACTTGTCGCGCGACTCACTCCGCCTCTTTTATTTGAGATCATTAAATTGTAGGGCTTTTAAAGTGAGTTAATGGCATTAAACTCTTTCATGTCACATATGTTTTGTCGCGACATCAGTGGATTTTTAGGAATTGTTTGATTATATGTTACATGATCCTTTATTCCCCGTTTATTCTACCATTTCTACTCAGTTGTGTACTTAATATCATTTTTCATTTTGAAACTTACTCCTTCTGTCGCCACTTCACAGCTGGTGTCGCGATGTACCTTCTTCTTCAATAATCACTAATTGCCCTTTCAACACAAACACTATTATCAATGTTTTGTCGCTGACATCGCCTTTGTCACATAACCTCTCTGCCACTAAGTCCTCCTTTCTTCCTTAACTCAATGATCTCAAAACCTTAAATTTTTATCGTTCTAACCCCCTTGCACATCTCTTCAGCATCTTCACAAAGATTTAAAATCAATTCAAGTATATCTATTAATCGGGTTAGGAGAAGTTACCCTCTCTTCTCATGTCATGATTCTTCCGCTAGGTCGGGCCGGAATTGTTCCTGTGACGTCGCCATTCATGTCCTTAAACTTTGGGTAAGATGCTCACCTAATATTAAAAAAAAATTAATTGCTTACAATTGATTTCTAAAACTAATCTATTCTAAAAAACAAATCTGACCTAATTTTCAGCAACTAAAGAAAAACATTTCAAAATCCTAAAATCGTAAATTAAATCCTTACGGGTCACCCCATTACGCTTCACTTCAGTCCTTAGCCGACTTCATTGTCAGGGCGCTCTTCTTTTTCCTTAAGAACCTATTGAGTTCTTCATTTCCTCTTCCCTGCTTAGATAATGCTTAACTCCCATTCAACACCTGAATTCTTCCCATTATCTGTCCTCAAGAATACCGCTTCCAAATGTAGTACTTGACACCACCGTATGGCCCACTCCATTTGGATTTTAATTTCCGAAACAATTTCATTTCCAGAATTAAACAGCATAACTCGTTCCCCGTCAACTCTTTCAAAATTCTCTCGATCATGCCATTTCTTTGTCTTCGTTTTGTACATTCTAGCATTATCATAGGCTTCATTTCTCACTTTCCAGCTTCGCATACTGAGTAATCTTTCTTCAGTGTTCTCTTAAAATCGGTTTAATCTTCGATGGCCCACATCAGCTCTCAGATTCAACTCAAGAGGTAGATGACATGAGTTTGCCAAAAACAACTCTGTATGGGGACATTCCAATGGGGGTTTTGTAAGGCAGTCCTGTAAGCCCAAAGTGCATCATCAGTTTGGAAGACTCAATCCTTTCCTGGTCGAGCCATCGGCCTTTTCATATTCTTCGATCTCCTCGTTGGAAATTTCTCGCTTGTCCGCCATCGTCCGGGATGATAAGCAAACCATTATATGCTCGATCCTATACCGCCATGAGTTTTGCAAATATTTTGTTTGCAAAGGGGTTCCCCATCACTACGATAGTTCTGTGTTCCAAATCTCGCCAAAATACTCTTGCAAGAAACTCACAACCGCATAGCATCATTCTCGACAAGCCACGTTTTCCACCCATTTGAAACGACCATCACAAGAAGATATAGGTTTCAAATGATGGTGGGAAAGGTCCCATAAAATCTATTCCCCATACATCGCAAAAATTTGTATCACTAAAGTACTGAGGGAATTGGCCCGTCGCTGATATTTCAATCTGGGCATCGATCAATTTAACCCACTAAAGACAATCTCAAGATAAGGCCAAGAAAACTCGATCGAGTATCTCAGGAGTCGCTCTTTTCCGTAAAATCCTCATATGGTGATGCATGACATCTATTTAAAATGCTGCCTTGTTCACTTTCTCTCGCACATCTTCTACATCATGTCAAGACTCCTTCAATAACGGTCATCCTAAATATATACTCACGTCGCTTCGGAATTTCTCTTCAAGCAGGTTGAATTCTCAAGGCATTACTCCATAAGCCGATAATTCACAATATCAAAGATGTTCATGGAAGTTGGCTGAAACCTTAAACAATTGCTCATCCAAAGTTCCTTCCGCTAACATCACATTTTCTTCATCAATGCTTCTTTTCTACTCTTGACAAGGATCAGCCATCACATTGTCACATCCTTTATCCTTGATTTCAAATCAAACTCCCGCAGCTGAAGAACACCTACCTTATCAATCTTGGCTTAGCTTCCTTTTTGACATCAAGTATTTGATTGTCGCATGATCGCGTGAATTACTGCGCCGGGATCCTACTGTATCACTAAATTTCTTCATGCCAAATACTATGGCCATCATCTCCTTTTCGCTTGTTGAGTAGTTCTTGTGCTTCATTGAAGGTCTCATTTTAGGATAGTATATGGCCCCCGAATACTTTCTCTTTCTCGCCCCAACATACCCCATGGCAAAATCACTGCATCACACATTATTTCAAATCCCTTATCCCATCTCTCAAAAATGCATTATAGGTTCTCAGACTTTGATTTCTTCAAGCATCCTTAAGTCATCAAGGTGAACAACGTAATCTTTCGATAATCACATAATAATTAAGCTATTTTGAAAGATCTTTATTGAATCTCTGTCAAAATCCAGCATGCCCCGAAAGAGCTGCCACTCCTTTTCTTTACATCAGTAGGTGGTGCGAGGATTTTGATATTAGATGCCGGATTGGTCACTTCTGGTCAGTGCATAAATTTTGTGCCCAAGAAGAATAGCTATCTGACCTGCAAAGAATGGCGTTTTCAGGTGAATTACTTCATTTGTTGTCTTAGCATCTTTGAAATCTTTGTTTCGGATGTTAAACATTGATTCATTGGATCCTTTGATGAAAATCATCATGGCGAAAGGAATTTCCGTCGCTTCTTCATGATAAAGAATATTGACATCATACACGTGGGTGCTTGGCGAGGGCATTACATTAAAATGGCATCATAGAGCGAAGGTACCAGCGGGACTGAAGGTGGCGCCTCTCTTGGTCTCAGTCTGTCTTCAATGGATTGCATAATCGAATACCCATCAGCTGAAAGTGAGAATCTGCTAACACATCCGACATCGTTACGACAGAAGGCAAAAGGAAATGATCTTCGAGTTTCGTTTAGTTCAAGCTGCTATGTCATTGAATACCCTCCATCTTGTCACCTTGTTCCTTTGGTGGAATCAATTCATTTTTCATTTAAATCGCGTTAAACCCCCTTTCTTTGGAACCATAATTTGGGCTCACCAATCTTATGAAATAACAAGATAAACGGCGTTGGTAATTGGTGCCTCCTTTACGACTATTCATTCCATCAACGGGTTTGAAATCTCTTTATGAAATTGTTCTCAGATGGTTTTGAAGTCTCTTCTTTGAGAATCTTGTCATGCAAATTGATGGGTAGTACCTTCAACCTTCAATGGGGACAGCTAGCGATTCTTGCCTTCCTTAATATTTTCGGCCCGTCTTTGTTTCCTCGGCATCAGCAGTGCATTTGAGCGATCACCTTGGTTTTTCTTGGTAATTCTAAGTAAGCCTCTTTAGATGCCAGTGCAAACTCTTTTTCTAAAAACTGATACGCCACCATGGTTTCTTGATGAATTTCCTCTTTTCCCATATTTTCCCCATTGTCATTCTGTTTCCATCAAGCTCATATAGTTTCTAAAAGATAGCTAACATATGAAGTCAGAATAAGACATCTTGTTCTTTGGGGAATTCATCTCTTTTCACATTGATAAGTGGGTGCTGTTTCATTGTTAACATGGGGTTGGAAGTATAAACAAAAATCTGCTTCATTGCAAACACTGTGTCTCTATATTTTCTTACGCAGTCGGTCCCAGCTTGCTCGGCTATCTCGACCCTCGAGGTAAAGACTCTTTTTGCATGTCGTCAGGCTTGACTCCGATGCTAGGAATGGTCTTTGTTAAGCGAGGGTGCAGATCTTCTACTTCATGTCGAGGAATGATGAAGAGTCTTGGAAAAACAAATTTCCCATGCTGATGACGACACATCTTCTAAGACTCGCAGGTTTCTGATGATCATATATGCTGAGAGCAGCAGTTGGAATAACCTCCCGAACTTAATTGTGGCAGAAGAGGCATCAAATTTATACTAGCTCACGAGTCACGAGAGAGCTTCACGAATTCAATTCACTCCAACGATTACAAAAGAATCGTGGCTCACTGGTCTTTCTATCTTTGCTGACGATTCTTTCCACGATTCTTGCTATGATGAGGTGGAATTCTATTCCTTCCTCTACTATTTTTCTTTCCTCAGTATGTCTTGAAATTTGCATAGAGTGGCATGATTCTCTCTAGTGCCCATCTCTTGATCTCAAACTTGGAGAATCTTCAAAAACCGCACAAGCTTTGCTCTCTTATCTTGGATTTACTGCGGAGTCTCGTGGAAATGGAATGCAAGTCTAGATCCTTGGATATTCTTCCTACTCCTTCTTTTCTTTCTCAGTACCTCTTCCCTTTATGGTCTTGCTCCTTCTTTGTTCTTTGTCATCTTTTTTTCTTTCATCTTTTCTATTTCCTTCCCACTCCTCAGCTGCACAGCCATGCAGTCCTTTAGTTTTCTTTGTGTCGGAAGGTGTCTTTCCTCGGCTGCGGGGTTAGGACATTGCCTGCCACTTGTGTCTCAGGTTCTTGAGATGCATTGGTGGTGTTTTGAAAAATTTGGTGGTAGCGGTTGCTTCCAAGCTACGCAAACTTGTTCATGGAGGTTCAACAGCTTCTTATTATCACCATGAAATCGGCATCTGTTCTACGAAGATTGGGCCCTCCTCGACCACGATATTCATTTTACATTGCTCATTTCACTCTTCTTCTTTGGAACCTTGGTGTTTGTTGATACCCTTGTTGAGGTTACGTCACACACTTGTAGGCATGAGAAGCCCCTCAAAAGCGTATGAAAATCTCCGTGGTTCCACGAGATCTTGGGTGATATGTCGCGGCATATTAGGATTGGGTTTGAAATGGTGGCGGCTTCGCGAGATCGCAACCTCTTGACGTAAATTGTTCTGTGACTCGGCACTTTCCTTGTGCTCTCTTTCAAGCGCTCTTACGTGGACGGTGTACGGCCTCCCTCTCTTGTTTGTCAACTGATGCATAATGGCATCTGACTTTGCTTCTAATTTCATCTTGTGACCATGATCCTTTCCTCTGCTTTGCTCCCTTTTGAAAACTCGGAAGGTTTTCATATTGCATTTGCGGGTCTTGATCGGCTCTCTTGCCTCTTAAGCACTTTTGGATATACGACATGAAGCATCGATGATCCCCTTTGATATATCATTCAAGGCATGATATACAATGTCCATCTGGGTGTGGATCTATCCATGCATAGGGCATCTTCTCGGCTTAACCGTTTGAATCTTTCCCGAGGCCACATATGAGCTCTCATCTTCCCCCTGAAAACAGTTTCCCTCCTCCTTTACGAGGTGAGTGATGGGGAAGAATGCGCCCCAAAATAGGCCTCTGCAGCTCCTCAGTATCAACGAGCCATATGGTAAAGATTCATACCATGTGTGGGTGCTTTGTATCTTAGAGAATGGGAATAGATGTAATTTACGACAACACTGGTCTCACCCCATTCGGCTTAACATGTGCCATCATGAGAGAAATCTTCCAGTGGTGTTCATTAGGATCTTGAGTGGGATGTTGATGGCTGGTGTTCAACATATAGTAATTAGTGTTGGTTTTAGTTCAAGTTGTTGGCATGCATAGCGGGGGTGTCGATTCTTTGAGTATTCATCTGAATGATCGGCTTCCAAAGTCCCCTCCATGGTATGTCGGTGATTGGAGGTCAAGGCACAACTGTCTGTGTCCCTCAGTTTGATCACTTGTCTTTCTAAATACGCCATGGTGGTGTTTTACGCTTTCCTTGTCTTTCCTCGAGCTGCGAAGTGTTTCTGGTCGAGAATCGAGGGCAGATGGGATCATTACGCTCCCAATGCATCAAAGGGTTTTAAACAAACATCCCATTAATGGTTGTCAAACAACGATATATTCAATATGGTTTGTTGTAGGTTAGTGTTCAAAATGAACCACTTGCTTGAAAAGCTTCTTTGTTCTTTTTCTTTAAATGTCCAAGTCGTATCTCTGCTGTCAGATATTGATCTCTGATTATTTGATCCCAACCAAGCGCCACATAAACATTTGGCCTCCGGCGAAACACTTAAACAAATTTAGTTGCACCATTCTGAGGTTGTTAATCTAATCCGGAGCGCACCGTAAAACTATTTAAGGACGAAAATCTCCTAGAGTTAATCATTTTCAATTTTGGTTTTGGCTTTGATATCTACCAGAGTGCCGCAATTCGACAAGTAATAAAATGGATATAGTTATGGATCTCCAGTCCCTGAAGTCTAAAGATTTTAAAATCTTCTGCATTCTCAAGCTTAGTACTATTTGGACCATAAAGTGATATTGAATCTAGCTTAGAAAACTGGAAATTATACTAACACGAGAGTAAAGTAATGGCGATCAAATAAAGCGAGTATAAAGAATAAAAAGAATAAAGAATAGTTTAAGAAAACAAATGGACCTTTGAATAATTATCTTTGAGAACACATCAAATATCTTTGCTATAGTGAAATTACCCGATTCACGTAGTTATCTTGATAAAACTTCTTATTGAATATTTCGAGGTTTTTTAAAATCTCTGTCTAAGGCGTTTCGCGATAAAATTTGGATCTCTCCACACTCCACATTTCATTAATAATTTTCTGATTCTTTTGAAGCAGATGAAATCTTCTTTAAAGGAGATTTCCTTAATGCAGGTATTTTTCTTTTTGCAATACTTCATACCCATTTTATGGTATAAACCTTAGCTCCCAAGTTATGATTCAATGAGGATATCTGACTTCTAGGATGCTCTTCCTCAAAATTAGAATAGATCCACCCTCTCCTTGGTCTCGGTAACACGGAGTTTGGCCTCACTATTGAATTGAGGTGGAACTCTCCTTGTTTAAAATTGAAAACTCATTAAACTCTTTCTTGATTTCAGTGACAGAGATTTATCAAAGTAAACTTGCAAAGAAACAATTAGATCTCAGTGGCAGTTAATATACCTTGAGCAATTGTTCATAACTCTTAGGGTTTGCCTTCTATGTGTGTCACTCAGAGGCCTCATGATGAGCAATGAGATAAATCTTACTCTTGGGTATAGAGCGAGCCAGTCAAGATCAAACCAGTGACTAACACCAGAAGTAAATTCATAAAGGCGAAATTCAAGAGGCTGCTTTGACGACTTCAAGGAAAAGATAATTTCGAAGTAGCATTCATATAATGGTGGGTTCTCCAATTCACAGATTACATACTACAACATTCCTCTGATCATAAGAATAACTACAATTCGAAACTGAAGAGTTGAATTCCAGAAATTTATGCGAACTTAAAACATTCAAGGTGTAATTGAAAAGAATAAAGTGCATTCAACCTCTTCCAATCGTGACACACGGTCGAGAAAATAAAATGAAAATAAAGCGATAAATCTAATCTAATCTCCCAACTATCAGCATTGGAAAAAGAAAGAAAGAAAAAACTAAAAGAAAATAAAAATGAGCCTTGACTCCGAACCTCTCGTTTGTGTCAGCGAAATTTGTGTTTCTCTTACGGGTAGGCTGCGTATTTATAGGGTTTCACCGATTCAGACTAATCCGATACATTCGATTTGTGGATTCCAAGTGGACTGGCCCGATTAATGTTCAAGTAAGAAGCCTCAAATCTTGTGCGACATCATCCATATGTGACATTGATCTACGTGCGACATCAACGATCTATCAGGCGCTGAGCTGGTCGTTCATGATGTAGCCGCTGACCTCGATCTCTTGTCGTGACGATGGCCGCGTCTTCTGCGGGCTTGAATAGTTTGCGGATGTAGCGACATCAATCCAGCAGCGACATCAAGCTATATGAACGGCTTGTGATGTCTTATGATGTAGCGACCTCCGGTCCCTTGGCGACATCCGCTTATCTACCTGGGGCTTCAATGGGTTATCGATGTGGCGACAACCGATGTCTTGTCGCGACATCGACAAGTCTTATGCGCTTTAACTGAGCGTTCATGATGTCAGACCTCAATCTCTTGGCATTGGCGGCGGGTTGTAATCTCGACTGGGCGGAGTGCGTTCCTAGTGTCGCGACCTCATTCGCGACATCGACTTTCGTTCTCTGGAAGCGGTTGCTTTTCGTATGTTTATCATTCACGATCACGTAACGCTAAATACCCTGTTGTTTCTGTATCGTAACATCTCTTATCTCGATATAAACGGTTCTGATCACTAGCTTGATGGTTCTGTGCGACATCAATCCGCGCGATAAGTTCCATGCCCTGCGGGTTTCGCGATGTTCACGATGCCGGGCTTCTGATGTGCGTGGCGACAAATTGTCCGACCATCTCACAAGCTTTTGTCGCAGCTTTCGAAGGCGATTCTCGCGTGCGGGCCTCTCAAATTTCTTTCATGTTTCTTTGATCGCCGGCGACCGCGGATCAATTTCGGTGGATGTCGCGACCCTCTTCCTCGCCACTCGCATTTGTCGTGACGACTACTTTGTTTTTATGGTAGCCTTTATCATTAGCCGATGTCGCGATGCATCGGATAATCGCGTCGAAGTCTTCTTCTGTATTTACGGTTTACGCTGCGGGTTTCTTTAACTTCGAGCTGCCTTGTTCTTCAAGTATGCTTCGTTTCCATTTGGAGTTTTCACTGCTATGACACGGATATGCATTTTTTGATTCTTTGCCGAAACTTCCACGACATCGAGGTTCCTTTATCTTTGTACCCGCACGCTGCGACTTATTTGGCCATTATCTCATTAACACTCATCGCCACGCTTCTTTTACGCAAATGTTATTTTTCTTGAATTCCTGCCATTTAACGAGTTTGGTTAGTTATTCCGCCAATTACCTTTGCTCATCCCAGTCTTGTTTAGATAAAAATAGATCAGAAAAATGGACTAAAAATAGATGACTTTCAAGCTCATCAGCCAACATAGTGAAACTGAATGGGGTGAGACCTAAAGTGATAAAGCTGCAGCTCTTTCCATTTTCATTGAGAGATATGGAAGGACCTTGGTTTGAGTCACCGCTTTATAGATGAATGAACAAGCGAGGGAGGAGGCTGGTGGAGCTACATGGAGTATATTTTTCCTTTGCTCCTCACTTTAGAGGAAGAGGAAGATTATTGTGTTGACGAGGAGAATGAAAGCCTTTACAATGGAAAATCTGAGGTTCGTGAGAGGATTACCCAATCCACTTGCATTAGTATAATGACTATAGATGGACATCTTTGCCTTAGCGCGATTCTCTCCAGGGGATGTAGATGTTACTGCTATGGAGCATTCAAGAGAAAGTGTAAGGTATTTAGCTTGTTGAAGGGTTTGGCCCAACAGCAACTAAGATCATGTGGGGACTTGAGGTGGCAGGACTTAGAGTGGTGTAATGAGTGATAAGATGATGATTTATAGAAGACTAGAAGCAGATGTGATGCATTGATGAACAAGTTGGGAAAGTAGGACAGAAGAATGCATTTAGAGCATGGAGTGGGAACAGTGGAAGGAAATGAGTAGAAGACTATCACCGATGAGGAACTTGCTCATGAGACCACATTAGTGGAGGCTCAGTTTGTGGGTGGAAACATAAGTTACAATTTCAAACCCAACATTAACCTTCCAACCCACTACACACTAGCATTGAAGAACCATGAGAATTTCTCATATGGAGGTGGAGCACAGCAAGGCCAAAGACCTGCTGCGCGAGTATCCAACAACGAGTATGCTCCACATGGGTTGGAATTAACAACGATTATGTAGCGGAGGGTTTAGAGATCAGATAATGGGGTCTAAAGTATTTTTGAGAACAATCTTTGAGCCATGGGAGAGAATAAAGACTATTGAACATTCATGAACAAAGTTGCTGTTAAAGCTGTGGCATTCGAGTGATTGTGTTGGGCGATCTAAATACATCTAAAAATCCCGAAGGCCTAGGTAAGACAGCTAGCTGCTGTCTGAGAACCCTGGATCAAAGGATGCCTTCCCAAGTGATACCAAGAAGAATCTTAAGGACTGTATGGTAGTGACTCTAAGGAGTGGCAGAGAGTTTGAAAACAGAAAAGAAGATGAAAAGAAGAAGACTAAGAAAGAAAAGCAAGTATAAATTGAAGAATAATTCAAGCTAGGCAGTTCGAAAAAGACTGAAGAGAGCATAAAGAAAAAAGGTGCGGTAGACATCAGTGAGAGGAAAAAGCTCGAAGAAAGAAGAGGTGCGGCATATATGCCACATGTTTCCATTTCCTCAAAGGTTGGAAAGAAGCGAATGGAAGAAATTCTCTAAATTCTTGGACATGTTGAAGATAGAGATAAACATACCATTGCTAAGGCATTGGCTCAGATCATGAATATGCAAAGAAAGTTTATGAAGGATATTCTTAATGAAAGAAGGAGATTTTTTTGTAGGAGTTGGCAGGCTTTGATAGCCACATGCGGTGTGATCAGTGGAAAATTTTACCTTTGCAGAAGATCTGAGGATCACGTGACTTCTGTCTATATGGGAATGTTGCTGAATTTGGGAAGGCTTTATGTGTGATTCAAGGGCAAGCATCAAATTGATGCCATTTATCAATTGAAGGGGCGGAGTTTGGGAGCTTACTCCCTACGACTACTTGACCTATAGATGGCGAGATAGGATTATGACTCAACCGGAGGTCGAGATGCTCTTGAGGTGGGAAAATTATTTTCCTTGTGGACTTTATAGTAATGGACATGAAAGAAGACACATAAGTGCCATTGTTGCTTGGAAGGCCTTTCTTAGCCACAGGAGTTGTCTTGATAGATATGAAGAAGGGAGAACTCACTCTTAAAGTGGGAGATGAAGCAGTACATTTCAATCTGAATCAAAGCTTGAAACAATTTGATTTGACAAATCAAGTAGATTAATAGAACAATTGTTCTCATCAGTCTTAAAGCGGTCAATGATTGTAAAGCTAGGAGTGGAATGAGAATGAGGTGAATTTCTATTATGTGAGGCTCAATGATGTTATTGTCTTTGAATTCCAATTTTGAAATTGAAGCGAATTTTCAGTCTAAAGAGAAATAAGTTCGAGAGAAAGTCAAGCGGTAGTGAAGAGAAGAGGAATGAGTGGAAAAAGTTATGAAACTAAAATTCTTAGGAATTATGTAAACATCTTAAATATGCCTTCTTTGGAGCTGAAAGAGCACAACCTATAATCATAGCAGCTGATTTGACAGTAGAAAATGAGCAGAAACTAATAAAAATTATCAAGAAATATAAAGAAGCCATTGCTTGATGGTGAAGACTTGAAGGGGACGATCCTTCAGTACCATGCATAAAATCCTCCTGAAGGGAGATGCAAAACATCAATTGAACATCAGAGAAAGTAGTGAGTATCGATAAGAAAATTTAGTAAATAGGTATTAAAATGGCCGAATGCAAGATTTATCTATGCAATCTCAGATAGCCCTTAGGTGAGCCCAGTTCATATGGTTCCCAAAAAGGGTTGATTCACAATCATCAGAAATGAGAAAAATGAATTGATTCCAACAAGAACTGTGATAGGATGGAGGGTGTGTATTGATTACAGAAAACTGAACACAACAAGTAGAAAGAATCCCTATCCTTTGCCCTTTATTGATAAAATGCTAGACAGGTTGGCTGGACACCCTTACTTTTGTTTTCTTTATGGATATTCTGGTTATAATCAAATTGTCATAACCCCCAAGGACCAGGAGAAAACTACTTTTACATTTCCTTATGGGCCTTTGCTTCAGAAGGATTAATTTGAATTATGTCTCCCTGCCACCTTCCAAAGGTGTATGTTGTCCATGTTCGGAAGAGGCTATGGAAATTTTTATGGATGACTTCTTAGTTTATGGATTTAGTTTTGACCATTACCTAAAAAATTTAGAGACTGTACTTCAGAGGTGCCAAGACAAGAATTTAGCTATGAATTGGGAGACATGTCATTTCATGATAGTAGAAGGAATTGTCTTAGGACACAAAATTTCTACAACTGGGCTAGAAGTTGACCAAGCTAAGGTTTCTATCATAAAAACTCTACTGCTACCTATTATAGTAAAAGGGATAAGAAGTTTCTTAGGAGATGTTGGATTTTACAGAAGATTTATAAAGGACTTCTCAAAAATTTCCAAACCATTATGCAGATTGTTGGAAAAGGATGCAAAGTTTGACTTTGATGAATCATGCAGGTTTGCATTTGAAGAAATTAAATCCAGATTGGTTATAGCTCCCATCATGGAAACACCAGACTGGAACAAAGATTTTGAAATCATGTGTGATGCTAGTGACTATGCAATGGGAGCAATTTTAGGACAAAAACAGATAAAATTTTTAGAGCAATATACTATGCCAACAAAACCTTCAATGAGGCACAAGAGAACTACTCAACTACATAAAAGGAGATGCTAGTAATGGTGTTTTCTTGTGAAAAATTTAAACCATATATATTTTGAAGTTACATGTATTCTTGATCTTTTGACAATTTAGTATCTATGGCAAAGAAAGATGCCAAACCAGACCAATTCAGTGGGTACTACTATTTGTAAATTTGGTTGAAATCAGGGGACAGAGGAAATGACAATATCATAGTGATCGCTTGTCAAGAATGGAAAAACCTAATAAGAGGAAAGGGATGAAATGAAGAAAATTTCCCACGATGAGCAACTTTTTGGAGTGTCGGTCTAATTACAGTATCAGCGTATTGTTAATTATTTATCTTGTGGAATCATGCCACTAGATTTAAATTATTAAGTAGAAATGGCAAAGGAAGCGATGCAGGAGTATATATGGGGATGACCCCTTTATTGTTGAAGAGGGTGAGATAAATCATTAGAGATGTGTGCGGAAGATGACAAGATGGAATAAGTGATAAATGAAGTGCATCACCATCACGGGTACTTTGTGGAGAAAGAACAACCTAGAAAATTCTCCAATCAGGTTTTTACTAGCCTTCTCTATTAAAAGACTGTGCTGAATGGGTTAAACATTGTGATAGATGTTAGATAATGGGCAATATAAATAGAAGAAATGAGATGTCCCTATAGGGAATCCTAGTGGTGCAGATTTTTTATGTATGGGGGATAGATTTTCTGGGACCTTTCCCACCCTTATTTGGAAATCAATACATTCTCCTAGTTGTGGACTATATATCTAAATGGGTGGAAGCTATAGCCTGTCTAAGGAATGATGCCAACATTGTAGTGGGGTTTATTCAAAGAAAATCTTGAGCAGATTTAGAGCCCTAAGGACAATCATCAGTGATGAGGGAAGCCATTTTGCAAACAAGCTGTTACCAACTCATGGCTTGAATATGGAATGTCAGGACATGTTATGGGATTGGGTTATCCTCGATCAAATGGACAAGCGAGAAATATCAGCCGGAGATAAAGAACATATTGGAAAATCTGATAAGCACATAAGAAAGACTAGTCGTCGAAGCTGAATGATGCATTGTGGCTTACAAGGCGATTATAATCTACTGACAGAATGTCCCTATAGGGATAGTATTTGCAAAACCTTGCCATCTCCATACTTGAGCTTGAATATAAAGCTAGATTGGGCTATTAAATTTCAAGATTTTAAAGAGAAAGACTAACAAAATGAATGAAGCGAAGAGGTGAGAAATGAAGCCTATGATAATGCGGAATCTACAAAGATAAGACTAAAAAGTGGCATGATCGAGAAGATTCCAAGGAAAGGATTGGAGTAGGAGGCTGTCCTACTATACAATTCAGGCTAAAACTTTTTCCAGAAAACTCAAGTCGGAGTGGAGTGGTCCATACGAGTAGTTGCAATTACCCTTTATGGAGGCGGTGTGATAAAACGAAAATTATGGAGATGAATTCAAAGTAATGGTCGAGAATTTGAAGCATCACACAGGAAGAAGACCAAATGGAAGGAAATATTCCCAGTTTGAAGTGATCGGATAGTTGTTGAAATGAGAACCTGTTACTATGATGTCTTAAAGACATAAAAATGAAGCGGCTTCGCAGACAACTTTGTTGGTGGACCCAAAAAGATATATACAATTTATGACACACCATTACAAGATTTAATAGTAATCCTCATTAATAATGTCATGAAATTTGCTTGTTATATTTCTTTGCAATTATACTATTAAAATCGGTTTCCTTAAGATTAGATAAATTTCTTTCTACTTTTGATCAAGATCACGCAAGTGCACGAGGAGTGAAACAGTAATAAAATGGATTTAAAAGTCCGATATCGATCCACGAAGTCTCAAAATTGCAAATCCTTCTACGACTAATCAAATTTCACACTATTTGGACTTCGCTGACAGTTGAAGTCAGCAAACCTTAAAATATACAAGTCTAAGATATGTGAATGAATAACAAATAAAGCTGGAATTTAAAAGAATAAAGAATAAAGGCCAAGTAATGAAAATATGCGGGTGATCCATTGCTCCTTTTAAGAAACATTGAATACACTACTATTGTGAAAAATCAATTTCTAAATTGCTTTATAACTTTGCTTCATGAACCACAGTTCAATCCCGGTCCAGGAATGCTGGTAGTGCATTTATAGATCTCTCGAGCTCATTTTGTTCATCATCTAATTTTCATGATTCTTTGAAGGCAGGAATTAGATAACTACTTTTAAATATGTTGCCTTGTTGCGGAATATTTTCTTTTTCAATACTTAATACCAGGCGTGGACTATAAACCATAGCTCCGGGCCTTAGGTATAGCATGGGTTTACTCTTTGGGTTTCTCTCTCTAAATTAGAATAGTTCATCATTTCCCTTGATTAGATTCCAATACAAGGGATTAGAATCACTATTCAAATTGGTGAAATCTACTGCTTGTTTAGTGGATAATTCATTAAACTCATTCTTGATTTCAAGTGAGGCAGGATTTATCGAAATAAACTCACAAGCTCATTAGATCTCGATATTAGGCTAATATACCACCGAAATTGTTCATCACTCTCGGGATTGCCTTCTACGTAGTAATAACAAGGAGGGCCTCGTCAGTATGAACAATGACTACGGTTGAGTATAAGACAACGATATTGGATCAATTCTGAGAAAAATCATAACTTGACTGATTTTCAAAATTTGAAAGTTCGATGGCACTGGTTATTTTGGAAAGATAAATTCTAACAACGAGAGTTGCTCAATGGAAGTGGGTTTCTGATGCCCGAGTTACAACACGGTGGTTATCGATCAAAAATATCCCCTTTGTAATAATGAAATGGAGGTTCGAATTCGAAATTGTCGAACTTGAATAGCAGGATAGTAATTTGAAATGAAATGAATTACGCATTCGACACGCTTTAACAAGCTAATGCGTTCGAGATCAGGAATTAAAGTAAAAATCTACTCTAATGCCCAGCGACAAATGACAAACTAAAACACAAAAATAAGAAAAGAAGAAAAATGACAAAAAATGAGCCTTAGGCTGCAGATCTTTCAGATTTTACGTGCCTTGATCTTGCCTTTCCTCTTACGATGGCGAATATTTACATAGGTTTTGAAGTTGGAGCTGTTGATCGTACCCAGTGGATTACCAGCGTTGGCCCATTCGCTGTCTATGTCGACCTCAAATTCTTGTCGACCGCATCGGTTCGATGTTTGTTCTGGCGCTTAAACGAGTCGCGACATTCTCTTGGTGCTCTGGACTTCTCTTTATGTCGCGACATCATCTATCTCAGCTTTTGTTGCAGCAGCTTCCCTTGGTTGCGACATTCTTTGACTCATATGGCTTTTCTTATGTGTGACCTCGATGCTTTGTCGCGGCGTCGGCTAGCCAATATTAGTTTGGCGACCTTAACTTGGGTCTCGCGATTTGTTCTCATGTCGACATCGTCTCTTGTCAGCGACATCGATGAATCTCGATACTTGTTTAGGCTAGATCTTGTCGCGGCTTGTCTGTGACTTCAGGGCTGCCGTCTTTGTCGCGACATCGATCTCTTGTCGCGACATTAATGGTCTCTCATACATCACAAAAATCACGTCATGGTCTTTTACGATCTCGGCGACTTGAATCTTTGTCGCGACATCAATGGACTCATCATTTGTCACACCACCCTTCATCTTGTCGCGGCTTTGTCTTAGCTTAGTATCTTGTGTCAGCGACATTAATCAGATTTATTAGCGACATCGGTTATGCTGAAGTACATTGTCTATCTGTCAGCGACATCATCTTTCTCATCAGTCCTTCATTCTGGGGAAGGTATGCCGCAGCCAGCGACCTATAAACAATGTCAGCGACTGGGTATTTCGTAGGTTTACGATATGTCGACCTTGAAGACGATCACGGTTCCCTTTGTTAATGTCAGCGACCTCCTTACGATATGCGTGGCTTATCGATGTGCAGTCTTCTTCCCAATCCTATATGGCGACTGCTCTCGTCGGCGTGATTGTCCTTGCTAAGCTTTTAATCTGTGTGACCTCGATATTTGTTGCGACATCATGCCTACAATCTTCATCGGAGTTTTTAACTGCGACTGAATTCACAGCCGCGAACGCTCCATTTGCCTTTGATTTCCCTTATGCCAGAGCATCCTATCTTCCTAATGTGAGCTCAAAGCTACCAACATTCTTCCATTTTATTCAACCCAGTCCATTCTCGTTGACTCTGCCTTCATCTCTCTTCACTTGGTAATCTTCTTTCTTTATAAATTCACTCTTGAATAACAAAATGGTAGGTTTCTTCATGTTCTGCATATTAATCATTCTTTTTTAAATTGATCATCAAACTCCCCCAAAACTTGAAGTTTTGCTTGTCCTCCAAGCAAAGAAAAGAAAGATTTGTTTGTCCTCAAATCAAGGACATTTTAATTTTGTTTGTTGTAATAATTTAATTGAAAAACTAGAAATTGCATTCTTTTATTGTAATATTATTCGACTTCAAGTCGAGATCAAGGTTAGTTTTACTCTACTCCCAGCATACAAAACCAAATTGTTGAAATTGTTTTTGCGATTATAGTCAATTGATTATCTTTTGGAAATGTAAGTTGGTTTTTCTTTCTCATTTCCTTAGTGAGTCAATTAAGCCATAGAGGATGTTCCACAGTTTTGATATTTTCCCCGATTTTCCAAATTCCATATGCTTATTTGTTCATATTGATCTCCACTAATGTAGCTAATTTCAACTAACCAAAGATCATCCAGTCTTTTGAAGCATAATCATGAGAGCACGGTAATGGGTAGATGGATGGGATTTTTAGGTTAAGATTACGATACTCTTTTGCACCTTGCACATCTGCCTCCCTTGCAATTTCTTTAATAAACTCCCAGAACTTCCATGTTTGGGATACCACCATGATTTTCTTCTATTCAAAGCGTATGCTCTCATTTCTCATTTTGTAATTCCAGTGGGTGCTCTTGACATCACCATTGGAATAGTCACGATGTTTTGTCCTTTTAGGCACCCTGCATCGCAGCGAACTTTGGGTTAGTAAGCTCCTGTACCGAATCTTGTTGAGATACTAGGAGTTGAAACACCCAGCAATTGTTCAAAGAGGGGGGTGACCCTGAGACAAACTTATTCTGAGAGCTTTCTTTTAATTGCTATTTTACAATTTGTAGATTTTCTCTTCATTCCCCTTTTTACGTATTTTCTCCTTAGGTTCCTCGAAAATACTTAACCCTAAACTTCTTTCTTCCTCTCTCCTTTAATTCTTAGGTAATCTGGGTTCTTTCACGGAGGGTTGATTCTTTAAGTGGGTTGGGGTTTCCATTGGCTTATTTTGAAGAGCTAAGGCTTGTTTTGTCGATTTGGAACTAAGGTATATGCATTGTATAAATAGGGATAGCTAAATGGCTCAAACTTTCAAGGATAGCACATCATTTCTTGTTAGTTGTATCACCTAGGAATTCACCTTAATCAATAATCTAACAAGTTCTAGAATTTGGGTTGATTAACTGTGACTAACCCTGAGGATGTTCTTGACTCATATAAGTTGATGATGATTTAAATGATGTTATATCCAACAGGTTCCTTGACTCCTTTGTTATTCATACCACAAACTCAAAACATGTTTGTTCCTTCAATTGTATAACCATCCTTGCTCCCTGGACTCGTATTGATTCAGAACTACATTGCAGATTTATTAGCCCAAGTTAAATACCTGCATGTCATTTGGCCCTTATTAACCTTTTATTTGTGACTGACCCTTTCTAATCTAATTACTTCAACTAGTTCGATTATGATATATATCAACAATTTTCCTTCTTGAACTAGATCCTACTATTATTTTCCCGATGTCTGAGCAAAAATCAACACGCGATATAGCTATCGTGATAACCAAACAATTCATTTCTAAATTTTATTTTATTTTATTGATGATCAAATTGCAAGTGTTGAGAACAACATTAGGGGAGAGAGGAAGAGAAAGATCAGTCAATGGTAAGGTTTATTTTTTCTTTTTGGAGGGAGCATAAAAAATGTTGGGGGGGTCCAGATCCAAAGTAGCCAAATTTGGAGAGAATTTAGGAGATTCATTTCCATTCTCCTCTTAACTGTGATACTCTCTCTCTCTCCATCATTCAAGGACTAACTCATTGGTGAGTTCCAACTTTCTTGTTCGAGGTCATGCATGTATGCAAATGTGTTCATTGTTCTCTCCATCTCGATCATGACTTGAAGTGGAGGAATATTGCCAATCAGTCAGACACTGCTGGATTTCTCTGTGTTTTTCATTTTCCTCCGGCTTTATCTCTTTCCTATATTTTCTTCTCAAAGTCCTTGAAGCGATTGCCTTGTATAGGAATTTAGACTGTAATTTGCTCTGGAGTCTTAGCCTCTGAATTACATCTACCTTTTATAAGTTTGAGGAGTTGAGTATATCGATCATCTGCGGTTCTTCGCAGGCTAGTTAGCAAGCAGCTTTAACTTCTTGATGAGTCTTGATCTCTTTCTTCCATTTCCTTTTTAAATTTCTCCTCTTGCTGCTCCAGGATCTTTTTCATCTGCTCCTCTTTTCTGCTCATCACTTCTTCCCATTGTTGATCTCTTCTTTTCATCTCAGCTTCATGTATTTCTTCTCTTTTGTTCATCTCTTCTTCCCAATTTTGATCCCTTCTCTTCAATTCTTTTTCATAAACCTCTTCTCTGAACTTTTGTTGGAGGTTCCATTTCTCTTCTCTTTCTTCCATGCTCTTACAGATTAGGCTAGGCATTTCCATGTAGGTTATTCCACAGGCTCCCTGGGCTCACAGGCCCTCTGATTCCTGATTTGAGGAGGCGCAGTGGGGATGAGAAGTCTAAAGGGCTTCCATCATCTTGCTCTCTATCCTCTGCAAACATGAAAGTATTATCTTCTGGAGGTTCCTCTGGGTTTTCTTCTTCTTGTTCAGCAACCCGAAGAGTGTCATCTTTCTGTCTTGCAGGCTCAGCCTCTACTCTTGCTTCTGTTTCTATTATTACCCCCTTTTTCTTCTGATTCCTTGGCCCCTTGCTTACCCCTGTCAGTGTTAGTGGTGAAGCCTTGGGAACTTCTTCCTTCTTACGCGAGTTCCATTGACCTTGAATAAAGCGTGGTATGGTTGTTGGGTGAAAGGGGATCAAACCTCTTTTGTTTCCCTCATGACATCATTATTGAATTACACCGATCTTGCTCTGCGTTAGAACGCACCTTTAGGTATGTATAAAGGATGATGGCTGTTCTGACATGCGCCACATGTGGTTGGACCTGCAGCAGAGCGAAGTAGAAACCACGTAGCCTCCTATAGTTTCCCACAGATTATCTTTGGTGCTCCTTTCCCTTGATCCAGCCTGCACTTTACAGATCTGTCAATTTCTGACAATCTACCAGTTGGGGTTTTAACGACCTTAACCGCCCGCCATTCCGCACACCTCTGGGCACGGCATTTGCTCCATATGGCACCCAAACTCCTCTGACATATACGGATTTGTCCTTTTTTCCTACCAAGTTGGAGTAGAATTCTGACCACCGCCGTACATCCGTGCTTTTGGTGCTTGCAGAAATTTCCCCACCCTCTTTGTTCTATCATTTCCTTGAAAGGGGAAATAGGGTTGCTGAATCCTCTTTCTCCAACAAACCCCTTATCAGCATAATACTTCTGCATGTTGGAACAAGCCTCCTCTGATACAAACACATCTTCTTCTTCTTCTACCACCTTGTCTTTCCCCTTGTATGCTTGTTGCCTGGAAACTGTTGATGCTTCAGGTGTTTCCAATGGTATGTTCTCCATGGTAGGTTCCTGACGAACTTCCTCTGCTGGTTGCATATACTCTTCCATGATTTCGTTCAAGTTTGGGACGAAGGTAGAAGGGTCAGCCATTTGCTAGTTAGGAAGGGTTTTAGGAAGGGATTTTGGTCTAGGGTTTTCAAAATCAAAGAAACCAGAGGAGAACGGAGATGAAGAGTTGTAGTTGCTTTAGAGAATGGAATGGGAGTGGAAGGATTTTCCCAACAATTGCAATTCAATGATGATCGTGGGCTGTTTATTATTTCATTGATTTCATGTCGATGAAATTTCAGCCCACCTTTATTTACTGTCATTACATTGAGGGTATTAAAAAGGTGAGTTGCTGGCACATTTTCTTTTTCTGTCGCGACCTCAATATTTTATCGCGACATCACTAGTTGTCGCGACATAACCTCTTGGTCGCGACTCGCGGCTCTTAATTCTAATGATCAAAAGTTTCCTTCTTTATTCATTTCCGGTAACCTTTTCAACATCCATTCAAGCATTTCCAAACAACAATTCAATAAGCATTTCATTCATCCTTCACATAATTTGTTTAAGGAGCAGGCACTTCTTTTCATGTCGTTTCTTCGCAAGTTACACGGAGATGTCCCTGAGTTGTCCTTTTCTCTCCTTCCCTTGCATTTCTGCATAAGCACTCTGCAACATTTCCAGAAAGGATTTAATTAAACAAAAATTAACTTCTCAAGTACTAACTAATCATTGTAAGAACTAAAGAAAACAAAATCAAGGTGAATTATATAAAAAATAAAATAATAATCAAAGTCTAAAATCAGAAACTAAAATCTCTATGGGATGCCTCCCATCAGCTACTCAGTTTTGAGTCCTTAGCTGGACTTGCTGTTTTGATTCTTTCTCTCTTAATGAACCAGCTGGAGCTCTTCCTTTCTTTCCTCCCTGCTTTGATAATGCTTCAGTCTTTGTCCATTGACTTTAAATTCTTCCCCAGCATCAGTCTTTAATGTTACTGCTCCAAATGTAGTGCTTGACACTACTGTGTATGGTCCACTCCATTTGATTTTCTGAAATAACTTCAACTTGAGTTAAAAAGAAGAACTGCTCTCCCGCTTCTGAATTCTTTTCTAAGAATCCTCCGATCATGCCATTTCTTTGTTTTGTCCTTTGTATATTCTAGCATTGTCGTAGGCTTCATTTCGCCTTTCCAGCTCATTCAGCTTGAGCAATTTCTTTCATAGCTTTTAAAATCAAAGTTCAAATTCTTCGATGGCCCACATAGTTTTGTATTCCAGCTTCAAGAGGATGACATGGTTTGCCAAAGACAACTCGTATGGGGACATTCCAATGGGAGCTTGAATGCAGCTTCAGTAGTTTCCAAAGTGCATCATCAAGTTTGGAAGACCAATCCTTCCCGCTTGAACTTACAGTTTTTCCTGTGGATTCTTTAATCTCCTCGCTGAAATCTCTCAAAGCCAGCCCATTAGTCTCGGGATGATAAGCTAGACTCTTATATGCTTGATCCCATACCGCTATGAGTTTTGCAAATATTTTGTTTGGTAAATGTTTCCTCATCACTAATGATAGTTCCTAAGTGTTCAAACGCTCAAAATATTCTTGTAAGAAACTCACAACCTGTATTAGCATCATTCCTCGACAAGTTCATCGCTTTCCCCACCCATTTGGAAACATAATCCACCGCGCAGATACTGTGTTTCAAAATGATGGTGGGAATGGTCCTTAAAAATCTATTCCCATACATCAAAAAATTTGTACCACCATTATGCCTTAGGGCATTTATCACGATATTTCCAATCTTTTGGCATCTATCACATAATTTGACCCATTCAAGACAATCTCCTCAAGATAGTAGGCCAATAAAATCCAGATTGGCATCTTGCATTGTTCTTTCCGCATAAATGCCCTATATGTAGTGATGCATGGCATTCATTCAAGATTTTACATTGTTCACTCTCTGGCACACATCTTCTGGATAATCATGTCGCGACTCTTTAAATAGCAGCTGGTCATCCCGGATGTAGTACTCGCCGTCAAGATCGAAGCTTTCTTCATGGTAGTTGAATTCCCGAAGAGGAACTACTCCACAAGCTTGTGTAATCTGCTACCATCAAGATAATACCATGGAAGTCAGATCGACACCTTAAACAAACGCTCATCCAAAGCCTCTCGCTAATTTCGCTCCTCATTTCTTCGTTTATCTTTTCTACTCCGACAAGTGATCAGCCATCACATTGTCACACCCTTTTATCTTTAATTTCAAAATCAAACTTCTTTGGGCAAAGAGCGGGAAAGACCCACCTTATCGCCTTGGCTTAGCCAGCTTCCTTTTTGACATCGATATTCGATGGTCGTACGGTCCGTATGAACTATAAATACGGGATCCCAAAATGTATGGCTCACCACAAGCAAACACTATGGCTAGTAATCCCTTTCAGTTGTGAATAGTTTTCTTGTGCTTCATTAAAGGTCTCTCACATAGTATATGGCTCTGAATATTTTCTTTTCTTTGCCCTAATACAGCCCCCATTGCGAAATCACTGGCATCACACATTATTTCGAATCCCTGATCCCATTCTGGTGCAGCCATGATAGGTGCTTGAACCAATATGATCTTGATTTCTTCAAAGGCAGCCTTACAGGAATCATCAAAATTAAACTTTATGTCCTCCGGGTAATCCGCATAGTGGTCCGTTATTTTTGAGAAGTCTTGATGAATCTCCTATAAAATCCAGCATGCCCAAGAAACTCCTTATCCCCTTTACCGCTGTGGAGGTGCAAGGGTTTTGATAATGGAAATCTTGATTGCTCCACTTCTAGCCCTGTAGCAAAAATTTTATGACCAAGAACAATACCTTCGCTACTAAGGAATGGCATTTTCCCAATTTAGTGCTGGATGTCGGTCTCTGCACTTTAAAGCAATCGCTTCCAGTTGTTCAGACATTGTTCAAATCGACCTGATACACCGTGAAGTCATCCATAAAAATTTCCATGACTTCTCAATAAACTGAGAACATTGACATCATACATCGCCGGAAAGTAGCAGAGCATTGCAATGTACTAAATGGCATCCTCTCTTCTCAAGGCAAAGGTACAATATGGGCATGTGTGAATGTTCTTTTCGTCCTCAGGTGCAATTGCACCGTTGTATTCGACACCCGCCCAAGAAACAAAACGAGGGTGTCCCGCTAATCTTTCCAACATCTCGATCAATGAAGGCAAAGGAAATGATCTTTCCGGTTGCCGTGTTCCGCCTTCCTCAGAATCAATGATACTCTCCATCCCTTGTCACCGGTTCTTGTCGAATTAATTCATTTCTTTCATTGCGGATCACCAGAATCCAATCTCTTCTTGGAACCACATGGATCGGGCTAACCTAAGGATCGGTCTCAAATTGCATAGATAAAACCAAGATTTAACCATTTGAGCACTCCTCCTTCCCGACTACTTCTTTCATTATCACCCGGCCTCCTTCATGTTCAACAATATTTCTGCATTTTCTTCCGGAAGAGTATTTTGTGCATGCATATTGATGGATCGATAATTTTTAACTCTTCAATAGACTAAGCTATAGACTCCTTATGATTCCTTAAAATCTCTAGCAACCTCTCGCTCTCAACATCACCGTGCCCAGCGTAAATTATTACCGGTTTACTCTGCAAACTGCAAGCATACTTTAAATGACTTGGCAACTCCTTAAACTAGCCTCTTCACTGGTTTGATGAAATTCTTTTCTTCATTTTGTCTCCTTTTTTCATCCCATTTTGTTCAAGACTCATCACTTTTTTCAAGAATGTAAACTGACAGCAAATCTAATCAAAACCTTCAAGATACTGAAATTCATCTCTTTCATTGATTGAAAGTTGGGCATTACAATCATAGTAAAATCAGAAGCTGTTGACATATACATCTTCTATTGACTTTATATCTTTCCCTTTCTATGTCTAAATTCAAACTTCCGATTAAATTGAAGTCAACTGCTTTTCTCCAACTCTCGAGTGAGAATTCTTCGCATATCAATTAGAGTTGCTCCAATGTAAGGAATGGCCTTCCCAAAGTAGTTAGGACTTGTGAATCTTCTCCTCCATATCCAAAGATGATGAAGCCAAATAAGAAAAATAAATCTTCCACTTTTACCAAAGACATCTTCTATGATTCCTCTTCCGTGTTTTGCCAGTGGTTCCCATCTCGCCATTCGAGAGGTAACAAAGAAATGGAGTAAGCTCCCCAAACTTAACTTGGCAACAGAGTAGGGCATTAAATTGATACTCGGCACCGAGTCACGCAGAGCTCAAACTCAAACTCTCCAATGGTGCAGGGAATGGTGAAGCTCCCGGATCCCTTCATCTTTTCCTGTAAGTCTCTCTCGATCACAACACTCGCAAGTCAAGTAGCCAAGTCTACAATTCCTTCTTCAGCATCTTTCCTTCTTTGCCTGCATGTCTTTCAAAATTTTGCATAAAGTGGCATCCGAGTCACCACTTATGAAAGGCATACCGATCTCCAAATTTTCCGGGAAGGTTTTCAAAACCTTGCAAACTCGTTCCTCTATCTTGATTTCGCAAATTCCGTGGAAATGGGACTACAGCATTGTTCGGGGTTTTCTTCTCTGCTTCCTTCTTCTCCCGACGCTTGTTTCTTTTCCACTACTCTTGAAAGCCTGATGGAGCTTATATTGCATTTCGGGCCAGTCCTCAATTGATGTCTTGCCTCTTCAAGACTCTTACGCTTGAATGCTCCATGAAGATGAAGCATCATTAATGCCCTTAGATGTATCATTCAAGGCATGATACACTATGTCCATCTGGGTCTTCAAGTCCATTCCATGCATCGGGCATCTTACAACCTTGAATCTCTCCCATGCTACATAAAGGCTCTCATCTTCCCCCATTGAACACAATTATCTCCTCCTTCTCCGAGGTGAGTGACGGGGGAAGAATCTACCCAAGTAGGCTTCTACAAGCTCCTCCCAAGTATCAACAGAACCATATGGTAGAGATTCATACCATGTGGCTGTTGTATCTCTTAGAGAAAATGGGAATAAATGCAATTTTACGACCTCTAGTCTCACCCCATTCAACTTCATTGTGTTTGCCATCCCGAAACCTTCCCTGTGCGCTCATTCGGGGTCTTCGTGATGACCAAGAACCGTTGTTGCCGAACCATCAGAATCATGGCCGGGGCTTCACCAAAATTATTTGCATCAATCAGTAGGTCAGTTCCGATTGCAGAGTATTCATCCCATTATTATTCCAAAAGTCCTCCATTGTATCGTTGATCGAGGCCTTCGTCATTGCTCTTTGTCCTTCGCCAAGTATTGCCTTTCATCCGCCATAGCCGAAGCCACCCTTTTCGCTTTTTCAAGCTTCCTCGAAAGTGTTCTCTAATTCAAGATTCGCTGGAATCAAATATCAGTGTTCTGCTTTTATGTATTGTGCTCTAAAATCAAAACATACTTACATTAATAGGATTAGCTGGCCAACAAATATTTTCAATATAGCTATAAAGGTTAAAGAGGCTAAAATAACCACCGCTTGAAAACTATTTTGTTATTTTTCTTTTAAATGTCCAAATTAGTATTTCCTTCTTTCACTGAATATTAATCTACTAAATTCTTTCGATCCCCAAGAGCGCGCCATAAAAACTTGTTGGTGGGACCAAAGATACAAATTCATGACACCATTACCAAAGGACTATTGTCTAATCCTCAAGAATAATGCCATGAAATTTGCTTGTTATATTTCGCAATTATACTCATTAAAATCGGCTTCTTAGATTAGATAAATTTCTTTCGCTTGATCCAAGATCCTCAGTATGCAATGTGTCGAACAAGTAATCAAATGGATTTAAGTCCACATCATCCCAATGTATATCTCAAGAATTATCAATCAACTACTCCCGACTAATCAAATTTCACACTATTTGACTTGTAAACGGCAATTGAAATCGCCTTAGAAGCCTTAAATATACAAGTCTAAGATATGTGAATGAATAACAAATCAACCGAAATTTAAAAGAATAAAGAATAAATAATAGTAATGAAACAACTTGACCGATCCATTATCTTTAAAGGAAACATTGAATACACTACTATTGTGAAAAAATCAATTTCTCGGCAGAGTACTTTATAACTTTGCTTCATGAACCACAGATTTTAAATCAATCCAGGGAATATGGTAGTGCAGCTAGATCTCTCCAAATTCACCTGCTCATCATCTATTTTTCCCGATTCTTTCGAAGACAGGAATTGGGATAACTACTTTTAATTCATTTACTTTGTTCTGGATATTTTTCTTTTCAATACTTAATACCTGTGAACGTGACTATAAACCATAGCTCCCAAGACATGGGTATAGCATGGGTTTACTTTACTGGTTTCTTCCTCCTCTAAATTAGAATAGTTCATCATTTCGATTAGATCTCAGCTAACACTCTGATTAGAATCACTATTCAAATTGAGGTGAAATCTCTGCTTGTTTAATTGGATAATTCATTAAACTCATTCTTGATTTCAAGTGAGACAAGGATTTATCGAAATAAACTCACAAAGCTCATTAGATCTCCAATAGTAGGTTAATATACCCTTGAGAAATTGTTCATCACTCTCAGATTGCCTCCGTGTCACCAGAAATTCGAAATCGTAGAAAGTGAAACAATGCTACAAATTCCGTATAAGACAATGATATTGGAATCAATTAAAACTCATAACCGTAGCGATTTTCAAGTCAAAGTTCAATAGCACCTAAATTTATTATGCAGGAAAGATAAATTCTAACAAATGTAGCTTTCAATGGAAGTCGGGTTTCTAAATTCATCGAATTACACGCTGCTGGTTATCCGATCAAAAAATATCCAATCGCACAATGAAACTGAGGTCCGACCTGTGACCGTTTGAATCAAACAACCGGGGATAGTAATTTGAAATGAAATGAATTCTGCATTCAGCTTCTGCTTTAACAAGCTAATCGTTCAGATCCATAATTAAAAATAAAAATCTACTCTAATTCCCAACGACAAAATGAAACAAAACTAAAAAACAAAAATAAGAAAAGAAGAAAAATGACAAAAAATGAGCCTTAGGATACCTAGATCTTCAAGCATGCGGCCAACGAAGGCTGCCTTTCCTGCGCTAATTTAAAGACATTTATAGGGTTTCGTTGGGCCTAATTTTTCGATGCATTTTTAGTGGATTGCAAACTGAACTGGCCCATTTTACTGTCTATGTCGCGACCTCAAATTCTTGTCGCGACATCAGTTTGTTCCAATGTTTGTTGCAGCAGCTTTAGCTTGGTCGCGACATTCTCTTGGTGCTCGACTTTTATGTCGCGAAGACGTATCTTGTCGCGACATCATCTATCTCGGGCCTTTTGTTGCAAAGAAATTTTCCCTTGGTTGGCGAGCATTCTTTCAGCTCCATATGCGATTTCTTATGTCGCGAATTCTCACGTTACCGCGACATCAATTCAACCCAATATTAGTTTCAAAGAGCCTTAACTTGGTCTCTGACTGGAATTGTTCTCACGTCGCGACATCAATCTCTTGTCGCGACATCAATGGTCTCAGTACTTGTTTCAGCAGGCTAGATCTTGTCGCAGCTTGTCCCCGCCTTCAAGGGGCTCGCTCTTCGTCGCGACATCAATCTCTTTGGCCGCGGACATTAATGATCTCCCCATACATCACAAAAAATCCCGCCATTATGGTCTTTTTTTTGATGTCGCGATTTCTAATCTTTGTCATACATCAATAGTTTCCCATCATTTGTCACACCACCTCCCTTCATCTTGTCGAACCTCGTCTTAGCTTCAAGGGCGCTGGCCTTGTGTCATGACATTAACCGTTGTCGCGACATCGCTTATGCTCCTGCCGTTGTCTATCCCCGCCGCGACATCATCTTTCTCATCGCCCTTCATTCTTCCCAGTGAAAGTGCATTCTTTGCTGCGTAATTTTATAAACAATGTCGCGACCCGAGTGTTTCATGCGCTGGAGACAACCTTGGAACCAATCCCGGTTCACCTGCTAATGTCGCGACCTCTTCCTCGAATGTCGCGACATCGCGTGCGCCTTTCTTCCTAATCCTATGTCGCGACTTCCTTTCTCTCACGGCACATCGCTGTCCACCTGCTTTAACTCGCTATGACTCAGATGCTGTCGCGACATCATACCCCGCTTACCGCTTAACCGCCCGACTAATTTCGGCCGACCGCTTCAATTTTTTTGATTTCATGTCGACATCCTATCTTTCCCCTGCGGGCGAGTTCCAAATCAAACATTCTTCCATTTTTTATTCAAATCCAGTCATTCTCATTTCAAACGCTTACTTTCTCGTAGATTCCCTTCACCGTAATAATCTTCTTCTATAAATTCCTCATCGAATAAATAAATTGGTGAGTTTCTTCATATTTCTGCATATTAATCATTCTTTTTTTAAATTAAAATCAAGCAGAAGAATGGACTAAAAATAGATGACTTTTAAGCTCATCACAACCCAAGCAATTTCCATTTTCTTTTAGTGTGATTTTGTACAATTCAGTGTGTTTGAATAGTTTAAAAGTATAGTAGTTTTTTTTTAAATTTATTTGCAATTTATTTAATCATAATCTGCTGATTGTCAGGATAATGAAGCTGCAAGGATATATGAAGGTCATTTTTGAAGCATCTCCAACCAGATTGAGTTATATAAAGTTAACTACAAATGGGAGTCTACTTCCATTACTTGTTCTACAAAAATGATGTATATAAGAAGTTTGGTGGAGTGTAATTTATATGAGTTGGAAATTTTATAGTAGCTTCATTGTTCATTTGTTGAATAGTTGTTTGAAAATTTCTGTAATACAATGAATATATGCAGAATTGATTGAATTGAAAATCTGAGTGTTACTGTTAATGCTTGAATTGAGATTTTTTTTTCAATATTGATAAACTTATATTCACGAGCATGAACTGAAATTGCATAAATAAAATGGCAAAAACAAGTAAAAATTCTCAACTTGAAAGAAGAAAACTCCTTCTTAATGTCGCGACTTCGACAACAATGTCGCGACACCGGTTCCAACAATTTCCTCAATGTCGCGACATCACATTTATTGACCTTGAAGCAATGTTGTGACATTGTCGCGACTTCAAGTCAATGTCGTGACATTGCATCTCCAATGTTACGACATCTAGAAAATCTAACTTAAAAACCTAAGCAATGTCGCGGTATAGAAATTTCAATGTCACGACATTAGGTTAATATTGCAACATAGCATTTTCAATGTCGCGACATCAGGCAAAGCCAATTAGAAAATCTGAGCGATGTCGTGACATCACCACGACATTGTAGCGACATAAAGTCAATGTCGTGACAATGCACTGAGTTACTTAGAGCACAACTCCAATGTTGCGACATCACAACTCCAATGTCGCGACATTACAGTTAGAGCAACTTACCTATAAAAGGAACACTTTGAGAAATCTTCATTCTCAAACCTAATCTCTCACACTTTCAAGCCTAACCATTTTCAAATTTCTTCAAAAAGCCAAACCATGTCGAACCCTAACTTTCCAACCTTAGAATAAGTTTTGGGAAACATCGCAGTAGAAGTACTATGGGAGAGAGCAGAACAACAGGAGAACATAGAAACCGCTATAGAGGAAGTGAGGGAAGAAAAAAGAGGAAATAGAGGTTATGGTGGAAGAAGGAGAAGACACAACCTTCTAATCTGAAAAAGGAGCAGAAGCGTTCCAAAAGCATCTGGCTAAGAAGGGCTTTGTGGAGGAAAGAGGCTTTAAGCAGCTGGTGTCGCCATTAAAAGAGGAAATCGAGTGAAGGAGTTGGGAGAAGGTGAGCTAGCATAGGGAGCCAGGGGTATGGGCTCTCGTCAAAGAGTTGTATGCTAATCTAGGTGAGTAGAAGAACCTGACATGCTATGTCAAGGGAAAATGGATTCCTTTTAAGGAAAAGGGCCATCTCCCAACTCCTAAAGCTGAGACCAGTGGGCGAGTACGTAGAGTATGACTAGCTCAAGGAGAGCTTGAGGTTTTAGGAAACCGTCAAAGAGCTGAAAAATGGTCTGGGACAATGGTAGAGGACCAAAACCATCCGTAACGCTTACATCGACAGAAGTGATTTGACTGAGGTGAATATGGTATGGTTCTATTTTTTCAATTTAGTTCACCCCTCAAAGCATGTCTCAACTATGAGACCAAACTATGTGCCATACTCTTGTATGCACTAGTCAAGGGGTGTTGTTTAAATGTGGGGAAGATAGTGGAACATTCCATTCTGGACTACATTGAGAACGGCTTCGCAGGGAACATCCCCCACTCTACCTTGATCATTCTCCTATGCATCAAGGGGGGTGTAACATTCAGCAAGACATAGGAAAAGTGCCCAAGAGCCTCTCATTTCACTCCCATTGGAGTCCTCAAAACTCCAGCATAGGGTGAAGAGGTAGAGAGAGTAAGGAAGAGAAAAAAAGAAGCTATAGAACTTCCAAGGGAGGCAACCCCTACAGTTAAGGAAGTGCTAGAAACTAAAGAAAGTAAGGGGAGGGGGAGGGGGAGGAAGGGGGCTTTGAAGACTACCAAGAGCAACTAGTGCTGAAGAAACAGTGCCTGCTCAGAATAGAGCAGAAAGAGGGAAGAGAAGAGCAGAAGAGCAAGATAGCAGCAATTCTATGTTGTTCTCTCTACTAACAGAGATAAGAGAAAAAATGAAGAGAATAGATGAATAACTCCAGGAAGAGCTGAGATGGAGAGATAACAATCAGGCCATAGAGGACAAGAAAAGAGAAAAGTGCCTGTCAGCACTTCTCCAACAGAGGGATGAGGAGTAGAGAGAAGAATTGACAAAAAAGGATAAAACCCTAAGGGTATAGTTTAAAGAAAGGGAGAGGGCATTTGTAAATGATAATCTAATGAGATATCAGGAGTTGATCAAGATCATGGAGATTAGGGAAAAAGAGATGGAGAAAAAAACTACTCCAGAAAGAAGAAGCCTTTAAATATCTCTACAAAGAATGCTAAAAGGAGATCAAGGCATTAATGCTGGAGAGAGATGAGGAATTGAAGCAATCTCTGGGATATAAATATAAACTTTGGAGAGATAGTATAGATCAAGTAAATTCCAATCTAATAAAAATGTATCAAGCCTAGGGTGAGTTTGAGCAATCCCTGAATTCTATTGGGCAGAGGCAAAATGAGCTCATTAAGCAACACATTCGAACACAAGAATGGTATCTCTTTGACAAGGGAGGAAGTGGCTCAACTGGAAAATCGGAACCCTCAATGCCTGAATTCACTCCCTCTAATGCCAGCTATAAGTTTGAACCTATCAATCTGAAGTCCTCAAAATCCCAAAGAAAAAAAAAAAAGCTCATCTCTCTCTCTCTATCCCTCCATCTCTCTCTATATTTCTCTGTATTGCACTATCTTGTAATCCATTCATTGTAATTCTTCTCTCTATATCTGAATTTGGTGTGCAAAATTTTCTTGGCTCTTTTATTTTTTTAATTTACACAGGCGAGATCTATAATAAATATGAGCTTGCATGTTCAAGAATAAATAAGAATTCGCAGGTTGAATGTAAGAATGTCAGCAGAAGTTGAACTCGTGATTGAAATTTTTTTGATGTTTGTTGCATATTTCATCAAGGGAGTTGTGATTGCTTGTTTGATGACTGTGAGAAATTTGTTGAGATGTTGGTGTTATTGTTGTTGATCAAATGAACTGAATTGATTAATAAGAAGGAACTGTAAAGTTGAATGATAACACAACAATATGTTTTAAACCAAACAAAGCAAAACTCTTAAATGCAAATGTGTTGAAAAATTGAAACTGGGTTTTAAGTTGTGATGTCAATGATAGATAAGCTAAAATTTTAGATTCTGAAAAACTGAAATTGAAATTAAAGCTAATAAGGCTACTAATTCTAGTCAGATTGAACAGTAAAGTTCAGAAAATGACTAAATTTACACATTGGTCTTAAGTACCTTGAAAACTAATTGTTCTTGTGTTAGGAACACTTTATGGGACTTACTATTAGTAAATATAAAAAGGTCCTAGAACTTGATGCATTATAATTCAAGGCGAAATCCTAGGCATTACAACCAACAGGAAGTGATTGAGGCCATCTTTGGACAGTTCAGGCATTTAAAGCCTACCATCTGATATGCTATTAAGCATACACTGTAGTACCTATTTTGAGCCTAATTCCAGTTTCATCATTAGAACCACAAAGAATAACCTTAAACATTCCTTAAGTCTCACCTTACAATAAAGAACCCTAAATTTACACAAAACTGTGCATCAATGCAACAAAAAAAAAAAAAAAGATTAAGAGGACAAGTTTGGGGGAGTAAAAATTTGAATTTAAATGAAGGAGAAGAATTAAGGATGTGAAAGGAAAACAATTGAGAAATACCAGATCTAAAGGAGGTGCACAAAAAATTGAGAAGCCGAAAGAAGATGCTTTAAGAATGAGGAGTTTTGCACAAGGGTACTCACCGACCTTACAATTAAGTCCTTAAGGGTGTTCTACACATAGTACCCTAATGTCAACTAGTATGGGAGTTACTAACCCAAAGCTTGTTAAGGGGTATTAGAAAGCTTAAAAAGGTAAAACATTGCACCATTCCAAACTCGAAACAAAATAACAGAAAAGAGCTTCTGGAGCATAATTGAAAATAGCAGTGGAAAGAAAAAGCCATAGAGGAGAAAAGACAGAAAAACACCAGAACAAGTTTGGTGGTCCTTGAAAGGATAGTTTAACAGAAAAATAGGATGAGCATTGAAGGCAAAATGTTGAGAAAATGTATGCAGTCTGGGTAAACTTGAGCCTTAAATGTCCAGTTATCTACCCAAATACCCTAGCCATACACTACAAGCTCAAAAGTCCTATTTGATTATGAAGGTTGTGTAATGCCTACATTAGTGGAGAATAATATGACCAACAAGCCTATAAGACCTAAAATGCTCTGAAAGAATACCATTTTGCATAGTGATTCTCATAAAGCTAGCTAATTGACAAATTAGTCATAAAGGGAAGACCAAAACACACTCATAGAGTCAAGAATTGTATATGTTTAGTAACTATGAATTACATGCTGTATTGAATGATCTAAATTAAAAAATTTTAGGATTCTGAATATGAAGCTTAATTAGAATTGATGTCACAATTGAAATACTACTAAGGCCTAAATGCTGATCTGATTAAAGTGAAAAATGTCCTTAAACATTAAATTTTATTGTTTAAGGACAAACAAATAGCCTTTTCTTTGCTTGAGGATAAGCAAAACTTTAAGTTTGGGGGAGTTTGATGAGTCTAAAACTCATATATTTTTAAGTATATTTCAGGCTTAAAAGTTTAGTTTAATGTAAAATTATGGAGCTTTGGGGGAGTTTGATGAGTCTAAAACTCATATATTTTTAAGCCCATTTTTCAAGTATATTTCAGGCTTAAAAGTTTAGTTTAATGTAAAATTATGGAGCTTTAACCCAAATTTATGTTTTGTAGGAAATTAAGGAAAAGAACTAGAATTTAGCAGAAAAAGAGCAGAAATAAGCATTGTGCGTAAATAATGTCGCGACACGTATTTCCACGTTGCGAAGACCGTGTGGAGAAGGTAAGACATCTACTACAATGTCATGACATAGCCGTGACATCAGTTGAAGAGGGGAAGGCAAAGATATGCCAATGTCGTGGCATTATTACGACATTGTTGCGACACCAAACTATTGTCGCGATATTAGAAGCAGCCTCAGTAGTCAAATTACATCAGACATCCAATGTCACGACATCGCCATGACACAACTACGACATTGGCTGCAGTGAGAAGAATTGAAATGTTCAATGTCGCGACATCAACAAGTATTTTCAAGTGGTATTATCAGTTGACCAATGTCGCAACATCACCATGACATTGTGGCAACATAAAAACAAATCCTCAACTGGTGAAGACATCAGTTGAATAATGTCGCGACATTAAAGCAATGTCATAGCATCATATCAAAGCATCTTGGAGGTGAAGTTTAATCTGACCTTCCAATGTCGCGACATGGCTAATGCATATCGCTGGAGATATCAATGTAGTATTGTGAACATCGACAAAGAGGACTAATAGGAAATGCTGCGACACGAGCAAGATCAGAAGAGCGTAAACCAGCAATGTCAAGGACATCGCCATGACATCAGCCAAGGCTTGAACACTGGAGATCTAAACATATAATGTCGCGACATCAGATGAGTGATGTCGTGACATCAGACCAAAGCAGCCAAGGTGGTGAGACCAACTCAATGTCGCGACATCAAACCAGCAATGTCGTGACATCAGCCACAACATTGATAGAGGGCTTCAAAACATTAAGATTCAATGTCGCAACATTAGCTTAAGGTGATCAAGATGAACTTAACTAACCAATATTGCGACACCAGATTAGTAATGTCGTGACATCAGCTGAAATGATTAGAATAGTAGATCCAATGTCACGACATCAGTATGACATCAAAGTTCAGTCACAATGAGCCAATGTCGCAACACTAGAGTCAACCCACGACATAACAATTTCGATGTCGCGATGATGTCACAACATCACCACAACAATAGTGCTAGGGCAAGATTTTTCTTGGAATTTTTGAACACCATAATTATCGCCTCGTTTTTAGTGCCTAAGACCTTGAGCCTATAAATAGAAGCTCGTGGGGAGTATTGCGCAGCTTCCAACCGCTTTTCATCAAGTTTTTGTGCTTTTTAGGAGAGCTGAAGTCTCATTGTATATATTTTCCTTTTTATTTTCCCTTTTATTTTTTAGTTTGTTTTTGGATTTAGTTTTCTTATTAGAGTAGTGATCTGAACTGGGATTTCGAGTTGGATGAATGTATTTGAAGCTTCTATTTCTATATGAACTTCAATGGAATCTTGGAAATTTTTTGGAATTCATTTATATTCAATTTGGATTACAATCTCAATGAATTTGTTTGATCAACTAGTCATTGTTATTTGTGATCCTGATTTGAAAGGCTAAACTCTCTCTAGGAAGAATATTTTTTTGGGATTATTGATTTTAATATTTTAATGATGTTTTGGGTATGAAAATTGGAGTGATTTAACTGGTATTACTCTTACATTGAACTGTTCTGAATATCAGTGTTTGGTACACAGAAAGAGCTGTATCATTGCTCGAGCTTCAGAATCTCTCCGAGTGACACGTAGATTGACTACTTACATAAAAGAGTAGTCACTTAGGGGTAAATTACAATGATATTATTTGAACTAATGCACTTTTAGGATTACTTTAATATATCATTGGTGATGATCTAATCTCTGAGTTCAAGGTTCCCTCCTAGGTGACAGCAGGAGTGTGTTCCCAAGGCATATGATCCACCTACTAATCTAGCAGTTTAATTATGAGAGGTTTCACCTCAGTTGAGAGGAATAATCTCAACCCTGTGTTAGTAGAGGTTCTAATCAAGGGGAGAGGGAATTCTTGTCTAATTGATGGTTGAGATACCAATTATTTTGGAGAGGGCTTGCATTATCTTGTCTATGAGGGCAAGCAATTTCCAGTCCTAAGAGATGAATGTGAAGTACTGAAAAAGAAAAACAGGCATATCTTAAAAGAGGAACAATTCATACAAGTAGCTCTTCAGATCCATTATCTAGAGATAGAAGTGTGGTAAGCTAGAGAGTGAAATGTGTGGTGTTAGGAGAAATCCATTACTACAATAATTTGCTCTTGGACAATTCCAAGGTTCATATCCCATACTTTATATTTTATTTGGAACTTGCAAAGTGATGGTCACAACACTGTTTTCATTCCCAGTGTTATTTCAGTCTAGTGAACTCTCTAATAATGTATTTTATAATTTCATTATTTCTTTGATTCACTTTACTTTAGAAGTTAAATCTATCCTAAAATTTGGGAGTTTAAATATAGAGGATCTTGAGTAGTGAGGGTAGTTAATCTTTAAATTTTCTAATCAATCCTCATGGGAATGATATCTAGACTTAAAAATCCACTTTATTACTTGTATGACCTGTGCACTTACAATGATTTAGACCAAAACCAATTTAAATTGAAAATTACTACCTAAACCGCAGAAAATAGATTTTATATATATTCAGTCAAAAGATTTTTTGGCATGACTGTTGGGGATTGAATAATTTGTGGTTGTTATGCTATTACTCAGTCAGTTTTTGGTCTATGTTGATAAAATCAAAGTCAGACAATCAAAAGCTTTCTTCTTCTAGACCCACCGAATCTTGTCATCATCTTTTTTGAAATCATAACAAGATAGAAAGTTTGGACCTTTGGAAGATTCTTGAGAGAATATGCAGAAAAGGGCAAAGTGTTTTTGTCTTTCGTTGTTCTCCTTTATATAGAGGTGCCACTGCCTCTTGAAAAACCCTAGGTTTTGTTTCTAAAGATTCCCTATTTAGTAGGGGCATTGCGATTCTACTAGAACACGTCGTTTCTCAATTGTCTTTTTGATTGCAATAACTACCCGTATGCTCTGGTCGTTGCAATAGTCAAATAAGGCGGGACGCCACCTGTTCAATCTTCCCATTCCTTTTATTTTTTATTTTTTAGTTTTAAAATATGATACTCAAACCAAGGGATGATGTGAGATCTTCATACATGGTGGCATCCATCCTTGTATGGGGATCCCAATCCTTCTAGGATTGACACAATGGAGAATTGAGACTCTTTCTTGAACGACATGGTTCTTAACCATTCTTTTTAACTACTTTGAATTTGTCCATACTGTTGCTGCCTTTACATGTCTTCCCATGTAATTCTGTTTCTTGATAAACCTTAGCCTATACACATTTTTACAACCTCCAATCGTATACTCCCCTTCTTTTGAGTTTCCACCCAAACAGTTTGTTTCATACTTAGCAATCTTTATGATAGTTAGGAGAATTTCTGCCTTAGTGTCTTGATCATCCAGGTCCTGATGTATTCCTTTGACAGTTCAAACACTCTCTATGACTGGATGCTTAGTTCAGGGTGTAGTCTAAACTTCTGCTAAGACGGAGAGGCTACTTCCACAAATTTCAGCATTTATGATTGTCTTGACATGCATTCTTACTTCTTTTATCTTCTTCTGAGATGATGTACAGATGAAGAAGTTCTTTAATCCATTGGAGAAGGCATATTCCCTCTCATTAAACATTATTCCTTCATTAAGGTGACGATTGAAATGAGTTTCTCTGACCCTTATACGGATTGACATCCTTTCTTCATTTCATAAGGGGCTATGAGAGTTCAAGCATGATGATCGGTCTACTGAAGATGGAGACAGGCCGTCCGAACAACTTCTTCATAAATGTGCTTTTTTTGTTACATATTTCTCCTATTTCTGTGCATGTAAGGTCCATATGTATGAATTTTAGTACACTGGTTGTTGGATTAAAGTATGGAAGTCTATCATGTTCCCTTAGTTGGCCGAAGCTACTTATGTGACTAGGTTCTGCTACCTGATTCTGAATTGTCTGTCCAGTGAATTTCAAGTTTGCTATAGTTGGGGTGTCCAGACTACTGGTATTGATAGGTTGTTTTTTCGTGTTATATAAAAATTTGATAAAAGCAACCTCAACCCGCAAGTGCACGGGTCACAAGTAATACATTGGTTTTCAAATTTAAAACCCAAAATGTCGAACCCACAGGGAAGAGATGGCTTAAGTACCCCTGCTACTTGATAGTTTTGCTATTTGAGAGGAACAATGATTGTGATTGATGATTAACTGAAAGTAAAACTAAATTAAACTAAAAATTGATTCTTGAATATTAACAAATGATTGGATTGAATTGTAAGAAAAACCTTAGAAAATGACACTAGGGATGGCTATATCCATTGGTGCAATTATGACTTATATTCATTAAGTGCTAATTAAGTGAAAGTACTCTCGTGTTCACCCAAGGAACTCGGTATGAGGTTCACTCTTTCGAGTCTCCCCTTAATTTCTTACACCTATTCCCTATTCTCCTCTTGGTCCATCTAGGTCAATTAGTGTTATATTGTTCTAAGGCAAACCCGTCCTTGAGAAATTCTATTGGTCATCTCTTGGTCCATACAATGGAATTTCCCGGGCTATGCTTAGATCGCTCTCCTCTTAGTCCATACGATCATAGCATTAAGTTAATTAATGTCCCTCATAATAAAATCCATCTAGTATTAGGCATTCCTAATCTACTATACTTCTTTGATTAAGATAGGTTGATTTTTTCAACTGTAGGATATTAGGGAATGAAAATTTAACTCCTAAGGGTATACTTCCAGCTATCACTCTAGAAACCCTTTGAGCTTTAGGTCTCAACCTCACCACCTAGCATCCAACAATTGAATAAAAACATGGAAATCCAAATAACCACATACGCAAAACCTCAACACAAGATTATATTCAGAAAATCATTCAAGAAAGCATATAAACTAAGCACCAATATAAACAACCAACCCTAGAGGTGGATTTAGCCGCTCATAGCAGCCTCAAAACCCAACAAAAGAATGTTTAAACCAAACATTATGTTGAAAGACTAAGACAGAGAGAAGAGTTTAGGAATACAAAACAAATATGAAGTAAAAGTCCTCCAAAACTCTGCTCCATAGCTACAAGAGGTCCCCTAGCACCTGGATCTTGCAACTAAGCTCTAAAAACAAGCCAAAATTCAAATAAATCTAAAAACTCTAAATATGGAAAATGTTCCACCTCCAAGTTCCTCCCTATGATTATTACAAGTATGATATTTATATTCTTGGAAAAAGGGCCAATGATTGGACCAAAAATGGTAGTATTCTTATCAAAGCTTGACATTCTTCACCGTAGCGAATGGTCCTTTGCCTTAGCGAAGACACGTGTCTTCATGTTGCATTTTCGTCCTTCGCCTTGGCGAACCTCTTCGCTGCACCAAAGGATGTCTTCGCCAAGGCGAACTAGAAGCTTCTATTGTATGTATCTCCTTATTCATTGCACCGAACCCTTTTCTTTGCAGCGGTAAACTCCTTCATCGCGATGAAGGTTGGCCTCCGCCTTGGTGAACCTGTGGCTTATGTTTTGCATTCTTTAGCTTCGTAGTGGTGAAGCTCTTTCTTCGCCTTGGCGAACTACTTCACTGCAGTGAATAAACTCCTTCACCATGGCGAACCACTGCTTCAGACAACAAGTTGTTCTTATTGCTTATATTTTTATCCTTTTCTTTGCTTAATTTTCTTTCAATGCTTGCAAAACATCAACAAATGAATGATGAGTGTAATCTTTAAGAATACGGGTGTGAATCTATCATTTAGGACATAAACAAATGAAGAAAACACTATAAAGGCTAGTATGATTCACACCTATGAAACACCCCAAAACTTAACATTTTGCCTGTCCTCAAGAAAAGACAAAGAGGCATTTTCCAATTTAGTTAGAAAGAAAACGTGAGTTTGTAGAGATATATACTTTAAGATGTTTTACCTCAGGAATTATGCATTCCAACACATGAATAATGTTTCAAGATAATGTTCTTCAAAGCTAATAAGTTGACCACATGCTAAATGCACCTAGCTCAAGGTTCTAGCGTGGGTGTGTGTAGCCTTACCCGCATTAATCCAAATGTAGTTTAGATGAAATCAGGAGAATACATGAGGTGGAAGATCTCTCACTCATAAAGAGTTTCCATGAATGAAGAGTGACCAAGACTTCATAGGCTTGCTTGGCATACCACTCTCCACTAATGTAGGCATTACATAATGTTGGGATCAAATAGGTCTTTTCAAGCTTGTAATGTGTGTCTTGGGTGAGAAGGTAGTTAAGTAAGTCGATTAGGCTCAGATTTTACCTAAAACACTCAAGCACACTCTCTTTTTTATTCTCATGCTTCATCCTCCAAAATTGACTGTGTCTCCATTTGAGTCATTCAAACTCAACCCAATTAGCATCAGTGTGATTTTCATATCGCTTCACCCCAAACTTATTTTTCTACCTTTCTTCAAAATCACCAAGGCTTTTTTCTTTTTCTGAACATCAAGGCACGGAGTAGTGCAATATTCAACCCCTTTAAGCTTTTTACCTATCACATGTAGCGAGTTTTAGGTCAATAACTCATAGACCAATTGGCCTTGGGGTACTAGGTGTTAAAACACCCCTACGGACTTAGTAGCTCAAGGCAGGAAAGCTATGAGGTCAAATTTGCTCCCCCTTGTTCTTCACTTCTTTGCACTTTTTCTAGTTATTTTTCTTTTCTTGCTCTTTTCAACACCCATTACTTGACATTCTATACTAATCAAAACCACTTCATTCAGACTTCCCACCAAACTACATGTCATTCTCATTATGTGTGTTGTATAAGCAACATGTTAAAGGTAAAAATGGGTTCTTTACTGAAGGGTGAAACAAAGGGATATGGGTGTTCATTCTTGGTTTTCAAGACAGAACGTGGCTATTACAACTCAAGCTGGGGGACTATGGACTAATGCATATCTGGAGGGGTTAAAAAGGCTCAACCAATTCCAAGGATGAACTATGGCTATTTTGTTTTCCATGTTAAACCCTAGGATATCTCTAATTCTAGGCGATGAACAATAATTCATATAGGTCTCTCTCGAAAGCTGGCTTCTTAACCTAGATTAAAAAGTAAAAGTCATATAGAAGGTGGCCAACAAACTATTTGTAATAAAGCATACTATAAATCATCCAACAAGTTAAACAAATGCATATACAAGAATACAAATCCATTACCCAAAAATCAATATCCAATCAAGGCTACATCGTAGCCTTAGAAAAACGAACTAGAACATCCTAAAAAAAATAAATACAATTGTTCGGATTGAATCCATGATAAATAAGAAGAAGAGAAGAGAAAAGCTTATTAGAAACTTGATGAGTCTTTAACTCATCTATTTTTAATCCATTTGTCTGGCATGTTTTTAACATTTTCAGACCTATTTTTATGCCAAATTATGGAATATTCACTAACTTGGTGTTTTGCAGGTGTTAATTGAAAAAGAAGAGAAAACAAGCAAAAAATAAGCAAAAAAATGGAAATTGTAGCAGTCTTTGTCACAACATAGTTTTTGTATGTCGCGACACAATTTCAAGCATGCCAAAAGAACTATGTTGCAGCCAACAATTAAATGTCGTAACAAAGCTCAGGTAGAACTCAAGGCTGAAAGAGCTGTTTTGTCATGACAAAGAGTTTTTATGTCACGACATTATTGAAGAAGATTGTGAAGCAAACTGTCATGACAGTCCTTAACTTTGTCATGACAATGAACAAGGCACAGAGCAAAGGAGCTGTGTCATGACAATATTTCCTCTCTCGCAACATAAAAAGCTGAATACTAACAGATGAACTCTATCGCGACAAAAGACAATTCTATTGTGACAGAAAATGCTAAGACTGCAACACAAGTCAACTAAGACAAGTGTTTTTATGTTGAGACAAAGTTTTTAGAACCAAGTCAGCTCAAAGAGGAATTTCTATCGTAACAAAGAAAATTATGTCGCTACATGACATTCAGAATTCATAACTAAGAGTAACAACATCTTTGTCACGACAAAGATTATTTCTATCGTGACAAACAAAACATGAAGGAGGTGAATTCTCTGTCCCGACAAGGAGCTGAAGAGTAAAATAAGTGGACGGCAATAAAGAAAATCATGTTGCAACATAGTGAAGAATTGAAGGCAAAATCTCTGTCATGACAAAGAAATTTTATGTTGTGACAATAAAAGCTACGGAATAAGAGAATTCTGTTGCAACTGAATAAAATTTGGTTGCGACAAAAATTGAAGAAGAACTTAGATTGGCTAAGGAAATATGTGTCGCAACACACAGCTCAACAAGCGACAGGAATGAGAAAAGAAAAGTCTGTCGCGACCAAAGAGTTTCCTATCGCGACATAAATTGCTAAGTACTCAGAGAAAACTCTGTCGCGATAGAGTTAATAGGCTGAAAAGAAAAATGTTTGTCACGACAAGGAAAAATATGTTGCGACAAACTCCAAAAGCAGAAGGACATGAGAATCTGGTTGCAAACAAGTTTGGTGTCATGACACAATTCATTCCTGTTGCGAAAAAAACAAGACTGCTAAACAAAAATTATGTTGTGACATTATCAAAGTTTGTCGCGACAGAATCCAGGAAAGAGCTCAGAGAACAGGTCGTGACAGAAGATTGCATGCTATGACAGAGGCCAGCGACAAAGACTAAAAACTCTATCACGACAGAACTTTCTATGTCGCGACTAAGTGACCAATTTGGGCCAGAATTTTGGGGATCCACAACACAATTAATGAAGTGCGACCCAACATTGGGAAGTTCATACTAGGACGCACTAGGCATTTTTCATTATATGCAAATTCCTTCCCCAACCTGCGACATTTTGGGTAGTTGAAGACTCTTGTATATTTTATTTTTCTTTTATTTTCTTTTAGTAGAGTTAGTTTTGGTAGAGTTTGAATGTAGATTTTAATTGGTATTTTTTTTTTAGATTTCTGGATTTGGGTATTGAACTGAAGTGCAACTTTGAGCTGGAATTTGTTTATAAAATCATCTTTCTCATTATTGCCTAAGTTCAAATGGAGGATGAAAGGTTTTTGGAGTTCATTTATTTCAGTTAGTTCATGATTTCAGTGAATTTTCCTGATCAGTTAGTCACTGAGCATGCAGGAACCATGAAAGTCGATTTCCTAGAAATGAGTCAATGATGATATTCATTTTTATGCATAAGGTGGAAGAACGCCTTAATTAGAATTCTTGAATTTATTTGATTGGTATTGTTCTTGAATTTATTTGTCCTAGTACTAGTACCGTGTACCCAAACAAGGTCCTGTATCTTACTCTGATTTCCAAGAGGCCCTCACAGTGACACAAAGATGGAGAATCCTGAGAGTATAGAGCTGTTCTTTGTGGGTATGGTAGACTAATACTAAGGAACTAATGAACTCTTACGGGTTACTCAAATAGATCACCAACTTACTCGTAATTTGAGGATAGTTGAATGAAGTATCAATTTAATCAATCAGAGGTTTCTTCTCTTTTTGCTGAATTGATTCTGATCCCTTGTTAGCAAGGATCTAATCAAGGAGATGGAAATTTTCAGCATAAATGATGGATGAGGTATCAATTAAATTGGAGAAGGCTTACAATATTCTCTCTATGGGGGCAAGAATTCTCCAATCCTAAGATATGGGTATGAAGTACTGAAAATGAAAAATACTTAAATCTTATAAAGAGAGTTACAAATTACAAGTAACCGATTAGAATCATGTCTCATAAATGAATATGAACTTTTAATTAGTGAAAAGTATGGTTAAGGGAGAAATCCAAACTATACTACCATGCATCTTGGAAAAACTCAGTTTTCCAATTTAAGGCTGAGCTATGAATCGATAAGATGCAGAAATTGATTATCATTCATTGATCTATATTCAGTTTTGTCTCACTCAGTAAATTCCCAAACCCATTTTTATTAAAAATTATTTTCATGTATATTAAGGAATTGAATCTAGGACTAAAATTCTTTTTAGTCATCTCATCATCATAACAGTAGATTTCAAATAGTAATGATCTTGAGTAGTTAGGGTAGTTAGTCTTTTGATTTATCATCATTCCTTGTGGGAATGATACCTGAACTTTAAACATCCACTTTTATTACTTATACGACCTATGCACTTGCAGTAATCAAGACCAACTCAATTTTTAATGAATGCATTTCACAAAAGGAGCTAATCACTCTTTTCATTTACACGAACATTTGACTAACAAGTTTTTGGTGCCGTTGCCGGGGACTAAATATTTCTTAAGTGACAGTACCAGAAATTTGGCATACACACTTAGCATTATACAGTTTGGTCTGTAACAAGTTTTTGGCGTCGTTGTCAGGGATTAGCTAATAGTCCTTTGGTAATAGTGTTATTCATTTGTGCATATATATATATAAAGGTCTTTACAAAACCCCTAAAGCTTCATCTTTGATCGCTCATCGAGCTTCATCTCGCGTTTTCCTTCAAAAATCTCGTAAACTCCAATCCAAATTAAGGCTTCTCCCTTTTTATAAATGATAAAATTCATCTCAAAATAGTAAGATTACTAGCTGCAAATTGCAAGTGAGCTATGTCGTGATATGAGGTAACTATCGTAATTTCTATACCACTTTCATGTTGTGACATCTGAAGTCCATGTCTCGACGTCGGTTGCAATTGTTGTTTGAAGCCCTCATTCATGTCACAACGTTGTATTGTGCTCTTGAATTGCACTCTCTATCACATCACGACGTTTATGAGCCACATTTTGATGTGAGTCTGCTTTTGCTGAATTCTTTATTTGATGCCCTTTTACTATGTTTTGATCCCGTTTTCACTCCTCTAGCTCTGAACTTGCCCTACATCAAAATATACAAGAAACAAGCATTAAAACATTCAAAATCCCATTAAAAACATGTGCATGATAGGTGTGTATAATGATAATCAAACCGTTGTAAACTAAACCTATAAAACCCCCAAACTTAAGGTTTACTTTCCCTTAAGAAAAGGAAAGAAAAATAATTAAAAAAAAAAAAAAACTTGGGTGAGTTAAGCTTTACGTGAATGCAAATTTACCTCAATGATCTTGTCAAACTAACCACATAGAGAAACATCAATGTTATGATAATTTTGAGAAAAGGATTCAACCCTCACATTGAAGTAGCTTAGGCTACAACTCTTATAAATGTGTGTGAAAAGTCTTTCTTGTAAAACCCAAGAAAATTCAATTTTCTGAGAAAGGGTAAAATGGTAATTTCAGTGGGGAAATCTGAAAATTTTCTAGATCTCGGATGATGAAATGGACTGCACCATTGGAATCTTCTCGCAAAATCTAGCTACCATGTCAAATTTTGAGACAGTCAGAATTTCACGTTTTTCGAGGCACCAAGGGTAGTACGGGACCCTTAGCACGTGATGAGTGGTTCACAGAGTGCCACATGTCAAGTGCAAGGTAAGTCAAACAAAGAGCCCAAGTGGAACCCATAAGAGACATGTTGCAACACATGATTAGAGAGAAATCCAAGGTAGATGGATAAGGTGATAAGGGTAATCCGAGAGAGCCAAGAGGGGGATGACACGTGGCAAGAGAGGACACCCCACTTGACTTTAGATCAAACAATTCGGTAGGAAGAGGGAAGGAAAGGAAGGGAAAAAGGGGAGAAGAAGAATGCAGAGAGAGAGACTCTGGTACTCTATCTCCTCTATTTTGACGATCAACCGTCGATTCCTCACGAAGCAAGAGGGAGTCCTTCCCGCGATAAGAGTGAAAGGTCCTCTCATGACAAGAGTCGCAAGCGTAGACCGGAACGAGTTTCGACAAATCCCGCAGGTAGTGTTCTCCTACTGTTGCTATTTTCTGCAACTTAAGGGTCATGGTGGCGTCTCGCCCCAAGGGGAATGTTTGGTTGCATTTTGAACCATGGGAAGCTACCCTAGTTTGATCTACGCATTAGCCAAAATTTAGGACTGGTTTTTGGATGGAAAATAAAGAGAATTTGGCAGTGAGTCCTTCAGGTAAATTGTTGCCACATTAGTGAACTTGATGTAAGGCTTTTAAATTACCAAATCGATTCCTATATCAGCGTTGGCAGAATCACTTAACCTAAAATAACGGGCGGAAAGATGGCTCAAGCAGCGACTCGGTGTCACTGGGCTAGGATCAAACTGGCCTATGGATCAAATCGGTTAGGATCAGCCGGCTGTGTGGTCAGTTGGTTAGGGTTCATGCGGGAGGCCTCCAACTCGACCTAATTACATAACTTCTTCTGGCCCAAACTCCGCTTCAGTGTTCTTAGACTCTATGGAAAGCCCATTGAGTCACGATTCCAGCCATGCTTGTTTGGAGGACAGTGGGATGATCATAACTTTGATGAATTCTATTTTTTTCACCAAGTGTGTAGGTTGCCTGTCAGGTCGATGTACATAGTCGGTTGTGACATGACCTATCGTACGGCATGTCAGAGCCTATCAGGTTGGGTATGAATTGCCATGAGTTAGCCTATGTAGTTGTATGACATCATTTGTTCACCATGGATTGAGGGATACTAATATGCTTGATACTATATATATATATATATATATATATATATATATATATATATATATATATATATATATATATATATATATATAGCAGAGCAGCAGAGGTATATATATAGTATATATATATATATATTGGCATGAAATATATGGAACTTATATGTCAAGGAGATATGTTTAGTACACAATTCGATATGAAGTACAACTGATGAGTACGGATTCATGTAGTGTGCATCATACTTTGTAATACGAGAAATTACAGCGGCATAATTACTACATATGCACTAGAAACATCGCATGACACGTGGTGTCGCAAGAGTAGAGATCAACATTGTATTTGGTGTTCGATGGTGTAAGCCAGTACACTATTAATCAACACCGCGTTTGGTGTCGATCGTGGGCCTGGGCGAATGGATAATGTCCAAATGAGTTGCACGAAATACGAAAATAGTAAAAGACAATATGTGCTGGGTATCAACAAGTTGGGATAGATTCCCCCCAGGGTGAAAGATCCATCAATTATGGTCAAACATAGTCCCTATAGGTGAAAGGCCGTAAAGTGTTCAAGCCATGGAGCTCCGAGGTTCGACCAAAATCCACTAAATTACAAAAATACGCAGATATGAATGAAAATATGAATATAAAATGAAGTGGTCAAAATGATCTTTGATGTCATGGAAAATGACGGTTCACACATAGATTAAGTATCGTGAGGAGTCAGGAGACTCTGACGTGGGATCGCGGATTCGTGCCAACAGTGGTATGCCTAATCAACAAAATTTATAAACCCACTTCTTCCCACCGCAAAGAGTACGGCTACCGCAGCATAAAGGGCTCTAGGTCGAACATAGGGATGGGTTTTCTTCACACAAATGACTTACAGTGAGGTTCAAACTAGTGAATTTGTTTTGGACTTTAAGGTTTGGTAAAAGCAGTGGGTTGAATTGTTTGGAAACTGAAAGTAAAATAAAATAAAATGTAAAAGAAGTCTCCTTAAAGTGTCAGGCTATTGGATTTGGGTTCTAAAGGTCACTAAGGGGTTCTCGGGTCCATTTCTAATGTGCTAGAGGATGGACCTATAGTCATTTCCCGAATCGGATCTTCATGTGGCTATAAGAACTAGACCCCTAATAATTTTCAAAATGGCAAATCATCGAGAATCAATGGTCTCGGCGTTGGAAACAAGTCTCCTGCACCACCTTACGCGGGACTAATAGATGATAACCAATGAATCCTTCGCGATCTAGCAATAAGCATCCACTGAACCCTAAAAGATTACCAAATACAGGTCATTCAAGGTGAATCTAAGGGATCTAAACCTAGAGTTCAAAGGAAACACAAAACTGCCAGTGAGTACTTGCGTGAAGACCATGAAAACCTCCAGTTGCCTATGAATCCTGCACCTAATAGCCTTCTCCTTCAAGGAGGAAGGGTTTCTAGCTACTCATCCTCTAAGTTGTCATCCTCGGAGGGTGTTTGGCTAGTGAGAAAGGGAGAGAAAGTGAGGGAAAATGAGAGAAATTGGAAAAGAGCGAGAATAGCTTCAAAGCTTCGCTTCAAAATTTTATTAATGAGCAAAAAGGTCTCTCCCAAAGGTCTAGCCCTCGGGGCTTTACGCCTAACCCCTCATACAAAATACCAAAAAAACCAAAAGCAAAAGCTATTACAAGGGACAAAACGGGAAGAAAACCAAAAAGTGACCAAAAGAAGTCAAAAAGTCAAAAGCATGAAACATGAATAGTGGTTGGAAACTTGAATGTAAAGGCGCATTAAATGGAAATTTAGTAGTCGTGGAAAATTTCACAAATTTTTAAAATACAGAGGTTGAGAAATTTCGCATCCTACTCCATTTCCTCGCTTTGCTTTCTACTTCTCTTTATTATGGCTTTAATCGCAACGCATGAGTCGAACTCGATTCTTCATGTTTGAATCGACTGATAATTTCAATCAATTATCTTGCAAAAAACTACAAAAATAGCCACAAAATGCGATCAGTAGTATACCTTTGGACCTTAATGCACAACTGTGTTAATTCGTTGATTATACACAAAAAGTGCCCAAACCTACACAATAGGCTCAAAATAGCTATTTTGCACTAATCACTCCCATCCCATACATTGCTAGTCCCCAGCAATGAAAGAAAGAAAGAGAGAACATACAAAACAATATCAAACCATGTCTTCACAAAAATGGAATTCAAAAGGTATGGGAGTGGAGTAATGCCTAAACCCTTAGTAAGAATCACCAAACCTCACCCAATAAATCCATCTCACAGAGCGGCGCTTCATACAAAAATTAAGTACGCGAGTTTCCTTCCTAGTGAATTAACCTTGAACTTCCACCAAAACCTAAGTGTTTTATTGATCAGCTTTCAACAATAAACTTCTAAACTTCTCTTTCCCCCTAACTAAGTTATTGCCACCACCTAGGACACTAACAAACCTAAATAGATCAGGACCCACTCTTATTCCATAATTCTTTTTGTGTTGTTGGGGTGCAATGTTGTGGAATCGACCTCGCCAAAGTCCATGTAACGGGGATCCACCGATGAATCCCAACTAATTAAGGCTTAGGGCATCAAGCCAAGGATCTTTCGACCACAAACCTTCCTGTGTCACCCCGCACTTTGAACGATTTCAGACTCCAGCACTTGCTAACTCGCTTCAAACTTCACCCATCCACCCATGTAGAGAGCACTAAGTCGGTGGCTCCCAACCAGTTGACTTAGGGCACCAGGCTTTAAAGATTTTCGCCATATACCCCTCTGACCGTGCTTGAGTTTCAAGGCAAAGCGTTGCAATTTTTCTTCTTTTTCTTTTTCTTTTCTTTTTATTTTTGTTTTTGTTTTTCTCTTCTTTTTATTTTGGAAGACTCATTGGCCTTCTTTTCATGGGGTCCTTAACCTATTAAAGGTAGTCAACGAAACCAGGATAAGTTTTTGCAAAGTTTAGAGGTTGATACAGCTTTTCACTTATCAAACCCAATGTGCACCTGCAGGTGTGGTTAGCTGTGAAAGGGAAAAAAAAGGTCTAAAGCAACAAGAATTCAACCTGATCATCCACTCAATTAGGCATGGAACCAATCTTAACATCAATGTATTGGGACAATGTTTCACGCCAAACCGCAAGTCGGGTATTACAAAAAGTTTTCCAAAATGAAAAATTGAAAGCATTAACTAGAAACTAAAAACATGAATTATAAAAAAAACTAACTAACTAGCAAGTCTTTCACTAAACAAAAAGGCTTGCTCAAAAACATAAAACAACACTTCCTTCCTTAACTCTCTTCCCCCAACCAAAATCAATATCATTCTCAACGTGGTCAGTGGAATGGAAATTTAAGGGAGGAAGTGATACTCTCTCAGATGAAATGTCTGTCGATGTGAGACTTGCAAACTTCATCGAGACCTTAGTCACCCATCAGCCTAAATGAACAAGTTGGAAGAAGAAAATAGAGGAAAAAGTGACCAGCTTGGAGCATTTTTGAAAATTTCGCTTTATAAAAAAATTCTTAAAAGCGTTATTTCCGCTATATTTAGATTCTACACTCTAAGATTTAATCTGCATTTCAAGAACAACCTAAAACGGAGTTCGATGAGAAAGAAGTGGGTAAACAAATGGAGGCGAAGTCATGGTAAATTTTTGCTCGAAATGGCAAGTCGTGTAAAATTTCGTTAGCTATGATTGCGAAATTTTCACTTATGGTAAATTAAGAACTCACGTAAATTTTCGCAGTCGCAAAAATTCAGAATCGCGAAATTTTCTGGCTTTTCTTGGCTCCAAAAGATCTCCCGCTTCCAAAATTTTGACATAAACTACAAAAATAAACACCGAAAAAAAAGTAAAAAAAGATTTTTGAAATATGAAAAATAAGCTAAAAACAAATATTAACTTAAAATTAGAGAAAACCTAAAGAGAAAAATTAAATAAATAGAAATAAAATAAAATAAAATAAGAAAAATTCAAAACAAAAAGTGGGGGAGACTGAGTCCCCGAACCGCTTTTAAGCTCTTGCAGTCGTTGAACTGTGTAGCTAGTGGAATTAAGCCGAGGTCTAGGTGTGCTCCAAATCGAACCAAAGACCCAAACCATCCGCTGTGGTTACAAGATGAGCAATTACAATGTCTTATGAGTAAATGCAATACTTGAACATAGGCCATTAACTTCATAATGTATTGCACATGCAGTGGAGATGGGATGACCTTAGTAGTAGGTGTTTCGTGTGTTGATCAGGATGCGTGTGAAGGCGTGATGTGCACCGGGTCGTGAGAGGTGCCACTGGCAAGGGCTATTAAAGGGCTCGGGTAGTGGCACTAGGATCCAAAGTTTTGCGAAGTGGTTTAAGGATACTGGGGTCTCTTCCACTGTTTCCTTTCTACGCCTTCTTCGGTCAACAAGGGAAGAATTTCTTCTTCTCTCCTCCATGGCTTATAGACAACACATGATTCTGGGGCATCTTGCAGTTCCTCATAAGCTTCTACTAGTTCCTCTATCAAGTCCTCATGAAGTCAGCGCGCTGAGTCCGCTTCACCCAGGCTAGTGTCAATCGTGCACTCTCCTCCGGGATTTTCTTCCTCTTGATGAACATGTTGAAGGATCGCAAGCCTTGAAATCGAAAGCACCGCAGTTGTCAAATTTATGATCACTCATTGGAACCCATCCACCCTTGTTCAGTGGGAGCTCCACCGTGTCAATTCCATGATTAGTCCGACGTTCACCCGCCTCTTACCTCTATGAAAGTATTCACCGCTTGCCTAAGCTCCGCATTGCTTCGTTCAACCGAATAAGTTAATCGTGGTGGCCGTGGCCGAGGAGTCGGGGCTATTGTCACACGGAGAAGGTGAAGTGCATACTGCTGGAGGCTTCTGTCCCCATTATAGATTTAGGTGGTTCCCCAACTAGTTGTAAGCATTTCCATATGATGCATTTGTCGGGAGGCACCACAGGAGGGTGCACTAACATGAGGGTTTCTATAGTCCTCACATGGACCTATATGCATTAGGTTTTCTCTCAGCGGGCCATCGATTATGTTGCTCTCCCTCTTGGAATTCCATTTTGGTGATTCAAATTCAAAGACATGCACTCTACAATAAAACAGAAGGCAAACCTGAAATGACAGCTTGATCCTACCTAAAGGGTTAGGGTTAGCTACAAAAAAAATAAAAATAAATAGGGAAACAAAATTAACAAACTGACAGAAAAATATTACACAAAAATATAAATGTAAATTCACCAGATCTTGTGATGAGGATCACAGTATTCATCAGAATTAAATCATTTCCACTTAGGCACCATCCACGGCAGCAGGCGCCATTTGATTCGCCATGCCCCGGTAGAATAGGAATCAACAAAATTTATAAACCTAATTTCCTCCTACTGCCGTAGCATGGCTACTACAATATAATGGCTCTAGGGTCAAACACAGGGATGAGTTTTCTTTGCACAACAAATGACTTACAATGAGGTTCAAACTGGTGAATTTGTTTTGGATTTTAGGGTTTGGTAAAAACAGTGGGTTGAATTGTTTGGAAACTGAAAGTTAAATAAAATAAAATGTAAAAGAAGTCTCCTTAAAGTGTCAGGCTACTTGATTTGGATTCTAAAAGATCGAGGGGTTCTAGAGGTCAATTTATAAGTGTTAGGGAGGATGACATGGTCAGTTCCCGAAGCCAGGATCTTCAATAATTTATAGAAGCTGGACCCTTAATAAATTTCCTTTAAAAATGGCAATCGCTGAGCATCAATAGTCTCGGCAGTGGGAAACAAGTCTCCTTGACCCACCTTACAGTGACTAATAGATGATAACTAATGAATCTCAGTGGATCTAGCAATAAGCATCTACTGAACCCTAAAAGATTACCAACACAGTCACCAAGGTGAATCTAAGGGATCTAAACCTAGAGTTGAAAGGAAACACAAAACTGCCAATGAGTACTTGCGTGAAGACCATGAGAACCTCCAGTTGCTTACGGATCCTGCACCCAGCATCCCTATCCTTCAAGGAGGAAGGGTTTCTAGCTACTCATCCTCCGAGTTGTCATCCTCGGAGGGTGTTTGGCTAGTGAGAAAGGGAGAGAAAGTGAGGGAAAATGAGAGAAAGTGGAAAAGAGCGGAAGAGCTGAAAGCTTCCTGCCCAAAAATTTTATTAATGAGCAAAAGGTCTCCTTATAGTGTCTAGCCTATGGGCTTTTATAACCAACCCCTCATACAAAATACCAAAAATACTAAAAGAAAAAGCTATTACAAGGGACAAAATAGGAAGAAAACCAGAAAGTGACCAAAAGAAGTCAAAAAGTCAAAAGCAGGAAACATGAACGTATCGGGAAATTTGAATTAAAGGCACGTGAAATGGCAAATTCACAAGTCATGAAAAGCTCACACCTACGAAATTTTCGGTGTGTCGCGCGAAATTCCCGCAACTCTACCCATTTCCTTCCGCTCTCTTTCTTCCTCGGCTTTTGATTTGCAGCTATGAGTTGAACTTGGATTCTTCATGTTTGAATTGACTCGATAATTTTGGCCTAATTATCTTACAAAAACTACAAAAATAGCCACAAAACTCGATAATTTTTGCCTGATTATCTTTAATGTGCAAATCGGGTTAATTCGGTTGATTAGTACACAAAAAGTGCTCAAAACCTACAATAAATAGGGCTCAAAATAGAACCTTTTAGGCACTAATCAATAGGGTGAGTCACATTCTCATCCATGGCATGTAGACATTCGAGTAGGAATGTGCATATTTTTACTTGAATGTGTGTGTGTTTGATCACTACATGAGCACTTAGGTGATGAGTAACCCTTATAGGAGATTATCACTATTGGGCTTTGTTGACCCCGTCGTGGGATCCCCCATTTAGGTACAGGTCCAGTGCAAGCAACTGACCCACATATGGGATGAGAGCCAAACACAACTTTGTTTTGTTTTGTTTTTGCTTGTATTATATTCTAGCGGAACCAAAACATGTACACTTTTTTTGTATCTAAGGGACTGTAAAGAGACCGTGATTATAGTCTATCATATATTTTTGTATATTGTGAATTAAATATGTAGAAATGGGTCTTGATATACGAGACATGTGAATGTGATATCTGGGCACCCGATATACACAGCTTTCCATTGGTTGACAGGTTGTCAACAGGACCCCCGGGATAGGGCCGTCATAGCTTGGTATCAAAGCTTAGGTACACGAATACCCAGGACTCGATGGGACACGGGTTTAGATCATGCATTCATTGTGAACTTTGATGAATTGATATGTGTGATGTGTGCTTGAATTGTATGAAATATATACATGAGAAATGGTATATGGAACACTAGGGTTAGAAAAGATAACCTTAGGGGTTCGGAAAACAATAAGGAACATGAAAATTTTGGAAATTGAATTGAAATTGTATTTGTGGTTGGCGATTAGCACCACTAAGGAAAATGGTGATGAGCGAGTTAGTTCATGATGGCTAAGTCTATTAGTGGTGGGCGTGTGCACTACTAGTTAGACTAAGATAGAAATTTAAATAACACTGTTGTCGTTTGACATGTGTAGATGTCAAGTCGAGGGCAGGGACGCCGAGGTCGTCCACGAGGTGCTAGTTAGGCACCACCTGTCTTTGATTAGTAGGCCTTTACGGAGGCCATGAGCTTTACATTTGCCAGTTTTACACAAACTAGTGCAGCTGGAGGTCAGGGAGGTCCGAGTAACCTCCAGAGGTTTAAGTCACATCATCCTCTGATATTCACAGGGGGAGGGGATCAAATTATGGCAGACCATTGGTCCAGCAAATCGAGAAGATATTGGAGGCCATGGAGATCACCTCCAATGCGACCAAGATTAGAGTAGTTGCATTCCAGCTAGAGGGTGAGTCCCGCGCGCGGGATCAAGTTAAGACCCCAGGACTTGGGGAGTAAGAATGACCAAGGCAGAGTTCCATGAGCTCTTCACGGGAAAGCACTTTCCGACCGCTACTAGACATGTAAAGGCCTAAGAGTTCCTAGAGCTGAAGTAGGGAACAATAACAGTGATGGATTATGTGGCTTAGTTCACAGAGTTAGCCCATTTTGCTGATGACTACGTGGCCACAAATATGGCCAAGGTGAGGAAATTTGAGAATGGACTGAAGTTATCCATTTGGGGCAAGATTGTGGGATTCCTCCTATAGGATATGGACTAAATGGTTAGGACAACTTCGCCATGTAGAGGAGGTGGAGGACACACCCGAGCACTGTGGATAATGGGTGCTAAAAGCAGAGGAAGGAGAATCAACACCTTCTTCTAGTTCTTGTTAGCGCAGGACTTCGCTTTACAAGAGTCTCCGCAGACAGGTCGCGGCTACCAGGGCTAAGGCCAAGGTCAATTATCCCAAGATGAGGGACACTTCAGGACTCTTAGCAAGCCAGAGCAGAGAGCATGTTTCTAGTGCCACCAGCCTAGAAATTTTAGACGAGATTGCCCTCAGAGACAGGGATCCCAGGGTTATGGGACACCTCAGTCCCGATCATCAATGGGGCAAACATAGACTCAGTTTGTTCCTCCTTAACCCAGCATGGGCCGGGAGAACTAGTATCATCCCTAGAGTGTGGCGCAGGCATCGGTTATTTCATAGACATGCCAGAGAGGCCAAGGCATGGGTCGAGGTCGAGCATAGGGCTCACAGGCCGAGACTTCGAGGACCCAGAGGCGTGCTTACGCCATAGTACCGCAGGCTGGGCTTACAGATTAGTCTGATGTATTGTAACACCTGGTATATTAATATATGTTTTTTTATATTCATGCAAGGATTTTTGGGGAGCAAATGCAACTTATGCCCTATGATATGTTAAATTGTGATTAAGATTAGCCATCTTAATGGTTGGTTTAATTAGAGGATTAGCAAAGTGTGTTATATTCCATTTTTATGGCATGTGGGTCAATTATGCAATTAGGAAAGTTTAGTGGTTTTGTTAGGGTTTGAAATTAAGTATGTCTTGAAGGACCACTTTGAAAAACTTGTTAGTGGAGAGGGACTAAAGTGCAATATCCTTAGGAGCTATGTGGCATCATGAGGGCATGACACCTCATATATGCAAGGTAGGAGCTCGACAAGGCGGAGTGCATGAGAAGAGCTTGCCATGTGCCAAGCAAACCAATTCCTCTCGTTTGATGCTAGACCAACTTTGCTAAGAAGTGGAAAATTTGGAATTTTAGGTATGAGAGAGAGTTCTAGTGAGAAGCTGTGAGAGAAGGAGGAGAAAAGGCTCAAGGAAAGCTTGGTTTTTGGTGGAAAAGTTCACTAAGGTATGTAAACATGATCTTTGAGGCCTTAGCTGTATTTATCGACTTTGGTTATATTCTGTGGTTTTGTCAGATTTCATCCTAACCCTAGATTTGATGAAAGGTGAGTTTGGTGGAACCCTCAATTGTAAAAGACCGGTTTTATGAAGATGGCATGTGTGTGTGTGTCCAAGGGAGGTGCTGTCTAGCTTTCCTCTCACCCCATGACAAGAGCCGCAATAAGTCGGGCCTTAAAGAACCCGAACTTGATGACTTAGTCGAGAAGAAGTCCAAGACCTAGCCCTTCGAATGTCAAGAAGCAAACTCAAGAACTAAACCCTACCATAAGACCCTTGAATTTAAGGTTGAAAGTCGCATGACTGGTCCCCGTTCGAGCAAGCCTGTTTTTGAGTCATAAGTTTGGTTATATTGATCCAAATGGAGTGATTCAAAAATCCTCTCAAAGTAATTGACATAGGGGAGTAAACTTCATGAAGAAAGTATGGTCAAATTATGGCTCATTTGAACCCATAATTTTTGGGCTAAAGTAAGGGTGGAAGAGAGGGCACGATTCTCGCTCCTAGGAAATAGCCTCGGGAGGTCAGAGGTAAAACCATAACTTGATTTTGAGGTCCGAATGACCTGATTTAAGAGGCTGTGGAAAGCTAAGAGATAGGGGGAACTTTGGTCGAAGACCACAAAGGAAGAAAAAAACATGTATGGTCAGGTAAAAAATTATAGTTGAGAAAAAAAAAAAAAAGGAGGGGTCTTGAGGATAGGCTGAAAAAAGGGTACAAGTGTTTGCGGTGTGTGCTGTTTGTGTTACCCTAATAAGTAAAAAATGTTGATTCAGTAAAGTGTAAAAGAGAGTGCACTGAGGATTAAGGTTTATGTCGAGGTATAAGAACTGTGTGATTCGAAAGCGGTGAAGCAAGAATAGACCACCGGGTAATTTTATGTAACCCGGATTGTTTGAGGCTAAGAAATCTTATGACTTGTTAATTGTAGATCCTTCTGAGTATCCGTGGGTTTTAACTTCCTTTGGGAGATTCTAGGATTTTGAATCCAAGGAAGGTAGGAATCTATAACCTTCTCCGCTTGTACTGCGGGTTTATGTCATTGCGGGGAATTCTGTACCATTCCGTGCTTTGACTGTGTGATTTTCTAGATATATATAAATGTATATTTTTATATATATGGAAATCTTTGAATTAACTGGTACATGATGTTTTTTTTAAATATCCATGTGGTTGAATGCTTGTGAAATTGTTTTAAAGCATGACATAGGTACGAGACTGTGAGGGTCCGGATTGATGTAGTGGACACGGGACGATGACTAGTCCCTGGGTTGTAGTCCCAGAAAGGTCACAGATATACCGGATGTGGGCATATTCTCGGGTGGTAAGTCCCAACAATTTGTCGTTCGGGATGATCGCTGTCCTCGGGTGAAAGCCCAAAAGAGTCATCGATGAGGGGTCGAGATGGTAGTATTGCAATCATTTCCATCATCAACCTATTATTTGTAAATGCCTCATGTTTTGAGATATCTTGGAATTATGTATAAATTGTGTTTTTAAGTGAGCATGGCTTGTTAGTGGGATTCACTAATGAGTTGTCGAACTCACCCCCATTATTTCTATCCACCTTAGATGCAGGTACGGCACCGCTTACGTGACATGAAAGCTGGGACTCGCAGGTTTTGAGGATGGGGAAGTTTGTATGCCAACCTTAGCTTGTTGGTGGTTGAGCATACATTTTGATGAATATTTAGTGTTATGTGGATCATTGTATATTTGGCTTGTGTAGCCACTAGTTTTGGAACTTTGTGTAAAAGTTTGATCAAGTGTAAGTGTATAGTTTTAGGTACATTGAGGAATTACTTCCTCTGCATCGATATGTGTGTATGTTCGGGAGACCCTGAGTGTTGAGCCATTTACGTTTCCAAGTGATTACTCCAAGTGGAGTTTAGACTCGTTGTGGAAAAAATTCGTGGTAAAATAGTAACATAAATCACACCTGATTTCTAGGGCGTGACAAGTTGGTATCAAAGCAAAGGGATAAACTCGGGAGATTAAAGGAAACTAATAGGTAATAAAGGACTCCTAGGCACACTTTAAGCCATGATAGTGAGCTTTGCCTTTAGTGCTAGGATTGTGTTATTGGGTGATGATATGATTTTCATACATGGCATAAGGCTTCCTAGAAGTGACAACTAGTGAAGGGTATTTTATGATAACATGTTTACTTGAGACTATGTGATAACATGTTGCTGTGATTGCAAGCATGATATAATGAGTTTAGATATTATAATGCTTGTATGGATTTTTGCCATAGTATTGTTGATTAGTGCCCAAAAAGTGCTATTTTGAGCCTTATTCAAAATAGGTTTTGAGTGCTTTTTGTACACTAATCATATCAATTAAGCCAATTGATGTGTGTAGGTCCACTTAGTGCCACTGAGTCCATTTCGAGTTTGTTTTCGTGATTTCAGAGGTTTTTGTATGCCTCGCCACTTAGTTCGAAGTTCGAGCATCGCTACGTAGTCGAACCATGAACATTGGAACCATTTGCCACCTAAAATGAAGGAATGTGAAGTGGATTATCAAGGAAAATGGGATGCGAGGCAAAAGAGGGATGCAAAATTAGCAAAGAAGGATCAGAGCAATCCCAGAATTTTCGCTATGATTGCGTAAAATTTCGGCCGGGTATTGCGTAAAATTTGCAATCATAGCGAAAATTCGCATCCTAAATAAATTGAGAATTTTCGATAGGCTAGCGAAATTTTGCTAACTAGCTTTAAATTCTTTCCAGGCCTAGCTTAAAATTTGCAATTTCGGCTTTATTCATAATAATTTCCTCGCTAGGCTACGAATTATCGAAGGATAGCTTAAATTTTCCAATTTCACATCTTCGTAGAATTTTACAAAGGTTAAATTTTCGCTATCCTAGCGAAATTCTCGCATAGCAAAATTGTCGCCTCCGATTTTTTGTATATTTGATCCCAAACGACCACGTTTGATGTATTACCATTATAGCCCTTATGTAATTTCATATTTTAGGTGTTTTAGTATTTTCACACTTGGGGGTTGACTATATAAGCCCCTCAAACTTTGTAACCCAAAGTAACTTTTCATTTTTTAAAGTTTCCCGCAGCTTTCATTTTAGGGTTTCATTCGCTCTCTTCTCTCTCTTCTTTCTTTCATTTCTAGGTCACAAACACACCCCTTGAGGATGACAACTCATGGGATGCTTCAAGCAAGCCTCATAGCCTTGAAGAGGAGGGTTACTAGTTTGTTTTGGGGCTACACGCAGTTGTCCTCTTGTTTTAAATGATGTGTACTGCATTTATTGTTCCATACCTTCCAAACTAGGAAGGTTTAATGTCATTTAATGTTGTCTTTGGTAAATACTTCATGTTTAGGGTTCAAGTGCATACTAATGCTAGATGCACTCGATATCCTTTAGATGCCATTTACGAGCCATCAAATGAGGTCGAGTGCTAGGTTTTAAACCGAATGGGACTTTGAATGCATAATACTTGTCTCGACCAAATAGAGTGGTTCTAGGTTAGGTTTTATAAACTAAACAACATCCGGTTTCGGCTTTTACTATATGTCACTTGCCATAATGCGAGGAAATGACCCGAGGACACTTCATTACCCCCATGTTATCAAGCTAGTGACCTAAACCTTCAAGGTTACCATTTCACAATTCACTTTAAACCATTATAGTTATTCAGTGAACATACAACCTCCCCTGTTTTTAACAAAATCCGAAAATCCAAACTAAAGCCTCACCAATCTTCAAACACTAATGCAAATCATTCGTGGGATGAAAACCCATCCCCGTGTTCGACCCTAGACCGCTATGCTGCAGTAGCTTGACTACTAAGTAAAGAGGGAGGAACCAAGGATACAAATATTGTTGATTCCTCAATCACCCTACCGTGGCACGACCAAATGGCGCCGCCGCCGGATGGTGCCAAACTACGATGATGAGTTGATGTGTACTTGTAATCCATATTACAAGTGTTGGTGACCTTTAGTCCTTTGAATTTATCAGGCAGAACTGCAAGTTTTCTTTACTTCGCAAATAATGTGACCGTTTTTGTTTCTTGCGCCAGTTTTGTTTTAACTAACATCAATTTTGCAAGTTTGTTTGCGGTTCTTTCGTTGTGTACTGTGTGGGTTTATGCAAAAGACTGGACAGAGGGATATCGTGGAGATCATGAAGAGGAGTGCACCAATTGAACAAAGCTGTGAAATCAAAGGTGCACAAAGGACTAAATGATCCTCTTACCGAGGAACAACAAAGTCAAACTCCTCCCATGAATCAAACGACATATGATCGAATGAGGGAACACATACACTTCCGTAGTTAGAGGCCCCCTCGCTACATCATATACCTCTTGCCGAGGATGTAGCGTTGAGACCCTACCTAGTGCCCTTGTTTCCATATTTCATGGTATGGGAGAATGAAATCCATATTCACATACGGGATTTTGAGGAGGTATGCACTACTTTCAAGGAAGGTATAACTGACATGGATTTGCTCAAGCTGAAAGCATTTCCACTGACACTCAAGGACAAGGCCAAAATATGGCTCAACTCACTGAGGCCGAGAACGATTAGAAATTGGGCCGATCTTCAAGCTGAATTTTTGAAGAAATTCTTCAAGCACTCACCAAGCACCAACAGCTTTGAAGAGGCGTGATTCACACCTACTCTACTATGACAAATGAAAGTTCTACCAATGCTGGGAGAGATTCATGAGACCATCGCTGTTTCATTCACATCATGGTTTTGATACCGATGTTAGTGAATCATTTCTATAATGGTATGTCCTCGCCATGAAACAATTGCTAGAAACCATGTGTGAGGTGATTTTTACAAACCCTGACGAGGCTATGGATTTCGAAAGGCGTGGCTGAAACTTCCAAAGGATGGGATGAGCCAAACCCGAGAGAGGAGAATGAGGCCTCACCACCAAAGTGGGAGTGGGATTTACACTTTCTGAGACATGGAAATGAAAGAAAAATCTCAACCCTAGCTAGCGGAGGAGCCAAGGAAAGAGGCTCCGATGGCGCATGCAAAGGATTGAAAACACCGCACGCCCCACCCCATTCATCGCTATCAACCTATTGTTAATCCAGAGAACATCATCCGATCGCCTTCAAAGGAAGGATTTGATGTCGAATATGCAAATGTCAGAGGTCAATACAAGCCACAACCCAATGCCCCATATGGTACCTACAATTCCAATTGGAAAACCACCCTAACTCTCTCGAAACCCCAATCCTCCTGCCATGTGCCCCCAGGTGCCAAACAACAGTTTGGTTCCTCATCTCAACCACAACCACCACCATCCTCTTCTCCAGTTGAACAAGCCATCTTGAATTTGAGCAAGGTGGTAGGCAATTTTGTGGAAGAACAAAAAGGGATCAATGCACAATTGGCACAGAGAATTGATACTGTAGAAAGTACACTGAACAAAAGAATAGATGGCTCGAGAGCAATCTTAATCATAAAATTGACAACCTGCAGTATTCAATCACAAAGATCAATAAATTGCTCGAGATACAGGAGGGAGGGAGGTTCCCTTCCCAAACATTGCCAAATCCAAAAGGGGTACATGAGAGAAATTCTCATCCAAAGAATTCAGAATGGATGAGGTCAGGGTTGGTAATCACTGAGGAGTGGAAGAGAAATAGAACAAACCAGCCCATGGCGAAGAAAAATGCAAGGTAAAGGAAGTCGGACCCGAGATGGTGATTAGTGAAGACCAATCGAAGCACCGCACGCCACCTCCATTTCCCAAGGCACCGAGGTTGGGCATAGCGCATCCTGAAGAAAGTGCATCCTAGAAGTCCTATGTGAAGGTCAACATACCTCTTTTGACATCATCAAACAAGTCCTGCCTATGCAAAGTTTTGAAAGATCTGCACAATCAAAAAGGGCTGGGCATTGTAACAAAAGGCATTCTTAATCGAACAAGTTAAATGATCATCCAATGCAAGACAATGGTGAAAGGATCCAGTGGACCCTAACTATCTCGCTTAACATTAGAGGAACCTCGCAATGACAGCAATCGTTAGACTTTGGGTGCTGTTAACCTCGCTACCATACTCGTATGTGCGCTAGGTTTCGAGAAAGTCAAACCAACCAACATCACCCAACCTTACCGATCATGAAAATACCAAAAGGGATAGTGGAGGATGTGTTGGTAAAGTAGATAAGTTCTACTATCCGGGTAGATTCGTGGTTCTCGACACGAACCGTATGTGGGGCACCAATCGCGCCCATTATATCGGGTGCCATTTCAAGCCACATCAAATGCAATTATCAATTGCCGGAATGGGGTCATGCAGCTCACATTTAGAAATATGACACTGGAGCTCAACATTTTCCACTTGAGCAACAAGAAAAAAACAGCTGAGGATGAGGGGAGAAAATCTGATGAAGTTTGCCTGAGTGGCACACGGGTAGGAAGGCATGATACTAACAAACAAATAGGAAGAATTGGCCGGGAGAACAATGAAGCAATAATGAAGAATCCACCATTCCTCCCCGTGAATACCAGCCCACCGCCACCGTGAGACCTGGGATTGTCCAAAAATAAAGGAGCCGAGCATGAAAGCACCCGAGCACACACCATCGCATGCTGGAGTGCCCTCCGGACCCTCCGAGATCCAATGGCTACAATAACTAGAGCGGTTCCTACAGAACCTCGGGAGACCACCCAAATTTTTGTTGAAATTTTTACGTTATATTATTTTAAGTCTTAATTTGCTTTAGTGGTGCCACTACTTACCTATTTTCTTTTCAAATATTTCATTTCATGCTTATCTTATCAATTTTTTTGTTTTGAAATGTCAGGAGTCGCGCTTCTGGAGAATTGCTTTTCCACCACAGATTGCAGCAAAGGCAAGGGCACTGTTCAGCCATGCCATTCCCTCCCTGGTTAAAACCGGTCGTTTCATCTTCTATTGGAGATACATTTTTCTACACTTTCAACCATTCGCACTCCATATTTCTGCATTTACCTATCGCTTTAGTTGAAAAAATCAAGCCCCAGATGCTACATTAATGATAGAACAAATCCATGCATGATTTAGTTTGGTCAATGGAAGTTCCAAATTATTCAACCCTTGAACATTCCCTTTAGCTAATTCACACCGCATAAACAGATTGTACCATAATAGGCTGTGAAATTATGTACCTCCTTTCACTTGGTGCCGGCCTTAAATTTTTTGACGACCCATAATAGTTTATAGAAAGATCAAGTATGAAGACCAATGAAGTCTTCCAAAAAGGAAAAAGAAAAGCAAAAAGAAAGAAAAGAAGAAAAAGAAAAATAAAAGTCGACACTTTGCCTTGAAAACCCGAACACGGTCCGAGAGGGGTATATGGCGAAAGCCTTTAAAGCCCTATGTCTCTAAACCTCATCAAGGTCGGGAGTCATCGACTTAGTGTCTGCACCCGTGGATAGGTAGAGTTTAGCTGTTGTAGTGCTTAATTCTCAAAATCATTCCTGAGTCCCGGTGAAGCCCGTAGAGTTTGTGGTCAAGTGATCCTTTGGCTTGATGCCCAAACTCCACCGTTGGGAGTCATCGGTGGACCCCCGTTACACGGACTTTGGTGAAGTCGAGTTTTTAGCATTGCATCCTACATAGCAATCAAGGAAGAAATAAGAGTGTAGCTAGTCCTATTTAGATTGGTCAGCAGTTTAAGGCCTTGGTAGTAGCTAGGTTGGGGGGAGGGAATAGCTTTGCAATTTATTGGCTCAAACTGGTTACCTTAGGAACAATTAGATTTTGGTGGAAATTCAGGCTGATTTCCTTGAAATCGGCATCGCCTCTAAACTTGTTCTTGTATGGTTTATGTTCTCCTGCGTCTGCCATACAGGTGTAAATTATTCATGCTAAAGGTAAGGCTTATATGTACATACAATTTTTTTGAACCATATACTTTTTTGAGAAAGCACCGTGATACATACTTTTTGTTTTAGCATTGCTAAGGGACTAGCAATTGTCGGTTGGTGGGTGTGATTAGTACCTAAAAAGTGCTATTTTGAGCCCTATTCAAAATAGGGTTTTGAGTGCTTTTATTGACTAATCATATCAATTAAGCCAATTGATGCGTGTAGGTCCACTTAGTGCCACTGAGTCCATTTCGAGTTTGTTTTTGGTGATTTTGCAGGTTTTTATATGCCTCGGCCACTTAGTTCGAGTTCGATATCAAGTTATGTGCTGAACCATGAAGATTGGAACTATTTGCCACCGTAAAAAATTAAGGAATGTGAAGTGGATTATTGAAGGAAAATGGGATGCAAGAGCAAAGAGGATGCAAAGGAGCAAAGAAGTGGGACCAGAGCAATCCCGTAAATTTCGCTATGATTGCGAAATTGTTAGGATTGCTTAAAATTTCAAGCAATCATACGAAAATTTTCGCATTACTAGCGAATTGAGAATTTTCGCTAGTTAGCCAGCCTCAACAACTAGCGAAATTTATCGTGTTTCAGCGAAAATTGCAATTTCATATTCATAATACTTTCGCTTAGGCTAGCGGCTATAGTTTAGCGGCTCATCGTTGATACGAAATTTTCCAATCCTCTATCTCTCGTGAGAATTTCAAGTAGTTAGAGAAATTTCGCTAGGTAACGAAATTTTCGCTATCCTACGAAATTCCCCATACATAGCGAAATTGTCGCTCGTGATTTTTGTATATTTGATCCCAAATCCACTAATGCTTTGATGTATTACCATTATGTACCCTTATGTAATTTCATACTTTAGGTGTTTTAGTAGTATTTTCACACTCGGGGTTGACTATATAGTCCCTCAAACTTTGTAACCCAGCAACTTTTCATTTTTTAAAGTTTCCCGCAGTTTTCTGTTTTTAGGGTTTCAGCTCCGCTTCCTCTCTCTTCTTTCTTTTCATTTTCTAAAGCCGCTAAACACACCCTCGAGGATGACAACTCAAGGATGCTTGCTGCCCTCATAGCCTTGAAGAGAGGGTTACTAGCTTGGTTTTGGGGCTACTACAGAAGGTTGTCCTCTTGTTTAAATGATACAGGACGCATTTATTGTTCCATACCTTCCAAACTAGGGTTTAATGCCATTTAATGTTGTTCCTTGGTCAATACTTGCCATGCTTTGTGGTTCGAAGGTACTTAATGCTAAAGATTCATCGATATCCTTTAGATGCCATTTACGATCCAATGAAATGAGGTTTAGAGTGCTAGGTTTTAAACCGAATGGGACTTTGAATGCATAATACTTTGTCTTCGACTCAAATAGGAGTGGTTCTGGGGTGGTTAGGTTTTATAGCTAAACAAAGATCCTAGCTTTTGGCTGACTATACTTTGCTATAATGCGAGAAATGACCCGAGGACACTTCATTACCCCTCTATGTTATCAAGCTTAGTGACCTAAACTCAAGGTTACCATTTCACAATTCACTTTAAACCATTACAGTTATTCAGTGAACATACAACCTCCCCTGTTTTTAACAAAATCCGAAAATCCAAACTAAAGCCTCACCAATCTTCAAACACTAATGCAAATCATTCGTGGGATGAAAACCTATCCCCGTGTTCGACCCTAGACCGCTTATGTCAGCAGTAGCTTGACTACTAAAGAGGGAGAAACTAAGGATAAATATTGTTGATTCCGAATCACTCCTACCGTGGCACGAATCATTATTAGTGTAATGATTCTTATACCATGTGCAATTGTTATGAATCTAAGAAGATGCTTATGTCAATAGCTAAAGATTGGTATTTAAGTTATAATGAATTGATGTTGAGAACCTTCGAGTTATTCATGGTTCTTGTACCATGACATTGTGATAACTGATTGTCTATTTTCTTATATATAGACAATGAATAGAGGAAGAAGGAGTAAACGACCAAGGGTCAGACAGCCTGTGAGATCCTCTTCACCAGTTTAAGAGGATGGGGCTGGAGAGAGCGTATGCTACCTCCGAGGGTCATTCCGAGAAGCATGGACGGCGCACATCAAGAATTTCAAGGCACTTATTCCCCTGTTTCTAAAGTGTGTCAATTTCCTCGAGGCCGAAAGTATCATAAAGGAAGTTTAAGATTCTCGATGTCTGGAAGTCCCCGGGAGCTGAGTTTCTAGCATCCTTATGTTGAGGGACGAGGTCGAGCGCTGGTGGGATATGGTTATGAACACCATGATGTGCCACACATGGTGTGGACTCAGTCCGAGGAGTTACTCTTGGCCAAGTACTTTAATGAGGCCATGAGGAGACAAAAGAGATCGGAGTTTGTGCACTTGCAGCAGGGGGCTATGATCAGAAATGAGTATGCCTCCCAATTTACCTGTTGTCGGTATAACAAAGATGTGGGTGGTACAAGGTGACGAGAGCCGAATAGTTTCGTGGAGGGTTTGATGATGAACATTCTGCTCGTGTGGTCTTTCACGCCGCACCTACAAAGGAGGTGGTGGCACGAGCCTTGATTATTGAGAGGGAGCAGCTTGAGGTATAGAAAGAAAGAAACAAGAATTCCAGGTTTGGTGACTTCAAGTCAAGGGATAAAAGGGCTAAGCGCCAAAAGATGAACGGTCCATGGCAGTTGCCCATGCAACAGGGACAAGCCAGTGGGGGCACAACTGGGGACATAGGGCCCCGTACGTGTTATGAGTGTGGTGCGACAGGACACTTGAGGAGGTGGTGCCCTAAGTTACAGCAGCGGAACACCTAGCCTCCTCAAGGGCAGTTTCGACCAGTGAACCCTCAACGTGATCGGGGAGGATAGCCTCCAAGAGGAGGAGATTCCAGGAAAGGGAAGACTGCATCTACTTCGGGCCAGGGGTTTCAAAGCAAAGTCTTCGATTTGACAAATTTCGATCCAGAGCCTAATGCCAGTGGAAGGTATGGTTTCAGGTTATAGCACTGGGCACATGTGTTGTTTGATTTGGGTGCATCCCGTTCATTTATGTCTACTTCTTTTGCTTCCATTTTGGACTTAGAGATTGCACCACTCTCTTGTCCTTTGTTTGTCGAGACACCTATGGGTGGCATGATGGAAGCTAAGTGGGGATGCAAAGGGTTGTGGTGTCAATGTCGGGGATATGAAGTCACGAATAATTTAGTGCCCTACATATGGCGTTGTTTGACGGATTGTGGGAATGGATTGCTAGCCCCACATCATGCCCTAGACTGGTTTTTCAAGAAGGTGACCTTCCGTATTGGTCATGGGTCACGGTCGTACTCTATGATCATCTAGGGGGTGGTCAAACTCGATCGTTGATAGAGATGGGAAAAAAGTGATTGAGAAAGAATGGGGGCCATAACTTCCTTTTTACTATTTTAGGGGAGAGTAAAAGGAAGGTAGGGGTGGATTGTATCCCACAAGTGTGTCACTTTGCTGATGTATTTCCTGATGAGTTTCCAGGATTACCTCCCCATAGAGAGATGGAATTCTCCATCGATTCAGATCCCTATCATCCTATTTCCAATAGCTCCATTCGTGACGGGGCTCCAAATTTTGAGCTTAAGGAGTTGAACCTACGTAAATTTCGCAAGAATTGCAGGTAAAGGGTTCAGGTCCACCGAGTACCTCTCCTCGGGGTGCCCAAAGATTGTTCGTGAAAAAGAAAGAGACTTAACGCTACTACATGTGTGATTACCCGGTTAAATAGTAATCTGGTGAAGAACAAGTACCCCTTCCTGACGAGGATTTGTTTGACCGCTTGAACTAAATAAGCATTTCTAAGATTGATCTAAGATCCGGGTATCACTGGGCTGAGAGTAATGACTCGTATATCTCAAGACTGCCGCATGAGGTATGGACACTTCAGTTTGTTGTCATGCCTTTTTGATCGCTCAATGCTCCAACATTTTTGGCTGGATATGATGAATGATATATCAGTCCATATCCGATTAGTTTGTAGTGTTTGTGGATCTATATCCTCGAGAGAGCCCAAGGTCGAAGAACATGAGCAAGAGATTTGTAGTCGGGCGCCACAGTACCGAGAATCGATTGTATGCCAAACTAGAGAAGTGTGATTTCTTGTTACAAGAAATCCAGTTCCTAGGGCACATGGTGTCTAAGGAAGGTATTTCAATGGATCCAGCAAAAGTTGAGGCCGTGATGAGGTGGGAGCGACCCAAGAGTGTCTTTGAGATACGCAAATTTCGATCGGGCCGGGTTATTACCGCGATTTATTGAGAACTTTCCGTGATCGCATGTCCAATGACTGGGATCGACACGCTAGTGGAGTGAGCTTGTGACGCCAAAACCGGGGTGTCCGTTGACTACCCGTCAACCCGCGAAAATCTACACGTCTCGTGTTACGAGAAACACACATGAGTAAAATAGCCACATGGGGCCCATACATCCATACTCATAAAAAAAATATAATCAACTATATTCTCATAGTTTCCATGCCTGTTCTACAAAAATATTTATGCATAATTACAAAATATTTACTCAAAGCCACATTTCGGCTTTCTTCTTAAAAGCTACCTCTACTACGTGCCGTCTCCCTAGATAGTCCCTGTACTTGAAAGGGGGTCCCACGATGGGGTGAGCAAAGCCCAATAGAAAGTCTTCCTACAAGGGTTACTCCCCACCTAAAATGCATATGCAATGACATATATAAACAATCAATCACATTCCATACAATTATTTACTATTATATGAAATGTTCCATATCATGCATGAGAGATGCAACCCCTCATGCTCACGACCTGAGTCCCAACCGACTCCCTCACACCTGGAATGCCAAGTGTGAATAAAACCAGTCATCGGTGTTTGACACCACGACTAAACCATTGGATACTCTCCAATTTTATTTATCAAAACCTGATTTTGTTTCTTTTCCTCTTTCTTTGTAGGGCCATGTGATTTTCTAAGCCATAATCACAGATGCCGCACGCCTATTCAACATTTTCAAGAACTTACATCACGGATTCATGTCTAACCGTGAATACTGATTTAGACTTTCACCTGTGTGGGGGATCTACCCCCAACTTGTTCGCCAAAACATGTAATTTATCATTTGATCATCTGCCACACTCGTGGAATCTCTACCGACTCTCCCATTTTTCCCCGAGTTCATGACCCATTTACCAACACCGGTAAATAAACCATACCCTGCACCCACACCCGACTTGACGCGATGTAACCGTGCATATGTAATGCATGATGTCAATGCATTTTCCTCATGTTACATGCATGAATGAGCACTACATGAAACATTTACACACCATGGACAATTATAATTTATACATATAATCTAATTTCCATGCAAACCATATTAATACATCAAATAAAGACGATCAATATCACATTTCTACACACTGCATGTTATTCAAGCAAGCACTAACACACAACCGAGTCACGAACTTGGGACCATTCAATAGGGTACCTCACGGCCCCTTCACAAACATGAACCATTTTGGTTCCAATCCTTATCATCACATCAAACAACCATGACACCTAGAAACCTCATTTCTAGTTCAAACTCCTAACTCCCATACCGGTGACTGCGGTGGAACCGGGTCATGAAATCCATACCCTTTAATTCCAAAGTTTGAACTAATTTACGTGGCCTCCCATAACCCTCACCATTATAAAGCCTTTAGTTAAAGTAAACCGCAGGAAAATATCCTACCTTGAAGTTTGTCGAACTCCAACTTTTCGTGTCCACACATCGTAGATCCCATCAAGGTGGCACCAACTTTAGTCCTCGAACAGTCGAACTTCGACCGCCCAAAAGCCGAAAAAATCCTTCCTTTCTCTTTCCTCCTTTCTCCTTTTCCTCCATTTTCTCTCTACAAACTGTTTTCCTCTTTGTTCCTTCTTTTCTTTCCTTTCTTTCCTTTCTTTCCTTTTTGCTTTTATATTCTTTTTCTCTTTTCTCATCTCATTTCCCTTTCATTTTATCCTCATTTTCTCTTCGCCTTTGGTCATTTTCTCCCCCTTTTTGGAGCAACCACTATCTTGGCCAAAAGGAGGAAATTTCCTCCCCATTTCCTCAAACCAAAAGTGTGGCTATCACTTTTCCATCCTTTTTTCCTTATTTCTTAAATCCTCTTTATGACATCATCACTACATGGCTCAATGTGAGCCATGGGATTCATTTCCAACACATGGCTAATTGTGAGCCCTTCTTTCAATGCCAAGTGTCACTCTCTTATGGTGCCATGTGGCATCCCCCAACCTTTCCATGTGTCATCCGACACCCCACGCCTCGAAAAACGTGAAATCCCGACCACCTCGGAATCCAACGAAATTCGACGCAGAAGCAATTCCTCAAGAAGACGCATTTCAATCCGGAGAAGTCCGTTTATCATCTCGATCCAATAGTACCCGGATTTTCAGCCGAAATTACTATTTTACCCTTTATCCAAAATCTTGGATTTTCTGGGGTTTCACAGAGCTTTGACTGGAATGAAAAGTGTGAGGAGTCATTCCAGGAGCTGAAAAAGAGATTGACTACAACACCGGTGCTGATTACTCCGGTGAGTGGGGAAAGTACACCTGCTGCGGATGCCTCAAGGGTCGGGCTTGGGGTGCGCATTTCATAAAAAAGGCACAAGGGTTGCCTATGCCCCAGGGCAATTGAAGAAACATGAAGAGAATTGACCTCAATGATGATTTAGAGCTATCAGTGAGTGTTTTCCTAAAGTTATGGCGGCACTACTTGTATGGTGAAATTTGGAAGTGTTCTCGACCACAAGAGTTCAAGTATATATTTACGCAGAGATTTGAATGCCAGGTAGAGGAAGGGATTTGAGACACTTGAAGACTTTGACTCTTTCTTTTGCAATACCATCCCAAAGTAAATGTGGTCACCGACATGCCTCGAGTAGAAAATCAAGGAGCATCCTTCTCAGTTTGATGGCTTATGAGTGGAAGATTTATGATTACATCAGGCGAGTTCCACCTGTGCTTTGATGGGGATGAGCCTAAGGCATGTTTATACGCTGCAGCCTGTAACAGCTTTACTAAGAGTCATCGAGGTCAGAGGAGTGATAAGAAGCTTCGAGGACACGTCGCAAGTGGTAGATAGTGATGCACCTAAGGGTGGAGCATTCATGCAAATGCGGAATCTATTTCTCAACATTGTTTGCGGGCGATGATGCACAATGAGAGAGGAGGTGATGAGGAAGCTCATCACTTCTGCTCACTCTGCATACATCCCGTGAGACAAAGATGTACCACGACTTGAGGCGCCTGGCAATTTTGGTGGCATGGGATGAAAAGAGACGCTATGAAGCCTGCCTCCAAGGTTTGACGTGCCAACAAGTGAAAGTCGAGCACTGGGAGCACCAAGTGGTTGTTGCAAACAAGTACTACCGCTGCACGAAATGGGATCATGTGGACGGCTGACTTCGTGACCGGCTTGCCCAAGACTCACCAGTAAAGATGGTGTTTGGGTGGTTGTTGACCTGACTAAATCAACACATTTCTAACACAAGGACCATTGACTCTATTCTTACTTTGAGCAAGTCAGGACAGGAGGAAGATCGTGAGGTCAGCACGGTACCTCTCTCCATCAGGTCGATAGGACTCGAGGTTTACGTCCCGATTCTGGCGATCTTTGCAGAAAGCTTTGGGAACGGAATTGAGATTGAGTACAGCATTTCACCCTCAGACTAACGGGCAATCTGAGAAAGTGATTCAGATTCTAGAAGATATGCTTAGAGCATGTGTGTTAGACTTCAGGAGCTGACGGAACATTTGCCTCTGATTGAGTTTCTATGTGATAATAATAGTTTCCGAGCAAAGATTAGGATGGCACCGCATGAAGCTCTTTGGCGAAGGCCATGAGCGCCTATGCCGGATCCAATCAGAGAGGCTACTTCTGACGTCCAGAGTCGTGCAGAAACAACAGAAGATATGTGATCCGTGATGTGCTCTCAAGTAAAGACAAAGGTGCATAAAAGAGTGCTGACCACAGGATATAACCCTTAGATTTTCGTGTTGTGGACCATGTGTTTTGAGAGTGTCGCCGCAAGGGAGATTGCTGCAGCTGTGAAACCACCCAGTACATCGGTCCGCTTGAGATTCTGTGGTGAGTCAAGAGGTAGCTACGCTTAGCTCTTCCGTTGCAGTTGTTTGGGATACATGATGTATTCCGCGCTTCGTTGTTGCGGAAGTATGAGCCAGATGTTTCGCACATACTAGATTGGCAAGAGTTGAATTTGCAAGAAAATATGAAATATGAAGAGTGGCCAAGGGAGATTCTAGATGTGCAGGAACGCGTGTCATGAATGTTATTCCCTAGTGAAAGTGTTATGGGAACACCATGGAGTGGAGGAAGCTGGGCATGGGAGCTAGCTGCATGTAAAGAAGAAGTATCCTAACTCTTCACAAGTTAGTACGCGAATTTCAAGGATCTAAATTTCGTAGTGGGGAGAGGGAAATGTAACACCCGGTATATTAATATATGTTTTGTTATATTCAGCAAGGATTTTTGGGAGCAAATGCAACTTTATGCCCTATGATGTTAAATTGTGATTAACATTACTATCTTAATAGTTGGTTTAATTCAGAGGATTGTTAAAGTGTGTTATATTGCATTTTTATGGTATGTGGGTCAATTATGCAATTAGGTAAGCTTAGTGGTTTCGGTTAGTTTGAAATTAAGTATGTCTTGAAGGACCACTTTGAAAACTATAGTGGAAAGGGACTAAAGTGCACATCCTTATGAGCTATGTGGCATCATGAGGGCACATGACACCTCATATGCAAGGTAGGAGCCTCGACACATGGCAAGTGCATGAGAAGAGCTACATGTGCTGCCAAACCAATTCCTCTTGGCTTTGGATGCTAGACAAACTTCTTGCTAGGAAGTGGAAAATTCTTGGAATTTTAGGTAGTGAGAGAGAATTCTCAGAGAGAAGCTAGAGAGAAGGAGGAGAAAAGGCTTGAAGGAAAGCTTGGCTTTGGTGGAAGTTCACTAAGGTATGTAAACATGATCTTTGAGGCCTTAGTTGCATTTCTATTGGACTTTGCTATATTCTAGGGTTTTGCTGGGATTTGTCCTAACCCTAGATTTGATGAGTGTGAGTTTAAGTGGAACCCTAAATTGTAAAAGACCGGTTTTGTGAAGATGGCATGTGTGTGTGTGTGTCCAAGGGAGGAAGGGTCCAGCTTTCCTTGACCCCATGACAAGAGCTTTGGCCATAAGTTGCCTAAAGAACCTGTAGAACTGGATGATTCTAGTTGAGAACAGCTCAAGACTCCAGCCCTTCGAATGTCAAAGAAGCAACCAAGAACTAAACCCTACTCATAAGACCCTTGAATTTAAGGTTTAAAGTTAGGTACAGATTTTGTCCCCTGCTCGAGCAAGCCTCGTTTTTGAGTCAAGGCAACTTGAGTTCCCATCGATCCAATGGGAGTAATTCAAAATCCTTCTCAAAGTAACCACATAAGGGGAGTAACTTCATGAAGAAAGTATGGCCAATATAAAATATGAGGCTTTATATGGGACACCATGTCAGTCACTGATTTGCTGGACAGAGGTGGGAGAGAGCTCCCTTACTGGTCCGGATCTGATTAGAGACACCTCATAGAAGGTGGGTTTGATACGGCAGCGTCATCTCACTGCTCAGAGTCGGCAGAAGAGCTACACTGACAAGCGACGTCGACCTCTAAAGTTCGAGGTGGGTGATCACGTCTTCTTGAAGGTGATGCCTAAGAGAGGAGTGGTCAGGTTCAACAAGCGAGAAAAGTACGCCTAAGATATATCTCGGCCCTCTGAGATGCTCGAGAGGGTGGCACATTGGCGATTAGTCAACGCTACCATCGAGCTTATCGTGTGTCCATGAGGTGTTCCACGTCCATTCTCTCGAAGTAAACCTGCATCCAAATTTCATGCAGCGGATCGGGGGAGAGATTATCACTGGAGCAAAGATGGGACCTTCGAGGAGGGACCAATGCGTATCTTGGATAGCCGGGATCAATTTTTGTGACGCAAGACCGTGAGGCTAGTGAAAGTGTTGTGGCAACATCGAGGAGTAGAGGAGGCAACGTGGGAGCGAGAGGACACGATGCTGGCCACCTACCCTTTCCTCTTTGCAGACAAAGGTACGTGGTTTAATCGTTTAGTAATTAAATGACTAGCTTACATGCATGTGATAGTGCACATTGCATATGCATTCGAGTGATGTGAATGTGTGTGGAATTTCAAGACAAAATTATTTTAAGGGAGGAAGAATGTAAAACCCGAGCAAATTTAATTTTCTGAAAAAGGGAAAAACGGTAATTTCAGTGGGAAAATCTGAAAATTTTCTAGATCTCGGATGACGAAACAAACTTCACAGTTATTATCGTCTCGCGAAATCTAGCTACCACATCGAATTCCTAGACGGTCGAAATTTCACATTTTTCAAGGCACCAATGGTAGTATGGGACACTTGGCACGTGATAAGTGGTTCATAGTGTGCCACGTGTCAAGTGCAAGGTAAGTCAAACAAAGAGCCTAAGTGGGACCCATAAGAGACATGTGGCAACACATGATTAGAGAGAAATCCAAGGTAGATGGATAAGGTGATAAGGGTAATCCAAGAGATCCAAGAAGGGGATGACACGTGGCAAGAGAGGACACCCACTTAACTTTAGATCAAACAATTCGGTAGGAAGAGGGAAGGAAAGGAAGGGAAAAAGGGGAGAAGAGGAATGTAGAGAGAGAGAATCTACCTTCTCTCTAGATTTTTCGACGATCGGACCGTTGGTTTCTTGACGGCAAAGTAAGAAAGTCATTCGCAAGAGCCGTACAGAGACCAAACTAGGAGTTCGATTAAACTTCAAGAGGTAGGTGTTCTCCTACTTTGGTTATTTTCTACCTTAAGGGCTGTGTGGTTGCGTCTTGCCCCAGGGGGAATGTTTGGTTGCATTTTAAACCATGGAAAGCTTCCTTGGTTTGATCTACTTACTAGCTGACCTAAGGACCAAGCCGAGCGGGAAACAAAGTGAATCGCATGAGTCCTTCGTGCAAATTGTAGCCAAGGTCGTTGAACTTGATGTTAGGCTTTGAAAGCACCCAATTAGACCTCTATAGCATAATTTATATCTGCCCTTAACCCGAACAATCTATGGTGTTCGGCCTAGCCGACTAAGGGCTAGGCCTGGCCAGTGTGGGTAAGCCGGCGAAGGATCGCCATAGGATCAACTCTGCCCAGGATCACCGCCAAGGATCGGGCCTCTGGCCAGTGGATCAGTAGTCTGCTGGGTCAACCAGCTGTGGATCAATCTGCTTTCCAGGACTGGCCGACTAGGGGTTAGCCGACTCAGGGTCAGCCTACTTAGGATCAACCTACCAGGGATCATCTCTACTAGTGGTCACCTCAGTTCATGTGAGGTCGCCAAATTTGACGACCATAACTTTCGGTCCGAACTCCGTGGGGTGTTCTTGACTCTATGGAAAGCCCATCGAAGTCAAGATTCTGTGACATGTGCCTATGGAGGACAATCGCTTAATGGGACGCAGGTCCCAAATGAGTTTCTACTAATATAAAATATATACAGTAAAGCCATTATGCACCGGGTATCAACAAGTTAGATAGATTCTCGCTAGGGAGAATGTAACACCGCCCGAGAGTAGTCTACGCATACGACACTCGTAGGGCGGTATAAGGAGCAATTATGTCATTAATCAAATATTTCGAGACATTAAAATATGAAATATAAATTATGGAACCCGGCCTTGGTATGATCATAAGGGTACAATTGTCATTAAGCAAATGAATATGAAAATCAAAATTTAGTTAGAGACGGGCCACAAAAGAGGAATTTCAAAAGTTGGTATTACAAAAAATTAAAGAGATGAGGGCACACTCAGTGGAAAGTGGAAAATATAAAATGGGAAATAAAAGCCAAAATTCATTTGGTCTCAAAAGTTTGCCCTAGCAAAACCGTAGAGGAGAAAGAGAGAGCAAGAAGAGGAAGAGAGGAGGAAGAAGGAAAAGGAGAGGTCCAAAATCAGGTATGTTGTTGTCTTAGAACTGCGGCTGAATCCTAAGGTTTTCGATGGAGATTAGTTTCTCCTTTTGATCTAGGTTGTGCAAAAGTCTACAAACTCAATTGTTGGGGTTATGAGAGTAAACCCCACTGAGAGGGAAAATAAACTTGGAATCATCAAATTACATGATGTGTAGAAGAATCGTGGACCTTAGGTAGTGCTCTGGATTTTTCACCTAAGGTTTGTGTTTTGACCCAAAGAACAATTCAAATGTCAGGAGTTGTTTTTGGGGATGATTTCCAAGTCAGGGTTTTTGAGGTATTGCGAATTATAGAAGATGTATGGAGTGAATTGGCATCAAAAGTGGGAAAATAACAAACGGGGCAAAATTTTGAAGGTACGAGACATGAACAGCAGTGTACGGCACACCTCACCGTATGTGCAGAGCCAGAGCATGAACAAAGAGTGTACCTGACACTGCTCTGTTTTTCCTGCTTTCAACCAGCCATATTTTGGCAATAACTTGCTCATTTCTTATCCGATTTGAGGATTCATGGCTAATTAAAATAGACTTCAAGGAGAACCAAACTTAAAGAAGGAATCATCAAATTTGATCTAAGTGGCTCCAAAATTTCACTCAAAGTGGGGCCATGTGCAAGAAAAATTTGATTCCCGCTTGGACATAGAGTAGTAATGGTCGTTTCTGACGTAACTTGAGTTTCTGCGGTTCGACCGTGATTCCAGTTGCAATAGAACCCTTAGCACCTAGATTTAAAAGAGAGCAAAGAGTGTGACTAATTCTCTAGGAAGTACGTTGTTATGCGACATGTGCATCGGGATTCGTTAGTCAGAAAGTTAAAAGTAAGGGCGGGATAAGTGTGGAACTCGTGTCTAGCCAAGCAAGCAAAGAGGTGAGTGTTCTAAACTCAATTTTCCAAATACTAGTGTATTATTATTATTATTACAAATTGCTTTACACTGGTATTTCATGGTTTTGAATGCAAACGATTTTCAAGAAGCAAGCAATGAATTAGAAAGCAAGCAAATGGTTTTGAGTTAAACCATTTTTTAAAAGAAAGCATTGGTTTTAAATTGTAAACCATATCAGCAAATGAGAAATGGTTTTGAATGATTAAACCATTTTCCAAGCAAGCAAGCAAGTAAGGCAATGGTTTTTGAAATTCAAACCATTTTTCAAGCAAGTAAATAAGGAAGTGTAAGCAAATGGTTTTTAATAATTAAACCATTTTTCAAGAAGAAGAAAATGGTTTTAAATCAGAAACCATTTTCAAAGAGCAAGCAAGCAAGCAAAAAGAAAATTTATGAAAACAAGGCCTTCCCCAGCTATACAAGCAAACCTGGGCCGCAGGTATCTCACACGTGCACGGTGGTGTTAGGATTTCATACATGACAGAAGTTTTGCCTGGTCGGCAAACTTAGGACATCCATCATGCATTTAAAGGAGACCGTGGCACGTATATGAGTATATAAGGTTATGAGCTCTAACTAAATTATGGTGATGGCGACACGAGGTCAATTCCACCATATTCACCGGAAAAAGGTGATGCGGACAAAGGTCCTTCCACCTACACTCGCTGAAAGACAAAGTTCCCGTGTTCATCAGGGTATGATAAGCAAAAATAAAGCCTCTGGTTTATGCTTTATGAACATGATACAAGCAATTTTTGAAAATCAACCATTGGTTCCCTTGCCGCCTGTGCTTCCTGGAGAGTTTTTACAAAACTGGCCGGTGCCCGTGCTCCCAGCTAGATTTCAAACGACGGAGCTAAGCTCCCGTGGGTTTTATTTTCAAAGACAGAATGAGCTATGCTCCCGCTTATGAAAAAAGTTTTGAGAAACTTTAGCAAAAGGTTTTTGAAAGGTTTAAAAGGACTTTTCAAGCAAGATAAAGTAAGCAAGAGAAATTATGAGAAGTTTTATAAACTTCTAAGCAAGCAAGCAATAAGAGTTTTATACGCTTTTAAAGAAAGGCAAACAAGCAAGCAAGAAAGTATTAAAAGTTTTATAAACTTTTAAAAGCAAGCGAGTATAAAAGCAAGCAAGCAAAGAAAAGTTTTTTCAGCAAGCAAAGCAAGGTGTATACTGGAAAATATGTGTAAAAGAGAGTTTTACATTTTTGAATGTTTTCTGAAAAGAAAACCGTTTATAAAAGTATACACTCACTGAGCCTGTTTAGCTCATTATTCTCAGATTTAAAAACTATTTTCCGTGCACAGTAATGCTAAGACGCCAGAGCATAATAGGATCGGGTCCTCGACATTGTACAAGTGCCGGTATTAATTATATTTTGTAAGAACATACTTTGAAATTGTATAATGGGACATATGTATGTACATAGTTAGTTGTGAGAATGTGTTGGTATGCTGGTTGCCATGTTTGGATATATGGATGTAGAGTAAATTTGATGTATACAGGATTTGGAATTAAACTATGTGCAGCCGTATTTCTGCCGAAGTTTTTCCGCTGCTAAGATTTTACCAAATCCTAAGTTATAAATAAAAAGAAAAATTTTTATAGGAGGTCTAAGCAAGCAATACGGCTTCGCTTCACAGAGATTTCTAGTCGTTAGAGGTAACGGCTGGGGATTTATGTGGAGTGGCCGGCACGCCCGCCGTCGGTAGGGGGTGGGGGTGTGTCAGTGAAAGACTCATCAATTATGGTCACACATAGTCCCCAACGGTGAAAGGCCGTAAAAGTGTCTAGGTTTGTGGAGCCCGAGGTGCGACACCAAAAATCCACTACCCACAAAAAGGCGCAGGATTGTGAATGAAAAATATGAATATAAAATGTAATGAGTCAAAGAAATGATCATTGGATGTCATGGAAAATGACGGTTGTTCAAACATAGGCTTAGGCATTGTGTGAGGGAGTCGATGAGGACTCGGGACATAGGATAGGGTGAGTCACATTCTTATCCATGGCATGTAGACATTCGAGTAGGAATGTGCATATTTTTACTTGAATGTGTGTGTGTTTGATCATCGATGAGCACTAGGTGGGAAGCAACCCTTGTAGAGATTATCACTACTAGGCTTTGCTCACCCCACGTGGATCCCCTTTTAGGTACAGATCACGTGTGCGCTAACCCGCATATGGGGATGATAGCTTCCACACCCGCTTTGTTTTGTTTTGTTTTTGTTTGTATTGTATTCAAGTAGAACCAAAACATGTACACCTTTTTCGTATCTAAGGGACTGTAAAGAGATTGTGATTATAGTCTATCATATATTTTTGTATATTGTGAATTAAATATGCAAGAATGGGTCTCGATATATGAGACATGTGAATGTGATATCGGGGCACCCGATATCCACAGGTTTCGCAGGTTAACAAGTTGTCAACGGGACCCCCGGGATAGGGGCGTCACATTTCCTAACTTAACCAAATGCAACCTAAATATTTTCATGCAAACGCGAATGTAATGGATCTTTGTACATTAGATGTATTAGGACTCTATAGCTTGTTTTTTGTATCTCTGTCCACTAATGCAGACAATTCTCAACATCTAGGATCAATAGGACTTTACTAGGCTTGTAATGTATGGTTAGGCCCGAATTTAACCATAGACTTGCCTTTTTCTTCCTATAAGCTTCATTGAACTTTCATCACCCCCAAACTTGTTGAACTCCATTCTTCCCTTGAATCACCAAACTCCTTTTATTCATAATTCTAATAAACAAGGTATAAGAGTAGTTGATTACTACCTAAAAAGTGCTATTTCATACCCTTAACACTCCAGTTTTAAAGCACTTTTTGTGTAGTAATCAGTCTAATTAATCTAGTTGGCATGCTAAGGACCTAGCAAGGCTACTAATCAAATTTTGTGGCAAGTTTTGGTGTTTTTAAAGGCTATACATCTTGAAGATAGGGATTCAGCTTAAGCATGAGGAAATCAGTAGAAATTATGAGCTTCAGAGCAAAAGAAGGCAAAAGCTGAACCAGAATAGAAGATGCAGTAGCAACCTTACAAAAATTCACAAGGGTTGCGAAATTTTCGCAACCATGCGAAATTTTCGCAAGGGTTGCGACATTGTCTGCCACATTTGACTTTTTTTTTTTATTTTTTATTTCTTTGTGTTTTCTTCCCAATTTCTCCCTATGTAATAGTGTTTATTTTGTACAATTTGATAATTTGTATTGATTTGGTGGTATACAATGCCCCAAAGAAGACTTTGTAAAAAACTTTTTGATTATTGAAGTTTTAGGGGAAGCTTGTTGAAGAAGCACCCATTTTCACTCAGTTTCTCTCAGTTTCTTTCTCTCTTTCTCACTGGCCAAACACACTCTGAGGATGAGTGGCTAAAACTCCTACCTCCTTGAAGTAGAAGGCCACTGGGCAAAGGATCCTAAGGAAAACTAAGGGTTTTCATGTTTTCCACGGAGGTATTCACAATGTTATTTCCTTCAACTCTAGGTTTTGATTCGTTTGAGTCACCTTGAATGGTTAATATTTGGTAAGCTTTCAAGGCTCATTGGATACTTAATGTTAGATTCAATGATGTCCGTTAGTTATCACTTTTGAGCCATTGGAAGGTGAATCAAGGAGATGTGTGTTTTCACTTACTAAGAGCATTAATGGGCAGTGAATGCCATTTTCAAAGATATTTGATGAGGGTTAGTTTTTATAGCTAAATGAAGATCCGGTTTGGGAGATAACTATATGTTATCCTCCCCAATGCGAGGTAAAGACCTGGAAAGCCCCTTATTTACCTAAAGAACCTAAGAATAGTGTCCTGATACTTCAAAGGACCTCTTTCCATATTTTAATCTATTTTATTTTCAGTTTTAACCATTAAAACCAACCCCTATTATCACAACCCCAATATCCAAAGAGAAACCACCAGCATAAGCCTCATTGTAAGTGATTTCCATGAAGAAAACCCATCTCTGTGGACGATTCTAGAACCACTATGCTATAGTAGCTAGGCTACGCTAGTATGAGGTATTAGGTTATAAATTTTGTTGATTAATACCCTACGGGTGACGAATCAAATGGCATCATTGTCGAGGAAGGTGCCTTAGTGCAAATGAAAATGTATTGAACACTTGTGATCCTCATCACAAGCGTTGGGGAATTAATACTCCACGGGAATCAGATTCTAAATTGGGCCTGAATTTAAACCTAATGGAACCTCCACCTGAAGAACATCATAGTCAGTAGTGAGTGGAAAGGAATCCCAATGCATTTAGATCCATGAGGGACCACATACACCCTCCTATGATGAGTGCACCCTCCTGCATAGTGCCTCCAATTGAGCAAATGGTTATTAGACCTTACCTTGTGCTACTCCTTCCCACTTTTCATGGCATGGAAAGTGAGAACCCTTATTCGCACATAAGGGAGTTTGAAGAGGTCTGCAACACCTTCAAGGAGGAGATTGCCACTGTGCATTTAATGAGGCTTAAACTTTTTCCTTTCACATTGAAGGATAAAGCAAAATTTTGGCTCAACTCCCTAAGGCCAAGGAGAATTTGAAACTGGACTAAGATGCAAGTTCAATTTTTGAAAAAATTCTTCTCCACTCACAGAACAAATAGTTTGAAGAGGCAGATTTCCACCTTCTTAACTAATGAGAACGAAAAATTCTATGCATGTTGGGAGAGAGATATGGAAGCGCTCAATGCTTATCCTCACCATGGGTTTGACACATGGCTATTGGTCAGCTATTTTTATGATGGGATTTCTCATTTCATGAAGCAACTGCTAGAGACTATGTGTGGAGGATACTTCTTGAGCAAAATCCGTGAGAAGCTTTGATTTCGAAAGTTATGTACTAGCATCAAAAGGTTGGGATGAACCTAACCCAAGGGAGATGGAAAGAAAGAGACCTCAACCCAGTACAAGGGGTAGCATGTACTCTCTTCCGGAGGACATGGGCATGAAAGCCAAAGTTTCAACCCTAGCTAGAAGGTTGGAAGAAATGGAAATGAGAAACCAGCATGAGGTACAAGCAATGACTAAGATTCCTTTGCCAAATAAGTCATGTTTTATTTGTCAGTCCACTAAGCATCTGAGAGAACAATGGCCGACTATTCCAGCAATGAAGGAGATGTTAGTGGAACAAACAAATGTTGTTGGTCAATTCAAACCATCAACTAATGCACCATATGGCAACACTTACAACCCTAGTTGGAGAAATCACCCAAATATCTCCTAAGCCAAACCTTCATACAAAGATGCACCCCGCTCCACCACGTTGTGCTTCAACTTCAAATTCCATCACAAACTACGCCTACTCCGCTTGAGTGCTTCATTCTAAATTTGAGCAAGGTGGTAGGTAACTTTGTGGAATAGCATAAAGAAGTGAATGTGTAGTTAAATCAGAGGGTTGACACTATGGAAAGCACTTTGAACAAGAGAATAGATGGGTTATAGAATGAAATTGCCCAGAAAACTGACAACCTGTAGTATTCCATTTCTAGGCTGACCAATCAACATAAAGTACAAGAAAAAAGGAAGTTCCCCTCACAAACTCAATAAAACCCTAAGGGAGTTCATGAAATAGCTGACTTGAGTGAAATTGCTCCTAAAATAGATGAAGTAAAAGCAGTTATCACCTTGAGAAGTGGTAAAAAAGTTGAGCAACCAATGCCTAAACCACTTGATGAAGCTAAAGAAGGGCAGGATGAGGAGTCGGAAAGGATAGTGATGAAGGAAGACATGATGAAAAAGAGCATGCCTCCACCATTTCCTCAAGTACTTAGAGGCAAAAGGAGGGTGAACAACCCAACCGAGACTGGCGCCGAGGCGTGAAAGCTGGGCATTCCTTTAGACATGATTAAGCAAGTTCCAACCTATGCCAAGTGTTGGATACATAAAAGCGCGACAACTATATAGGGTTTTTAACCCCTCAGCTTATGTTTTGCTTTCATTTTGTGTAGAATAGGTGTTTTTGACCTTTTCTACCATTTTTATGCGTGCGTTGTGTTGTTCGATGTTACGTGTACACAGAGCGTTTGGTTCCAAAGGACAAATCAGATCATCTTTGCCACTCATGTATGTTGCCTAGAGGTCCCGACCGTCGGCGAAGAGGTCAGGAGGCGTGGTACCCTGCATTTCACACTAACTGTTCCGGGCATCTACACGCAGCGAGGAGTATTTGAGCAAGGGTACCTGCATTAAATATAGTGGTACCAAGATTCCAAAGGCTGTCAGAGTACTCAGTTGCACTTTTGGTACCAATACCACACTAACTAGTACCGGTACCAACATGCGATCTTTATAGGATTTGAGAGGAATTTAGATCTTGGTGCAAGGGCACACTCGTCTTTTGATCCCCACTTCGAGATCACTAATGAGGATTGTATTTAAGCCCACTTTAGGGAAGAATTAGGGGAGTTCGGATTCTAGGGTTTTGGCTCTAACCTTTGGAGTGTTTTCTCATATTTTTCTAGGGTTTCTTAGAATAGAGTAGTTAGCTTTCTTCTAATTCTGAGTTTTTAAGTATTTGTAATCTTTCAGTTGGTTTATAACTTGGTGTTCATTGAGAGACTCTGCATTTTTTATATCTCAACCTTGCAAATGAAGTGTTATTTCTCAATTCATGTTACTATTAGTGTTTAAGCAATTATGAATCACTTCTCAGATTTAATGGAGTTATAAACCTCCATGATAGGGTTCTAACGGTGGAAACTCACCCCTTCAAGGTAACAGCCCTCAATCCCTCTTTTGTGCTTCAATGTGATTTGTATGATATTAAACACTTGGGAAAAGCCCCATAAAACCTTAGTTTGGCATCTTCTTGACAACGTGTGAACGAGATTCGGTACACAAGCAGTCTCAAAATGCAAACTAAGAGTCCAAACAAATCGTCTGAGCAAGCGTTTGATATCGTTCAATTATTTTTTGTCTTATAAAAGTTTTAAAAGTTAAATCCCCCATCAATGGCTCCTAGATGAGATTGTAAGTGAGAGATGGGTGTTACTTAGTTGGTGGTGAGCGGAAACCTAATGATCCTATCATTCGCCCTTCTCATTTTAATATAGTTTCAGTCAATCTGTTAATAAATCAATCAATCAAAACCCCCCAAATTTTACTTTAATCACACATTTATTGGATAGCAACCGCTAAGGATCATCTAGGAAACTACTCCCTGTGGAAATGACCTGTGGACTCCCACAGTATTATAATGCTTGACGACATCAGTTCCTACTCTTAGGAATAATTTCAGCAAGCGAAAGAGATGAAGCATTTTTGGCGTCGCTGCCGGGGAGTGGTGAGCACTCTAGTTGATCCAGAGAGAGCTAGTAGTAATTTGCAATTGCATTGCAAATCAGTTATGTTCTCTACCTTTTTCTTTTAATTCTTTTTCTAGAGAATATAAGCGGATACTTGTCTAGTTGGGGTAATATTGGTGCATGTCGGTTTAGGCTCGTGACGAGCAACGCTGGCTTGTAAGAGTTATATCTCAAGGACATCTTGAAGAGTCCATAGTAAGACGATTGTTTCAAGAGAACCCTAATTCTCAAATGGAACATCCTGGGAATTAGCAAACTCTTTTTAATCCAAATGGCCAAGGGTTACCTGGTAACCCATAAAGACCCTATGAGCCTCCACGACAAGGAGATGGTGTTGCACCACTGGCAACCCCGGCCAAATCCATATCGAGCTCCCCCTGCCCCTTTACCTAATGTGGAAAGAACCCTTCGAGAGATTCTGCAACCTTAAAGAACCATAACAAACTCATGTATTCGCCTACCGGAAGAGGCTAACCAATTCCTTATGAAGTCGAAGATGATTCGTCTTCTCCCTGTGTATAAAGGGGTCGATTCTGAGAACCCCTACTCATTCATGAGGGATTTTGAGGATGTTTGCAGTGCTTTCCATTCCACAAGATCGACCCTCTAAATCATTTGTATGGTTTTATTCCCATTCTCTCTGAAGGAAAAGGCTAAAATATGGTTTCACTCTCTTGCTCCCAATTCAATTTTCACTTGGGAAGACATGCGATATCAATTTTTGAATAAAATTTTCCCTCCCGCACGTACTAATGCACTCATGCGAGCAATCCAAAACTTTTTTGAAAAATCGGGTGAACCTTTTGCTATTGTATGGGAAAGATATAAGGACCTCCTCCATGCTCTCCCTTATCATGTTTGGATGTTGGACAAATTGTTGCATATTTTCACCAAGGACTTTCCCTGAATAACAAACAATACATCCTAATGATGTGTGCAGGGGAGTTCTATGAGAAAAGCGTTAGGGAGGCTGTGCAATTTTTTTATACAATAGCATAAAATGCTCGAACTTGGGATACTAATACCTCCCTAGATACTGCTAAAGTGTGTAGTACACCTACAGGAGGAGGAATACATCACTTAAGAGATAATGATGACTTGCAAGCAAAAATAGCCAATTTAACTAGGAAGTTAGAGGCCATCGAATTGAAAAAGGTGAATGAGGTGACTGTTGTACCCAAGGTATCTTCGGTGCCTATGGGATCTAGAGTGGAGGAGCCATGCATCATTTGTGATGACCCCACTAATTCAACTAATACCAAGTTCTTACCTTCCTCAAGTCAAGGGAGTTAATCCAAATAGAGCAAGCTATCGCTCTTAATTACCAAAGGAAGCCCTTCAACTCTCCATACTCAAACTTATAATCAAAGGGTAAGCACCCGAACTTCATTTGAAGATCGAGGGATGCCAAACCATTTCCCAAATAACCAAGGCTAGAACTTCAAACCAAGCCCGAACTGCTCCCACCCAAAATCAAGGTCCTCAAGGATTTTCCTAATCCTAACCAAGGGTTCCACCCCTCTTCTCAAGGGAATCAAAATCAACAGCTATACCAACCTACATAAGAGAAGTTTGGAGGACATTGGGACACATTTTCATTCAGCTCAACAATCCACCAACATCGACTCTTTAAATCATTTTAAATGATGTGAGATCCCAAATCACTAAGTTAACCTCTTCTATGAAAAATTTTCAACAAGAAAAAGGGAAACTCCCTTCTCAGACCATCCAAAACTCTCAAGGTCAAAATAGTGTTGGAATCTCAAGTCCAAACGATGTAACTTTTGAACATTGCAAGGCTGTCACCACTCTTTGAAGTGGAAAAGAATTTTCCAAAGAAACAATAAAAGATGTGCAAAATGAATCATTAAGGGATGATGAGGTGTCTAACAAGACTCATGTTCCTGTGACGTATGTCGGGCTGGATGTCGAGCCGAAAAAGATAAAACTTCCCAGGCGTCCCTCCCGCCTCCATAACAATTCCCTCAGCCGAGAACCTAAGAAAGTGAACAATCACTCTGATATCAATAAGTTGTTTCAACAGGTTAAGGTAAACATCCCCTTGTTGGATGCCATTAAGAAAATTCCATCATATGCCAAGCTTCTTTGAAAGACTCAGGCACGCGGAAAAGAAAAGTTAGTGTCATGACACATATTCATGATTGAACACCACCCCGATTAGGGAACAAGTCATTTCAAAATACAAAGACTAAGGAAGCCTCCCACCATTTCCATAGCGCGGAAATTCAAAATCGGGACATGCTTTTAGTGGGACTTGGGAGCAAGTGTTAACTTGTTGCCATACCTCGTATATGTTGAGCTAGGCTGAGAGTTAGAAATCAATTAATATCACCCTTCACCTAGTCAATCGTAGCGGTGAAAATTCCTGAGGATAAGAAGGATGTATTGGTGCAAGTAGACAAATTCTACTTTCCTGTGGACTTTGTTGTTCTTGACACGCAACCTGTGGTGAATCAAGGGGCTTAGTTCCCAGTGATTCTTGGTAGGCCATTCTTGGCCACTGCCAATGCCATCATATTAATCGTGAGGGAGAGGACTAATGACGTATCTTTTGGTAACATGACTGTTAATTTGAATATCTTCACTGCTATATGAGGATAGTGGGGCGCCGAGGATCGCCCGTGAGGTAAACATGATGTAACTGACAGCAGAATCATGTAGATCATGTTTCATGATGATCCTCTCAAGTCTTGTCTAGTAAGCCCAAGCTGTGGTCGAGGAGGTAACCACATCCGAACCGGGATTTTCTGCATTCCATAATCGAAAGCATACAGGTAATGGAGGCAAAATGGTAAACCTGTGATTTGAAAAATGCCACCACTTGAGAACAGCATTTCCTTCTAAGAGAAACCACCTAAGCTTGAGTTGAAACCCTACCATCACATCTCAAGTATGCATTCTTAGGGGTAGAAGAAACTTTCCCGGTAATCATATCCTCCTCTTTAGAGTCAGATCTAGAGAATAAACTTTTGGAGATATTGAGAACCCACAAAACTGCCATAGGATGGACAATTGCAGATATTAAGGGAATTATCCCCTTGATTTGCACACACATGAATCACTTGGAAGAGGATGTCAAACCCTCTAAAAAACCACAGCGACAACTGAACCTAGTCATGAAAGAAGTTGTCAAGAAAGAGGTCTTAAAACTGTTGGATGTGGGTGTTATTTACCCCATCGTAGATAGCAAGTGGGTCAGTCCAACCCAAGTTGTTCCTAAGAAATATGGGGTCACTGTGGTAGCAAATGAACACAATGAGCTAATTCCCACTCGGGTCACCACAGGTTAGAGGGTGTGCATAGACTATAGGAAACTTAATGCTAGCATTAGGAAAGATCATGTTCCTCTACCTTTTGTGGATTAAATGTTGGAGAGAGTTTCAAGGCATGAATTTTATTATTTTCTGGATGGGTACTTAGGTTACAATCCAATTGAGATAGCCCTAGAAGATCAAGAGAAAACCACGTTCACTCCGTCTGCACATTCGCTTTAGGAAAATGCCCTTCGGATTATGTAATGCACCAGGAACCTTCCAGCGGTGCATGATGGGGATTTTTAATGATATGATAGAACATATTTTGGAGATTTTCATGGACAATTTCTCTGTTTTTGGAGAATCATATGAGGGGTGTCTGGAGAATTTAAGGAGAGTATTGGAAAGGTGTCAGGAGAAGAATTTAGTGCTGAATTGGGAGAAGTCTCACTTCATGGTGACACAAGGGATTATGTTAAGACACATAGTGTCGAGAGAAGGAATAGAGGTAGATAAAGAAAAAGTTGAGTTGATCTCCAACTTACCCACCCCTAAGTGTGTCAAGGATATACGGTCATTCTTAGGTCATGCAGGATTTTATAGGAGATTCATATGAGATTTCGGGGCACATAAATTTCATCCTTGTGCAATTTTCTTGCCAAGGATGTCACTTTGGAATGTCATGTGCATGTGAGGCGCCTTGATAAATTGAAAACCATGTTAGTGTCACCTCCTATCATGCAATCTCCTATTTGGGACCTCCCTTCGAGGATCATGTGTGATGCTGATTATTCATCATCGGCTCTTAGGAAAAGGGAAGATAAAAGTATTTTGATCTATTATGCCAAAGAAGACTCTAGATTCCGCTCAATCCAATTACACAACCATGGAAAAAGAGTTCCTGGTCAGAATCTTTGCCCTAGAAAAGTTCAGATCTTACACTGTGGGGTCTCTTGTAACCATTTTCACCGATCATGCAACAATAAGATTTGGGCTTCCTGCTGTGATAAGCCTCGTTTGACTAGGTGGATTCTACTATGTCAAGAATTTAACTTGACCATTAAGGATAAGAAGGGAGTTGAGAATGTGGTAGCTGACCATCTGTCTCGGTTAGTTTTGGAGACAACTTCTGAAGGTCTACCCATAGGCGACACTTTCCCTGATGAGCAACTTCGCTTCGCCACTACCCATGGTATGACATAGTAAACTATCTAGTGATAGACAAATTTTATCCCAATGGACCTCTAACAGAAGAGAAAATTTTTGGTGGACACAAAAAAATACTACTTTGATGATCCTTACTTATTTAAATACCGTCCCGATCAATTGTCGAAGGCGCTGTGATCCAATGATGATCAAATCCGGTACTCACTCATTACCCAAGTCAGGGAGGGCATTTTGTCCGTGAGAAAAACGGCAGACAAAATCCTACAAGTCGATTTTTATTGGCCCAATTCCTTTTAAAGATTGCTTTGATTTTCAAAACTTGTGCTCAAGGCCAACACTAAGTGGATCACAAAAAGGAACATGATGCTCTTACTCCTATTTTAATTATCGAGATCTTTGATCATGGTGGTTTAGACTTCATGGGGCCTTTTCCCCCCTCATGTGGGTACCTTTACATTTTATTGTTGGATATGTTTCTAAGTGGGTGGAGGCCATTCCAATGAGAACTAATGACCACAAGGTTGTTTTGAAAATTTGAAAGAACATATTTTTCTCGCTTCGAATGCCTCAATCATTAGTGATGGTGGGCTCCATTTTACCCACCCTTTGAAAATTTTTTAAAAAAGTATGGAGTCACACATAAAGTTTCCATGCCTTACCAATCTACGTAATTAAACGGTCGTCGAAACTAGCCAATAGGGAGATTAAACACATTTTGGAAAAAACGGTTACCCCAAATCGCAACGATTGGTCTCTTTGACTATTCGACGCTCTTTGGGCCTACCGTACTGCTTTTAAGACTATTCCTTGTATGCCTCCCTATAGGCTAGTTTATGGCAAAGCATGTCATCTCCCAATGGAAATGGAGCACAGAGCATATTGGGCCATCAAAACTCTTAATTTTGATTTGGCTAAGGCAGGTAAACAGAGACTGCTACAAATGAACGAGCTTGATGAATTGAGGCGTGAATCGTATGAGAGTTCGAGAATCTACAAAGAGAGGCTAAAGCTCTTCCATGACAAGAACATTGTACGGAAGACCTTTGAACCTCACCAAAAGGTATTGTTGTATAGCTCTCCCTTTTACATCTTTCCAGGTAAACTCCTTTCAAGATGGATTGAACCCTTCATCGTCAAGGTCGTTCACCCATATGGCGCAGTGGAGATTGAGAATCCGGAAAACGGAAAATCTTTAAAGTCAATGGTCAGTGCTTGAAGCACTTCGACCGCAAGGAGAGTAGTGAGGAACTGGTAGATCCTCTCTACCGAGATGTTCCTTCAGCGCAATCTCTGTCCTACGCTTTTGTATATAGTGTTTCTTTTCTTTTTCTTGCATTTCTTTATGCTTTATTCATTTAGTCTGTATTTTCATTTTTAATAAAGGAGAGTCATTCTTTGAAGAACATCCATACGTAGTTGAAAGATGATTTTAGGCCATATCTTCTCGTTTAAACTTCTAAATCATATTGAGTCACCCCTTGCACCCTTGTTGAGCCTTGAGTTGCCAGTTCTGTTCGAACCTTAGGAATCTTGATCACGTGGAGTACGGATGACTCCAAGGTAAGCATGAAGGGGCTGAGAGAGTATAGTACACATTTGAGCTAGCACAAGTCAGTTTGGAGGGGGTTTGAAGCAGTGTAAGAAGCGAGCATATAGTGAAATCCAAAATGTAGAGAATTTTGGAAATTTTTGTTACGGCACTCCCATTCACTAAAATTAGTACCCGGTACCAAGGCTATAAACATGCAAGGCACTTCTGCAAGTACTGGGTACCACACTAATCGGGCACTGGTACCGCCGTGCGGAAACGGGTTATTCAAGAGCCTTCTTCCAATTTTTCAACTTTCATATCCTTCCCCCCCAACTCCTATATAAGAGAAACTCTAACCTAACTTATCCTCTCACCAAAGCAAGCCTTAGGTTAAATGGTTTCCTCCATTGTCTCCATCACTCTGACCCGGGGCATCCACAGTTCTTTGCACGCAGAGCCTGAAAGTGTTGGACCCGTGGTGGTAAGTGCTTCTCGTCTTCTATAGAGCAATCTGATTGGTTTTGCACTATGTTAGTATGGATTGTGTTAGGTGGCTTTGGGTTGTGGTTCTATGCTCCTGGTTGGTTAGGGCATCCGCTACGAGCGGTATGGGGAGGAAGGTTTTGAATGATCTGGAAAGGGTGAGACCAATATTAATGGAGATGGGTTGTTAGGAGACTTTTATGTGTGTATGGATTGTTCTCTCAATATTCACCATTTTAGCCCTATCTATGGCGAGATCGAAGAACACAGGGAAAGGAAAGGCCACCAGCTCTTCTATGGAGCGAGCTATTAAAAAATGAAAGGTCGATACGTCATAAACTGTGAAAAGGGTAAGGGAAAGCGAAAAGATCCCCACTCGAGAGCGAGGAAGAAGTGAGAATGGCGATCAAGAAATTCAGGCTATGTTTGCTAAACCCTTAACTGAGCGAAAGGTGGGTCCAGCTTAGTCAAAGGCGAGGTTTCCACCGTGGTTGTGAATGAAAAATTGGAACGCTTTCATTTACTCACCCCATTTGTGCCGTTATTCAGGATCAGAATTTGCAATTTGTTAATGAGGAAGTAAAAGGTTATCTGCCATCCATTGTTAGGGAATTTTATTCCAAATTGAGAGAGAATTTAAATGTGGATTCCCTTTTGGAGACTAAAATCTCGGGGAAGCAACTAATGGTCAGCCCTGACTCGATCGCTAGATCACTACACTATAATCGCCCTACCACACATGATAGGCCTTACCCACTCAAGGCTATTACAAAGTTTGATGCTAACCTGTTCGCAACTACCATGTGCACCAACCCGGTACCCATGAGGGGTTTTATGCGCAAGGAGTTCATCATGGGGAAATTAAAGCCTGAGTATGCATTGATGAATAAGGTCATTCACAATATGATTGGGTCAAAGGGAAAGGAGAAGTTACAAACCAAGGAAGAAATTTAGTTTCTGTATGAGGTAATGAATGGGGAAATTATTGACTATGCTTGCAATATATGTATAATGAGGATTTTCCGAGGAACCTCAATCGAGAATGTGCACATCCCTTTCCGAATTCTGTTGCTAAATTTTGTGGAAGCTGGAATAAGGCTCGTAGAGAAAAAGAGTTAATCCTAGCCGGGGCCCATCACAAAACAAAACAAAAGAAAGTCGATCACCTCCATAAGGCCCTCACAAGACACCCCTCCAAATTATTTCTAGGCCATCATCATCACACCCCCGGACTGAAGGAGTACATCTCCCTTCAAGAGGATGGAGCGTAGAATCAAAGGATGGTTTAAATGCATCTTAGGCTTTCCAAGCTTGAGGGTCACATTCTATGAGGAGAGCCCGTTGTTTGCTGACGACCCTCCCGACTCGAAGGATTTGATGAGTCGATGACTGTGCGGAATAGAGGGACAAAGAGTAGTGGTATCTGGGGTTAGAATAGAGTGGTGTTGGCAATTGGGTAGAGATCTCAGCCATGTCATGCCAACACCCATTTTATTCTTATAAACCCTATTTGTGTAACCTATGGTCATTAAAAGCTTAAAAGACCTTTTTGATTTTAGTTATGTAGGGTGTTCCTTATTGACTTCTATGCATGTTAGCTTGCTTGATTATGGTGAAATGTTTATAGTTTTAATTGAGTTCATTCCAGCCAGGATTTATCAATCTTCTTTCGCATTCGTGGATCCCTTATAAGGAGAATCTGTTTTGTAAAGAAGATGTTATTTTATCCATTACACTTGGGACTGTTGGTGCTCATTTAAATTCAAGTGGTTGCATACTCTATTAGGTTATAACACTATGTTCATAATTGCTCTTTTGGGAATCTTGCAATGCTTCACTGCTCCTTAGCGCACTTCTTGTTGAGCCTCATAGTCGGTAGGCGTAACTAGTTCAACTCTTGCTAGGGACTAGCAAGATGTAGGTTAGGGGGTGTGTTGGATACATAAAAGTGTGACAATTATATAGGGTTTTAAGCCCCTCAGCTCATGTTTTGCTTTCATTTTGTGTAGAGTAGGTGCTTTTGAACTTTTCAACTGTTTTTATGCGTGTGCAGGTTGTTCGATGTCCCGTGCACATTTTTTTAGCGGTTTAGTTCCAGAGGACAACTGTAGATCATCTTTGCCAATTACAAACACTGTCGGGAGGTCCCGAGCAGTTCTAAAGTGAAGAGTGGTAGCTGTGGAGGCAGTGGTACCAATACCACACTAACTGGTACCAGTACCCACATGCAAAGGAGGAGCAGCCGAGCAAAGGGTACCAGCGCCAAACATAAGGGTACCCTGCATCTAAAGGCTATTTGAGTACTGGGCAGAATTTTGGGTACCCCAGACCACACTAACTGGTACCAATACCAACATGTGATCTTTGCAGGATTTGACAAGAATTTTGTTCTTAGTGCAAGGGCACGCTCATCTTTCGATCCCCACTTCGAGATCACTAATGAGGATTGTATTTAAGCCCACTTTAGGGCAGAATTGGGGGAGTTCGGATTCTAGGGTTTTGGCTCTAACCTTTGGAGTGTTTTCTCATTTTTTTTTTCTAGGGTTTCTTATAGTAGAGTAGTTAGCTTTCTTATAATTATGAGTTTTTAAGCATTTGTAATATTTCAGTTGGTTTATAACTTGGTGTTCATTGAGAGACTCTGCATTTTTTATATCTCAACCTTGCAGTTGAAGTTTTTTTTCTCAATTCACGTTACTAATAGTGTTCCAGCAATTATGAATCACTTCTCAGTTTTAATGGAGTTCTAAACCTCCATGATAGGGTTCTAACGGTGGAAACTCACCCCTGCTGCAATGAAATTTCAATCTTCTTTTCAGGCTTCAATGATTTGTGTGATATTAAACACTTACGAAAAGCCTCATAAAACCTTAGTTTAGCATTTTCTTGACAACGTGTGAATGAGAGATTCTTGGTACACATTGTGCTTGATCTCAAATGCAGACTAAGAATCCAAACAAATAGTCTGAGCAAGCGTTTGATATCTTTCAATTATTCTTTGTCTTACAAAAGCTTTTAAAGTTAAATCCCCCATCAAAGACCATTCATCGATGGCTCCTATATTAGATTGTAAGTGAGAGGTGGGTGTTACTTTGTTGGTGGTGAGCGGAAACCTAAGGATCCTATCATTCGCCCTTCTCGTTTTAAGATAGTTTAAGTCAATCTGTTAATAAATCAATCAATCAAAACCCCCTAGATTTTACTTTAATCGCACATTTATTGGATAGCAACCCCTAAGGATCATCTAGGAAACCACTCCCTGTGGACATGACCTATGGACCCCCACAGTATTATAATGCTTGACTACATCAGTTCCTACGCTTGGGAATAATTTCAGCACATGAAAGAGACGAAGCACCAAGTTTTCAAAAGAATTGTGCATTGTAAAGAGAGGGTTGAATGTGAACAAGAAGGCTTTCTTGACAGAACAGGTGAGTGTCATCATCTAGTGCAAGACCCCAGTGAAGTACAAGGACCCAGGGAGTCCCACAATTTCAGTGAACATCGAAGGAACTTGTGTGGAGAAGGCATTATTAGATTTAGGAGCGTTGTCACCTATTACCCTACTCGCTATAAGGCCATAGAGACAGGTCACCTTGTCTTGTTACAGTCAATAAAATTCCCAAGGGCACCGCACATGTTTTGGTGCAAGTGGACAAATTCTACTACCTAGTGGACTTTCATCGTTTCCGATGTGCTGAGCCGCAGGTCGGCTAGCCAATTATGTGCCCATCATACTTGGGAGACCATTCTTTGCTACCTCAAATGTAATCATTAATTGTCGAAATGGGGTTATGCAGCTTACATTTGGTAATATGACACTGGAACTCAACATTTTTCATCTCAGCAAAAGGCATGTTCACCCCGAGGAAGAAGACCTAGAGGAGCTGTGTCTGATTGAAACCGTTGTGGAGGAACAATGTGAGTAGTAGCGGCTACATGCAGAATTGATTAAGGGATTGGTAGAGCTTCCTGGGAAATTAAATGAACCTTTAGATTTATGTGCTGGTTTTTATCCTTAGAGAAAGAAAGAAGAAATCCTTCCCTTGTTGACTGAGGAAGACAGTGAAGAGGAAGCAAAAGAAGAGCCCCTAAACCTTGATCTCAAACCCTTCCCCATATAATTGAAATATGCATACTTGGAAGAGGGCGACCAATGCCCTGTGGTTATTTCTTCATCTTTAAATGCTTCATAGGAAGACAATTTGCTTGGAATCCTTAGGAAGTGCAAACAAGCCATTGGATGGAAAATCTCTAATTTAAAGGGAATTAGCCCTTTGGTTTGCACTCATCATATTTACATGGAGGAGGAAGCCAAACTAGTGCAACAACCACAGAAATGATTGAATCCCCACATGCAAGAGGTAGTACGCGCTGAAGTTCTAAAATTATTACAGCCGCATCTACCCATTTCGTGATTACCCCCACGCGGTCCTGTACTGCTATACCTAAAAAGTCGAGGGTGATTATTGTACAGAACGAGAAGGGAGAAGATATGATTACACGCCTTACCATGGGTTAGAGGGTACGTATAGACTATAGGAGGCAAAATGCAGTGATAAGGAAGGACCATTTTCCTTTGCCCTTCATTGATCAACTTCTAGAGAGAGTTTCTGGGCACCCATTTTATTGTTTTCTAGATGGCTATTCCGGATATTTTCAAATAGAAATCGTTGTGGAGGAGTAGGAGAAGACCACCTTCACTTGCCCCTTTGGAACTTATGCCTACAGGAGAATGCCTTTTGGCCTATGCAATGCACCTGCCACATTCCAAAGGTGTATGCTCGCATTTCTGATATAGTGAACACATTATGGAGTGTACATGATGATATCACCATATGGAAGTACTTTTTTGAGGAGTGCCTGCCAACTCGACCTGCGTTCTAAATGCATGCATTGAGAAAAACTTGGTGCTTAATTGGGAGAAATTTCTATTTTTATGGTAATCAAGGGAATTGTCTCGACATGTCATCTCCAACAAGGGCATCGAGGTTGATAAAGCCAAGGTTGATCTTATTTATAAGCTACCACCCTCCCACAAATGTCATGAAGGGAGAATTCCTCAAATGCAAGTTTCTGGCTGTGAGGTTTATTAAAGATTTTTCAAAAATTGAAAAACCTCTTTGTGAGCTGCTGGTTAAGGATACCAAATTTGTTTTGGATGGAAGGTGTTAAAAGAGCTTCGAAGAGCTCAAATCACACCTGACTACTACACTTATAGTGAGAGCACCTAACTAGCAACTACCCTTTGAAGTGATGTGTGATGCAAGTGATTTTTCCATTGGGGTAGTTCTCAGGCAAAGAGAAGATGGAAAGCCTTACGTGGTTTATCATGCGAGCAAGACTTTGAATGAAGTGTAGAGAAATTACACAACCACAGAAAAGGAATTGCTAGCAGTAGTCTATGCCTTAGACAAATTCAAAGCATATTTGGTGGGGTCATTCATTGTTATTTTTACAAACCACTATGCTTTGAAGTACCTGTTGACCAAACAAGATGCTAAGGCAAAGCTTATTAGGTGGGTTCTCCTGTTCCAGGAATTTAATCACCAAATCAAAGACAACAAAGGGGTGGAGAATGTAGTGGCAGATCACCTCTCCAAATTGACCATAGCTCATGACTCCCACGGTCCTCTAATTAATGATGAATTTCCAGAGGATTCTATATTGCTTGTAGAGAATGCCCCCTAGTATGCTCATATTACTAATTATTTAGAAAAAAGGGAGGTCTTAGTTGAATGGAAAGCATAGGACAAGAAATACTTCTTCACCAAAGTTCATTCCTATTATTGGGTGGAACCATTTTTGTTCAAATACTGTGTGGGTCAAATCATTAGAAGGTGTGTGCTTGAAGAAGAACAACAGGGGATTCTCAGCCATTGCCATGAAAATGCCTGTTGAGGTCATTTTGCTTCACAAAAGACAACCATGAAGGTCCTGCAATCTGGTATGTACTGGCCATCTCTCTTCAAAGATGCTCATGCAATCGATACCAAAGACTGGGGAAGCTTACTCACTGTAATATGATGCCCTTCAACAAAATTTTGGTAGTTGACCTATTCGATGTTTGGGGCATTAACTTCAAGGGGCCATTCCCTACGTCTTTCGATGATTCATACATCCTGGTGGGGTTTGATTATGTTTCCAAGTGGGTTGAGGCAATTCCTTGAAAAACAAATGATCACAAAGTAGTTCTTAAATTCTTAAAGGAGAATGTCTTCTCTAGATTTGGAGTACCTAAAGTTATAATCAGTGATGCAGGTACCCATTTCTACAACAAACCCTTTGAAACCCTCCTAGCCAAATATGGGGTGAAACACAAAGTGGTCACTCCTTACCATCCGCAGACCAATGGACAAGTTAAGCTAGCTAACAGGGAGATTAAGACTATCTTGATAAAGGTGGTGAATTCAAATAGAAAAGATTGGTCACTCAGGCTTCTAGACTCACTGTTGGTATACATAACAACTTTCAATACCATTCTTGGGATGTCCCCATATTGGATAGTCTATGGAAAAGCACGCCACCTCCTTGTGGAAATTGAATACAAGGCATGGTGGGCAATTAAAAAGCTCAACATGGATTTGGAAAGAGTCGACCTAAAGAGGTTTCTTGACCTCAATGAGTTAGAGAAACTAAGGAATGATGCATACATGAACTCCAAGATTGCCAAGGAGAGGTCTAAGAAATGGCATGATCAGATGATGGCTCAAAAAAATTTCCGACAAGGAGATAAAGTCCCGCTCTATTATTCCAAGCTTCATATCTTTCCAAGGAAACTCAAGTCGAGATGGATTGGTCCTTTCACCATTCATCAAGTGTATCCTAATAGAGTAGTGGAACTCCTCAATTCAAATGAAAGCCAAACTTTCAAAGTGAATGGCCACCGCCTCAAGCCTTACGCAGTCCCCTTTGGACCAGACAAGGAGGAGCTCACCCTCCTTGAACCTCATAATACTTGAAAAAATAGTTAGGCTGACTCTGTCTCCCCTGAGACTGCAAAGTCCATATGCTTTTTGCTATATTTTCATACTATTTTACATTATTCAAAAAAAATTTCCTTAAATTCTCTCTTAATTTTAGCTCTTATTTCCTCTCCCTGTTATTTATGTTTTTATTTTTGTGTTCATTTGTAGGAAGTTGCTATATTTCTGAAGCAGGGGAAGTTGTGCTGGTCAAAACCACTATGATACATCATTTTGCACTTGCCCAACATTTTCGCAAGGGTTGCGAAAATTTTAAAACCCTCATGTATTCAAATTTTAGAAACCCTCCCTCCAATTTCACAAAGGTTGCGAAATTTCGCAACCCTATTTCCAACGCCCTGCAAATTGTGCCAGCCTTTAAGCCAATTCCATTTTTGGCTCCCTTGACTTACGTTCCCAACGCTTGTGATTTTGCACCACCATTTTTTATCCCCCACATCCTGCACCCATCAGCATCCCGACTCCTTAAATAAACCCCCCCCCCCCTCCCTTCATCTTGTAGCCATGGCCAGAACCAGAGGAGGGCACATCTCTTTATCTCAACCCCGTCGAAGGCCCTTCTCCCCTGCCCAGACCACCCCGCTCCTACCAGCCCCTATCGAGATTGCTAACCTTGTTGACCCTATTCTTCCTACCCCGTTTATTGCCCCCACCATCTCCCAGAGTGCACAGGTATACCATCAGGGCAGGTCCAGATCCCACACTTCCATCTCAGCCACGACCTGCATGTAGACAACCTCCATCCAAGCGAGCCAGGACCTCTGGCCTTGGTTAATCTTCTCAACAACAACCTCAGAGGCCTCAACATCCTTCACCCCCACCGGGGGCAGCTTTTGCCATTCCCGAGTCGGACTCTCCTAGCTCCACCATCAGGAGGCCACTATTCTCCTATGCCTCAATAGCAGGGAATACTGATTATAGCAGCAAGAAGTTCCATGATGAGAACTTCTATGACATACCGGCCTTTGCTAATCAGCCTGAGCTCCGGGATTCAATGGGGCTCATTCATTGCTACTCTCTCAAGTCTTTTTATGACCTCGCATAGATTCTTCTACCCAAGAGTAATGATATATTTTTACCAGACCATGACATCCCGGGGTGAGTGCCACCCTACTGCTCTTCATTTCACCATTGGCGGTTAGCAAGGCATATTAAGAGCAGCCGATATAATTGTCGCGTTTCAACTTCCAGTGACCCTTTCCAATTTGACAAACTTCAGGCAGTCGCCTCATCCTTCGCCCCAAGAGATGGTCCAGGTTCTCTCCTAGAACACATGCACTGGTCCTATACTTTACCGAAGGCAGCTTCCTTCGGGAATGCTCTTTGTAGACCACGTGATGCGTGACAATTTGTTCCCGTTGCAACATATAGTACAAAGGTGGGGCGCCATCCTTGAGGCTTTATTCCGCATCTCATAAGGCTTTTAGTTCGGCCCTCAGGATCTGATCATGTCAGCTTTGTTCCACTTTGAGGAGAAGGTCCAAAGAAAGAATCTGCTGTGGCCGAGCCATTCCATCATATTCCCGCTGCTACTCTCCTATGTCTTAGGAGCACCGTTGCTTTCCGCCGAGCCGCATCACAAGCGGTCGCCATGATCAGAAGGCCACCACACTGAAGTGGCAGCTTGTATCGGAGGTCCCCATCTTCTCGCTCCTACTATTAAGGAGGATCAGCAGAATTTCCCTGTAGGTCCAAAGAAGATCCTCCCGCCCTACCCAAGACCTCAATGTACCTCAGTTGTCACCACCATCCTACTCTACCCACGCCATCAGCTTCAACACTTGCAGCCCCATCACCCCCTCTAGCCCCTACTACTCAAGCTGGCCCCAGTACATCTACACCACGTATAGAGTTTGTCCACATTTCTGCACAGTACTTCCTAGCGACATGGCGACCGCCTAGGGAATTCTCGCTACATCACGTAATCTTTTGTTAAGGCTCCATACTTTCATGGCACAATGGATGACTCGTATGGGGCTTCAATCCCTTGCTCGGGACCGAGCACCTAGTCTTACCACCTATCCCGATCACCCCTCCAGCAGCAACAGCTCCAAGATTACCTACTCCACCAGCAGTTACAATAACATCTTCAGCTATCCCATATCCAGCAATTCCACCAGCAGCTTCTCTAGCTCTATCAGTTGATTGTCCTTTAGTTCCTACACCATCACAAGATGAGGATGAGGTTCCACCCCCTGCACCCACCTGAGGATGTATCACTTCCTCCTTGAAGTGTCCCTCCTAAGCTACATTGAGGACAATGAAACATCTAGTTGGGGGGAGAGTTAAAGAAGGAAGTGCATTTTATGTTTTGAGCCAGTTTATTTTTTAGTCAAATGGCTTCTAGTTTTCGAATAAGTATAGCACATGTTTTTTTTTTTTTTTAGTTTCTAATACATGTCTTTAGTTCATGTTTTTAGTTTATCAAAATGCTTTAGTCTCTCGCTCTTAGTTTCCATCGATTTCAATTTTTTGGTACTCTCACCTACAATGGGAGAAATGAAATCAGGTTTCAATGCTCTTGATTTTAGAGTTGTTTTATACTTATGTGCTGATGAAGTGTGGAAACTCCTCTTGTCTTCAACCTTACCTCTTCCACTTTGAGCTAATCACACACTATGCACATTAGTTTTCATTTATAAGCTGAAAAATTGCCTTGAAAAAATATGGCCTAGTATTTTTGACCACCTTTAATAGGTTGGGATCCCTAAAATGACCAATGGGTCTCAAAAAAAGAAAAAAACAATAAAACAAAAAAACAAAAAAACAAAAAAACAAAGAAAAAGAAAAGGAACAGACGATTACCATGAAACCCTCGAGCACAAATCGAGGGGTATGGTGAAGTCTTAAAGCCCTGGCCCTAAGCCAATCGGTTAGGAGTCACCGACTCGTTGCTCGCTATATGGGTGAATAGGTGGATTTAGAAATTTGTAGAGATGTTGAGTATCGAACTTATTAAAAGTTCGGGAGGTGAAATCTAAAGAGTTAGTGGTCGAAAGATCCTATGACTCACGCCCCAACCTTGATCGTCAGGGAGTCATTGGTGGACCCCCGTTACATGGACAATTGTGAATTCGATATCCTCAGCATTTCACCCCTACAATGAAAAAAAAAATGAAGAAGAAGTTGTGAAATAAAGTGGTTCTTGTTCTATTGGGGTTGGTCAGTCTGCTAGGTGTAGAAAAAGAGCTAGGTTGGTAGGAGAGGACAGTTTGGAAGACTATTTTTGAAAACTAAGCAAGTTAACACTTAGGTTTTTGTGGACGGCTTCAGGTTGGTTCTCTAAGAGTGGAAATTCTTTTGATACTTGAATTTTCATAGCACATACTCCTCTTGAGATAGTCATTGGGCAGGATTTTGATGACTCTTATTGAAGGTTGGGTTTTATCACATCATTGCTTTTGGAAAACCTTTTTTTTTTTTTTTTTTTGTGGATATATAGATCATCTTGCCTTAAATTAATTCATTCTTCCTTCATTGCTAAGGGGCTAGCAATGTGTCGTTTGGGGGGAGTGATTACTACCTAAAAAGTGCTATTTCATACCTGATGAGTCGAAAACTCATCTATTTGTAATCCATTTTTCTGACCTATTGTTCTAATGTAATTGCTTATTTTTATGCAGAAATATGGAAACCTTACCAAATTTATGTTTTGGCTGTGTTTACAAATAGGACCAAGTAAATACAAAGAAAGACCCAAAATATGACCAAGGCAGTGAGGTCGCGACAGACTTTGAGGTCGCGATACAGGTCTACAAGATAAAAGCCTAAAGTACGTCACAACACGTTTGGAATATGCGTGAGAGAAAACAATAAAGATTGCACAAAACTTGGTCAAGGAATACAGAGTCAAGGTCATGATAAGAAGTGATACATCAGCTAAGGGAATGTTACCACAAGAGACACGATGCGGAGACAGAGAAAAAGCTTCAAAGAAGGATCTTGTTGTGACATTGTTCTGTATGTCGTGACATTGAAAGAAGACAACTCTTGTCATGACAGAAAAACGATGTCGCGACAAGGAATGATAGCTTAATGAACTGACCAAGTCGCGACAAAGGATTTTCAAGTTGCGACATGATGACAAGATGAAGATATCATTCGAGGTCGCGGACAGTTGCCTCTCAAGTCGCGACATGAAAAAGGTGTCAAAACAAGTAACCATGTTACTACTATGTTTCGGTGCAACTACAACAAAGAGCCAAGGTGAAAAGGGTAACAACTTAGTCATGATTATACTTCCCGTGTCGCAACCAAAAAAGAAGTCACTACATAACAACCGCCGTAATCGAGAAAAATGAAGTCATGACAAAGTGAGAAATAAGAACATATAATTGGGTAACAACCTACCTTTTATGTCGTGACATAAATTGCATCAAGAAAATAAATGGCCCGTCATGACTTAATTATTCACATGATATGAATTCACACATCGTTGTTCGAAATACAACTCAATGAAAGCAGAAGACAACCAAGCGATGTCGCAACATAAAAGGGAAGCTGCAACTAAGAATCAATTAGATTGACAACAAAATAGTGTTGTGACATAGAAACTATGTCACGATGCGTAACTTAGTAAAGGGAAAGACAGCCAAGTCGCAACATGGAAACTTAGTCGCGACATAAATACTTCGAGACAAGAAAACGTTGCTGCAACAAAAGTCAAGACTACTGGCATCTGAACTTGGTCGAGATAGAACAATTCAAGTCGCGACTGAAAAAGGATTATTCTCAAGAAAAGGCTAAGTAAAAGACGACAACAAGGACTTTCAAGTTACGACACACACCTGAAGAAATAAAAGAGGTGAAGCCAAACTTTAGTCGTGAAAAAGAAACTAGGTTGCGATAACCAAATGAAGAAGTTGTAAGGAACAGTGTTGTAACAGAAGACACATGGTCACGACTCCATACTACCAAAAACAAAAAAAAGAAGGTTGAGACAAGAAATTGAAGTCACGACAGACTTAGCAAGCTCAGAACTGCAACTCAGTAGCGACAAGCTCCTTTAAATGCTGACTGGCGTGAGCTAAAGCATCAATTAGGAAACCCACTAAGCTTTCGAATCAGCCCAATTTCTGAAGTCTATAACAGCGCCCTTACGTTAAGAAAAGTAGCTCTTCCCAAACCTGCATCCTTAGTGGGATCGTAAGAAGACCTAATTTCATATATTTTTAGAATGGCTTAGTTAGAATTTTTTTAATTTTTTATTTTCTGGATCTAAACCAGTTAACTGCTTTGGAATCAGTAAGCCAGATCAAATAGTCTAAATCTCTTTCCAATTACTACCTAGAATTACGAAGTCTGCATAATTTATGGAATTCGCGTATTTTCGCTTATTACGCTTATACAATGGGATGTTTGATCAATACTCCATCAATGATCAGGATTTAGTATTTGAGAATGCAAATTTTCCACTGGAATGGATTTTGGTTGTTAGTTATAGTCTCTATACAAATTAGAAGGAATTTTCCGGCTCGACTTTATTTGCTCGATGTTAACATAATTGAATAGCCCTAATATTAAGAGCAAATACCCTCCAAAGGACTGTATCCTGTTCTGATTTCGAGGAGGCCCTCTAAGTGACACAAAGATGGAGATTCCTAAGAGCTTGAGTATCTAATCGGGGGTGTTAGACTATTATCAAGAACTAATGAACTTTGCGAGTTCACTTCGACAAATTTCACTTAAATCAGGGCTTGAAGTTGAGTTGGATTATTTATCAATTTAAACAATCAGAGATTTCACATTGATCTGATGGAAAGATCCTGATCCCGTGTTAGTTGAGATCTAATCAAAGAAAGAGAGAATTTCATCATATCAAAAGAAAGTTATTAACCATTTTGTAGAGGTTTTGCAATGGCCCTGTCTTAGGAAGCAAGAAACTTGCAGTCCTAAGAAATGGGTATGAAGTATTGAAAAAAGAAAAATGCCCATATCTTAGAAAGAGTGTTCTAAATACAAGTATCCGACAATTTCGCCTTTAAGAGAGTTAGGATATCTAATCGTGAAGTATGAGAAACTAATTTCATTACATGAATTCGACAACCAATCCGTAATCAGAGAAAGTCATAATATGTTATGATGTCGAATTAGAATTTCACAACAGCTCGCTGAAGGTTCATTCTAATAATCATTTCTCCTCGTAAAAATTAAATTTATTTTATTCGCTTTATTTCAATTGGATCCTAATATAGAAACATCGTGATAGATAATTCTACTTTCAACCTTAGTTTTTAATCGTTATATGGGAAGTGCAAATAGTGTGGATCTTGAATAGTTGTAGTTGGGATTTTAAAACTTTTCGGCTGGACCTTCGAGGGAATGATATCTGGACTTCCATCTTTTTTACTACTTATGACCCGTAGCACTTGCAAAGTGTCTTAAACTAAACTCATTTTATAATTCCCAAGAACATCGTAATCAATTTAATTTTCAAATTAATTAGCTCCAATTTTGGTACCACCGCAGGGAATTATAAGGTCTCAAAGAGAGGAATAAAAATCATGGGTTTAAATTCTATATATTCACGTACAAACAACACCCCTTAACACTCCGCTCTAAGCACTTTTTGTGTAGTAACTGCTTAATTAACTCACAGCAATGTTAAGGACTCCAACATAAGGCACGAATCAAATTTTCAGGACAAGTTTTGTTATTTTTTAAAGGCTATACATCTTGAAGATAGGACTCAGCTTAAGCATGAGAAAATCGCAGGAAATTCGAGCTTTTACAGCGTAAGGAAAAGCAGAACTTAAAAGAAGATTTAGTGAGCAACCTTGCAAAAATTCACGTGGTCGAAATTTTCGCAAGGGTCATAAATTGTCCACACATTTGACTTTTTTGTTTCTTTTGTTTTCCCAATTCTCCTACGAATAGTGTTTATTTTGTACAATTTGGAATTTGTATTAATTGTGGTATGAGAATGCCCCAAAGAAGACTTTGTAAAAATCTTTATTATCAAGTTTGGGAAGCTTGTCAAGAAGACCTTATTTTCTCTCAATTTCTCATTTTATTTCTCTCTTTTTCACTGGCCAAACACCCTCTGAAGATGATTTCTCAAAGGATGAGTGGCTAAAACTCCTACCTCCTTGAAGTAGAAGACCACTGGGTAAAGGATCCTAAGGCAAACTAAGGGTTTTCATGTTTTCCACAGAGGTATTCACTGTCATTAATGTTCTTTCCTTAAACTCTAGGTTTTGATCCATTTGAGTCACCTTGAATGGTTAATATTTAGTAAGCTTTTAGGGCTCATTGGATACTTAATGTTAGATCCAGTGATGTCCGTTAGTTATCACTTATGAGCGATTAGAAGGTGAGTCAAGGAGAAGTTTGTTTTCACTGACTGAGAGCATTAATGGGAAGTGAATGCCATTTTCAAAGATATTTACGTGAGGGCGTAGTTTTTAGCCAAATGAAGGATCCTGGGCTTGGGGAGATAATCATATGTTACCCTCCCAATGCAGCAAAGACCCTAAAGCCCTCATTTGCCTAAAGAACTCGTCATGTCCTAATACTTTAAAGGGACCCTTTCCTATTATTTTAATCTTATTTTATTTTAAGTTTTAACCATTAAACCAACCCCTTTATCAAAACCCCAATATCCAAAGAGAAACCACCAAAGATAAGCCCACTTATAAGTCATTTCTATCAAGAAACCATTCTGATGATCCTATAACAAATATGCTATAGTAGCTAGGCTACACTAGTATGAGGTATTTGGTTATATATTTTGTTGATTAATTCCCTACGGGCAATGAATCAGTAGTGCCATGTCTAATGCCTTAAGCTTTCTACCTACCCCTTTAGCAAGCTTTGGGTCAGCAGCTCCTAGACCAGTTAACCTTAAGGTACTAGGTGTAGAACACCCCTAAAAACTTAATTGATCAAGTTAGGAAGGCTACAAAATCAAACTTACTCAACCTTGAAAATAAAATATTTTTGTAAACACTTTAACCAATCACCTCATCCATACAGCTCCAAATAATGCATCAACATAGACATGCTATGGGAAAATTGGGATTTTAATTGAAAGGAAGATCTCAAGAGCTAAGGAGCATTTGTGGTTCCCAAAGAAAAGCTTTCATTAGGCTCAAGTAGGGTTACTAAGGATATCATAATGTGCGGGATGGTTAGAAAGGCTCAAACGGTCCAAATATGGCCTAAATCACTTCCTATTTGCTAAGTTGTCTAGGATTTCACCTTAAGAGATAATTGAACAATTTCTAGAGTTGTTAGAGATCATAATAGTGGTGTTCACATAACTTTTCTCTAATTCCATCAAAAAAATTGCTTAAGAGGGTGACTTATGCTTTAAAGTGCTCAGAGTATGAAGCTAAACTTACACAACAAAAATGGTGAATCATGCATTTTTGTGAAAAACACCTTTCAATCTTCCCATGCTATTAGAGACCCAATCAATTTTCATCGTTGGCTTTTGACAAACACCCAAACCCAATTCACTCACAAAACCAAACACCCTAAACAAAAAGCAATTAAATAAATAAATAAAACTTTAAATAAAATGTTGAAGTTGGACAAAATTTTTAAATACAGCCCCTAAACTTAATGTATGTATTGTCCCTCAATGTTAGAAAGTTGTAGAAAATACTAAGGTCGAGAAGTTCCCTGAAATTGAGTAGCCATGCGAACTTCCTTAGATGGTGTCCATGCTCTAGCTAGAAGGGCGAGATGTTCTCAAAATTGATTCATCCATACCAACAACCCTGGAAAACAAAGCTAAACTATGAGAAAACACCTAAAAGATGAAGCAAGCCTAGAAAGAAATACAAATAAGAGGAAAACAAAACAAAACAAAATGTAAAGATGATTGACTGATTTTTAAACATATACCAACTGACATACTAACAATTCCATCCAAAGGACTTTTTACCCCCAACCTGGAATGCCATAAAACTTGATCGACCAAATTTTTGATAAAATATGTGTTTAGCCCTTTTGAAAAAGAGGTCAATAAATTTATTTTAGTCTAAATCATCGTAAGTGAATAGGTTCACATGCTAATAAATGGATTTAAGTCCAGATATCATTCCACTGCAGGATTAATGATAAATCTAAAGATCAAGTACCCCATCTACTCAAGATCCTACGCCCAACTCCAAAGTTAAAATGGTTTGTTTCTAAACTTAAGAAAAGTGTAAAACTAGATAAAAACTCTATAAACTAAGGCTTTAGCAAGAATTCAAATAAATGGATTGGAAAGTTCACTAGGTAAAGTAACACTGGGAAATAGATCAGTGTTTAATTATGAATTTCTGCATCATTTTATAACATAGTCAGTTTGAAATCGAACTGCTGTTGACGGTATGTGCATAGCTTGGATTTCCATACACCATATGTTTCACTAATTAGAGATCCATATTATTTTCAGATACATGAGTCTAATCAGTCACTTGTAGGATAGAAACCTCTTTCTATGATCTGGGTGTTTTTTTCCTTTTCAGATTACACTGCTTTCCTAGATCAACATCTCTCGTTTCTATGTATTTATAGAGATACGAAGCCTTCTCCAATCTAATTGATAACTCATCCATCTAATTTGATAAGATTCTTATCTCCTTGATTAGATCTATGCTAACACGGGATCAAAATCCTCTCATCGGATTGAGGAGAAACCTCTTATCAATTAAATTGATACATCATCCAACTATGTGTGAGTCATTGATCTATCTAATTGATTTTTCAGAGTTCAGTTGTTCCATAATATTAGTTTACTACACCCCTACAAACTACTCCATACTCGTGAATACCGTGTCACTCAAAGGGCTTCGAACTGTGACAAGTGATACGCCTCCTTTACAAGATATAAGCTACTAATATTTCGAACAGCTAAATTAAAAAACAATACCAATTAAATAAATCTAAACATTCAAACTATGACCTTCTTTCAAGTTGAGCAGAAAATAATAATCAACATCGATCCATTCCCAGATGAAGCTTAGTTTTTCAAAGCTAGATCACAAATAACAAAGGATTAACCGAATGTGTAAATCTAATCAAATTACAAATGAACCGAAATAAAATGAACTCCTTAAAATTTTCAAACGATTTAATCAAACAAGAATGAAAAACAAAATCTTACAATCAACTCTGGGTCAAACTTCACACTAGATTAATGCTCAATCCCAAAAGAAATAGCTAAAATGCTACTAAAAACTAAACAAAACAAAAGAAAATAATATATAAAGAGTCTCTAGCTACCTGTGGTTCCTTGTTTCGCGTAATGCGCACACAATGCCTTAGATGCGGTCTATATTTTATAGATTTTCAAATGACGGGTCGCACTGTGCACTAATCAGGGATCCCAAAACTTACAAATTAATTAGTAGCTTGTCAGAATCAGAAAATTTCGTCTCAAGATAGTTTTCATCTTTGTCCCCAACATCTTGTCGTAGCATGCAGTTTTTGTCACGACATATTTTTAAGCTCCCTTATTGAATTTTTCCGCGACATAATTTGGCAATGTCGCAACATAGTTATGTTGAGGTTGTGTGGTTTATGTCGCAACAGAGATTTTCTTGTGTCGCAACAATTCTTGGATACCTTGTAGCTTGAATACTTGAATAGTATGTCGCGACATCAAAATTCTTTGTCACAATTGAGTTTCCTTCATTGTCGCGACATAGTAAAGAGTGTTGCAATATTTTTCTTGTGGTTCTTTTCATGCTTTGTCGTGACTGAGTAAAATGTTATCATGACAGAGTTTCTCATAGTTGCCCGGTCTCGTTGTCATGATGTACTTTTTTCATTACATAATTACCTTGAATCCTACAGTTAGCAATAACTGCTTGTCGCAACATTAAAGTCTTGCCGCGACATACTAGCTTTGATCGGTTCCCATGTTCCTCCATTTTCTATCGCACATAAACTTCAGAGCTTATTTAAATCTTCATCTAACAATTTTGATTTTTCGTGGACATAGATTTCGCCTTGTTTTCTTTATCAGGCCTAACATAAGTTTCCTCGTATTCTTCAACTCATGCAACAAAGAGCCGCCTGTCGCAATGCAGTTCAGCTTCAACCTCATGTTGTGTTTCATCATGACTTAAAATTTCCGTCGCGACAAAGTCTTCTTACCCTTCATTGTCAGAATTTCAATGTTGTGTCGTGATAGTTTTCTTATGTCGTGGGCATATAATCTACCTCGGTCTCATTATAAGCTGAATGCCCGTATCAGAAGATAGAAAATTATGTCGCAGGCACTTTATCTTGATCTTTCTCATCGTTTTTCTATTTTCTATCGCGACATAAAACTTCTCAAGGTAAATGTAGCCTCTCTACCCTTCAAAGTCGACTATGGATTTTGTGTCGCGACATAGCTGGTTCTTTTTCGTGATGTGAGCTTTTACTATCTTCAATTCTTCTTTATGTCACGACAAAGTCGTGGAGATGTCACGGCATTATTTCACATGTGCTCGATCAATGTCGCGACTAAGTGAGGAATGTCAGACATTCTTCTTATGAACTTCTCCAATTGGCTGCGGACATAAAATCTATTGTCGTGATAAAAATCTACATTTATCTAAAAATTATGTCGCAGTCAGCCTTCATATTTCTACTTAGTTCAGCTTCGACTTTGTCGTGACATAACTCATGCTGATTCTATTAGGATTCTGTCTCGACATTCTGAAACTGTGTTGCGACAGAGAATTCTACACTGGCCAATTTTCTACTTTTCTTGCTGGAATTATATCCTTTTTATTTAAAACCTGCAAAACAGAAAGTTGGTGAATATTCCATAATTTAGCATAAAAATGAATTATAAACTTCTAGAAGTATGCCAGAAAAATGGATTAAAAATCGATGAGTTTATGACTCATCAAAGTCCCCTAAAATTAAGGTTTTTCTTGTCCCTAAGCAAAGGAAATAACATTTTGTTTGTCCTCAAACAATTTAGCTTTTATTTTTAAAGACTTTTTTTTTTGTGGAATCCACAATTTGGTAGGAAACCTAGTTAGTTGTAAAATTATTTCTAAATATGTTTCCAATCTAGAATCAGAAATATTTTCAATTAAGTTCACTAAAAAGCCAAGTAATTTCTATCAGGTAAACAATTCAATTATTCAACCTTGATTTCAGGAGTGTGTGATGGTCTTCTCTTCTTCCTCGTGACATTAGTTAATCTTCCGGGGATATTACCTGGGATAGCATAAGCCCTTTATTCTTTGTGTCCCATATGCTTGTTTGTCATATTAATCTCCACTAATGTAAGCATATACCACCTTCAGAATCAATTAAGTCTTTTAAGCTTATAATGCGAGGCTGAGGTAATTGGGTAGGTAATAAGACAATTTAGACTCAATTTTACCCAAATTTCATTTACACTTTGCCATACATGCCTTCATATGCATTCTTGAATTTTTTCATTCATGTCTACTCTCTAACTTCCCCATTTGTTTTGGTGCATCTTTTGACATAGTCTCTCTTGTGGTGTTTTTTTTTTCTTGACCAAATTCACACTGTAAACTCTCTTCCTTATCTTAGAAGCTTTTTACTTTTCATCTTCTATCAAGGTTTTTGGAATAGTGCAATGTTTTGCTCTTTTAAGCTTCTACCACCCTTAATCTAATTTTGGGGTTAGTAACTCCCATACCAGTTGGCATTAGGGTACTAGATGTTGAACACCCCTAAGGACTTAATTATTCCAAGGAGGAAGACTACAGGACCAAACTTATTCCACCTTGACACTTTTCTTTTTCTCATTCTTTTCATCTTTTCTCATCTCAATTGATTTTTCTGTCTCAACCCTTCTTATCCTTCTTTGTACTTTGAAATAATATTCCCCCAAACTTGTCCTCTTCCATCACGATGCATTTTGTCATGTAATCTCGGGCAAATATGGCTCTTCATCAGAGGATTATGTCTATGGATGATCTAGTCTTTCATTTGTCAAGTTGATGATGAGGTAGGTTATATTAGCTTAAATAAGGAACTAAGGTGTATGCTTACGATATTAATAAGGTATGCTTAAAGGCTCAATCTTCCAAGAATGGCCTATATCACTCTTGTTAGTGGTACGCTTTTGTGATTTTGTCTCGACTAATACCGCACAAGTTCTAGGACATCGGGATTTAACTGATAGTTCCCCAAAAAGATGTCCCTAATCTTTAGCACAACTGCTTCAAAGATACTTCGACCATAAAGTGCGGTTTATCGTGGTTCATAATAACTAAGCTATTTACAAAACATACTTACATGTCTTATTTGTTCCATCAATTAGTTGCAATCTTCCTTATTCTTGAAGCTCAACACATTCATCAATATCTTCACAACTTTCTTTTTCAGTTCAATGCATCCTACCCCAATTCATCTATCAAATTCTTGTTCGGTACCTAAATATGTTGCTATGCTATTTTACAAGTGCAAAGCTTATTTAAATCAGACCATTTAATTCGAAGAAGCTTAACACAAGAACATTTCAATTCCACAATCACTTCCAAGTCTACCAAACAATTCACAGCTATTCAGCAATTTGAACCAAGAAAACTGGGTTCTTCATTATTCAGCAAAGATATTTACTAAATTTCATCAATTTCTAATTATTGAACATGAAGGAAAGAAAATAGACAATAAACACATAAGAAAGGTAAAGTGAGAGTGAACACCAATTTTTGCAAAGAATTTTTTTTATTAAAGTTTTTAAGTGTAAGGCATCTGGTTTCAAAGAGGGAAAATGGGAAGAACTACAAGGCAAGCTATTTTCTTCTTCTATCATGCCTATGGGAGGAATGTAGATTCACTGGTTCAAACTCGTAAATCCGCCTATGCACGAGAGAACTCGTGAATCGGACTTCGGGCCGACACCCGGGGCCGCCTTCTTCTACTTTTATGCACTACCCGTTGAAAGGGGCCATTTGCTTGATGAGATCATTTTGTCTCTACCCAATAGAGTTCAAGGTTCCCTCAAACTCACCCTAGGTAGAGTAAATTTCTATCAAGTTGTTGTTGATTATATCTAAGCTTTCCGTCTAACATTTTTCCCTATAGTTTAGGGTGCTCTCCATTTCCTTTTCCATTTTCTCTATGAGAAGTCTTATTTCTTTCTGTTGTTCTTTGTATAGATATCCAAAGGCATCTACCTTATGCAGTAAGTTCTTCTCCATGGCATCTTCTCTCTCCTTCATGATTTTTATTAGCTCACTATCCCTCTTGAGTTGATATAAGATGAAGGCATCTTCTCTTGCCCTGAGTTCTTCACTTAATTATCTTTCTCTTGTTTCCCATCTGCTCTTCCACTCTTCATCTCTCTCGCTTAGTGGCTTCCGCATTCCGATCCCTTCTCTAAGCTCGCATCCATATATTTATCTCTCGCTCAGTTTGACTGTTGTTGTCATTCCTCTCGATTTCATTTCATTGTTTTCAACATATCTATTAATCTGCCAGGTTTGGCTGATGCTCGAGCTTCCACCATGCCCTAATGGAATTTGTCTCACTTCCCCGAAAGAGGGCTCGACTAGGATCACACTTCTCTGCCCTTGTTGTTGCTTTGGAGCTTCACTTTCAATCTGTATTTGATGTATTTCTACATCATCTCTATTCTCTCTCTAAATTTTTTCTTCTCTCTCTACTGCTTCAGTTCTGGGTGATTCTTGTCGTTGTCGTAAGAGGTTCTGTATAAATTTTCTTCTTCCTCCTAGTCTCCTTCCACACCACCCAAGATACATAGCCTAGTTACCAGTGTTCGGTGAGGTACTAGTCCCCTGTATCCACCTTTATAATAACTCCAAATTGAGTTTGCTTTTATTTTCCCCACACTGAACTTGTAACCCTTTCGGATGGCATACAACAGTACTACCTCCTTATCCCTAATTATACTCAAGTGCTTGGTCGGCAAAATAACTGAACAAATGAAATAAAACCAAACCTTGGCTTGTTCAGTCATTGACCCCCTTGTAATGGACTCGTGTGGGTTTTTCCTGGTTACATTCCACTTCCCCTTGCCATCAGTTATCAAGTCTACAATCTTCTGGAAGTTTGGTTTCTTGACCAGTTTCTTAAATTTTGAACCATTCTTCCTTTCGTTCAAATTATAGGTTTGGTCTATCTGCTCCCTCCTGAAATAGATCCATTTACCTATGATATAGACCGTCTTGTCCTTCATACCCACCATATTTCGCATAGAATTCTTTTACTACATCTACGAAACCGTGGGCCTTACAGGTCACAAAGAGAAGCCACGCCTCTTCTCACACTCGAAGCGGGGAGATCCACTTGTTGAAACCTCTATCTCTTATGAAATCTCTATGTTACAGTTTGTCTCTCCAGGCGACATAAGCTAGCTTTGAAACCCAATCGCTTGATTTTTCCTTACTATGCTCTGCTCCAGCTTCTTCAGCTCCCCTTTTCCTCTTTCTTGTTTCTTCAACTGGTTGCTCAAGCTCTGATCTAGCTTCAGCTCTTTCTTCTTCTTCTCTTTCTTCTATTTCTGCTTGAGTTGCTTGGACTGCTTCTTCCTCCCTCTCAGCATAATCTTCCATGATTTCGTTTAGGTTCTAAACTGTGCGAAGGCTCAAACATTGGGCCGTCAAAAGAGGCCGGGATCTAGGTTTCAAAAGGAGGGGAAGAGGAAGAAGGCTGGAGTGGGTAAGGGCCCTTCTGCAAACATGATCTATCGAGTAGGCCTACCATTTGTTTCAGACTTCATCATTAAATGTCGCAACAAAAACTAACCTAGGGTTTATTCCCTTTTTAATTTTATGTCGCAACATAGAAAAGTAATGTCACGACATATTTTCTAAAATCAATTAAAACTAGGTCAGTCCATTGTTACGACAGAGAAAAATTTTCGCAACATTAAAATGTGATGTTCAAGTGTACTTATGTCACGACAAAGAGAGAAATTGTTGCGACAAAAACTCTCTTTGTAATATTAGTCTAAAGCGACATTGGTCGCGACAGAAGAAAAATTGTTGCGACATAGAAAAGACAAGGATTAATTCAAATCAAAAGATGTTGCGACAGAGAAAAACATTTTCACAACACAATTTGTGCTCCTCCAGTCAAATTATGTTGCGAGGCTTCTAAAAGACTAACCCGGTCTTTGTCGGGACATTAAGAAACAATGTTGCACATGAGTTTTAGTAATACTGTCGCGACAAAGAAAACTATGTCGCAACAATGAAAAAAAAATTTCTCAGAGTTGCATAATTCACATTTTTCAATCAAGCAACATTCAAAGCACAGTGCATTCATTCATACCAATTATAACATACTTGTGAAAACACATCTAATCATCAAAGAACCTCAATTCAAGTATTAACAATCACATTTCATTTCTTCACTCAAGATTATTCAATATGAAGATATTCAGAGTATTCAAAGAATGGGAACAAAAAAGCTACTTTTTATTTTATGCTCTAAACAAAATTACATTCCCCTAAACTTCAACTATGTGTTATCATTAAAAAATAAGTTAGGAAATCGAAATACTCCCCCTTGTAGCAATTTCTGCATAATTAGTTTGAGAGAGTGTGATTTCTAATAAAATCCATTTCTAATTCAAATTTCACTCGTCTTTAAAAAATTAGCAAAACAACAAATAAAACTTCAAACAAAAGTAAAAGTAACTTCAAACACACAAAACTTAACCAAAACAACTAGCCATGAAAATTAAAATCGTTTCGTCATCTCAAGAAGCTTCATTTAATGTCTTTAGCTAGACATTTGCTACATAATGTTTTCTTTTTAGTAAAATTATCTTCCTTCTCTTCCAAATCTAGTTCACTCTTCATTTATGTTCCCTCCAAGGTAATGCTTCAATCTCTGACCATTCACTTTAAATTCACATCCAGAATTAGTTTCTAGTGTCACTACTCCAAAGGGTGTACTGTTACTACTGTGTAAGGACCACTCCATCTTGACTTCCGCTTCCTGAAATAAACAGCCTAGAATTCTATATAATAGGACTTGTTCCCGTTTGAATTCCTTCCCTCAAAATCTTCCGATCACGCCACTTCTTTGTCTTTTCTTTCAGATCTCTAAAGACATCATAAGCTTCATTCCTCAACTCTTCTTCATTTAATCGAGTAATCTTTCTTCGCGTACTGAAGTCACTATTCGGCTTCTGATGGCCCACATAGCTCAGACTCAGCTTCTGTGGAGATGACAAGGTTTTTCCTAAATACACCAGATGGGGACATTCCAATGGATTAATGATCTATAATCCACAATGCATCATCTAGCTTTATTGTATCATTTTTTTGCTCAGATTCACGCTTTTCCAAAATTTTTCTTAATCTCCTATTTGAAATTTCTCGCGTCTATTCGACGAGGGTGGTGTTAATCCCATTACATGTCTTATGTTCACCTCTTTCTGTGATGGACCAAAATACCATACAAACTTATGCTGCTATTACCCACATGACTATTATCCCAAAGAATAATGCCATGAAACTCGTCATAGTTCCTTATCTATCAGACTCGATTAAAGCCGCTCCTTAAGAGTAAATCATTTTCTTCTCGGTTTCGATCCGTGATCGCAAGTGTACAGGCTCGAACAAGTAGTAACTGGATTTAAGTCCAGATATCGCTCCCGTAGATCCAAGAATTCTCAATAACTACCCCGACTAATTTAACTCTATACTATTTGGACTTTGATAGGCAATCAAAATATTTTTAGCAAACCTTTAAATAATAAAACTAAGAAAAGTGACTTAATAACAAATGAATTAAACTAAAATCTAAAATAACAAAATTCAAGATTGGGATCGCTTATCTTTAAAGGGAGCATTGAAAATAATGCTTATCAGAAACATCACCTCGCAGACTACTCTAACTTTCGCTTCATGAACTACGTATTTAAAACCCGTCCAAGGAATAGGTAATGCAAGCCTGATCTTCTCCTTACTAAGATCGTTTCATCATCTAATCTTCCCGATTCTTTCACAGCAGGATTAGATAACTACTTAACTGGCTGCCTTGTTCCTCGATATTTTTTTCAATACTTCATACTCAAAACATGCATCAGAATCTTAAATTCCAAGACATGTGCATAGTACGGGTTTTACACTTTATCGTTTCTCTTCCTCAAAATTCACAGTCATCCTTTCCTTTGATTAGATCCTCGTTAACACGGATTGAACTTACTGCTCGTGACGAGGTGAACTTCGCTTTTTTAAATTGATAAATCATTCAACTCAATCTCGACATTTCAAGTGAGAAGACGATGATCGACTTTACATTCACAGAGCTCATTGCATCTCCATTATCAAGTTCGCATGGCCTCAGAAATTGTTCACTACTTCAGTGAATGCCTTCTCTTGTCACTCAAAGGGCCTCCCGAAATCGTATATGAAACAATCCTATTGCGGTGTATAGGACATCGATATTGGGATCGACATCGAATATTAAGAACCAGCAAGTAGATTTATAAACCTGCTCCGGTGAGCTTCGATAAATTTCTACAGAAAGATAAATTCTACCAACAAAGTTCTATTCAATGGAAGCCGGTTTCTAAATTACTTTATTACACCCACAATGGCTTTTTGATCAAGAGAACACCGTAGATCTGACACTGAAATCCGAATCTAAAATTTGTCTCGGGAATTCAAACGATCCAAAGACTGAAGAACACTCGCATTCACCTTCTACTTAACAAATTTAACGTCCAAATCCAAAAATTGAAAGAAATGACAATCTAATCTAACAAAACAAAGAAAAAGAAAATTAAAATACATGAGCCTTAGGCTACCTAGATCTCTCGTTCTGAGCCGCCGAGTCAGCTTCTTCGCAGCAAATCGCTTATTTATGTGGTTCTGAAATCGGGCCCTAACTTTGATGTGCCTCCGTGGATTTCCCGCATTAATCGCCCATTTGGTCATAATGTCGCGACCGATTCTTGTCATGATATCGCTTGTCTAAGCATTCGTCGCAGAAAAGCTTTTATTTGTCGCGATCACTTAGCATCCCTTAAGTTTCCTACGCCACCTCGATTCTTTTGTCGCGACCTCGCCATCAAGATACGTTTAATCTTTATTTGGTCACGACATCGCTTGTCTAATCACTCATCCATTCTTCCCAAAGAAGGTTCATCTTCCGGGTCGCCGACCTCTAAATGGCGTCACGACCTTAATTCTGCGCAAGTTGCCTCGACACCCACTCTAGAACAATTCCTAATTCCTGTTGATGTCGCGACCTTCTTTCTAAATGTCGCACTATCTGGCCTCTTGAAATCTTGTGTCGTGACTTTTATGTCTAATGCCTACTTCAACTGTCACTCGAAATGGTGTCGCGACATCATGTCTGTCATTAATTTACGGTCATCGACTGAGCTCTATCATGCACCGTCTCGCTCGCCTTCAATTGCCCTTATGTCGTGACCGGAGCTCTTGTGGTTGCGACCTTGTTGTGATTCTTCACATCGCCAAGGCGCCGCGACATCAGTCCTTTCTTCCTCGCACCTCTCCTATTACGACATCATTCCGCCTACCGTGTCATTCCCGCTCAACCACTTTCCGCCTCCTTCTACTACAATATCCTCTTTCGAATTTCCTAACAGAGGTAGTTTGGGTGAGTTATTCCACATTTCTCGCATATAACCACTTTTAGACATAGAAATCAATTAGAAAATGGACTGAAATGGATGACTTTAAGCTCATCAAACTCCCAAATCTAAATTTCATTGGTCTCCCGAGAGCAAAGAAAGAAGATTTGTTTCCGTCTCCTCAAACAAAAGGACATTTTTCTATTTTGTTTGCGCTTGCAACCAATTTAATCGAAAGACTAGAATTGCATTCTTTTCTCGTTGATTAGTGCCCAAAAAGTGCTATTTGAGTCTCATCTAAGATACTCGAAGTGCTTTGCGCACTAAATCATATCAATTAAGCCAATTGGATGCGCAGTCCACTTAGTTCCACCGATTACTTTGTTTGTTTTTCGTGATTTGTGTCTCAAGGTACTCACCCACTCCGGTGGTTTAAGTTTGATGACAAGAGATGTGCCGAATGCCAAGGAATCACTTCGTTTTCAACCATAAAAATAATGGAATTCAAGTGGATTTTGAAGGCGTAGATGCAAGTGAGATGCAAATAGCAAACAGCGACTAGATTTCGCTATGATTGCTAAATTACTGCGAAAATTCAAGAACATAGCGAAAATTTCGCAATCCTAGCGAATTGAAATTTCGCCAGTTAATAAATTTCGCTACGTGAATGAAAAATCAATGCGTCTTGAAATTAACCACCCCGCTTATTCACATAATTTTTCGCTACCTTGGGAGAAATTTCGCTACCAGCGAATTATCGCTTAGCGTAAATTTCTCAATTTCGCTTATTCGTAGAATTTCGCTTAGGTTAGCTTAAATTTCGTGTAGGCTTAAGTAAATTTCTATGCTAGCGTAAATTGCCCTCCATACGAAAATGGCTGCTCCCAGGATTTTCGTAATTAATTCCAAACGATCGCGTTTTGGTGTATTAATACCTTATCCCTTTTGTAAGCCAATATTTTAGGCATTCCCTCGTATTTTCACACTTTTGGGTGGACTATATAAACCCTCATAATTTTGTAACCCTAAGTACTCTGGCCGCAGCCTTTCATTTTATAAAATTCGCAATTTTCATTTTGTGGTTTCATTTGCTCTCTTCTCTTTCCTCTTTCTTTCATTTTCTAGGCTGCCAAACACAACCCTTGAGGATGACAACTCAAGGGATGCTTGGCTAAGCCTCATAGCCTTGAAGAGGAGGGTTGCTAGCTTGGTTTAGGGGCTACTGCAGGTTGTCCTCATGTCAAATGTTCCACCATTTATGGTTCCAACTTTCCAAACTAAATATTTAATGCCATTTAATGTTGTTCCTTGGTCAATACTTGTCATAAAGTTTTAGTGGTTCAAGCAGCATGCTTAATGCTGGGGATGCACCGATATCCTTTAGGATGCCATTTACAAGCCATCAATGAGGTTGAATGATGTGGTTTTAAACTGAATGGGACTTTGAATGCTTAGTACTTGGTTTCACTCAAATGGGAGGGTTCTGTGGTTAGGTTTTATAGTTAAAACAAAGATCCTGGGTTGCTTTGACTATATGTCACTTGCCATAATGCGAGGAAATGAATCCAGGTCACTTCAATAGCCCCATGTTATCAAGCTAGTGACCCAAGCCTTCAAGGTTACCATTTTACACTTCACTTTAACCATTTCAGTCAGTCAGTGAACATACAACCTCCCCTGTTTTTAACCAAATCCAAAAATCCAAACTAAAGCCTCACCAATTTTCAAACACTAATGCAAATCATTCGTGGGATGAAAACCCATCCCCGTGTTCGACCCTAGACCGCTTATATCGGGCAAAGAGTTTGACTACTAGCAGGGAGGAACATAGAAACAAATTTGCTGATCTACTCACCCTATTCCGTGGCACGAATCATCTCGTATATCTAGCTCAAGTCCGTGATGAAGGTTGGTCTCACTAATCCCACAAAACTAAATTGTTGAATTTGTTTTATAAACAAAGTATAGTCATTGATCCTCAATAAAAAGTAGGTCGGGGTCTTCTTCCTCTTTTTCTAGCTGAGTCGCGAACCCCTCCGAGGTCCTTCATGCCTGATCCTTTCAAGATTTTCCCCAAATTCCATATGCTTGTTGCTCATATTGATCTCCACTAATGTAGGTAATTCCAACTTTCAAGATCAATCAGTCTTTTGGTTTGTAATGTCGCTCATTCATGCGGGAATTTCATGGAACTTTTTAGGTTAAGATTACCTGCATCTTTCTCCCCTTTCTTTCCTTTACTTAATCATCTTCTTTTCCTTTGCAATTTCTTTAATTGATTCCCCAACTTCATCTTTGGGGGTATCTTCTGATTTCTTTTTTGCTAATATCGTTCATTCCCATTTCATTTGTATCATAATCGTTGAACTTTTCTCTCACTCATTCAGAATAGTGCAATTTTCTCTGGCCTTTTTAGGCTTCTAACACTTCTTAGCGAACTTTGGGTTAGTATCTCCCATACCGCCTGGCATTAGGTAGGGGTACTAGGTGTGTTGAAACACCCCTAAGAACTAATTTGCTCAAGAGAGTTAAGCCACGAGACAAAACTTCTTCCTTTAGTTTTCTTTTTGTCAGATCTTCCCGCTTTAGATCTTTCTCTCTTCACCCCTTTCGTATTTTCTCCTTTAGTTCCCAAAAATACATACTCCCCCAAACTTTATCTCTTCCTCCTTTCTTGAATTTTCGGGGTAACGAGGTTCTTTACTGGAGGATTAATTATCTAGGATGGTCATTTCCAATGGCTTGTTTTGAAGATATGATTGTTTTGGCCCAAATTGTGAACTAAGGTGTATGTACATATAAATAAGGGTGGCTAGAATGGCTCAAACTCCGCAAGGATGGCCTCGCATCATTGCTAGTTGTATCACCTAGATTTCTCGCTTGATCAATAATCTAAATGTAAGTTCTAGAATCTTCGGTTTGATTAATCGTGACTAACCCTAGCATGTCCTTGACTCACTTCAGCTGATGAGGAGTTACATAATTTAAGGTTCACCGTGTTCTTTGGCTTACCGCTTATACTACAAACTCAAAAATATTTTGCTTCCTTCAATCATGACTTTCCTTTATCTCGACTCATCACAAATTCAATTCAATTATGCAATTTGTGTTTCAATTCAATTCATATGTCATTCTGCCCTTATTCTGCAATTATTTGTGTTTCAGCTTATCTTCTAGTCAAACTACTTCAACTTTTAGTTCATTATGATATGTCACATTTTCATTCTCGAACTAAATCCTAATGTTATTCTCCTAACAATTCAAGCAAAAAGTAACAATACAATCTAACTGCATGCAACATCAAACATTTCCTTTTTAACAAATTTTCTTATTTTATTCATGATATGATGCAAAAGTTGAGAATAAAGTCCAGAAGAGAGGAAGCTAAGGATAAATCAATGGGAAGATTTATTTTTTTCTTTTTGGGGGAGGAGTAAAGATGTTGGGAGGATCCAGATCAAGGGTAGCCAAATTAGGAGAGAATTTGGGAAACTTCATTTTAGTTCTCTTCTTCTTCTTGTCATTCTCCTCTATCTCGTTTTGCTGATCAATCTACTGGTGAGATCAACCTTTGTTCGTATCATCTTGTCTTTTCCCAATGTGTGTTCATCGTGGTTTCTCTCCATTTCGCTATGACTTCTAAAAAATTTGGAAAGATTATTGTTGATCAAATCCAAATTTTCGTCGACTTTTCTTTTGAAGGCATCTTTGTCATCAAAGCCTCTTATCTCTTTCCTTCATCCTCTTCTCTAAGTCCTTGAACATTGACATGTAGAGGGATTTGAATCTCCTTAATCTGCTCCATATTCGCTTCCTCGACATGAGTCCCTTTTCTTTATGATTGTTGGGAGCTGAGAATCACGAACATACCGATTGTTGTAAATGACTCATGGCTCGCCTGCAACTTCTTAAGTAGATCGTGATCTCTTCCTCCATTTTTTTGAATTTTTCCTCGATGCTCCCCAGATCTCCTTCATCTCGCTCTTCCTTCTGCTCATTTCTTCTCCCTGTCGCATCTTTTCTTTCGTACTCCGCTTCATATACTTCTTCTCTAAATTTTTGTTGGATGCTCCATTCCTTTCCCTTTCTTCCATTCTCTTCGAATGGAACTGAAAGCATTCCATTATTTGATTATCTCTCGAGCTCCCTAAGAGCTTTCACCAGTTCTCAAATATCCGGTTCTCGATGTGGGGAGAGCTGGCCAAGGCTGAGAAATTTATAGGGCTTCCATCATCTTGTTCTCATCCTCCAGAAACATGTGTTGTTCTCTTCTAGATGTGTGCTTCCTCGGGATCTTCTTCTTTCTCGACCCGCAACCGTGGCGTCCTCTTTCAGCCTTGCATTCTCATTTTCTTCTCGAACTGCCTCCATCATAATCAATTCCTTTTCTTTTGATTCCTAGGCCCTTTGCTTACTCCCGTCAGAGGTAGTGGTGAAACATTGGGGCATTCTTCTTCTTCTTCCCAAGTTCCTTCACACCAGGCCTCAAACATAGCCTCGTGATAGTTGTCAGCGAGGGATCAAAACCCCTTATTCCCTTTATGGTATCTCATTATCGAAGTTTTCAATGACCGGGCTCCCGCATTAATCTCAGACCCTTCATCATAGCGCAGAAGAATGACGCTGTTCCCGCATCGTACGTACATGCTAGGTCGAACTACAATGCAGGTCGTGAAGCAAACCATACCTTGCCTCTTCGCTAAATCTCCCCGCTTATGGTCTTGCTCTCCTTCTCGACCACTTCCCTTTACCGCTTCATCAACTTTCTTGGGTAATCTTCTCACGTGTTGCGTTGTCTATCATCTTCTTGAATTTGGATCCATGCTTTCCGCCCTTCCATTTCGTACATTTCCTATTTATGGTTTTCGCTCTGACACGCAAGACCTAAACTCCTCCTCTCGACATAAACAGAGTTATCCTTCCTCCCCACCGTATTGGAATAGAATTCGAACCATCGGCCGCGCATCCTGCATTCTTTGATGCTTGCGTAAGTTTCCCTAACCTCTTTGTTCTATTAGTTCCTTGAAAGGGGAGATGAGTTTGCTGAAGCCTCTTTCTCCGACAAACCCCTTAACGGCAAGATAGTATCTTCCTGCATGGAGAAAGCTTCTTCGCATACGAATCTGCCTTCCTCTTCTTTTTGTCGCTTTTTCTTTCCCCTGCCGCTTAAATCAAGAATCCCATGTCTGACAGGTGGTCCCTGTGTCGTTCCTCGACGAACCCTTCGGCTGAGTATATTCTTCCATGATCTCGTTTAGATTTGGGACGAGGGTCGACTTCGCTCGGCCATTTTGAAAAATAGGAATGTTTTTAGGAAGAATTTGGATCTAGGTTTGCAAGAACTTCTGAAAAACCGGTAGAGTAAGCGGTTGAAGAGTCAGACGGTTTGCTGAATGAAATACAGCTGTGGAGGGAGTTTCAACATTTGCAATTCAATCATTATTGTGGACTCTTTATTACCATTTAGTTGCGCTTATCGCGACTTAAATTTCCTCAGCGTCAAGAATCAGGTGTTGTCATTAAATAAAGGGCAGATTTAAAAGTTGCCCTGCTGGCACACTTTTCTCTTATGTCGCGACTTATTATTGTTTATCACGACATAAGTAAGTCATGAGGACAAAGATATCATCCGGGTTGCGAAGATCCGGGCATTTCTAATCTCCCTTTGCCAATGCAATTTCATGACATACTGAAGAATGCGACCTTCACTATTCTTTGAAGGAACGGTTCTTTTGTCGCGACCCAAATGTTCTATCGCGACCAAATGTCTCCGTCACACAACTTTCCACTGCAGACCTGTGTCTGCCCTCTCAATACTTTACTTCAAATTGCAACCAATTTGCAACTTAGTCTCAGATTTCCTCCCCAAACTGACATTCAACAACTTTGCAATCCTTATTAATTTTCCAAAATCTTAACATCCAATAAAGTACTCCCAAACAACAATTCAAACATGCATTCTATTTTTTTTCCACATAATTTGTTTAGGGAGAAAAATACTCCCCTTTTTCAAGTCGCCCTATCCTGTGAAGTGCTGGAGCCGCCCTAGAGTTAATTCTTTCTCACCCGAGCCTCGCGACTCTGGGCGCGTTGGCACAATCGTAAATAATTTCAAAAAGGGTTTAATTGATCAGATACTAACTTAGCAAGTCCTAACAAATCATTACAAGAATAAAAAAAATCAAAACGAGTAATTAAAAAAATCAAAATCTATATAAAGAAGCAAAAATCTATATGGTCGCTCTCCCATGAATGCTCTATTTGAGTCCTACCTGGACTTAGCCGGTTAAGCCTTCTCTCTCAATTCACCACCGAGTTCTTCCTTTCTTTCTACCTACCGAGATACGCTTTCCCGCCTTTGACCATTAACCTTGAATTCTTCCCTCAAAGACGGCCCGAGTGTTATCGTCCAAAGCGTAGTACTGACACCACCGTATATGGTCCACTCCATTTTGATTTCAACTTCCCCGAAATAATCTTAACTGGAGTTAAATAGCGTAACCTGATCCCCTCCTCTCCTAACTTCCTTTCCCTCGTAACTTTGATCATGCCATTTCTTTGTCTTGTCTCCTTGTATATTCTACATTATCATAGGCTTCGCTTTCGCTCTCTCTAGTTCGGCCCAATTGAGCAATCTCTTCTTTACAATTTTGAAATCGAAGTTCAGCCTTTCGATGGCCCACATGGCTTTCGTATTCCAGTTCAAGAGGGAGGTGACATGGTTTTCCAAAGACCACTCATGGGACATCCCAATGGAGTTTTGAATGTCGGCCCCGTAAGCCCAAAGTGCATCATCAAGATTGGAAGACCACCTTTTCCGCCAACTTACAAGCCTTTTCCCAGATCCTTTTAATCTCCCTACTGAAATTTCGCTTGTCCATTAGTCCAAGTATAAGCTAGGCTCATTATATGTTTGATCCCATACCTGCTCATGAGCTTTGCAACACATTTTGTTTGCAAAGTGGCTTTCCCACATCATGATAGTCCTGTGTGTTCCAAATCGCCTCAAATAAAATTCTGCAAGAAACTCACTTACTGTGTTAGTGTCATTTCTGACAAGCTATTGCTTCCACCCACTTGACACATAATCCACGCCAGCAAAGATGTATAAGTTTCCAAATGATGGTGGGAAGCGGTCCACAAAAATCTATTCCCATACATCAAAAATTTGCACCACCAATATGCCTTGTAGGGGCATTTCGTTTCTGTTGCTGATATTTCCAATCTTTTGGCATCTATCACATAATTTGACCCATTCAGCATAGTCTTTAAAGATAGTGGGCCAATAAAATCCAGATGGAGTATCTTATGAGCCGTTTTTTCTCCGAAAAATGTCCCCCATATGGTAATGCATGGCATTCATTCAAAAATTTTGATTGTTCACTCTCCGCACACATCTTCTTATAATCATGTCAGCACCTTTTTTAAATAGTAATGGGTCATCCCGCATGTGATACCTCATCACTTGAGCTTTATTTTCTCATTGCAAATAATCTCTGAGGCACTACTCCACAAGCCAAGTAATTCACGATATCAACATACCATGGGAGTTGGAATGACAATTTAAACAGTTGCTCATCTGGAAAGTTCTCTGTTAATTCTACCTCCTCCTCTTCTACTTTGTTTTTTTCTACTCTGGACAAGTGATCAGCTATCACATTGTCACAACCCTTCTTATCTTTGCACTCCGCATCAAACTCGTAGTAACAAATATCCACCTTATCAGTCTTGGTTCTAGCTTCCCTTTTCGACATCGATATTTGATTGTTGCATGGTCAAGGTGAACGTATAATCTAGGATCCCAAATGTAAGGCTCGACTTTCACAAGCAAAACTATGCTAGCATCTCCTTTCGGGTGAGCTGGAATAGTTTTCTTGGGCTTCATTGAAGGTTCTGCTAGCATAGTATATGGCTCTGAATATCTTCTCTTTTCTTTGCCCCAATACAGCTCCCATTGCGAAATCACTGGCATCACACATTATTTCGAATCCCTGATCCCATTCTGGTGCAGCCATGATAGGTGCTTGAACTAATCTGATCTTGATTTCTTTTCAAAGGTTGCCTTATGTGAGTCAATGTACCAAACTCAGGTCTTTCTCCGCAATCCGTGATAATGGTTTTGCTATTTTTGAGAAGTCTTTGATGAATCTCCTATAGAATCTAGCATGTCCCAAGAAACTCCTTATCCCTTTTACTGTTGTGGGCGGTGCAAGAGTCTTGATAATCGAAACCTTTGATTGGTCTACTTCTAGTCCAGTTGCAGAAATTTTATGACCAAGAACAATACCTTTTGTTACCATGAAATGGCACTTTTCCCAGTTTAATGCTAGTCGCTTTGTCCTGCATCTTTGAAGAATCGCTTTCCGTGCTGTTTAGGCAATGCTCAAAACCCGGATCCATATACCGTGAAGTCATCCATGTACCCATGACTCCAACCAAATCTGAGAACATGGACATCATACACCCTGAAAGGTAGCAGGAGCATTGCACGTCCCAAATGGCATCCTTCAAGGCAAGGTGCCAAGGGCATGTGAACGGGTTTTCCCGGGTCCTCGTGCAATGGCAATCCGTTATAGCCGGAATATCCATCTAGGAAACAAAATTAGGTGTCCCGCTAACCTCGTCTAACATCCGACAACGAAGGCAACGGAAATGATCCTTCCCGGTCGTTGTGTTCGGGCCTCTAATCGACATACTTCCATCATGTCACCGCTTCGCTGAATTAACTCATTTTTTTTCATTTCTGATCACGTTGAACCCACCTTCTTAAACCACACATGTACCGGCTAACCTAAGGACTCCGCCCGAGATTGTATATATAAAACCATTCAACCATTCGAAAGCACTTCCTTTCATGATCGGTTCATTCTTCTTGATGTTCACCGTGATGGTTTTGCATTTTCCTCCAAAGCAGTATTTTGTGCATGCATATTGATGGACTCCGACAATTTTAATTCATCTATGATTCAAGCAATCGACTCGACAATTCTTCAAAATTTTCAGCAAATCTTTCTGCTCTTCGGAAGATCACCGAAAGGTAGCAAAGATAATCACCGCCTCTTACTCTTTGGTATTCACTTAAGCATACTTCAGATGACTTGGCAACTCTTTTAAAACTAGCCCTTCTGCACTAGTCTCTTGATGAAATTCCTTCTCTTCATTATTGTTCCATTGTCCATGCTTCGCTTTTGTTTAAGACTCAACACCTTTCTGCAGTGCAAACGCGAAAAATCATAATTAACACCTTCAAGATACTGGAAATTCATCTCATTTTCATTGATAGGAAGTTGAGCATTACAATCATAATAACAATCAGAGTTGTTGAGATAGACATCATCTACTAACTTGTAATCTTCCCTATCTGTGTCTAAATTCTTCAAACTTTTGAGCAGATTGAAGTCAGCTGCTTCTTCTCCAACCCTGAGAGTGAGAACTCCTTTCTGCATATCTATTAAAAGTTAGTTTCCAGCTTGCTGGGAAGTGGCCTTCCTAAAGCAGAGGGACTTGTGAATCTTCTTCAATGTCCAAGATGATAAAGTCGACAGGAAAAACAAATTTCCCCATCTTAACAAGCACATCTTCAATGACTCCTTCAGGTTTCCCGCCATCGTTTCTATCTCATTATCGAGTACAATAGGTGGGAGTAAGCTCCTCTAAACTTAATTTTGCAATGAGATAATGGCATTAAGTTAATACTTGCACGGAGTCACAAAGAGCCTTTGAATTTCAAATCCTCCAATGGTGCAAGGAATGGTGAAACTTCCCCCTGCCTTTCTATCTTCTCCCGGTAAATTCTTCTTTATCACGCATCGCAAGTAGCAAAATGATTCACTACCCTTCCTTTTGCAAATCTTCTCTCTTCTTGCTTAAAATTTCTTTCAAGAATTTGGCATAAAGTGCATTTGAGTTACCACTTCGTGGAATGGCATGCTTATCTCCAACTTCTCGAAAGTTTTCAAAACTTTGCGAACTCCGCCTTCCTCTATCCTTGACTTTTATAGCCTCGCTGGAATGGAACTACAGCATAGAGTTCTCGGGCCTTTTCTTGCTTCTTTCTTCTTCTTGTCAGCTGCTCTTTCTTCCTTTTTCCCAAGTGATTCTCAGCATTTTTTGCAGATCCCCGCCTCCTTTGTTGCTTTCGCCTTTCTCCGACTTTCTTTCTAGCTCTTTCACTTCTAAGCTGCAATGTTTCGCCATTCTCGGATTTTTCTTGTCACTGAAGCACCTTTAATTTGATTATGCAGAAGTTAGGCCAATTGCCCATTTTATGCTTCTGTGTTCTTGAGAGAGGTATTGGTGGTTGTCTCGAAAATTTGAGAATTCCGGTTTTTTGAAGCTTCCACCTGCAAACCTTTGTTCATGGAAGTTTAATGTTTTTTATTTTCCCCATGAATCGCAAAGATTCTGTCTTTAAAGGTTCGAGTCCTTGACTCTAATATTCATTTCGCCTCTCTCCTATTAAGCCGCCAGCTGAACCTTGGTGGAGCATACCCCTGCTGAATGTTTTGCCCATGTCTCGGGACTTGTTGCGGCTCCCACCATAAGAGAAATTCTCACGGTTCCCACGTCAAGTATAAATGGTCAAGTTGGGTTAGGCTTGAAATGATATGTTCTGCTCGCTCAAATAGTTAGCCTCCTCCACGCATAGGAACCCCTTCGCCACAATACTCAAGATTATTTACTCTTTCCTTCTCTCTTTCCACTGCTCCTATCTCATTTGCAGAGTGCATTCTTTTATCCAACCGATGCATCAATGCATCCAGCTTGGCCTCCATGGCAGACATCTTGTTCAGCTCAATCATTCCATTCCTATTTAGCTCAGTCTGCTTTGCTCCACTGAGGATTCGAAGGGAGGTCTCGTATTGCACCTAACAAGATCACTTGATCAGTATCTTGCTTCTTTGTTCTTCTTTTGAATGCTCCATGCAAGTTGCATCTAATATACCTTTTGAGTATAATTCATGGAGTCAGTAGAAGATGTCCATTTGTGTCTTAGTCCTATCAGTGCATGGGACATCTCTTGACAACCCTCTTGTATCTACTCCCCTGAAGCCGATTATCTGGACTCTCATGCTTCCACTTGTTTGTGTAATTTCCCCTCTTCATTCAGAAGTGAAGGATGGAGGAAAGAATCTGCTCAGGTAAGCTTCCATCAACTCTTCCCATGTATTAACGGATCCATATAGTGATGATTAATGATGCAGCTATATCTGTAAGAGAATGGAAACAAGCTGCGACGCAATAACCACGGTCTCACGCATTCAATTTAGTGTATTGGCCATTCTCGAAAGCCGTCCCAAGTGTTCGTTGGGATCTTGAGGGTGACACATGTAGATTGATTCTGTTTAGATATGGTGATCGAAGTTTGCTTGAGGCTCAAAATTGTAGCATCTATCGGCCCCAGTTTGTCTCATTATTTAGTGTTCATCTTGGATGCGCCCAAATTCCGAAGTCCTCCGTAGTGTCTAGCTCTTGGGGTACTTACAACTGCGGAGTCTGGTTGTTTGCAGTCAATCTTTAAGTGCACCATCTCTGTTATTTCTGCACTCTTAACCTTTCTTAGCCCTCCCAAGTGTTCTTTTCGATCTTAGTGTCTAATTGGCAACAATTCGAACTCCACAGCTACATTGCATGAATTAACTCCACAGAAATTATATTATCTTGAGATCAAATGGAGTCATTGATACCAAAATTGTATTTAACATGAAAAGCTCTACAAAATTTGTTAGCTTGCTAAATACGCTATTGAATCATATTTTTGCAAATTTTCTATTTTCTTTTTATAAATTATGTCCAAACTAGTATTTCGCTTTTTGGTCTGCATATTGATTCACTAAATTCTTTTGATCCCCGGCAACGGCGCCATGTCTTATGTTCACCTCTTTCTGTGATGGACCAAAATACCTATACAAATTTATAGCGTTATTACCCAAGGACTATTATCTAATCCCCAGCAATAATGCCATGAAACTTGTTTGTTGTGTTCCTTATCTATTGTGCGATTAAAGCGGTTTCCTTAAGAGTACATCATTTTCTTTGGTTTTTGATCCGAGGATCTTGCAAGTGTCTGGTCGAACAAGTCGTAAATTGGATTTAAGTCCGGATATCGATTCCTGAGAGATCTCGAAAATTCTCGATCAACTGCCTTGACTCACTGAGCTACATACTATTTGGACTTTGATAGGCAATTGAAATATTCTTAGCAAACCTTAAAATAATAAAAACTAAGAAAAGTGACTTAATAACAAAATGAATTAAAGCTGAAAATCTAAAATAACAAATTGATTGATCGATTTATCTTTTAAAGGAGCATTGAAAATCTTCTTGTGTGAAACAATTCACACGAGACTACTCTGTAACTTTGCTTCATGAACCATAGATTTAAAACATCCAAGGAATAGGAGTAGTGCGATTGGATATCTCCTTGCAGTCTTGTTCATCATCTAATCTTCTGATTCTTCCCGAAGACGGAGGATTAGCTAACTACTCATCACAGGTTGCCTTGTTACGGATAATTTTTCTTTTTCAATACTTAATACAGGCATGTTTGTAAACCTTAGCTCTAAGACATAAGAATTTATAGCATGGGTTTACACTTTACTGTAATTCCTCATACTTCAAAAATTCGAGAACGAGTTCCATCATTTCTTGATTAAGATCCTTTCTAACATGGGATTGAACTTCTGTTAGATCGAGGTGAACTCTACTGCTTTTAAGTTGATAAATCATTTTTAACCGATCTCGATTTCCAAGTGAGGAGAAGACGGTTATCGTGACATTCACAAAGCTCATTAGATCTCCATTGCTCGGGTTCGCATACCTTTGAGAAATTATTCGCTCTCTCGAAAGATGCCTTCTGTGTCACTCGAGAGGACCTCCACGGAAATGCGGGCATGAAACAATCCTATTGCAGGTATAGGACACTAATATTGGGATCGGATCTGAGATATTCGGAACCAGTAGTAGGTTATAAGGCGAAGTTCGGTAGCCATTAAATTTCTACAGGGAAAGATAAATTCTAACAACATAATTACATTCAATGGAAGTTGGGTTTCTAAATTGCTTTATTACACCCTACAATGGCTTTCAGTCAAGAGAACCACTATGAATCATTCTTTGGAAATCGAATTCCAAAATATATGGAATTCGAACTGATCCAGAGATGATAATTTGAAGAATAGGAGTGCATTCGACACGCTGTATTATAAATCCAAAATCGAGATTTGAAAGAAATGACAATCTAATCTAACAAAACAAAGAAAAAGAAAATTAAAATAAATAGACCTTAGAATTTACGGATCTCTCGTTACGAGCGCCAGGGAGAACACTCTTGATGCATTGCTATTACCTAGGGTTAAGTGAGCTTTAACTTTGATGCCTCCTTGTGGATTCAGTTAAGCGGCCCCATTTGGTTGTTAATGTCGTGACCTCGATTCTTTGTCGCGACATCAGTTGTCTAAGCATTTGTCGTAGAAGCTTTTATTTGGTCGCGACTTGCCTTTAGCATCCCTTGGCTCTTCCTATGTCATGACCTCGATTCTTTGTCACGACCTCAGTTACTCAGCATACGTCGCGAAGCTTTTGTTGTTGTGGTATTCAGTTGTCTAATAACTCTGTCATATTCTTTAAGAAAGGTTTCATCTTGGTCGCGACCTCTAAATGGTGTAAGCTTCTTATTCATGCTGAGTTGTCTTTGAATGTACTCACGAGACGATTCCTAATTCGGTGTTGATGTAACCTCTTCCCAATCTGGCGACTTGATGTTCCCGATCTCTTGAAAATCTTGTGTCGTGGCTTGTGTCTGTACGCTGAGCCTTCAGTGCATCGCGACGCAGATAAGTGTCGCGACATCATCTTGTTCTTCATTAATTTATGGTTGCTGACTTTGGGTTTTACATTGCGACACGCGTTCTGCCTTTAATTGCCCATATAGCCATAGCGGGTTTTAACGATTACGACATGATCATGATTCTTCATTCTTTGTCAAGGCGTCGCGAACGTAGTGCTCTTTCCTCGTGCACCTCTCTTGTTGTGACATCATTCAGCTAGTCGTGTCATTCTGCTTTCGACCACTACGCTCCTTCTACTACAATATCCTCTTTCTCTTGAATTTCCTGTTGTATAGAAGTTTGGTGAGTTATTCCACATTTCTGCATATAAATCAGTCCTTTTTTAGATAGAAATCAATCGAGAAAAATGGGTGAAAATGGACAAACTTCAAGCTGTATACCATTTCATATCTACTCATGAGTTTTACCCAGTAGCTAATCATACTAATAATAGTTAAGGTGCTCAAATGCTCAAAATATTTCTTTGTATAAACCTTAACTACATTAGCATCATTTCTAGAACAGCCTCACTTTTCATTTGAATCTGTAATCCTGACTAGGAGAATGTATAGATTTCCAAATGATGATGGAAAAGGTCCTATAAAGTCTATTCCCCAAACATAGAAAATCTGCACCACTAGGATTCCTTGTAGGGGCATTTCATTTCTTTTGCTTATGTTGCACATTCTCTGACATTTATCACAATGTTTTACCCATTCAAAACAGTCCTTGAATAGAGTAGGCCAATAAAAACCTGATTGGAGAATTTTATAGGTTGTTTTGTCTCATGCAAAATGTCCTCCATATGGTAATGCATGGCATTTATCAATGATTTCACCTTGTTTTGTTTTTGTTACACATCTCCTTATATGCTCCTCTTCTACAAAGTAGTGGATCATCCTAAATTTAGAATCTGCTATCAGTCCACAACTTTCTTTTATGTTGGTTGTTAGAATCATATTCATAATGCCATGAGCGGCTAATTCATGATATCATCATACGGGGTATTTGGGCGCTGCCACGAGCAAGCGCTCATCATGAAAGTTTTACGCTAATTCACTTCATTTTCTTCTTGAGTAGTCTTCTCCAATCTGAACCAGTGAAAGATGCAGCCTATCTCATTGTAAACACCATTCTTGTCTTTATTTTCCAGATCAAACTCTTGCAATACTAATACCCATATTATTAGTCTTGGCTTGGCATCTTTCTTTGCCATCAGATATCTAATTGCAGCATGAGCAGTGTGTATTATAACATAGGACCCTAATATGTAAGGCCTGAAGTTTTCACAAGCAAACACCATGGCTAACATTTCTTTTTCAGTTGTAGAGTAGCTCTCTTAATCTTCTTTAAAGGTTTTGCTGGCATAGTATATGGCCTTGAATATTTTCTCTGTCCTTTGTCCCAATACAGCTCCCATTGCATAATCATTGGCATCACACATAATTTCAAATTCCTTGTTCCAATCAGGTGTTACCATGATAGGTGCTATAACTAATCTCGATTTAATTTCATCAAATGCATCTTTGCATAATTCATCAAAATCAAACTTTGCATCTTTTTCAAGTAATATGCATAATGGTATAGAGATTTTTGAGAAGTCCTTTATGAATCTTCTGTAAAAACCGGCGTATCTGAAACTTCTTATCCACTTTATTTGTTGTAGGTGGCAGGGGAGTTTCTATGATAGAAACCTTTGCTTGGTCTACCTCTCTAATCCAGCTATAGATATTATGTGTCCCAAGACTATCCCTCTATTGCCATGAAATGGCATTTTTCCCAATTTAAGGTCAAATTCTTATCTTGACACCTCTGAAGTAATGTTTCTAAATTTTCCAAACAACTCTCAAAAATGAATCCATATACTGGGAAGTCATCCATAAAGATTTCCATAGCCTCTTCCACCAAGTCTAAAAACATAGACATCATACATCCTTGGAAGGTGGAAGGAGCATTACATAATCCAAAAGGAATTCTTCTGAAAGCAAAGGTGCCATAAGGACATGTAAATGCAGTCTTCTCCTAATCCTCAGGGGCTATAGCAATCTGGTTATAAGCAAAATATCCATCAAGAAAACAGTAATGGGCGTGTCCTGCTAACCTATCTAGCATTTAGTCAATGAAAGGTAGAGGATAACGATCCTTTCTAGTAGCAGTGTTTAGTTTTCTTAGTCTATACACACCCTCCATCATTTATGATCATAGTGAATCCACCCTTCTTAGGAACCACATGAACTGGGCTTACCCAAGGGCTATCTGAGATTGCATATATGAAGCATGCATTCAGCCACTTCAGTACTTCTTTTCTGACAACTACTTTCATTACTAGATTCAGTCTTCTTTGATGTTTAATAGAGGTCTTTGCATTTCTAAAAGGATCTTGTGCATGCAGATGGAAGGACTGATTCCTTTTAAATCTTCCATAGACCAAGTAATTGCTTCCTTGTATTTTTTGAGAGTTTCAAGCAGTTTATGTTCTTTAAATTTAGTCAATGCAGCTGAAATAATAACTGGTTTTGCTCTTTCTTGTTCTAAGAAAGCATACTTTAATTGATTGGGTAATTCCTTCAAGGTTAACCCTTCTAAACTTGTTTATGTTTCTTCTGCTTTATGTTCATTATGGCATTTTTCTGTACTGTTTTCATCAATACTGAGTGCTAATTATTTTGATTCAAAATTGGAGTTCAGAAATTCAACATCAAGAACATCAAGATACTGGAAATTCATCTCATTTTCATTCATTGAATTCTAAATCTTACATTCATTTATAGTTCAGAACTGATAGGTACTTTTGTTTCTACAATCTTACAATTAACATTGACAAATTCTGGTTGTTTCAAATTGTGATTGAGATTGAAGTGCATTGCCTCATCTCCAACCCTTAGAGTAAGCTCTCCTTTCTTCATATCTATCAAATCTGCTCTTATAGCAAGCAAGGTCCTTCCTAAAAGCAGAGGGACTTGTTTGTCTTCTTCAATATCAATAACCACAAAGTCCATTTGAAAAATGAACTTTCCCAGTTTGATAAGCACATCCTCAAGAATACCCTCAGGTTGAGCTAAGGTTCTGTCTGCCATCTGGAAGGTCATGGTTGTGGGAGTAAGCTCCCCCAAACTTAATCTCTTAACTATAGATAAAGGCATCACGTTGATGCTGGCTCTAAAATCACACAATGCTTTTCCCATCTCAGAATTCCCTATTGTGCAGGGAATAGTGAAGCTTCCTGGATCCTACATCTTTTCTGGTAAAGACCTCTGAATAACTGCATTGTAGGTTGCTATTAGACTCACTACTCCTTCTTCAACAATTTTCTTTTTCTGCTCAAAATATCTTTCATGAATTTAGCATAATGAGGCATTTGAATCAATGCCTCTTAAAAAGGGATATTAACTTCCATTTTCTTGAACATGTTCAAGAATCTAGAGAATTGCTCTTCTAACTTAGCCTTTTGTAGCCTTTGAGGGAACAGGACTTGAGGCTTGTAAGCTTGAACCTCTTCCTTCTTCTTTAGAACTCCCTATTCAGCTTGCTGCTTTTGCTTCATTTTTGCACTTCTCTCTTGACCACTTACGAGGCGTACTACTTCGGTTCTTACGCAATTTTCTTTCTCTTCCTCAGTTTTCTTCTCTTTTTCTTTTCTTCCTTCTATCTCTCTTCCACTTCTTAGAGTAACCACCATACAATCCTTTGGATTCTTCCTTGTGTCACTTAGAAATGCATCCTCGGACTGATTCTGCATAGTTAGGGCCAGCTGCCCTACTTATGTTTCTAGATTCTTCAAATAGGCATTAGTATTGGCCTAAAACACAATTGTGCTTGCCTGAAATGCTACTAGATCAGTAAATTTCTGCTCATGGATGTTCAGCAGCCTATTATTTTCTCCCATGAAAGCCAGCATTTGTTCTTCAAAGGAAGAAGATTTCTTTTGTCCTTGATTTTCTGCCCTCTGACTTCCTTGTTGCTGTTGTTGTTGTTGTTGTTAGAACCTAGGTGAAGCATAGTGTTGTTGAAATTTTTGCCCAGGTCTGTGACCTTGCTGTGCTCCTACCCCATATGACAAATTCTCATGGTTCTTGAGTGCTAGTGTGTAATGAGTTGGCAAGTTAAGGTTGGGCTTAAAATTGTAACTTCTAGTAGCATTAAGATATTGTGCCTCCTCAACTTGATAAGGACCCTTATGGGCTAGTCCCTCTTTAGCACTATTCCTCTTCTCATTTTCATCAACTGTTCCTGCTTCATTTGTTGAGTGCATTCTTCTCTCCTGATTCCCCATTTTGCTCATCAATGCATCTAATTTTGCCTACATGGCGGAGTCATTCGGATTCAGCTCACAGCATACCCATCACTTTCGGTCTATTTGTTGCTCCTAAAGTTTCAGATGGAGCTTTATAGTTGCATTTGTCGAATCTTCCTACCGATTGCTTTGCCTCATAGTACTTTCTCTTAAAGCTCTTTGCAGAGCGGGTTTGCATCAATTATGCCCTTAGAGTATAATTCATAGCATGATAAAAAATATTAAAAATATCCATCCGAGTGGTCGATCTATTCCATACATGGGGTATCTTTTCAGCAATCTTTTGTATCTTTCACATGCATTATAGAGACTTTCATCCTCTCTCTGCTTGAAAACTATAATTTCCCCTCTCCTTTCAGAAGTGAGGGCATGAGAGAAGAATCTGCTCATGTAAGCCTCTACCAACTCTTCTCAATTGTTCACTAATCCAACAGGCAGTGACTCAAACCAGGTTACTGCCACATCCCTCAATGAAAATGGAAATAGTTGTAGCTTGATCACTTCTGGTCTAACCCCATTCAACTTGACTGTATTCTCCATCCTCATGAATCTTCTCATATTCTCATTAGGATATTCACTAGGATGCCCAGTAAATTGGCATTGTTGCACCATTGTGATCAAAGTTGGCTTTAGTTCAAAATTGTTGGCTTCAATAGCAGGCTATCTCACAAGAGAGTATTCATCTTGAATCACTGACCACCAAAAGTCCTCTATAGTCATTTGCCTCTAGTCTCTCAGCCGTCTTCCGAATAGGTTGCATATTTTCTCTCCGATTCACATAATAGCTGATTCAAAGACCTTTAATCTTCTCGTATTTCCCCAATGCTCTCCGCTCAGATTCAAAGGTAGTAGCTCTGCTTCTGGTTTTCTATGCGTGTAAATCTCCTTGAAATAGAAACACACTAAGATCACATTAAATATATGGAAAACAACTATATCCAATTGCTTATAAAATTTTCAAGAGCCTTTACCTCAACTACTCAAGCAGCAAAAACTATTTTTGTGATTTTCTGAAATTTATGATAAAATAAAGAAAAATGTTCAAATTAGCAATTCTCTCTTTGGTTGGAATATTGATATTTAAATTCATTTTTTTCTCAATCCCCGGCAACAACGCCATAAACTTGATTGAATAATTTTTAAACATATACAAAATCTAATGATGTAATTAACAATTCCATCCAAAGACTTTTCAGTCCCCAACTGGAATGCCATAAACTTGATTGACTAAATTTTGATAAAAATATGTGTTTAGCCCTTTTTGAAAAATGGACCCATTAAAATTGATTTTGGTCTAAATCACTGCAAGTGCACAAGTCATACAAGTAATAAAATGGATTTAAGTCCAAATATCATTCCCACGAGGATTAATGATAAATCTAAAGATCAAGTACCCCATCTACTCAAGATCTTTACTACTTGAACTCTAAAGTTAAAAATGGCTTGTGTCTAAACTTAAGCAAAAGTAAAAGCTAGATAAAACTCTATAACTACGTCAAAAGAATTCAAATAAATGGATTGGAAAGTTCACCGGGTAAAGTAACACTAGGAAATGTGACGTTGTTCAATTATGAATTTCGCCAATTTATAAATATATCTGCCCATTAGTTTGAAATCCTAAACTGCCTAATTGGTGCAAGGTAGTATAGTTTGGATTTCTCCATAAACCATACATTTCACTAATTAGAGATCCATATTCTTTCGGATGCATGGATCTAATAAGTTACTTGTAGAATAGAAACCTATTTCTAGGATCTGGGTATTTTTTTCTTTTCAGTACTTCATACCTATTTCCTAGGATCAAGACTCTTGTTCCTACAGCATGTATGTCGTAAGCCTTCTAATCTAGTCTGATAACTCATCCATCTAATTTGATAGAATTCTCTATCTCCTTGATTAGATTTATGCTAACATGGGATCAAAATCCTCTCATCGGATTGAGGAGAAACCTCTGATCAATTAAATTGATACATCATCCAACCATCCTCACACTATGAGTAAGTCAGTGATCTATCTAAGTGATTTTTCAGAGTTCAGTTGTTCCATAATATTATTCTAACATACCCCTAAGTAACTACTCCATACTCGTGAATCTCCATCTGTGTCACCAGAGGGCTTCCCAAGAAATCGTAGAAAGATACAGCCCTTTTCTGTGCAGAAGTGCTTGATGAGTCCAAACTCATTAGATTTTAATCCATTTTTCCGAGTATATTACAAGATAAATGTTGATTTGTTTGCGTAAATGTGGATATTTTGATTACTTCACTTTTCATTTTGCAAGAAAATACAAAGAAAAGCTAAAATCTCGCAAAAATCGACAAACTGGGCCATGAAGAAATTGAAGTCGCAAATCGTGTGTAATCTGGTCTCGACAGAAGCTTAGTTGTCACGTACCAAGTCACGACATCACTAAATTCAGCTTTGAGGAAGAAATGGAAGTCCTAAAAGGTGAAGTCATCAAGAAAGAAGTCATGATCAAAGAAATGTGGCCTGACTAAAGGCAATATCCAAAGAAGAATCCATGTCGCTGACATCACTTTGATGTCGCGACACCAACTCGAATACAATCGAGGAAACGTATATCACCCGAGGTCGCGACAAGGATTCGCCTATGAAGCCAAGCAGAGGTCTTTTTGCAAGAGAACAATGTTGCAACTAGTTTTTAAATGAAAGGGCTCCATTTCATGTCGCGACACTACCTTCGATGTCGCGACATAAAAACAGGAAGATTTAAGTTGCAACCAAAAATAGAGGTTGAAACGAGGTCACAACCTGAAGCCAAATCGAAGCCCGTGCCAACCAAGAACTGGAGTTGTGACCATTTACAAATCAAGGATCGGGAATACTACATCACGGTTAATGCGACCAAGAAGAGACGAGCATAATAAATCAAGGTCGCAACTACTTTCGGAGCAATCGGGACTACATGCACCTATAAAAAGAGAAACATGAGGTCGCAACATCACCCTGAGGTCGCGACCTAGAATAAAGGTGGGAAGAAGGAATTTTGCCAACAAAGAACCGAGGCTGCGCATTTGAAGAAAGAAATGGCAAGAAAAGAGGTCGCGACATCACTATGAGGTCGCGACATCAAATTGAAACCTATGAAGGTAGAAGACCACCAACACAATCGCTACTCCAAGAAATCAAAGTCACAACATGAAATCATCATACAAACAGAAAAGGTGGTCAAATCAAAAATCGTCGCAATCCTCGTAAGCCGGAAGAAGAGAAAGATAACGATGTCGCAACATGAAACCGGAGGTCGCATATCAACACCGGAGAAACATCGAAAGCAAAGAAGGTCGTGACTACAAATGATGTCGCGACCATTTATCAAAGCAGTTGCAAGAAAAGTGGTTGCAACATAAACAAAGAGGTCGCGACTAATCACGAGCAATCAAGAGAATCCGCGTCGACATCAACTCGAGGTCGGCATGCGACGCTGAGTCGGGCTTTTTCTTCGGGAAATCCACCGAGCCGTGATTCGCCCAATTTATTTTTGACAAAGATAAATAGACGCGAAAAGTAAAGTAGTTTCCGCCTCTCACTACCTTAAAAGGGAAAGGAGAGGAACTCAGTGTATAGTTTAGAGTAGATTTTTATTTTTAGTTTATTTCTTTTCTGGATTTGAATCTGCGAACTGTGGAGAGACGAGTAGAGCTGGATTTTTCTTCTTTCTGTTATTTTCTTAGCATTATTGCCTAAAAAATTTATGGAATCTAGACAAATTTCTGGAATTCATTTCTTCTCAGTTTTATTGCAATTACAGCAGTTGTGTAAATATGATCTAGATCATTTAATCAAGTAATGCAAAGAGTCGAGCGCACCTCATCGGATTTGATTTACAATTAGTTACATTCTTTCCTGCACAAATATGGAGAACTAATTTGGGTTTGAATTTACTTATTTGGTGTCGTTTGAATTGTAAAGTTCCTAATAGGGTACCTAATACCGCAGGGAATGCATCTTACTCCGATATTCAGGATGCCCCTCTCGGTGATTACAGATTTCCGAGATTCCCAGAAATTGAGAGCATTCTTTTTTCTAGGTATGTTCGACTACCATTGATGAATCACGAGCTCGAGAGTTCATTTTGATAAATATCCCATTCGGGCCATAATTGAAGTTGAGGGGTGTATTTAACAATATAAATAATCGTAGAGTTCACCTTAATCTAAAGGTGTTCCTAACCCCGTGCAAATTTCAGATCTAATCAAGGGAAAGGGACGAACCCATAGATCCGAGGTCGAGCCACCGATTATGGTAGCTTGCTAAAACTCGAAGGAAAAGCAAAGGTCCGGCCAATGTGAAATGGGTATGAAGTATCAGGAGAGAAAATACCTGACCTTGCAAGAGAATTTGGAATACAGTAAATGGGTTTGATCTTTGTCTGAGAGAAGCAAGGATATCTAACCTGAATATGGAGAAATCCAATTCCAAAATTAGAAATCTTGACAAAAATCAGATCCATATATAAAACAGAGCAATGTACTTTAGTGTTTGGAATCTGATCAAGCTATCAGATTTCACTTATAGTTTTCATTTCTCACAGGAAACTGATTCAATCCATTCTTATAGATACAATTTATTTTTATTCATTTATTTTTGTTTTAGCCTAGTTTGACAATATTCAATAGCATAGGATTTTAATTTTTGTTGTTTAGATGAACTTTACTGCGAGTTCTAGTCCAAATAGGCGGAATTTTAGTAGTCAGTAGTCGATCTTTAATTTGTTACCAATCTCTACGGAATGATACTCTAGACTTACATTCAGATTTTACTACTCAGATGATCTATGCATCTGCGTGTCATAGACTTGACCCTTATCTTAAATCATGAACATTAAGAGAAAATTATTTTATCAAGAAAACTTATCCAAAATGACATGGATAAATTAAATGTAAGGCTCTTGTAACTATGTTAATTTGAGGGGTTTTAGTCTATATAGAAAAAGGTAAACAAGTTTTTATGGCGCCGTTGTTGGGGATTGAAAGAATTAAATAGATAAATATTCTGACAAAAGAGAGAAATACTAGTTTGGACATTTTATAAAAGAAAAAGAACAAAAATAGCTTTTCAAGCAATGGCTACATCAACCACTGATCTTTAACAAGCCATGTTGAAAATGTTTGTTTAGTTTGACTAATCCTATTAATCTGAGTGTGTTTTGATTTCAGGAAATCCTTTAATGCATAGGAAATAGGATTCGACCGATTCCAAAGAGACACCGAATTGGAAAGAACACTTGTGCTTAAGAAAGACTAAAAGAGCGTAAAACGAGCTTACGGCAGATGAGAGACATGACCGTACAGAGGAATTGTGAGGACAATGTACGTAAGGCCTCCCATTACTGACACAATGGAGGATTTCTCTCGAGGCCTATTATTCAAAGAAGAGTATTCCAATCAAAACACCACCGTGGATGCAAATAACTTCGAACTAAAGCCAACCTTGATTACAATGGTGCAACAGCATCAGCTCACTGGTCACCCCACCAAAGACCCAAACGAGCACCTGGGTAGATTTCTCAGGATGGAAAATACAGTGAAGCTGAATAGTGTGAGACCAGAGGTGATAAAGTTGCATCTCTTCCCATTTTCTTTGAGAGATATACCAGCCACATGGTATGAATTGCTACCATATGGTTCGGGCCGGGATACTGGGAAGAGTCAAGCATACTTCAAGGTGTTCTTTCCCCCATCTCTCACCTCATAGAGGAGAAGAGAGATAGTAGTGTTTCAACAAGGGGAAGATGAGAGCCTATATATAGCCTAGGAGAGATTCAAGAGGTTGCTGAAGAGGTGCCCTATGCATGGAATTGATTTAAAAACCCCAATGGATATGGTGTATCATGCCTTGAATGATACATCTAAGGGTATTATTGATGCTTCATGCTATGGAGCATTCAAATGAAAAAGTGCTAAAGAGGCTAGAGATCTGATAGAAGACCTGGTCAAATGCAATATGAAAGCTCCATCTGAGTTTTCAAGGAGTAACTGATTCGTGCCACAGTAGGGTGATCCGGAATCAACAAAATTTGTTTCTTATTTTCCTCCAACTGCCGTAGCAAAGCTACTACAAAGTATAGTGGTCTAGGGTCGAACACAAAGGATGGGTTTTCTTCAGACAAATGATTCAGAGTGGAGTTCAAAAATGGTGAATTTAATTTGGATTATGGGGTTTGCTAAAAACAGGGGAGTTTTGATGGTGAAAACTGAAAATGAAAATGAAGTAAAATAAGAAAAATAATAAAAGAGGTCTCCTCAAGTATCGTGGATACCGAGCTTAGGACTCTGTGGAACCGGGAGGGATCCTCGGGGGTTATTTCTCGCTGGCTGAGGATGACATGTTGTCATCTCCCGAACCGGATCTTCATTTAGTTATAAAACCTAACCTAAAATATTTATCCTTTTGAAAAATGGCATCTACTGCCCATCAGTGGTCACCGACAGTGAAGAATGAGTCTCCTGAACTCCCCTTTCAATAGGTCATAGAGGGTACCTAATGAATATCAGTGGATCTAACAATAAGCATCCATTGAACCCTAAAAGCTTACCAAATAATAGCCATTAAAGGAGATTCGAAGGGTGATGAGCTTAAAAGTCATCTATTTTAAGTACATTTTTCTGATTAATTTTTACATAAAAAAACTGATTTATATGCAGGAATATGGAATAAACTTCACCAAATTTCGTAAGTGCCAGGAACTTCGTGAGAGCGTAAATGCAATAAAAAGGGCAGAATGTGGCAGAGCGAACTGAGATAATGAATTAAAGTGCGGCAGCAAGAATGACGCATAAGGAAGAAATGACCAAATGTTGCTAAGCTTCGACAACAATCGCGATTCAAAGTTACACTCGCTGAACTACCGCAGTCGAATCTTAATTGAAACTAAATGAGCTGCGAAAGAAACTCGGGGTTAAACAACCGTGAATCAAGAAGAAGGAAGACACAATGTCGCGCGATCCGGATGCGTCAAGACAGTGATCAACACACTACAATGGCGCAGGACACTGGGCTTTCAGGCGAGAAAGTCGCCGCGACAACAATTTCACAAAGATAAGGTCACATAACACTTGGTTGTCGCTGAAGATCACTCATACGGCGACATGAGAACGCGACAACATCAAAGTTGTCGCGATAACAATCAGATCAATAGAAGTCGACAACACCGTGACCGTCAGCGATGATCGTCAGAAGCGGATCGTGACGGCCGCGACAAGAGCCGTCGCTACTTGAGTTTCAATGAGAAGCGAGGTCGCGAATAAGATCGTCGGCGCGACACCACTTTCATTTAAGACATGTCGCAACCATAGAGGCTTCGCGACAAGGATCTAAATAAGAACAGAGGTCGCGATAAGAGCCCATGTCGCCGATGCGATAGTCCATCGGGCCACGAAATAAAGTCCAAAAAAGAATGCATCGAATTTAGGCCCAAACTCCTCGTAAACTTATAAATACGTAAGTCGCTACAAAAGAAAGGCGAATTTCTACGACTTGGAAAGAGACCGTCGCTGGCTCCCAGATTTTTTTATTTTTTCTTTTCTTTGTTTCTTTTGTTTCATTTTTCCATTTTATATTAGATTAGATTAGTTTGTATTTCGTTTCTAATTTGATTTGAACGTTAATAAAGAATTTAGAAATAATGCGTATTTAATTTCTTCAAATTATTGTCCTGCTACGAACCCATAAATTCTGGGGATTTCAACACTCAGCCAATTAAGGAAGTTTTTATCAAGAAGTCAATGTATGGTATAATCATGATTTAGAAACCCCCATTGAATTGACGCTATTGTCGAAATTATCTTCCCCGCAGATTTTAGTCTCATTAAGGTTTAAATTCAGATATTAAATCGACTTGGTTAGCTTTTGCTTGTTTTCTTGAATTGATCCCAATGTCAGTCTTTGCATCTATAACTAGATTGTTTCAAACATTTCCAGAGGCCCTCTCAGTGACACTGTAGAAGGCATTCCCCGAGAGTAAGGAAATAATTTCGGAAGGATACTGAACTGATATCGGCCGGGATCTAATGTGCTCAGATATTTAAATCAATACATCCTCTTTCTCACTAGACCGAGAATGAGTTGAGTGAGTTATTAATTTAAGTATGCAGAGAGTTCACCTCAATTCGAATAGTGAATTCGATCCCGTGTTAGCAAGGATCTAATAAAGGAAAGAGTAATCTGTTCTAATTTTGAGGATGAGAAACCAGTATAGTGCAAACCTCCGCAATGACTACATTTAAGGAGCTCAGGGTTGTAGTCCATGTTGTGGGTATGAAGTATTGAGAAAGAAAAATACCCAGAACAAGGCTACTAGATTTAAAAGTAGTCATCTCACCCACCGTGTTCGAGAGAAACAGCTTAAAGTGAGATGACGAATCTGCTGGTGGTTCTGAAAGATCCAGCCACACTATCTTATCTCCCTGACTAGTTTTAAAATCCAAGTTCAAAAAGCAAAAGTTATAAGATGCTGCAGGAATTGATTCTTCACACAAATTTGATTATTCAATGTTTTCTTTAGAGATAATTGTTCAATCTTAAATTTGCTATTTTAATATTTCAATATTCAATTCATTTGTTATTCATTCATTTTCTTTGCATCATCTTTTCTGCTTTCAAAGCAAAATCCCATTATCAGATTATCGTCCAAATAGTATGGAGCCAAGTAGTCAGTAGTTGATTGAAAATTCTTGAGATCTCGTGGGATCGATATCCGACTTAAACTAATTTACTACTATTTCGATCCGTGCACTTGCAAAGATAATCGATCAACACTTACAACGAAAATGGTTTACCCTTTACAAAATATCTTTTAATCAACACTATAGTTAAGAAACTCGCACTCAAGTTTAATGGTTTATTTACTGAGGATTAGACAATAGTCCTTGGGTAATAAGTCTTAAATTTGAATAGGTGTGTTGATCCATATCAATTCATAGAAGTGGTCAACAAGTTTTATACAACAGCTTTTTCCAAAGATTAGATAACAAATTTCGGGTAATTGTGTTATGAACTTGTGAATATAATTTAACCGGCCAACACGTTTATCAAGGCCACCGCTAGGGATTAGACAATAGTCCTTTGGTGATGACGTCATAAATTTGTGTACATCAAATGGTCCAAATAACAAGTTTTAATATACATTGGGCGGGGATCGAAAGAGTTTAGTAGATCAATATCTGATGAAAGAAGGAATGCTAATTTGACATTTAAAAGAAAAAACAAAGATAGTTTTTCAGCGCTGGTTATTTTTAGCCACTAACTTTTAACAAGCCATATTGGAAATATTTGTCAGCTCGACTAATCCTATTAATGTAAGTGTGTTTTGATTTCAGAAAACTTTAATGCATAGGAAATGTAACACCGACCGATTCCATAAGATATCGAACTAGAAAGAACACTCGTGGCTCGAGAAAGGCGAAGGTCAAAACTCGCCCATGGCAGATGAAAGGCTAGACTCAGATCAAGGACAACGAACAGCATCCAAGGCCTCCACAACTGGAGCAATGGAGGACTCTCTCGAGACCAACTATCTGTGATGAATACTCAGAATCGTGACAACTCGGGCAGCTTGATGCTAATAATTTTAAACTCAAGCCAGCACCGACATAATGGTTCAAGAATCAAATTTATCTGTCATCCCACGTGGCCCTAAACGAAACATCCTGAAGGTTTCTCAAAATGGCCAACACTTCGTGGAAGGATTTGTGGTGAGACCTGTGAGGTCATAAAATTGCATTATTCCTATTTCTTCCGAGATACAAAGAATGACATGGTATGAATCTCTACCATATGGTTCTATCGATACTTGGGAGGAGCTTGTGGAAGCCTACTTGGGTAGCTTCTTTCCACCTTCACTCACCTCTGAGAGAAGGAGGGAGATAATTGTGTTCCAGCAAGGGGAAGATGAAAGCCTTTATGTAGCTTGGGAAAGATTTAAAAGGTTGGTCGGGCGTGTGTCCAATGTACGGATAGACATGAAGACCCGTGATGACATAGTGTATCAAGTGCCTTGAATGATACATCTAAGGGCATTATTGATGCTTCATGTCAGGAGCATTCAAACGTAGTGCGTCAAGAGGCAAGAGATCCGACTGAGACTGCTGAATGCAAAGATTAAAAAGCTCCATCAGAGTTTTAAGTATAATCGCGTAGGAAGAGGAGTCATGGAGCTGAGCAAGATGACAGCCATGGAGGCAAAGCTAGATGCCATCATGCATAGAATGGACAAGCAAGAGAGGAAGATGCACACTGTTCATGAAATAGGAGCAGTTGAGAGGGAACTATTGAGAGGAAGTGGCTTCGAGGTACTCCACTCAAGAACTCGGCTTTTTATGATGCCGAGGAGGTCAAGTACTGGGAAAGCCAAGAAGTTATCACTTCAACCAAATCCAACCTACCAGCACAATTATCATCCAAAGACCGAGGAAACTGGGTGAAAATTTTTCATACGGTGGAGGGGCTTTTACAAGGCTAAAGGCATGAATAGCATCCTCAAGAAGCGATATCGCAGCCACTCAAGGTTCCAACAACAAAGAAGCAGCGAGGAGGAAGCATAAATGAATATCGTGGTCGAGGAGAGCCCAAGATTTGAAGATCAATTGTCAGTAATTCATGGGAACAAATAAGAAGTCAAGCAAACCTCCATGAACAAAAAGTTTGCACTGAAGCCCCAAATGCCAATTCTCAAATTTTTCATAAGACCACTAATGCTTCTCTCAAGAACCCGAGATTACGTATAGGCAACTCGCCCTAAACCCGCAAAATCGAGGAAAGATGCCTTCCCAGCTGACACGGCTGAAAAATCCAAAAGACCGATATCGCACCGTGCCGGAAAGACTCGAGAAGAGGATAGAAAAAGACGAAAGCAACTGTGGAAAAGAAGGCCCGTAAATCAATAAAACCTGGACGGGAAAAGAAAGAAGGAATAAATTACTGAGAAGAAGGAAGCAAGAAGAAGAACCAAACAATCACTGGCAGATCCCATTTGGCCAGAGGTCATGGTAAATCAAAGATAGAGGAATGAATTTTTGAAGGTTCTTAAAGACCTTCAGGTCGGAGATCGCATGTCTTTCACAAGTGGTTACTGTATGCCACTTTATGCAAAATTTTGAAAGACATAATCGAAAGCAAAAGGAGGAAGATTAAGAAGAAGGAATTGTGAATTTGACTGCAAACTTGCGCAGCCGTGATCAAGAGGCTTACCGTAAAAGATGAAGGGATCCAGTGAGCTTTACCATTCCCGCACTATCGAGAGTTCAGTTCCGTAAAGCTCTCCGTGACTCCAAGTGCCGCATAAATTAATGCCTTATTCTCGTTGCCAAGAAGTTAAGTCTGGGGGGAGATTACTCCCACTAACGGTCACCCTCCAAATGGGCGTATAGAACCCCGGCAAACCTAAAGGAATCATAGAAGATGTATCGGCCAAGGTGGGAAAATTTATTTTTCCACCGAATTTCATCATATCGATATGGAGGAAGATTCACAAGTCCCTCTCAAGGTCGGAAGGCCATTCTTAGCAACCGGGAGTGCCTCTAATCGATATGCATGGGAATTTCTACGCCGTAGTTGGAGAAGAGACAATCGACTTCAATTTACTCGCAGGTTTTGGAGAATTTAGATATGTAAAGGATGATATCAAGTCGAGAGAAGATGTATATGTCAACAACTCTGATTTTTACTTATGATTGTAATGACCAACTTTCAATCAATGAAAAAGAGATGAATTTCCAAGATTCCGAAGGTTTGATTCGCATTTTCGTACATCAATTTACATTCGATCGAAAAGGTACTTAGCCTCAACAAATGGGATAAAACAAAGAGACAAAAATGAAGAAATGAATTTTATCAAGAAACCAGTGAAGAAGGGCTAGTTTTAAAAGAGTTGCCAAGTCATTTAAAGTATGCTTACCTGGAGCTGCCAAAGAACAAACCAGTAATAATTTCGGCCAGACTTAGTGATGCTGAGGAACAAAGTTTGCTGGAAATTTTAAGGAAGCATAAAGAGTCTATAGCATGGTCTATCAAGATTTAAAAGGTATCACCATCAATATGCATGCACAAAATACTTTAGAAGAGAGTGCAAGACCAACTGTTGAACATCAAAGGAGATTGAATCCAGTCATGAAGGAGGTAGTCAGGAAGGAAGTGCTCAAATGGTTAAATGCTGGTTTTATATATGCAATTTCATACAATCCTTGGGTTAGCTCAGTCCATGTGGTTCCAAAGAAAGGTGGATTTACTGTAATCCGCAATGACGTAAAATGAACGATTCCAACAAGAAATAAAGGATGTGATTGAGAGATGCATTGACTATAGGAAGTCGAACACAAAGAACCAGAAAGATCACTTCCCTTTGCCCTTCATTGATCGGGACGTTGGGACAGATTATCAGACATCCTTATTTCGCTGGATTTCGTATTCAAAGCAATCAGATTGCAATTGCACATGAGATCAAGAGAAGACCACATTCACATGTCCTCATGGCACCTTTGCCTTCGTGGCGATTACCGGCCGTGCAATGCTCCTCGCTACTTTCGTAGATGTACGATGTCGATGTTCTCGCACTTGGTAGAATAAGTTATGGAAATTTTTATGGATGACTTCACAAAGTGTATGGATCCGGGCTAACATTGTCTCAACAACTGAGACAAGATTTCAAAAGATGCAAGGACAACAAATAGCACTAAATTGGGAAAATGTCATTTCATGGTGACGTATTGTGATTGTTCTCGAATTACAAAATTTCGCTACAGACTAGGCGACCAATCTAAGATTTTCATTATCAAAACTCTAGCACCTCCCCACCACAAGAAAAGGGAGCAAGGAGTTTCTCGGGGATGATGTGCCGGATTTTATATAGTGAGATTCATCAAAGATTTTCAAGAATAGCTAGACCACTATGCGCAAATTACCTGGAGAAGGACACAAGTTTAATTTTGATGATTCCCGCAAGGTCGCTTTGAAGAAATCAAGATTAGATTGGGTTCAAGCACCTATCATGGTCGTGACGTAATGGGGATCGTGGATTCAAGTAATGTGCGATGCCGCTGACTTCGCTACGGGGCTAATGGGGGCAAAGAAAAGAGAAAATATTCAGAGCCATATATTGTGCTAGCAGAACCTTCAATGAAGCACAAGAAAACTATTCCACAATTGAAAAAGAGATGCTAGCCATAGTGTTTGCTTACGAAATTCGTGCCATACATTCCTGGATCGCATGTTATAGTTCATATCACCTCATGCCCATCAAATATCCGATGTCAAAAAAGGAAGCTAAGCTAAGATCGATAAGATGGGTGCTACTAACTACAAGAGTTTGATCCCTGGGAGATTAAGGATAAAAAGGAGCGCGACAATGTGATACCGATCACTGTCCGTAATAAAGAAATCAAGGTAAGAGGAGGAGATAAGACTAAGAGAGAATTTCCCGGGATGAAAGCAACTATTTCAATTGTCATTCCAAAATGCCATGGTATGTCGACATATTGTGAATTACTTAGCTTGTGGAGAAGTTCCTTCTCAATTCAACCACCAACGTAAAAGAAAGCCCTGTGGACTCGATTAAGGTGTATTATATCTCGGGATGACCCACTATTATTTAAAAGGGTGTCGATATGATTATAAGAAGATGTGTGCGCAGGTGAACAAAGCAGCACTATGAATGAATGCCATGCATCACCATATGTGGGGCATTTTTCTGGAGAAAGAACAGCTCAAAAGATACTCCAATCAGGATTTTATTGGCCAACAAATTTCGTGGACTCCGTAGATCGAATGGGTCAAATTATGTGATAGATGCCAAGATTGGAAATATCAGCTGAAATAGGAATGAAACGCCCTACGAGGCATATCGTGGTGCAAATTTTTGATGTATGGGGATAGATTTTATGGGACCCTTTCCACAATCATTTGAACCCTCGTATATACCGCTAGCGCTGATTATGTTTCTAAATGGGTAGCTTATAGTTTGCCCAAGAAATGATGTTAATACAACTGTGAGTTTCGCAAAATAACATATCGGTGCGATTTGAACACCTTAACTATCATCAGTGATGGGGGAAGCCACTTTGCAAACAAAATTTTTGCAAAGCTCATGAGCAGATATGGGATCAAACATAATGAGCTCAGCTTATCATCCCCATACTAATGGCAAGCGGAAATTTCCAATGCGGAGATTTTCAAAGTAACTCGGAAAAGACCGTAGTTCAAGCAGAAGGATTGGTCTTCTAAACTTGATGATACACTTAGCCTACAGATCGCATTCAAAACTCCCATCGGGATGTCCCCATACGTATTGGTATTTAGCAAGTTACGTCACCTCCCTTTGAATTAGAATACAAAGCCATGTGGGCCATCAAGAAGTCGAATTTCGATTTCAAATCGCAAAGGAAGAGATTGCTTCAACCGAATGAACTGAAGAATCGTAGTGAAATGAAGCCTATGATAATGCTAAGATCTACAAAGACAAGACAAAGAAATGGCATGATCAAAGGATTCTTAGGAAAGAATTCAGAGAAGGGGATCAAGTTATGCTATTTAACTCCAGATTAAGATTGTTTCCAGGAAAATTGAAATCAAGGTGGAGTGGACCATATACAGTGGTGTCAAGCACTACTTTCGGAGCAAAGAACACTCAAGATCCGATGTCGAGGAATTTAAAGTCGATGGACAAAGACCTAAGCATTATCAAAGCAGTGGAAGAAAGAAAAGAAGAGCTACAATCGGGTTCATCGAGAGAAAGAAAATAAAATCAGCAAGTCCAATGGCGATAAAATCGAAAGCAAACATGGGAGGCAACCCATGAGACTTTAATTTGCTTACTTTTAGACTGCGTGGAATATTTTTTTTAGAATTCAATTTTGATTTTTTGTTTTCTCTAGTTCTTATAATGATTAGTTAGTACTTATATAGTTAATTTTTGTTTAATTGAATCTCTTCCCAGAATTTTTAATACTTATGGCTAAATGGCTCAAAAAGTAGTGAATAAACTCTAGTACAACTCCAGCAACTTGCAAAAGAGAACTACAGAAAAAAAAAAAAAAAAGGGAAGCATTCTTTTCCCTATACAAATTTTGTGAAAAGTGAATAGAATATATGTTTGAATTGCTGTGTGGAATTGATTGAGTTGATACTGAGAATTTTAGAATTGATAAAGAATTAAAAGCTTGTTGTTCATTAAATTTAAGGCAAATGCATACTTAGGTCGCGGACAAAAACTTCGTCGCGATGCAACCTGGCGTCGTAGCGTGCTGATATCGTAACTTAGTAAAAATTGAAGGAAGAAAATAGTTGGATGTCGCGACAAAACACTTCAGGTTTTACAAGAGCACCTTCAAAAGAGTAGTTGTGTCGCTGGCATCCAGGTCGCAGCCGCAGGATGACTGCCTTCGATAGGTTACCGCTTATCGCGCGACAATAAAAGAAGTTGTCGCGACAAAAAGAAGGAAATTTAAGCGCCTAGGGCGGTTTTCGATTTTGCCCTAAAATAATGACAACACACAAATTTTCAACCTTACATTGAAGTCGCGACAAGCGAATTTAAGTGAGATAATAAATAGCCATCAATAATGATTGAATTGCAACTGTTGAGAATATCCTTTCATTATCATCTCCCTCCTGGAAGCGAATACAACTTTTCATCTTCATATTCTCTCTGATTTTCAAATCTCGAAAACCCTAGACCAGAACTTCTTCATACAAACCTCTCAAATTCTCTAATGGCCGAACCGTCAACCCTTATCCCGAATCACCGAACTGATGGAAGAGTATGCTCAAACGTAAGAGTGCGAGGTTCATCCGAACCTACTAAGAGGTCTGTCGGAGCATACAGAGAACATATTCTTCTGAATAACCTAAGTTCGACCAGTTGCAAGGCAGCAGAAGAAAAAGAGAAAGGAGACAAAAGGAACTTAATGACAAGGTGGATCTCACAAACGAATTGGTCCTGGAAGAGAAGACAGAAAAAGAGAGTGCAAAAAGAAAGAAGAGAAGGGAAATGAAATTTCCAGAATTTGACCCTAGCTTTGCTACCCTTGATCTGGATCCCCCAGACATTTTTACCTCTAAACATAAAAGAAAAAAATTAGACCTTTCCATTGATCTGTCAATCCCTTTCTCATTCCCATCCTTTTGTTCTCAAATAGCCAGACACTCATACGAATAAAACTCGTAAATTCCCTGCTCTGAAGGTGTTTGAATTTAAACTGTGTGTTTACTTCTTACTTTTAATATTGTTAAGAATAACAAAGAGAATTTAGCTCAAGAATAAAAATACTCGACATAATTAAGCAATACGAGCGCTTGAGGTGATTGATTAGATGAAAGAATGAAGCAAAGTACAATGCAGACAAGAGCAAATGATGCAATTTAATCAAGCACAACCGCATTTAGTTTGAATTTTGCTATTGCCCAGATAAGGGGGCGTTATACAATTGAAGGAACAAGCACAAATTTTTCAGTTTGAGGGTAGTACAAGGAGTCAAGGAACCCGTAGGAAATAAAATCATCTAAATTCTCATCCACCAATGTGTGAGTCAAGAAAATCCCCTCAGTGGTAGTCAGCGCTTAATCAACCCAAATTCTAGAACTTATTAGATTATCGATCAAGGCGAAATCCTAGTGATACAATCCAACAAGAAACGATGCAGCCATCCTTGGAAAGCTTTGAGCATTCTAGCCATATCCTCATTCATATGCTGATGCATATACTTTAGTTCCAGAAATTGAGCCAAAACAAGCCTTATTTTCAAAATAAGCCAATAAAGACCCCCAACCCATCCTAAGGAATCAATTTTCCAAATAACCTGTGATTACCAAAGAACTCAAAAAGAAAAGAAGGAATAAAGTTTGGGGGAGTGTAAATTTTTTTGGAATTCAAAGAGAAAATACAGAAAAAGGGAAAGAAGAGAAAAAGATCTACATCAGAAAATACAAAGTGGAAAAGGTGCTCAAGGGAATAGGTTTTGTCTCAGGGCCTCGACTCTCAACAATTAAGTTCTTAGGTGTTTCAACACCTAGCACCCTAATTCCATCCTGGTATGTATTACTAACCCAAAGTTCGCAAGAGTGTTAGAAAGCCTAAGAAGACAAAACATTGCATTATTCTCGAATGGCTGATAGAAAAGAAAAATTCCCATTTTGAATCAGAATGAGAAATCTAACATACAAATTCGAATAGAAGAAAATCATGTATCCTGCAAACATGAAGTTTGGGGGAAGTATTCAAGAAACTACAAGGAGAAAAAGGGCAGTATGTGAGTGAAAAGGAAAAAGGAGTATTGGTAATCTAAACCTAAAAATCCTATCCATCCTACCCCTTACCCAAGCCTAACATTACAAGCCCAAAAGACCTGATTGATCTTGAAGGTTGTAATAACTTATATTAGTAGAGACTGTTATGAACAATAAGCCTATGGAATTTGGAAATCAAGAAAATATCAAAACTGAACATCCTCTAAGGGTTAATTGACCATTAAGGATATGAGAAAGAAAATAACTTACATTAACAGATCACTGACCATAATCGCTTGTAAAACAGATTCAACAATTTCGTTATGTACACCTGATTGAGTAGAAACTAACCTTGATCTAGACTTGAGGCTAAATACACAAAAAAGAAAGCAATTTCTAGTTTTTCAATTAAATTGGTTGCAACCAAAAATAGAACGTGGAAAATGTCCTTTTGTTCGAGGACAACAAATTTTTTTTTCTCTTTTTGCTTGGGACAACTAAAATTTTGGGTGCTCGGGGAGTTTGATGAGTTTAAACGTCATCTATTTTCAGTCCATTTTCTGACACTTTACATAAAAACCACTTATATGCGGTGAATATGGAATAAACTTCAACAAATTCTCAGGTGCCAGAAATCCCCAGAGAAAGAAGAAATTGCAATAAAAAGTGATGTGTAATGTGGCGTGAGCTTAATCGATATAATGGGATTAAGGAAAAGAAGAATGATGCATAAGGAAGAAAGGACCAAATGTTGCTAAGCTTCGACAACAATCAAAATGCCGTATTCAGGTTACATCAGTGGAACTCCAGTCGCAAATGAATCTTAATTGAAAACGGTACGAGGCCGAGTGAAAGAAACTCGGTTAACAACCGTGAATCAAGAAGAAGCATGACACAATATCGCGACATCCGATGCGCCATGAAGCATCACCACTACATAAATGTGGCAAGCATCGCTTGCGGTGAAAGCCGCCGCGATAACACCGGGTTGTCGCGACATCAATTACGAAGACGCGGAGGTCGCTGACAACATCGCATTGTCGCTGACAATAATTATATCGGACAGGTCGCGATAACACCCGCATCAAGCCGCATTGGCTGCAAGAGCGCTAAGGTCGCGACGCCGCGAGCCGCCGCGCATGTGAGTTTCAATGAGAAGAGGTCGCGAAGGCTGGCGATCGTTCGCCGCCGACACCACTTTCACTTAAGACATGTCGCAAACTACATGTAGGCTTCGCGAAGGGCGATCGGCCAAGAACAGGTCGCGATAAGAGCTCGGCGTCGTGAGAGTATCGGGCCATCACAATAAATAAACAAAAGAAATGCATCGAATTTAGGGCCCAACTTTAACCCGGTAACACGGCCGCTAGCCAAAAGAAAGGCAGCTCTTGGCGCGACTTGAAAGAGATTCGGCTGTTGAAGGCCCCCTTCAGATTTTTTTTATTTTTTTTTCTTTTCTTTTCGCTTCTTTTTTTCGTTTTCTTTCCATTTTATATTAGATTAGATTAGTTTGTATTTCGTTCTAATTTGGATTTGAACGTTAGCAGAAGAATTTAGTCGAATGCATTTAAATTTTTCAATAATGGGCTCGTTGTTTGAATTCCAGACAAATTTTGGGATTTCGAACACCTGGGCCTCGTCGAATTACAAGTGGGTTTTCTTGATCAAAGAAGCCAAATGTATGGTGGCACCGGGGTGATTTAGAAACCCACTCTTCCATTTAATTGACGTTATTGTCGAAATTATCTTTCCGCAGATTTTATTCATTATATGAAATCTCGTATATTAAACTCAATTTTGCTAGCTTTCGCTTCGTTCGGAATTGATCCCAATGTCAATCTTCACTCCATAACGAAAGATTGTTTCAGCTCTCCTGATTTCCGTGAGGCCCTCTCGAGTGACACAGAGAAGGCATTCTATAAGGAACAATTTCGGAAGGTATTTGAACCCGAGTATTGTCGATTCAATGTGCTCGATATTTAATCAATACATCCTCTTCTCACTTGTAACCGAGAATGAGTTGAGCGAAGTTATTAATTTAAGTATGAAAGAGTTCACTTTAATTCGACAGTGAATTCGATCCCAGTGTTAGCAAGGATCTAATAAAGGAAAGAGTAATCTGCTCTAATTTTTGATGAGAAACCAAGATAGTGCAAACCTCCTAATGACTACATTTAAGGAGTACTGTGGTTGCGTACCATGCTTCGTGGGTATGAAGTAATTGAGAAAGAAAATACCCAAAACAATGCGCTACTAGATTTAAAGTAGTCATCTCACTCACCGTGTTCGAGAGAAACAGCCATGTGAGATGATGAATGGTGTGTTTTGAGAGATCCAAATACACTATCTTATTCGGACTAGTTTTAAAATCAAGTTCGTGAAGCAAAAGGCAGACAGTCAGAGGAATTGATTCTTCACAATAGCTAATTATTCAATGTTTTAGAGATAATGTTCAATCTCACTTGTAATTTAATATTTTTCAATATTCAATTCATTTGTTATCTATTCATATTTCTTTTGGCTTAATTACTCCCTCTTTTCAAGCCAAAGCAAATCCCATTATCGTATTATCGTCCAAATAGTATGGAGCTTAAGTAAATGGGTAGTTGGATTGAAAAATTCTGAGATCTCTCAGGATCGATATCCGGACTTAAATCCAATTTACTACTTGTTCGATCCGTGCACTTGCAATATACCTGGATCAACACCACAAAATGGTTTACTCTTACAAAATATCTTTTAATCAACACTATGCTTAAGAAACCTACACTCAAGCCTAATGGTTTATTTGATCGAGGATTGTGACAATAGTCCTCGTACAGCCCAATTTGAATAGGTGTGTGTTGATCCATATCATCTATAGAAGTGGTCAACAAGTTTTATGGCGCCAGCTTTTCCAAAGATTAGATAATAATTCGGGTAATCGTGGTTATGAACTCGTGGAACATACCCGATCCTGGCCAACACGCTTATCGGGCGCATTGCTAGGATTAGACAATAGTCCCTTGCGATGACGCCATAAATTTGGTGTACATCAAATGGTCCACTAACAAAGGGATAAAAACCTGCGCTTAGAAATGGAACACGTTGATGGCAGTGATACCCGTGAAGAGCAAAGTGTGACCTCTGCAAAGAGCCTAGATCCTACACCTAGCAGCCTTCCACTTCAAGGAGGGAGGGGTTTTAGCTAACCATCCTCCAAGTTGTCATCCTTGGAGGGTGTTTGGCTGCCCAGAAAGTGCCAAGAAAACGAGAGAAAAAGGGAACAGAGAAGAGCATGAACGGGGGAGCTAAAAGCGTCCCCCAAAATTTATTATGATGTTGATTGATGTTTACAAACCTTGACTCTATCTTATATAGTGTGCAGAGCAAGGGAAATTACAAAAACAAACCAAAACAAAGGCTATTACAAGTGTAGAAAGGAGAAAAACCAAAACGGAGTCATTTGAACACAAAAGGGAAGCATACCTTCTCGGGCTATGCACGTTGATTTCTCGCTATCATAGCGGAAAATTCACTGCGATAGCCAAAATTCCACGTAGCGAATTTTGGCATCGTTTCAAAGACTGCTTCCTCCTCGGCTATCGCTCCATTGCTCCCCGCTTTCATTTTTCTTCTATTTTCTGCTCTTCTTTCCTCTTGGTCTCTGATCTATGATGTTGAGTTTGACTCGAATTCTTCATGTTTGGATCGACTCAACAATGTTGGCATGATTAGCTCGCAAAAACTGCAAAATTTGCCACAAAATGCGATTAGTAGAATAGTAGGACCTAATGTAAATCAAAGACTAATGATTAGTATACAAAAAGCACTTTAAAACCTATAATAAATAGGTTCAAAATAGCACTGGGGCACTAATCAAGAATAAAGAAGGAAAAGGGGTCATGGAGTCAGCAAATGACACCTATGGAGGCAAAGTTAGATGACATAATGCATGTGGATGGACAAACAGGAGAGAAAATGCACACCGCTCGTGAAATAGGAGCAAGTGGGAAAGAGAACTTGTATGAGAAGAAGTGTCGATGCACCACCGTAAGAAGATTCTTATGGTGCCAAGGAGTTGGCACGTGAATGAGCCAAGAAATTACCATTTGCCAAATCCTAACTCCGCCCACATTACAAGCCCAAAGATCGAGGAACCATGAGAATTTTCATATGGGCGGAGGGCACATAAGGCCCAAGGCATGGAAAGAATCCTCAATATGAAATCAGCAAATACCAAGGTTCCAAAGAAGCAGCGATCAAGGAGGTGAAGGCGTAAAATGACTATCAGCACAAGGAGGACTCAAATCCATTCAAGAACAAATGTCATAGCTCACGGGGGACAACAAGAGACTATTACACTTCCATGAATAGAACCGTCCGACTGGGAAGCTTTCGGTCCGGGACACTCAAGCAGCCAGAAGAATACAAGTGCCCTGAAAACTCGAGACACAAGTGAAACCGCCCTCACCATGCCAAATCGTGAGCAAGGGTACATTCCCTAGTGACACTCAAAAGAATCCAAAAGATCGTATGGCAATTCGCTTAAGAAGCAAGGATTGAGCAACAATAGGAAGAAAGAAAGAAAAGAAGAGATCGAAAGTAACAAGAAGAGACTGAAAGGAAGGAGAGAAGAGCAATGCATTGAACAAATAAAGGAATTATAATTTGTTAAACTAAGGAAGGAGCACTACCTTATACACCTTCGCCATTTCCACAGAGACTTCGCAGGGAAAAAGAGAAGAATTCTAAATTCTCGACATTTTCAAGAAAATATAAACTAATATCCCATTTGGTGTAGGTGATCAACCAAATGCCTATTTATGCAAAACTTCAAGGATATACTGAGCAAGAAAAGGAAGAGAATGGGAGTGAGGGAATAAGAACTCACTAATACTTCAGTTGTCGTTATCCAAAGAAAAGCTCCTAGCAAAAATGAAGGACTCCCGCAGCTTCCCCCAATCCTCGCCTCCATAGGGAAATATGAATTCAAGAAAGTTTTATGTGATTCCTGGCGCTTAGTATAAATTTGATGCCTCTATCAACAGGTAGAGACTTAATTTGGGGAACTTACTCCCAACAAAGAACATTGCAAATGGCTAATAGATCAATGCACAACCATAAGGTATTCTTGAAGCATGTACTCGCTGGCTAGTCGGGAAATTCATCTTCTGGAAGGATTTTGTTATCATGCAGATGAAGGAAGATACCCAAGTTCCTTTGTTGCTAGGAAGACTTATCTTAGCAACCGGAGTCAGCTGATAGATGTAAAGGCTGTAAAGGTGAACTCGAAGAATGGTGGGGTGGAAATGAATCGTTGCACTTTAATATTAATAGTGAGTTTGGAAACATCCCGATGGTATGCGTAAATTTGTATGGCTGTAGGAAACAATAGCCTTCAATGTTGAATTGAATTCGATTGTATCCTTCAACAATTTATCAATGAAATTGAGAAGAATTTCGCAGATTCGAGAGTCTCTTGACAGAAGTAACGCCTTCCAAAATTGTTTAACAAAGAAATAATTTCCTGAGCATAAATGAAAATACTAAGATGAAGTATGCAGCCAAACAAAGAAACTCATGAGCGGTGAAATTAGGTGCGTAAGGGTTAACATTGAAAGAATTACCTACTATTTGAAATTTGAGTTTTTAGAACCGTAAAGAGAAAACTGGGCTATCATATCACTTATCACTGTGTCAAGAAATTAAGTTGCCGGAAATTTTGAGAAAATATGCTGAAGCAATTGCTTGGACAATCGAGGATCTGAAAGGTATCAGCCCCTCCATTTGTATGCACAAAAATATTGTCAATGATAATGCAAAACTTCTATCAGCATCAAAGGAAAAGCTGGAACCCAAAGTGATGAAAGAAGTCACGTAAAAGAAGTTCTTCAAATGCTAAATGCAGGTTTTATATATGCTATATCGATAGTTCTTGGGTGTTTCCAATGCATGTGGTTCCCAAGAAAGGTGGATCTTACCTATGATCGTGAATGAAAATGAATCGACCCTACAAGAATCACAAGATGGAGGGTGTGTATCGACTACGTAAAATCAACATCGCAAACTGAAGGATCACTTTCCCCATTTTCATTGATCGATGGGTCGGATAGAGTGGCAGTGACACCTCACTTTTGTTTTCTTGATGGATAATCTGTATATAACTAAATTACATTGCACTAAGATCAGAGAAAACCACTTTGCATGCCCATTGTACTTTTTCTTTAGAGAATGCCATTTGCCTGTGTAATGTCTCTGTATCTTCCAAAGATGCATGATGTCTCATATTTTCTTATTTAGCAGAAGAAATTATGGGGATATCTTTCATGATGATTTTTATGTTGTATGATCCGGGCTTTAAAAATGCCCGCATAACTGGGGGATGAGATTTTCAGCTGCTAAGTGACAAGAATCTAGCTTTGAATTGGGAAAAATGTTATTTTATGGTTACGGGTAAGGAATTGTCTCTTTGGGGCATGATTTCGTGAGTGGTCGGTGCGTAAGACCGCCAAAGTTTCAACTATGTGAGATTTGACACCACTACGCCAAGGGAATTAGAAGTTTCTTAGGACATGTTGGATTTTGATATAAGATTTATCGTAGATTTCAAAATTGCTGTAATTAATTGCGTATCACCGGAAAAAGATACTAAGTCCCATTTGATGAATCCCCGCGCATCGCTTTTGAAGAAATCAACCAGATTAGTTGAAGCTCCCATCACGGCAAAACCGTATCGAACGTAGGAATTTTGAAATCATGTGTGATGCCAAGATTTTGCAACGGAGCTGTATTAGGACAAAAAGATGAAAAAGTGTTCAAGGCCATATACTATGCTAGCAAAACCTTTAATGAAGCTCAGGAAAATTACTCTACTACTAAAAAGGAGATGCTAGCAATAGTGTTTTCATGTGAAAAATTTAGGCCATATATTTTGGGGTCCCATGTTATTATACACACTGATCATGCAGCAATTAAGTATCTAATGGCAAAGAAAGAAGCAAAGCCAAGATCGATCGTGTGGGTACCTGGTTATTGCAAGAATTTGATTTAGAAATAAAAGACAAGAAGGTCAGGACAATGTGATAGCCGATCACTTGTCAAGAGTGGAAAACCTACTGCATAAAGAAGAAGAAAGAGAAACAAAGAGAAAATGATGAACAAGTTATTACAACTATCACCCAAACACCTCGTATGCTAATGATTGTGAACTTCTTTAGCTTGTGGAATTATGCTACTGTAATTCAAATTACCAACCAGAAAGCAAGGACTCCACAACAGTACTGGCATTTAAGATGATCCATTATCATTAAAAGAGGAGCCTGATCTCGACATAAGGAGATGTATCGAGGGTGAACAAAGCAAGATTTTACAAGAATGTCATGCATCACCATACGGAGGATGATTTTCAGGTGAGATAAAACAACCCACAAAATTCTCCAAATGTGGATTTTACCGGCCTACCATTTTGGGCGACCTGCTTTAACAGTGAAGCTATGTGATCAATGCCAAGAAATTAAAATATTTAAAGGAAAACACATGCCTGGGCGTATCCCGTGGTAAATTGTTCATGTACGGGGAATGGATTTTATGGGGCCTTTTCCGGCTTATATTTGGAAATATATACATACCCAGTCGTGGATTATGTATCAAACGGGTCAGGCAATGGTATTTCTTGTCCAAAAAGAATGATGCCAATATTACTTGTGGATTTACAAAGAAATATTCTCATCGATTTAGACACCCAGAACTACAATCATGATGGAGGGAGCCATTTACAAATAAGGTGTTTGACAAACTCATGAAAATATGGTATCAAACATTATGAGCTGGCTTATCATCTCAAACAAATGGGCAAGCCGAAATTTGGAATGGTATAGATAAAGAAAATTCTGAAAAGACTGTGAAGTTATAACATAAGAGATTGGTCTTTGAAGCTTGATGATGCACTGGGCATACAGATCGCTTAAACCCCATTGGAATGTCCCCATACAGCTTGTCTGAAAACCTTGTCATCTACCTCTCGTTAGAATATAAAGCCATGGCCACTACAGTTTTAAATTTTGATTTCAAAGCCTGAAGAAGAGAGGCTACTCCGCTTAAATGAATCAAGAGTTGAGGAATGAAGCCTATGATAGTGCCACTACAAAGATAAAACAAAAAATGGCATGATCAACGACTTTGAGAGTGGGAATCAAGGCAGGAGATCAGTCCCGTTATTCAACCTTACTAAGAATTTTCAAGGAAAGTTTAAATCCAAATGGAGTGGACCATATACAAAGGGTATCAAGCTACAGTTTGGGGCGGTGTTGACACTTGTAACCGTACAAATCATGAGGAATTCAAAGTGAATGGTCGAGATTAAAGCACTACTGAGAAAGTAATTGAAAAGTAACCCTTAGTTCTCGAATAAGGGAAATCAAAGAAACAGAATGGCGTAAGAAAGTCCAGCCAAAAGACCAAAATTGAGTATAGCTTTAAGTGAATGCAATCCACATCAGCTTTGTTTTAAATTTTATTGTTATAGTTTACAATTTTTGTGTTTACATTTCCTATAGCTTTAAGAAATTTGATTCATGGTCATTTAAGAGTAGGTAAATATTTTTGTTCGTTGGCAAGAATAAGAAAGTTTTGCAAAAAAAGGGAGAAAGATTACAATCAAACTTCAATCTGCATAAGAGACAAAAAGGGGAAGATACTTTTTTTATTTTATTTAAATTTTGTCTGGAGTATAGCATGACGGAAAGCTTGGGGGAATTTTATTTTGTTTTGGTGCTTAAATTTCAATGTGACATAGTGGATGGTTGCGAATATTTGTACATAGAAGATGAATTGAAAGAAGCAGTCTGATTAATGGAATAAAGTGAAATTGCTGTGAATTTGACTGTTTCTAGAAGACTCGGTACCCTTGTGGTCTGAACACTAATCCAAAAGCTAAACTGTGGAATGCTAGATGTGAAACAAATAACTAGAAAAGGAAGTTTAAAGAAGAAACTATGTCACGATCAAATAAAGCAAGGAAAGAAAAGAGAAAGTTGTACATCAAAATTCCTCGTTTAACATTTCAGTCGCAACAAAATCCTGAAGGGCAATTTAAGTCCAAAACTCAATAAAGTAGGATTTAAACCCTCTCATTTCAAGGCCCCAAAGATTAAAAATAAAGTTCATTGAAAATCATTAATTAAGAGGCTCAATATTTAATGTTGCGACTCTAGTTATCGCACCGCGACATTTAACCTGCTGAACGCCCACTTAAAATTCATTAAACTGCAATTCATCCTAACCTTCCACTTCTACATCCATCTTTTGAAATCTGAAACCCTAGAACCGTAGAGTCGCAATACCCACCCTTCATTAATAAGATATCAAGAAGTTTAATCTTACCAGATTGATCGACTAAATCATGCGAGACAAGGCTATATAGAAGAGATATGTAATATCAAATCACCCCAGGAAGAAGTAAATGTTAAAAAGGAAACAACCAGAGGAGGATGAGCTACTCCTTAGAAAGAAGCAAATGAAGAAGAAAAACACTTCACTTTGAAGCTTCAAGAATTGTGGAACAAGGGTAATATTTGACAAGGAATTTGTGGTATGCAAAAGAGGTTTAAAATACCCTCATTTTCAAGTAATAGAAAGAGGTCAGATCTTTTCTGCAGCAATGAAGCACACGATTTTCAGCCTCGTAAATCTAAAGTGAAACAGGTGTAGCCTACGGATGATTCCTGCTATGAGAGGCGAGTGTCTTGGATTGGCAAGAGAATAAACAGTTTTTAAATCAGATTTTGCCAATGGTCAAAGTATACAGCTGCTGGAAACCAAATTGGAGAAAAAAGATAGTGAATCCATTGACCTGAGGAAAAGGAAATGGGAAGTACCTAAGAAGAACCCCATTCATGCCATAAAAAGAGTGAGTTTAACTAAAGAAGCAAAGGTATGGCTCTACTTCATACTTGTGGATAATGCCTACTAAAACACCTTTCGTCACCAGAGAGCAGATAGCCATTCTTTTGTATGCCTTTGAAAGGATACAAATGAATATAGGCCTGGATCGCAATCAATCGCAGGATACACCAAGGTAATAAAGAGGATCGATCCCTCACCCTACCACTATTACCGTATTTCGTCATAAGGTGTGAAGCGGAAATTAGATAAGAAGAAAAGCGTCTCGTTTCCTCTAACCCTAACAGAGGACAAGGGGGGCCTAAATGAAAGAGGCGTGGTCGGGAGGTGATGGTAGTAGATGTTGAGTCGCAGCAGTGAAACAAATGCGTAAATGATAGAATAGAATGGAGGAGGTGCCGCATAGCCATTCTTCCTAAGGTATAAAGAACCTCTCGTGGTACCTAACCTATCCTCAGATTTCCGTGGCATAAGAACAAGTGCCTCGCTCGGGCTAAGGATCCATACGAAGGAAATACTAAAATCGGGCGGAAATGCTCAGAGCAAATGAAAAGCGGAATGGAGTGAGAGAACTTAAAACGGAAAGACAAAGAATCTGGACGAGAAGAATTTACTGAGGTCGCAATTAAGAAAGGAGCATACATGGGAAGAAACTGAGAATCGAGAGGAAGAACACTGTGGAGGAACCGAAGAAACAAGAAGAAAAGATTGTGGGAAGAATAGCATAAGCATGCAAGCTTTCTTTTATAATAATCAATTCAAAAGGGATTTAATTGTCGAATATAATGAAGAAAGAGATAGAAATGGAGAATATGATGAGTGAAGATTGATGGGTTCAAGCATTTATATATGGAACTGCTCAAGGAGTTCGAAGGTTAATGAAAGAAAGTAGATTCAAATAGCTTGGAAGATAATGATGAGTATAGAAGTAAAACTCGCTTGAAAGTATGGACTGGACAATCGTAACTCGCTCCAAGCCGCTAGAATGTATCTCTAAGGTGGAAGGAACAGCTTAATCGTGGGAAAGAGACAAGACATGCTTATTCAAAGCAGGTAACTCAACAATGAAATATCCGTGAAAAGGCAAGGAAATCCTCCGTCTTCTCGGTAAAGATGCAAGGCCGGAATAAAATTCCCTAGGTTTGATCCCAGCGAGGCCTGTTTTGATGTAGATCCTCCCAACGTTGTACCTCAAAAGGCCTACAAAAGAAAAAAGGGAAACTAAAAGTTTTTCCTGTCATGTTATCAATCCATACATTCCCAAAATTCTAATGTAAATCCATTTGGTTCATCCTACTTGTCCTGTGTTTGATTGAATTTTCATTTTGAAGTTACTCTTTTTGCTTGTTGGATTGCTTTTCATTTGTTGAATGAAAATTTGATTGTGGATAATTAGATGTTTATTGATGGATGAACATGATATATGAAATTTTGTTTTTGTATCATTTTCTGTTTAGCATGAAAAGAATAAATGCATTGTCTGTGCATGAATCAAATAAACAATTCTGTTCTTTCCCAAGATCAAAATTTCAGGAAGAATAAGTACGTGAATAATTAAACTGGAAATTAGGAGTGCTGCCTGCATTGTTTAAATTCGGTATAGATTGCAAAAATTGGAAAATGGTTATTGCTGATGGAACAAAGTACTTGGTTGAAATAATGTAAGTAGACAAAGAAATAAGTACAAGTCTTGAAGAAATAACACTCAATAACTTAAACTTATGAAACTTTGAGAGGAATTAGGAACATCTTCTCGAAATTTAGGATTAAGAGTCCATAGTCCTAAATCCTTGTTAGATTATTGATTGAGGCGAATCTTAGGTGAAAATACCAACAAGAAGTGATAGAGGCCATCCTTGCGCTTTGAGCTTTTCTAAGCCTACCTTCAATATATGCTAAAAGCATACTTCTAGCTTCCTTAATTTGAGCTTCAAATAAGCCTTATTTCTTCAACAAACAGCAACCGAAAAACCGAAATTCTCTTCCTTGCAATAATCCTCGCAAAGAAAGAGCCCAAAGTATCCAACAAGACAAAAAAAAAGTCTACTATAAGGGAAGAAACAAGTTTGGGGGAAAAATATTTCCAAATTTTTACAATGAAGGAGGTGAAGAAGTAAAGATACAAAAATTAGTGAAAAATGGAATAAGTTTTGTCTTGTGGCCTATTTCCCTTAAACAATTAAGCTCATAGGGGTGTTTTAACACCTAGTACCCTAATACCAACTGGTATGGGAGTTGCTAGCCCAAAGTTCTCTAAGAGTAATAGAAAGCCTAAGAAGACAAAACATTGCACTATTCCCAACCTTAGAAAAACAAAAGCAAAATAGTTCAAGAACAAAGGAACTGGCTTGAATAAAGTGCATATGGAAATTGAAATTCCATAAAAAGAATTCAAAAAGAAGAATCAGGCCAAGATTGAGGAGAATCAACAAGTACAAAGAAGAAAAAGGGTGAAAGTTGAAGGCAACAAGTACAGAGAAAAAGTGGAAACTGGGTGATTTGCAACTTATATTTTTCTACGGTCTACCCAATTACCTAAGCCCAACATTACAAGCCTGAATGACCTCATTGATCTCTCAAGGTTGAATCACCTACATTAGCGGAGATCAATATGAAAAAAATGCTTCTGCGGACTTTGAAAAACAAATTCAAGAAAACCCTTAAGATTAACTAAATTCAACATGAAGATGAAAAGATCAAGACTCCGCAATACACAATACGTAACAAGACTTGTTGAATAAACTGTTAACACATTAGTATCAAGAAATTTGTGGATAGAAGTATACCATTTCTTATGCTTGAATCGAAATCAAATTTAAAAATCATGATGGTATTTCTTATTTCCGCATTATAAGGTGGAATGAGAAAGAATGTGGAATGGATCAGAAAAATGTCCTTAAAAATTTTTAAGCTTATTTGTTTGAGGACAAACCATTATTTCTTTTCTTTGCTTGGGGACAAGCAAAATATTAAGTTTGGGGGAATTTGATGAGTCTTAAAACTCATTAGATTATTAATCCATTTTTCTGAGTATATTAGAAGATAAATGTTGATTTGTTTGCAGAAATGTGGATATTTTACTCAAATTTCATTTTGCAGGAAAATACAGCAAAAGCTAAAATCTCAGCAAAAATAAGAATAAACCAGTTTACAGTAGAATTGAAGTCGCAACTGAAAATCAGGGTCGCGACAGAAGCTTAGTTGTCAGTCAGTCCAAGTCACGACATCACCAACCAAACTTTGAGGAAGAAATGAAGTCCTAAAAAGGGGTGAAGTCGTTATTTGAAGAAAGAAGTTGCGATAAAGAAATGTGTGGTCGACTAAAGGCAATATCCAAAGAAGAAATCCATGTCAAGACGCTTACGTCGCGACACCAATCGATGAGCAACGAGGACGCGATGCATCACTCCGAGGTCGCGACAAGGATTCGCCTTATGAAGCCACAAGAGAGGTTCAGAAGGAGAACAATGTTGCAACTAGTTTTTAAATGAAAGGTTCCATTTGGGCGTCGCTGACACTACTATGATGTCGCGACATAAAAACAGGTGAAGATTTAAGTTGCAAAACTAAAAATGAGGTTGAAAGGAGGTCGCAACTCAAGCCAAATCAAGCCCGTACAACCAAGAACTCGAGTTGGCACGATTTACAAATCAAGGATCATAAACGATTTCGCGATCAACTGCTTAGGCCACACCAAGAAGATATGAGCATAATAAATCAAGGTCGCGAACTACTTTCGAGCAATCGACTACATGCAATCAAAAAGAGCAACATGAGGTCGCGACATCACCTTGAGGTCGCGACCTAGAATAAAGGTGGGAAGAAGAAAATTTGGTTGCAACAAAGAACTGAGGTTGCGACCAGAAGCAAAGAAATGGGCAGCAAAAGAGGTCGCGACATCACAATGAGGTCGCGACATCAAATTGAAACCTATGAAGGCAGAAGACCACCAACACAATCGCGACCAAGAAATCAAAGTCACAACATGAAATCATCATACAAACAGAAAGGTGGTCGCAACCTAAAACCTGTCGCAACTCAGAAGCTGGAAGAAGAGAAAGACAACGATGTCGCAACATGAAACTGAGGTCGCGACATCAACACTGGAGAAACACTGAGCAAAGAAGGTCGCGACTACAAACGATGTCGCGACCATTGATCAAAGCAGTTGCAAGAAAAGTGGTTGCAACATAAACAAAGAGGTTGCTACTGATCACGAGCAATCAAGAGAAATCCATGTCGCGACATCAACTTGAGGTCGTGACATAGGACAGTGAGATGGGATTTTTCTTTGGGAAATCCACCTGGAGCTTGGGATTCTACCAATTTATTTTTGATAAAGATAAATAGATAGTTTTAGAAAAGTAAAGTAGCTTCCGTCTTCACTACCCAGAAAAGGGGAAAGGAGAGGAACTCAGTGTATAGTTTAGAGTAGATTTTTATTTCTCTTATTTATTTTTAGTTTATTTCTTTTCGTGATTTGAATCGCGAATCACAGAGACGAGTAGAGTCGATTTTTCTTCTTCTCGTTATTTTCTTAAAGATTATCGTCAAAATTTATGGAATCTAGACAAATTTATGGAATTCATTTCTTCTCGCCTTTATTGCAATTACAAAGGGTTGTACGTGATCGGTACTCCATTTCTTAATTCGCACACAAGAATCAAAGCCCAAATCTACCGGGATTCGATGCATACTCAGCTATGTTTCTTCCTACACAAATATGGAGAAATAATTGGTTTGAATTTACTTATTTTGTGTCAGTTTTCAGAATTGTAAAGTTCCCAATAGTAGCACTCCAATACTAGTAGAGGGAATGCATCTTACTCGATATCCAACACGCCTCCGCTAAGTGGACACGTAGACCCGAGATTCCCGAGAGTCGAGAGCATTCCTTCTGGCATGTTCGACTACCATTGATGAACTCGCAGAGCTCGAGAGTTCATTTTGGATAAATCTCCCATTCGGCTTCATAATTGAAGTTGAAGGGTGTATTTAACAATATAAATAATTGGGAGAGTTCACCTTAATCTAAAGGTAAGTTCCTAACCTCGTGTTACCTAGATCTAATCAAGGGAAAAAGGACGAACCCATAGATTCGAGGTCGAGCCACCGATTATGATAAGCTTGCGAAAAATCCCGAGAAGGAAAAGCAAAAGGTCCGGCCACAACAGAAATGGGTATGAAGTATTGAGAGAGAAAAATACCCGCATCTCGCAAGAGAATATGGAATGATGTGTAAATGGTTCGATTCATTTCTCGAGAGTATGGGCGATATCTAACCTAAGTGAATATGGAGAAACTAATTCCAAAATTAGGAAATCTTGGACAAAAATCAGATCCATATATAAAATGTGTAGCAATGTAATTTTAGTGTCGAATCGGGATCGTTTCATTATATTTCATCGATATTGCTTTCTCATGAACCGATTCAATCCATTCTTATAGATACAATTTATTTTTATTCATTTATTTTTGTTTTAGCCTAGTTTGACAATATTCAATAGCTTGGGATTTTAATTTTTGTTTTTTAGATAAAACTTTCACTATGAGTTCTAAGTCCAAATAGTATGGAATTTTAGTAGTTGGGGTAATGATCTTTAATCTTACTAATCTCCGGTGGGAATGATAAATTGACTTACATTCAAATTTTACTACTTAGATGACCAGTAGTAATTCAGTAAACACAAAGACTTGAACTCATTCTTAAATCATGAACATTAAGAGAAACTTATTTTATCAAGCAAACTTATCCAAAATGACATGGATGCGAGAGAAATGTAAGGCTCTTGTAACTATCTTAATTTGAGGGGTTTTAGTCTATATAGAAAAAAGCAAACAAAGCTACTAATATTCCGAACAGCTAGCTTCAAGAAAAATATCAATTAAATAAATCCAAACATTCAAACTATGACCTTCTTTCAAGTTGAGCATAAAATAATAATCAACATCGATCCATTCCCAAATGGAGTTCAGTTTTTCAAAGCTGGATCACAAATAACATTGACTAACTGATCAAGTAAATTCACTGAAATTGAAAATGAACTGAAATAAATGAACTCTAGAAAATTCCCAAATTCATTGAATCAAACAGTAATGAAAAACAAAATTTTACAGCGAACCCAACTCGAAACTTCACACCAGATTACTATTCAATCCCAAAAAGAAATAGCTAAAATGCTACTCTAAAAACTAAACAATAGAAAAGAAAAATAATATACAAGAGTCTCCAGATTATCCAAAAGTTCCTACATGGGGCTAATGATAATGCCCTAGATACATATATTATAGATTTTCAAATGACGGACGACTCTAGGCACCCACTCGATCCCTAAAAATAAGCCCAATTAGTAGCTTAGTTATGCACTAGAGTTATGTCCCCGACATAGTTTTCATCCTGCCTCCCAAGATCTCTCTCTCAGCATGCGCTTTTGTTGCAACATATTTTTAAGCTCTCTTCTTGAATTCTTGAATACCTTGCAGCTTGAATACTTGAATAGTATGTCACTGGCAACAAAAAGTCTGTTATGATCGAAGCCTCTTCCCGTTTCAGGCTGCCGCGACATGTGAATTTTGTGTGGCGATAGTTTGAGTCTTCTACTTTCTTTTTGTGCCAAGACCTAGCTTCGAAGTTGTTGTGACAAAATTTTTTCCTGCTTCTATTCATCATTTACATAAGAAAGTGTCATGGGCATTCTTCGCGGTTCTTTCATCCTTTCGTTTGACGAGTAAAACATTGTTGTGACAGAGTTTCTTTAGTTGCCTGGGTCTATTGTCGCAACAGCCTTTTTCTTTGTCGCGACATAATTGTCTTTGAACTTGGTTGCTAGCTGAACTGTTTGTTGAAACATTAAAGTCTTTGTCACAACATAGCTCTGGCTCTTGGTCGGGTCTCATGTCTCTTCCATTTACATATCGCTGGTCAAACTTCTTTAATTCAATACCTTTAGCTGTCACGACATAATCTTCTTTGTCACCATACATAGATTTCTTCCTTTGCTTTTTACTTATGTCACAACATAAGTTTTTGTTTCTTCTCAACTCTCCGTCGTGATAGCTCGCTTTTGTCGCAAATGCAGTCTACTTCAACCTCATGTCAGGTTTGCCGCGACTTAAAATTCTCTCACGTGACAAAGTCTTCTTACCCTTCATTACTTTGAACACTTTGAAATGTTGTGTCGCAACATATAATTTGGCTCTCGTCTTCATATATCAAATGTCTCTGGGCTACAACATAGAAAATTATGTCACAGGCACTTTGTCTTGATTTGTCTCATTTTTTTGCTATTTTATGTCGTGACATAAAACTTCTCATAGCATGGTATATTCTCGCTTCAGTTAACTGGTCGATTATGTGTTGCAATGATAGTTGTCTTTGTCACGCATAAATCTTTTTCGCTATCTTCACTATTTATGTCGCATGAAGCCGTGAGATGTCGCGACATGAGTTTCCTCTTGGGCCTTCCTGGATTGCTCAAAGGTTGGCGACAAAGTGAGGAATGTCGAGACAGTCTTCTTTATGAACTTCTCTAGCATTTTCGCGACATAAAAATCTATCGGTCAGCAACATAACTACTTAATCTATCTTGGGTATAATGTCAGTGATCAGAATCGCCGCTTCATTCAAAATCATGTCGTGACAATCTTCATTTCTAGCTTGAGTTCATCTTGATCCTTGTTGTGACATAACTCATGCTGGTTCTATTAGGATTTTATCACGACATTCTAGAACTGTGTTACGACAGAGAATTCTGCATTGGCCAATTTTCTCCATTTCTTGCTGGAATTATCTCATTTTTATTTAAAACCTGCTGTAAAACAAAATTTTGGTGAATATTCCATAATTCAACACAAAAACGAATCATAAACTTCAAGAAGTATGCCAAAAAAATTGATTAAAAATAGATGAGTTTAGGACTCATCAAGAGAGAGGTTGTTTTTCTCATGTCAATTTCTCCTCTGAAATATGGCTTCAACCTCTGCCCATTCACATTGAAAGTGCCTTTTTTTAGGTGAGTCACTTCTCTAGAACCATGCGGGAATACTTGTGTCACAATGAAAGGTCCTGACCATCTTGACCTCAATTTTCGTAGAAATAACTTATGTTTGGAATTAGACAATAATACTAACTTCTCTATATGGAATTCCTTTCATATGCCTCATTTCAAAACTCATCAATCTCATTCAATTGCAAGAGCCTTTCTTCAATGGATAAATGCAAGCCAAGGTTGAGTTGCTTTATGGCCAAATATGCTCTATGCTCCTACTCAACTAGAAGATAACATGCTTTTCCATATACTAGCCTGTATAGAGACATTCTGATCTGGGTCTTGTAGATTGTTTGGTATGCCCATAGTGCATCATCAATCCTCTTTGCCCAATCCTTCCTAAAGATGCTCATATTTTTCTCATTGATTTTCTTTGTTTAGTGGTTAGAGACGTTTACTTGCCCATTTCTTTGAGGATGATATGCTAATTCAATTTAATGCTTTACTTTGTACTTGACCAACAAAGCTTCAAAAGGTTTATTATAAAAGTAGCTACCTCCATTGCTGATGATTACCCAAGGTGTTCCAAATCTACAGAAAATATGCTTCTTTAGGAAATTCAATACCACTTTACCATCATTTGTTAGGGTAGTAATTGCTTCAACCCATTTAGATATGTAATCCACTGCTAATAAGATGTACTGGTTTCCATAAGAAGAGAGGAATGGTCCCATGAAATCTATTCCCCACATATCAAATGGCTCAACCTCAAGGATGCTCTTCAAAGGCATAACATTCCTATGAGAGATGCTCCCCATTCTTTGACACTTATCACAAGTCATCACAAAGGTATGGGCGTTCTTGAATAGAAATGGCCAATAAAATCAACCTTGAAGTACTTTACCTACTACTTTTTTGTTCCAAAATGACCTCCACACTCAAATGAGTGCAATGCTCTAATATATATGGACCTCTTCTCATCCTTTGGGATGCTCGTTTGATAATTTGATCTGCATAGAGCCTGTATATATCGGATCTTCCCAATAGTAATGTTTCAAATCTATAAAGAACTTTTTATTCTGCTAGTATGATAGCTCTGGGAGGAATCACTTTTGCCACAAGGTATTTGAATAGATCTACGAACCAAGGGGTGTCCTTCTTGTTAGATATAGCAAGTAACAGCTTATCAAGAAAGTTGTCATTAATGCATAACTATTTATTCGACCCCTCATCCGGTCTCTCGGTCTCTCAAGTCTTGATACATGGTTTGCTACCAAGTTTTTAGTGCCCTTCTTGTCTTTAATCTCCACATCAAATTCTTATAGTAGTACCCAATGAATTAGTCTTAGTTTAGCATCTTTCTTCTCCATGAGATGCTTCAGAGCAGAGTGGTCTATTTAAATCACGACTTTGTTCCTGATTGGATATGGTTCGAATTTGTCACATGCAAACACTATGGCTAATAATTCTTTCTCGGTTGTCGCGTAGTTCAATTGTGTGTCATTCCATGTCTTACTAACATAGTAGATGACATTAGAAGCTTTTCCTTTTCGCTAGCCTAGAACTACTCCTACAACAAAGTTTCTTGCATTACACATTAACTCGAATGGAAGGTCCTAATATGGTGCAACAACAATCGGAGCTGTGATTAACTTCTCCTTAAGGGCGGAGAAGGATCTCTGTCACTCATCATTGAAATCAAAAGGTGTACCTTGTATAAGGAGGTTAGAGAGAGGTTTTGTTATCTTTGAAAAATCTTTGATGAACCTCTTATAAAAGCCTGCATGGCCTAGAAAACTCCTTACTCCTTTGACATCAAGTTGGCAAGCAACTTCTCAATGGCTCTACTTTAGCCCCATTTCAATTTCTATGCTTTTTTTGAAATCCGATGTCCGAGCACTATGCCCTCCTGTACAATAAAGTGACATTTTCCCAATTTAGTACTAGGTTTGTTTCTTCACATCTCTTTAACACTTGCTCGAGGTTGCCAAAGAATTTATCAAAGGAAGTTTCGACTGATTCGTGCCACAGTAGGGTGATCCGGAATCAACAAAATTTATATCCTAAAGTCTTCTACTGTCAGAAGTCAAGCCACTGCAAAGATAGTGGTCTGTATCGAACACGGGATGGGCCGCATAAATGATTTGAGCGGCCGTACCGTGAATTAAATTTGATTTTTAAGGTTTGGGTAAAACGTGGGGGTGGTTATTGTAACCAAAATAAATAAAATAAAATGTAAAATAGAACTCCTTAAAGGATTGGGCCACCGTTTAGTAGTTCAGGCATTCAACATGTCCCTGGTCTTTTTCCTCGCCGGAGGATGACATATAGTCATTTCCGAACCGGCCTTTCATTTGGCATTAAAACCTACCCTAAAATTATTTCTTCTAATGTATAGCATTTGTTCCCTTAATGCTTCAAAACGCTTAAAACCATCAATGGATCTAACTCCGCAGGAGCTCATAAATGACAACCAAACGGGCATCGCGGGATCTACCAAAGAAGCATCCATCGAACTCAAAGTCGCTGCATCACACTGTGGTACATCACAGTTGATTCAAACCTAAAACGGAGATACGTAGTGTGTAAACAAAAGGAAATAAATGCTTATGGAAAAACATGAGTACGTATTTTTACCTTCAAACATTCATCCAATGGCCCTCCTCTTCATGAGGAAGAGGTTCAGCCAAACATCCTCGTATGGTGCCTGCAGCTGAGAAAATGAGAGAAAGAGGAGAGAGAGAAGAGAGAAAACCTGAACAAAGCTGCCATGTACTAAAGATTGAAAAGTTACTCTGGGTTACAAAGTTGTGGGCTATATAGTCAACCCCAAAGTGTGAAAATACAAAATGCCTAAAATATGAAATTGCCAAGGAACAAAATGGTAAAATATCAAACGTGGTCGCTCGGAATCAAAAATACCAAAACATAGGTCGAGGAATTTCGCTTATGCAGCAAATCGCTAGCATACGAAAATTTCCTCAATAGTTAGCATAAATTCCGCTAGCCTAGCCAAATTTCACGTGAGATAGTTAAAAATGGAAAATTTCGCTAGCTACAGTAAATTTCGCTAGCTAGTAAATTAATAGCCTAGCTTCTAAATTTTCACATAATCTAAAATTTGCTGATTGCGAAAATTTCGCAATCCCAGCGAAATTTTCGCAATCATATCGAAAATCCTTGATTTTGTTCCTACTTCTTGTTTTGCTACTGCATCACTTCCTGCACCTTTTTATTCATCACTTTGCCTTCAATTCTTCACGCATTCGACATTTCATTGCTTCAAATTTCTAAGTGAAATCATCGAGGATTCTTGCATTCAAGACCAATAAGAAGCCAAGCCCGCTAACCTAAGTTCCCAATAGCTGCAAACTATCCAAACAAACTCGAAAAACAAATTAGAAGCACTAAGGGACATAATACATGACAATCAAGGCTTGAATTCATATGATTAGTGCGCAAAAAGCACTCAAAACCTATCTTAAATAGGGCTCAAAATAGCACTTTTTGGGCACTAATCACACCCCCCAACCGACACGTTGCTAGTCCCTTAGCAATGCTAAAACAATAAAGGTATGCATGTTGTGCTTTTACAAAAAGTGTATAAGGTTCAAAAGTGTGTGTACAGTAAGCTTTACCTATAGTATGAACAATTTGCACTCGAATCCAAACCGACACGAGAACAAAACCATATAAGAACTAGTTTTAGGTCAACATCACCTAATAAAGTCAACCTGAACTTCCACCAAAATCTAATTGTCTTCTAAGGTAAATCCAGCCTGAGCCAATAAATTGTAAAGCTATTCCCTCCCCCCAACCTAGCTACCGCCATGGCCTTAAACCGTTGATGAACCTAAATAGGACTAGCTACACTCTTATTTCTTTATCTGACATATCAGAGGGGTGCAATGCTAAAAACCAACCACCAAAGTTCGTATCGTCCACCGATGACTCCAGAATCACTGATACTGGGCATCGTCAAAAGGATCACTTGACCACAAACTCCAGGTCAATTCTGACCAATGACCTCGCAGAATTAAGACCCACAACACGCTAAACTCTACCCATCCACCCGTAGCTAAATATCAAGTTCGATGACTCCCAACCAATTAAGGTCTAGGCATCGTCTTAGCGCTTTCGCCTATATACCCCTCGGACCGTGTTCTGTTTCAAGGCACAAATGGTCACGACTTTATTCATCTTTTTTCTTCTTTCCTTTTTTTTTTTTTTTTTTTTTTTGTTTTGCTTTTTCTTTTCTTTTTCATTTAAGACCATACTGTCTTCATACATGGTAACACAAACCTATTATGGGTCGCCAAATTTAAGGTCATTAAAGTGGAAGGAGGTATAAAACTTCAACCTATCGCACAACTGGTGTGCAGCAGAATTAGCTAAAGGAATGCTCAAGGTTGACTATGCCGAACTTCAATCGACCAAAACTAACCACGCATGGAATCGTCAACATTAAGGTAACATACAGGGGTCCACCTTTTTCAACTAAAGGCAAGAGTAGAAACACAAAAATATAGGCACAATAATAAAAGCCTCTAATTTTAACAAACAAATTTAGGCTCGCAGTGGCATGCGAACCAATAAAACTAAATTAAAAATATGAGCATTATTTCTAACACCAAATATCCCTGCATGGGATCGAGAAAGCTAGAGGATGGAGGGTACCTCCTCAATCAATGGTGGCAGATCATCCCTACCGCAGCCGAGGTGTCAGTTTCGTGAAGTGGTTGATGCCAACAGATCTACTAACACAAAGAAAAACAGTTTCACCAACTGATTACCAAAATTTTAACAAAATAGGAACTTAAACAAGACTAAGCAATTAAATTAAAGAAACTGGTGGAGCTTTTATGAATGTTAAGGTCCGTGTTCTCCAAACTAACCAAGACCCGAACCAACCACTCTCATGCTATGCAGATGTGCAAATCGCCATCTTGCTTCGAGGTAGTGTGCACTCGTATAATGGCCACTAATCTATTGAAGTTTTTCAGTACGGGCAGTGATGGAGGGCCTTTGGAGATGGTGTTTTCGTGGATTGTGTTGCAGAAGGTAGAATATACACTTGGTCGGGCTGAGGGGACTACTAGCAAGGCATTTGGCTGGGCAAGGCGTGGGGTTCAGCTCAAGGAATCGCTGAAGGACATTCTTTCGGGGCTCTTCCACTGCTTTTTGTTTCACTGCCCTCTCACTTATAAAGAGAAAGATTTCTTCTTTCTTCTCCCTTTGAAAACAATGAAGACAACGATCCGAGGATCCAAACACCTCCTTCAAATAATTCAACAAAACTCTATAAGCCCTCTGCGGGTCGTTGTTGACACCGCCTTCCGCCATGGTGTCACTTTGGCACTCTTCCTCTGGTGGACAATGCTGCTGATGGATTAGGTCTTCAGATGAATCTTGCAAAGCTGTCCCATTTATGCTCATAGTCATTTTTCAAATTTCATCTATTTTTTTTTTTTGTTCAAATTGTCTTCCTCAGTGACAATTTTCTGATTCGAATGGGCATTAATCTCCTTATTCTCTTCCACAAAGTCATCCACTATCCGGGTAAGGTCCAAAATGGCTTGTTCAAATGGAGGGATTGACTGTGGTGGCTGAGGTGACTGAGGTGACTGAGGGGTCGAGGCATAAAATGGAGGTCAGGAGAAGACACAGGAGGTCTCGTTCCTATGAGTAATCGTGATTCCCCCAAATATGGTTGTAAGCACTACCATATGGTGAACTCATCCATCGGGTTTCATAGTCCCTCATGGACCTATATTCACTGTTCCTTTCCACAGCCGCTGATCAGCCATGACTCAGCTTATATAGTCCCTCATGGACATATAAGAACTAGTATTACCGCCACATGTCGACATATCGTCTCGGCTCCACTGGTTCAAATTCAACCTTGATTGAGAACTCTATCCCACTGGAACATGAACTCCTGCAACAAGACAGGACAAGCACCAACAACAATCCTGCAGTTTTTTTTTTTTTTTTTATTATGAAATGAAAATAAAATAAAATAAAATGACAATGAAATATAAAAGAAATTCACCAAAACTTGTGATGAGGATCACAAGTGTTCCACAGCTCGTCAAATGCACTTAGGCACCATCACCCGCGATCCACATTTGGATTCGTGCTACGCTAGGTGATCCTAATCAACAAAATTTATATCCTAAGTTCCTCCCTACCGTCGTATCAAGCTACTGCAAGATAGCGCGCTTCAGGGTCAAACACGAGGATGGGTTTTCTTTCGCACAAATGATTCGAGGAAGTCACAAAATTGGTAATTAAATTGATTTTTAAGGTTTGGGTAAAAACAGGGGGTGGTTGGTCAAGTAACCAAAATAAATAAAATAAATGTAAAATAGAACTCCTTGAAGCATCAAGCCACCGGTTTGGGGTGGTTCTAAGGCATTCAACATGTCCCTGGTCTTTTTTCTCGCTGGGGGAGGATGACATATAGTCATTTCGAACCCATTCATTCGCATTAAAACCTATACCCTAAAATTATTTCTTCTAATGTATAGCATTTGTTACCCCTTAATGTTTCAAAACGGTTAAACCATCACTAGATCTAACCTGCAGGAGCTCATAAATGACAACTAAATGGGCACCAAGTGATCTAACAAAGAAGTAATCCACCGAACCTGAAAGCTCGCTGCACCGGCCACTGTGGTACATCACGGTAAAATGATTCAAACCTAAAACGTGAGATACAGAAACAGAAAAAGGGAATAAATGCTTGCGTGAAAAACATGAGTACAATGTTTTTACCTTAAAACATTCACCCAATGGCCCTCCTCTTCAAGGAGGAAGAGGTCTAGCCAAACATCCTCCGAGTCAATATCCTCGCAGGAGTGTTTCTGGTGAGCCAAGAAAAATGAGAGAAATAGGAGAGAGAAGAGAGAAAACTGGAACAAAAGCTGTCGTGTACTGAAAGATTGAAAAGTTACCTCGGGTTACAAAGTTGTAGGGGCTTATATAGTCAACCCCAAAGTGTGAAAATACAAAAATGCCTAAAATATGAAATTACATAAGGGACAAAATGGTAAAATATCAAAACGTGATCGTTTGGAATCAAAAATACCAAAAACACAGGCTGAGGAATTGTTATATAAAAGAATTTCAATAGCATATTTAAATTTCGCTAGCTAGCTTAAATTTCGCTAGCCTAGCGAAATTCCCACAGAGATGAGAAATCGAAAATTTCGCTTGAAGATAAGAAATTATAGCTAGCAAAATTTCGCTAGCCTAACAAAATTTTCACATAGCGAAATTTTCGCCAGCTTAAATTTTCGCAATCATAGCAAAATCCCGCTTGGCTCGCTTCTTGTTTTGCTACTCGCATCACTTCCTCGCACCTTTTATTCATCACGTTGCTCTCAATTCTTCACTGCATCTGACATTTCACGTCACCAAGTGAAATTATCGGTGACTCTCGCATTCACAATAAGAAGCTACCCGCAACCTAAGTTCCCAATATCTGCAAAACTATCCAAAACAAACTCAAACAAATTAGAAGCACTAAGTGGACATGCACATGACAATTGGCTTAATTCATATGATTAGTGCGCAAAAAGCACTCAAAACCTATCTTAAATAGGGCTCAAAATAGCACTTTTTGGGCACTAATCATCGACTACTGAAAAATCATCCATAAACACTTATGTGCTCCTTTCCACCATGTTAGAGAATATGGTCATCATGCATCCCTAGAAGGTGCTCGAAGCATTACATAACCCAAATGGCAAGCGTTCGAAGGCAAAGGTACCATAAAGGCATGTGAACATGGTTTTTTTTCCTAATCCTCAAGTGTTTGGCTATCTGATTATACCCTAAGTAGCCATCAAGGAAGCAGTAGTACTCATGTCTTGCCAAACGGTCTAGCATATGATCAATGAATAAAAGAGGGAAATGATCATTCTTTGTTGCCTTGTTCAACTTCCGATAGTCGATGTAGATTCTCCAACCTATGACAGTCCGTGTTAGGATCAATTCATTGTTCTCATTCTGGACTACAGTGATACCCTTTGTTAGGTACTATCTGAATCAAACTTACATAAGAGCTGTCTAAAATAGGATAGATCAACCCAACATCCAGCCACTTCAATATCTATTTTCGCATAACTTCTTTAATGGCTAGATTTAATCTGCTTTGAGCCTCGATAAAAGTTTTAATGTCGTCTTCTAGTAGAATGCGATGCATGCACATAGAGGGACCCTTGATGTCTGCTAGAGTCTAGCTTATGGAATTTTTATGCTCCCTTAGCACCCTCAATAACTTTTCTTCCTCTGTTGAAGAAAATAAGGAAGATATAATGATTGGCGACATGGATGAAGGTCTTAGGTATGCATATCTTAAGTGCTTTGGGAGTGGTTTTTCTTCTATCTAATGTGATTTCTCCACTGAAGGAATATCACGGTTTGAGCTCTCTCCCAATTCTTCAAAATACCAAGATTTCATCCATGCAACACCCTTTTGTACTTTTGCATCATCCGATTATGCTGGGTTTTCCTGTATCACGCTAGACTCCAAGGGAACAATTAAAATCGGTATAGCCTTTCAACTATAGATCATTACCTTGATAACACAATGAATAGTCTATTGTGCCTTTGAGATACCTCAATATCCTTTTCACTGCTTTCCAACATGATTGACCTGGATCAACAACATGGTAGATATCAGGCCTAGTATGCATCATAGCATACATTAGGCTTCTAACCCCGTTTAAGTAAGGAACCTTGTTTATTTATTCTTTTTCTTTTGAGGTTTTAGGACATAATTTCCTACTCAAGGTATCACCTTTTTCCATATGAGTATCATTGGGTTTGAATCACTCAAGAGTTTTCTTAATGTATGGCTCTTGTAAAAGAGACACCAAATTCTTTGATCTATCCCTTGAAATCTTAACAACAAGGATATATGCAGCTTCACTCATATCCTTCATTTCAAATTTGGATGATAACCATCCTTTGATTTCTTTTATGTACTCCACATTATTTCCAACTATCGGTATGTTATCTACATATAACGATAAGACTACAAATTTTTATTTTGGCCTTTTAATGTAGACACAATGATCTTCTTCAATCATTTCAAAGTTATGAGATGTTACTATGTTATGAAATTGAATGTTCCGTTGTCTCGAAGACTACTTCAGGCCATATATTGACTTCAAAAGTCTGCATACTTTATGTTTTTAGCCTTTAGTTATGAAACCTACTGGCTGTTCCATGTAGATTTCTTCGTCAAGTTCTCTATTGAGAAAAACAGTCTTTGTATCCATTTGATGTAATTCTAGGTCCATACTTGCAACGATGGCTAAAATTAGGCGTATTGAGGTAAATTTGACAACAGGTGAATAAATTTCTTCATAATCTATTCCTTCTTGTTGTGTATACCGCTTTGTGACTAGGCAGGAATTGTATATTTCAATTACACCATCTATAATATGCTTAATTTTAAGGATTAATTTATTGGCTATCTATTTACGTCCTTTGGGTGGATATACTAATTCACACACTTGATTTGTTTTCATTGACTATGTCTCTTCTTCCATTTTTATTTAGCAAGACAATTAAAAGCTTATTGTATATTTCTTGTCTTTATCTTATGGAGTAACAATAAATGCTTCCCCTTCAATCTCAGATCGGTGACAAGGAACTGGTTGACGATTCGTTTGCCTGATTTAAGGTTTCTCAATTTCGTTGTTACTCTCACTCGGACTGACAAGCATAGTTGGATCCACTCCAAGATGTGTTTTGGTGATATTAGAAACTAATTCATCATTTATCAAAACACTCCCAGTCAAAGAGAATGGATCTAATTCTTGTGCAATGGAAGCAATCTGGCTAGTAGTTTCGTATAATGAGAGGTCTTTACCTATTTTTCCTTGCTTAAGGAAATCATTCTCTAAGAATGAGACATCTCGTTATTCAAATTCAGTTATGTTACCACCCTCTTGCTCACCTATGAAAATATATCCTTTAGATTGTTAATAATACCTTATAAAGATACTTGTCTTTCCTCTAAAACCTAAGTTTCCATATTTATGAGGCAGCACAACCCCAAGGTCTTAAAGAACTTAGGTCAGGTTTCCTATTGGTACATAAAATCATATGGAGTGGTAATAATTGACTTTCAGGGCACATGGTTAAGTACAAATAAGGCTGTTAATAATGCATCACCCCAATAGGTGATAGGCAAGTACAAATAAGGCTATTAATAATGCATCACCCCAATAGGTGATAGGCAAATGAGCTTGAGCCATCATTGACCTAACCATTTCAAGAAGGGTCCTATTACGTCTTTCCACAACTCCATTTTGTTGTGGAGTATACGGGGTAAACTGATGTACTATTCACTTTTCATCACATAGTTGTTTGAACTGATCATACAAATATTTTATACCTTGATCGGTTCTTAATGCTTTGATTTTCTTATGTAATTGATTCTCAACTAAGTTCATAAACTTGATAAAGAAATCTAATGCTTGAGATTTATGAGAAATCAAATAGACATAACCATATCGAGTGTAGTCATCTATAAATGTGATGAAATAAAATGCCCCATGTCTAGTTTTGACATTCATTAGACCACAAATGTTTGAATGCGTTAATTCCAATGGAGTTATAGCTCTGGTTCCTTTTCCAAATGGTTTTCTTGTTGTTTTTCCAACTAGACAATGTTCAACTTTTGATAACTCAACTTTTTTCAAACTACCTAATAAGCCTTCTTTGGCTAATCGATTCATATGAGTTTGGCCAATATGACCAATTTTAGCATGCCTAACCTCTACATTATTCTCATAATTTATAATTGATGTAAATTAAAATAAACATACAATACTTTCATCATGTTCAACATCAAGAACAATAAAACCATTTAAGAAAGAACTGCATCCATAATAATCTTGTCCTAAAAACAAACCCACACCTTGTTCATGAAAACATAATTCAAAATCAAATTTGAGTAAAACCAGCAAAGAAACTAGATTCCGACAAATATCAGGAGAAAATAACACATCATGTAGGAATAAGGTTTGGCCACTTCGCATGACTAACTTGCATGCGGCAATTCCCTTAACTTCAACTCTTAAGTTTTTTCCTACATATATCCATCTTGCTCCTTTTGAGATCCATCAAAATTCCATGAAGGCAATTTTGCCCTTCGCTACATGGTCTATGAATCCTGAGTCTACAATCACAAAGGATAAGATTCAGTCAAATAGACAAAACTATAAACATTAATTGCACTAACGAGTGCATAAAGATCATTTACCTTCCTAGGCTCCTTGCAATCATGTGCAAAATGCCCCTTCTTGCCATAGTTATAACACTTGAGCTTGGACACATGCTTATTTTTCTTAAAGATGCCTTTTATCTTTCCTTTTCCGGGTTGGTTGAACTTTTGTTTTTTCTTGGCCTAAGCATCTGCTTAACTCTCTTGCTGGTTCCTACCATGAAATGTATGCATGCCCTATTTTCCACTATGTGATCTAGAGACAGCCATGTAGAGATTATCACTTGTCTTGCTAGCCTTGAGGCAATCTTCCTCAAGCTCTAAGTGGCGCATAGCATCTTCCAAGGTCTTGATGCTTTCATTGTGGGTCAAATGCATTTTCATGTGTTCCCAACTTTGAGGTAGTGAATGAATAATTGCTTGCACTTTGTTCATCAGTAAGATTATGACCTACATCTTTAAGCTTACTTATCATATTCAAAATCTGCCTCAAAAATGTTTTCATGGTATGTTCAAGGCTTTTCTTGTAAGTGTCAAACTTAATGGTAAGTGATCTTAGCTTGGTTATGTACATACCACCAAACCTTTCAAATAGAGCAGACCACATGTCCTTTATGCACTCATATTTTTGGAACTCCCTCATGATATCATCATCCATGTTGCTCAACAATATAATGGGAGTTGTCGGGTTCTTCTTTTTCTAGGTCTCGTAAGCTTCATGATTCCTTCGATGTTGGGTCGTCATTGGGCATGTATGGACATAATTGTATACAGTGAGGATATCATTCCATGTATTCAAGGCTACACTCAATCAAGATATCATTTATTATAAACCTCCCTTGGTATTCAACCAAGGCGACATTCATTATCTTTGTATACTTTTGACTCATTTATTATCATCAGTAATTGTGTATAATCCCAACTCAAAAACACATTGATTAGGGGGGTTACTCGTGTGAGATAGTCAACCATTGCCTATTGACATACATTTAGGAACATATTTGCATAAGTACCAATTAGAATAACAAATATTCCTTATCATTTTATCATGCATAAAGTATCTTATATCCAATCCATGATCTATGACTAGTACATATCATAACCTACACAATCCATAACTTTACACGTTCACTAAACATGTTCCTTGGACTGAATTTTGTGAATGGATCAGGAACCATTTCACATGTAGGTAGATATTAAAGATTATCTCCTATTTGTACAATAATATCTCTTATGAGTTTTGTTCTTTGCAACATTTACTTGAGCGATCACAACTTGATTGTCACTACAGACTGTCATTGGAAAAAAAATAAAACTTTAACTATTCCCAAGCTTTCTCAACCATACAACTTCTTGTATTGCACTATAGTTGAAGAGGCAACAAATCCAAATTCCATAGTTCACAAATCTATACAAGTATATTTCTTTCTTCTTCATGGGATGGTTACTTTTACTAAGCAAGAATGTTCATCCAAATGTTGATTTGCCTGCATCTAGGTCACATACCCAATTGTCATCTTGATAACAGTAGGAATAGTACATGTACCTTCTAGATACCCAAGAATCATCATACTACTCTTCACTCCATTATTCTGGGATTTTCTTAGTAGCTTCTTGCTATCCTAACACAACAAATATTTAGTCTTATTCATATTATAGCATGTATTAGACTCCCAATAACATTATAGCAGGGAACATTAATCATTCATCCTCATTTCTTAAAGAGTCATTGGATCCATTTCTTTGCCTAGGCTTTCACCTATTTAAACACTATCAAATGAGACCACAATCTTACAGATATCAACCCTATTCATGAATTTCACAACATGAGAAGTGTTCTTAGGAAAGAATCACTAGTTAGTTAAAACGATCTCTATAGATCTTTATTCCAAGAATGTAAAATTATTCTCTCATATATTTCATCTCAAATAGATGATTACCATCTGTTGATAGTTTGAGCAACTCCAAATCATTTCTATCTATAAGCATACTATCTGGGTGTAAAAATAATGTTGAGCTACTTTTTATGTTGTGCAAATCAATTCGCAAGTATATGGGCCTACAAGTAATATAGTGTACTCAAAGAGTCCGGATATTGAACCACATGGAGTTGGGTGCTAACTAGTGAAATTGGGGAAAAAATTTATTATATTCAAGCTACGAAAAGGGGGATTATAAGATTATCAACTACAGACTGATTTCAATGAAAACCAAAATTATAATTCTCTAAAGAAAAAGGCCACTAGATTATAAGGCCTTAGGATTTTGATGTAAATGGATAATCCCCAAATATTTAGATTAATTTCCTCTTAATTTGTAAATTAGAAGCTCGAGGAAAGCCTCACAATATTAATCATCAGTCTCTCTGTAAAGCTCATGATCTACCAACTAACATCAGGTATATTGTTTCTCAACTCAACCTCAGGCCCTGGTGATGCATTAAAGAAAGGGAAACTCAATTATGCCTCATAGTTCTTGTTAGTATCCAGCAAATTAAGTTGATTCACCTAGGTCTAACCTCTTACTCACTTCTCAGATCTTATAATAGGTCATAAAACATATTGAAGGTGATCGAGAATGAATATGAATAAGAACAAACATGAATCGATGAGAAATTAACAACCAACTGACAAAAGAGATAAAAAAAAATCAACACATTAATATAAGGCTCATATCCAAATTACATTCAAAATCCTAGGCTACTAAATTATAACATCATTATGAGCTGATACACAATAACATAAACTAAAAACATAAAGAAAATAGGAGAGGAAATTCTATTGTGTTGATGATCATCAATCTTTGCTCTTTTTCTTTGTCTAATCTTCAAAGCTTCAAAAGTCTCCCAAAGGATGTCTCTCCAATAGGTTGGATCTCCAAAATCTGATTTAAATCCTAAGTAAAATACTCAAAAATCAAAACCTTAATATGATTCAAGAAGAAGAGAGGAGAAACCCTATATAGGTGTGTTCTCCCTCCAAGTCCAAACCCTAAAAACCTAGAAATGAGAGCTTAAATAGCTATCTTAGAAAACGGGTCGTGAACAAGGCCTAAAAATAGAAAGTTTTTCTAGGCAGCCCGAACTAATGATGTCACGACATCACAAGGCATGATGTCATGATAGTAGTGCATTATGAAAACAGTGATGTTTAGTAGGGGTGATGAAGTCAAGGCATCACAAGTCTTGATGTCGAGACATGGCTGCATGGAGAAAACTCGGTTCATTAGCAAGATTTTGATGTCGTGACATTAAAGTGTTGATGTCGCAACATCACTGCAATTAAATCTTTAGCAGGAGTCTTAATGTCACAACATCAAGGCTGATGTCACAACATGAGCTCTATAGCATCAATTTATCTCCATTTTTCATAGCTTTTGCTTCTTTTGCTTGCTTTTCGTTCATTATCTACAAAATATAATACGGGAGGAGATTTAATATAAACTTGAACCACTAAGGTGTGAATATAGCATCCAAAGCTCAATATATGCACAAAATGCATGCTAAAATGCTAATATAATTCACACCTAACAAATACCCCCAACTTAGCATTTTGCTTGTCCTCAGGCAAAGAACTGATCATTTTCCTTATTCAAACAAAACAAGAGTGTTGAGTAATGGTAATGAGATAATTGAGTGATGATTTTTGCCTCAAGGACCTTACCTTCATACCACATAAATAAAGCTTCGAGATAGCTTCTTTCAATATAATAGGATGACCAAGAGTTAAACACACTTAGACCAAAGCTCTTGAGAGTGTGTGTGTGTGTGTGTGTGTGTGTGTGTGTGTGTGTGTGTTTGAGAAGTCTCTTACCTTATGGTCAATTGTAGCTTAGATGAAATTAGATGAACTTGAATGGAATGGAGATATCCCACACACATGGTGATTCCATGACTTTAGAGTGCATAAAACTCCATAGGCTTGTTAAGCATATCATTCTCCACTAATGTAGGAAATTCACAACTCTTAGGATCAAATAGGTCTTAAACGTGGCTTGTAATGTATGGCTTAGGTAAAGGGTAGATAAGTAGTTCATTTAGGCTAAAGTTTAGGCAAAACACACTTGTTTTATTTTTCTTTAATGTTCTCCTCATCCTTTAGCATAATGAGTTTCTACACAATTAAGGTCCTTATAACTTCCCCCAAACTTGGTTCATCGCGTCTTTTTCATCATATAACCCCCAAACTTGTTTGATTTTCACCCTTCTTCTGTAAGGCTGTGTTGTGCTTTATTCTTTTTTGTTTTGACCACAAGGTATGAGTAGGCGCAATGTTCAACGTTTTCGCTTTCTACCTACCCTTAACAAGCTTTAAGTCACAGCCTCCTAGACCGCTAACCTTTAGGGTATCGGTGTTCAAAACACCTCAGACTTACCACTCAAGGTAGGAAGGTCAAACTTACTCCTCCTTGATTTATTCTTTCTTTTGCTTCTTTCTTTTCTTTTTTTCACATCAAACCTTTCTTTATTTACACTTTTCACAAGACATGCTTCAATCCAAACTCAAATTTACACCGCATGTATACACAAGATATGGCATTGATGACAACATGATAAGGGTAAATTACAGTAGTCTACTGGATCGGCGGATATTTCTACAATTAGTGGGGATTTTAAGGTGATCATTTCGTTTCTAGAAAGAAAATGGCTACTAAGGTTCAAATTGGGTGACTATGGATTCATGGACACAAGGGTTAGCTAGAAAGGCTCAACTAATCTGAGGATGTTCTATATCATCTCCTAATTGATGTGCTGCCTAGGATTTCGCCTCCAATGATTATTGAAAAAGTTATAGTCTCGAGAGATTAACTATATGGTGATCACCTAATTCTTCTCTAAACCAAGCAATATTTACAAAAAGGGGTATTAAGACTTGTGCTTTAGGTGGTAAGACTTTTTGGTTAAGTATCCAACCAAATGGTTAAGCCATTATGCTTTAAGCTCAACTAACTCTAGATTTCTATACGTTAAAGAAAGGTTAGATCAATTATCCTCATAGGCATCACTATTGTTCTTAGACAAGATCAACAAAACAAAACTTTTTAACTATTTACAAATATTTTTTAATTTTTCAAAAAATTTCAAATTTTTTATGAATTTTTCAAAAATGATGCACCAAAGATAAAAAAAAAAATGAACACTATATGGTAGCTCAATAATCCCTAAACATTCAAGCACAAGTAGTCATAAGCATGAAAGCTTAATTACTCATTCATTCAACATATAGCATACCATATATATCAATCATAATCTAAGGATGCATCTAATTATAAGCAAATTATAAAATAAAAAAAAAACTAAACAAACCACAAACAAACTAAACTAAACAATTAAACTATCAACACAAAAATAAACTAAAATATTAGCAAAATTAGTACTATGGTTCCAAATGAGATAGAGAAGAAAGATAGATAGGAAATAGAATCAAGGGTGTAAGAGATAAGGAAGTAGAAATTGTTCAAATCATAGGCCAAAACATACCCCAAAACTTAACTGGCACCGTCTGAAAAACAAAATAATATGGTGAACAACAAACTCCCTTATCTATGCAATCAAGCATGCCCTTTAGCCGAGAACTCTTACCAGTGGTGCAAGGTTCCAAAATGAGGGAAATGCTGGAGGTGGACTAGTGTCTTGGCCGGATATGCAAAGAGCTGTGACTTGTCAATATGTCATGAGGAGAGCCAACATTACAGCTCGCTTCCCACTTATAGCCTGCCTCGCTGGTTTACCCCAGCCTGGCTCCATGATTCTCGTGATATCGGCGTGCTTTGCATTGCCCTTCCGATAGTTTCTTGAGTACTTCTCATACCGAATTCTAGCCATGTCGACTAGCTCTCTAATCTCGCTTCATACCCCTGCTGTTAGCCCTCATTTCTCTTCCTTCACCTCATCTCTTTAATCATCGGTAGAGTAACTAACACCAGGCCTAGAGGGACTAGATCCTTGCTTTCTTTCTAAATAAATGAAAGTGATAATTACACGTACCCTCCCCGTAGATTCAATTATATCAACCTCTACTATCAAACAAAAAGTTAAAAGTAATAAAGAGGAGAGATAGAAATGGTTTTAATGGCTGGGATTTCTCAAAGATGAGGATTTGATGACATCCCCCACATTGAACTTGTATTGTTCAATATAGCAGAGGTGAGCAGTGCCTTATCCTTATCACTTTGGAGACATGTCTCGATGATGTTATCTTTGCTGATACGATATAGAACCAAACTTTGTCTATATGCTTAAGGTTCTTCCTTAGGAAGGAGATGACCTCATTAGATGCACCAAGCTTCTAAACTACCTCACCGGTTGTCAGATCCTTCATAATCTCATCATAGTTAAGGTCCTTGGAAATTTTTTTGAATTCCTCACTGTTCTCATCGTTGAGCTCGAAGGCTTTGTTGATGGTCATGCTATCGAAGGAGACTTAAAATCCTCACAAAAAACCGTAGAGCTAATCTTATCAAGAAGGTTCGCGTGAAATTATCGCACCACTGGAGCAACTTCGAGATGTGGATGCTCGCACAATTTCTTCCAGTTTTACCTATTGATTATGAAATTGAAGTAGGCATTGGTGTTGGGGAACCCTCATTCTTGCACAAATGACTTGAACTTGAGGAGGTCGTAATGCTCGTTGGTCTTTGTCAATGTGAACTTCTAAGGGTTCTGAGGAGGTGGGGGAGTCGCTGGTTGCCTCGAACTTGTCTTTCTCTTCTTTGGCACCATGGATGTTCTACAAGGAATTTCTTTGAACACCTGTAATGCTTGTACTTCTCCTTTGACAAAAACTGCTCAAACTTCTTCCCAATGAAATCCAAACCACCAAAAATATCTTCTTCAACCCAAATCAACCCAAATAAACCAAAAATAACTTCAAAATCTCGGAAAAGAGCTCAGAGAGTCGGTCTCCCTTTACTAGTGAAAACTATAGTTTTAGGGAGGATGGTGAGAGATGAAAGGGATGGAGATGTAGGGGATGGAGAGATGAGAGAGATGAGAGAGATGCAAGAGATGAGAGAAGAAATATATGGGTGGTGGTTAGGGTTTTCCAGAACAAACCGAGGGAGAAGGAGATGAAGAGTTGGGGAAAAGGAAGTGAAATGATCAAATGAAAGATAACTTTGTATTTATACTAAAAAAATTTCTAGTGAATGTCGTGACATCATGGGATGATGACGCGACATCACAGAGAGATAAAGGAAAACAATGTTATGATGTCACGACATTAGGTAAGTGATGTCGTGACATCAGGTGACTTTTTCTTAAGCTTTCCTCTTTTTGCCTTAGAATTATTCAACATTATCTCAAAACTCATTGATTATCAAATTCACTTTCTAGACCATTGAACAATACTTGAATTCTCATATATCAAACATCCCAATCAATTAGGCTCTCAAATTTCCTCGAGATTCCCATTTTTCTTTAGAGTTCATCACAAAACATGCGCCATTTTAAACAGTCCGGTTCGACAACGGTTCATCCGGCAAACTGTAAATTAAATACAATACATATTCGATGATCCTCAACAATGTCATTTTTTAAAAGCAACAAAATGCAGTTAATGTTAGTAAATGGATCCTTTGTCAACTCACAACTGATAAAGCACTATTATTAAGTTATTAGACGGTCATACTTGTTCCGGGCCCAATAAGATCTCATTTATACTTTCAAAGGTATCTCAGGTACAACGTGAGTCCATCTACGCGACGCGTCGTTCAACCGCCGAACTTTGAAGTCTTCCGAAGCAGCGGTTCACACATCCAGTAACGTACCAGTCAGCACATTAGCGAGATACCGCAACCCGAATCGCCCGATCGTCAGGCGTCGCCTCGGTCCCATCGAATAACATTTGATGTCGGAACGACAAAACTCTTTCGAGTTAAACATGCCGCGTCGGAATTTTTCTCAACTTTGAGTGTCATAGTCGCAGAACGATTCGTTGAAACATGTCAAGCCAACAACCCCCCTTTGATCACGGATACCGCGATGATTATCAATGATAACTTGTTACGACTAGTTCAGCAACAGTCGTTAGCAGAGCGATATGCGCCCAGCAATAACCCAGAAAGAGAGTCCCGATACAGAAATCTTAAGAAACAAATCGGTGAAGTTCCACACAAACCATCCATCGCCATCGAACGTCTTCAAGAAAGATCGTTCGTAAACATCGAAGTCGCGGAAAGTCTGGGTCATGGAACAGCTTCTGCAACGATGCGAGAGCATCGATCAATGTTACAACCACGAGCTCGCGCGAATGAGTCGGCCTGGTACAGCGAGCGTCTCGAGGCGGCAACACTCGCGAAAAATTCGTCCCCGAAACGCCATCTGATCGAACAGTATTATTTAAAAATCTGAAATCGAAGCGAGTCAGTCAGTCAAATTAATGTCCGGAACGATCTATTTATTGATTCGTCCCTTCATCCCGCCGGCAGAGAGTCGCAACACTCTATTAAAGAAACGTTTCTTTTAGCAGTCTTAACTCACATTAACACAACTTTATTCAATCCTTTAGAGATTCCGTGATGGTGCTTCATATCATATCGGAAGAAAGAACTAAAATGAAGACGGCGCGGTAACTTTCTTAGTTTCAATACAAGATAAAAAGAAACCAAGAAGAGAGCTGAATGGATGTTAGCCGGACTCAGAAACATTTCAGCCAAGAAGGCCCGGATCGGATGTCCTCAAACGAGAAGTTCAATCGATTGTTTCGTGTCGTTAATCAAACGAAAATATCTGAGATCATCTATCTTATGCCAGATTCATTACCCAGCTGATGTCGCGGAACGGATAATCGCGCAGAACCAACATCTTTCGTTTGAACGTCATACTTCTTATCATTTCAAACGATTTGCACTATCAACCGCAATTTGTATTTATGGTTGCGCCAGCCGGCAACATCACTGCTGGTTTATCTCGGTCGCCCTTCAGAAAGAAGTCCCAGTTCATAATCCCGCAACAGAGTTCAATGCAGAAGAGATGCCACTATAAAGGTGGAACAAAGTTCGAGTCGGCAACTGAGGAAACAACGGTGGTAGCAGAGTCATCGGTTGGTAATATAAGAAGTCTTTCTCGAGGCGATCTACAATGTTATCTCGTTATTATCATTCAGCTAGGTGAAGGCAAAGAGATGATATTTCTCCATAAGTAAACCACTGCGTCAAGAAAAGTCGAGCCCTCACTGACAGGGTCAAACGAAATGACGAAACAGGAATGGTGTAGTTTAAATCTCATGCTATACGGAAACAGCAATGCGTATCAGTCCTTTATGATATCACTCTTGTCCTCCAGGTCTTCCGATCTATCTCAGGTCATCCCGATCTCATCTTCCAAACGTCAAGATCATCTCACCGGAACCCAATCTGAGAAATTCAATCTTCATTTTAGTAATGGTTAGAGATTTCAGCTGATCACGCATAATACTGGGTGTGGCAATCCCAGAAAAAGATACAAGATCAGCTGATGTCTTCAGAAAATAACAGAATGAACCATTTGGGCTAGTGGAAAAGATGTTGAATAAACCAAAACAAGATTATGTCTATAATTACAATGAAAGGCAACCCCTCTAAGGGCTGAGAAGCCTTTCAAGTTCATCACCTGAGAGGCAGCATGAATGTTTCATGACCCTTTGGTCACAAGAGCTTTTGTGATCAAACAAGGATTTCACAAGCCTAATGCCTATTTTAGCCTCATCATCCAGTAAAGGAAATGGACCACATTGTGTGAACACCCACCATAGGATTTAGCTCCTCTAGTGCATGAATTTCACACCAACCTCCCTTTTCGAGATGGCACTAGAGTATTTGTAAGAGGAGCATGGGTCCCATTTGACAATGCCACAATCAACAATTCATTCAAGCTCAAGTGAACAACAACGAAGCCTACCGAAACTTATGGAATTTCCCAAATTTTGATGAAATGTTGGAAGTATTAGCAAACAATTCAGTGTAGTGGAAAACCAACTCCAAAAATGAAGTGTTGAATTTTCCTAGGACTAGCCTCTCACCAGCTTCTAAAGTATGCCATTACTTCATATCTTCCAAACTGAAGCCAAGTACACATGTTTCTTTGGTAAGCAGAGATAAGAGCTATGTTGAACTTTGCAATTGCAAGCTCCATCATTAAGGCAGCATCTGGGAAATGTAATGGAGGTCTTACTCACCCCTCCACCATCACTATGCTTTTCAAGATAGCTAGAGTGCAAATTTTAGAATCTTAAGAGAGATGCCTAAGCATGTTACCTCTCCCATCTCCTAAAGTGAAAAAGACTACTCAAAAGTTGTGGTCTGTTAATGAAAATGGTGAAGAAGAAAATGAAGTGAGAGATGAACATGAAGAAGAATTTGAAGATGAAGAAGAAGAGGATGAACAAGCTACACAACCTACTGACCCGAGTATCATTGAGGTCCTAGATGTACTCATGGAGGAAAGACTAGAAGATGCTGTCAAACAAAGTGCTGCTATGGAATTTTTATATGAGCAACAATAGTGCATGATGAGGCAACAATAGAGACACATGCAATACCTTGCTTAATTGATTCAGCATTAGCAACAGGCCAGATCTTCTTCAGCAATGCCTACTACACCTATTTCACCCCTTGTTTTCCCTCCATGACCAAAAGAATTTCAATTACCAACTTCACCATTGGATGAAGAGCATGATGATAACTAGAGAGGGGAGTTTTCTGTTCCCTTTCTTTATTTTGTTACACATTGAGGACAATGTCTTGTTAAGTTTGGGGGTTGTCTGGGCATGAGCACATTAGTTTTCTTCTTTCGAACTTCTGAACTTGTTTTCTCAGTTTTAGTGTGTTTTATGTTTTAGTTGTTTCAGTTTTTAGTTGTGTTTTTTATTTAGCTGCTTTCTAGTGTTGAATTACATAGATTAGTTTGCATGTTTTGTGTTCAGCTAGTTGTTGATGAATGAATGAATGATGAACTTTTTATGTTTACATATTTTCAAGCTTGAATGTTCAGAAATATCATGTTGTTAGCTTGCCACTAAGATGTTCAATTTTGATCCAAGAATGTGAATAATTTGTGCATATTGCGAAAAACGGTAAATAGTTTTGTTTTTTGTTTTAAGTTGAGCTGAATATTGATCATGATGTTGATGATGAGAAATGTTTGAACCCTCTAGAGATGGAGAATGTTAGAGATAATAAGACATGGAGTATAAGGTCTTAACCCTTTTAGTTGACACTTTAGGCATCTACTCTTGACATACATGAACACAAGGTCACTCAATCCCCTTGAGAATCAATTTCGCTCCGGTTAGAGAAGGTTTATGAAAATATATTTACTTTGATCTCCATAGGTTCTAAAACTTGTTCAAGTAGCATTCGAGGTGAAATCCTAGGCAAAGCAACAATTAGGAAATGATATAGGTCATCCTTGGATCGATTGAGCAACCTTTTTATGCATAAATCCATAGTCACCAAATTTGAACCATATTAGCCATTTTCTTTCTTGAAAAACCAAAAATAAGAACCTTCAATCTTTTGTAGATTATCCTTCAGTCAAAGAGCCCTTGTTTGCCCTAACATGTTGTTGTTAATGTTATATCTTGTGAATACATGTAGTGTGAATTAGGAGTTTGGTCAAAGTAGGTGTGCTTTGAATGGAAATCAATGGAGGTTTGGGGTAGAAAAAGAAAAAAAAGTTTAAAAATGAAAGAAAAAGAAAGAATATATCAAGAAAGAGTATGTTTGACCTTGTAGCCTTCCTACCTTGAGTTAGTAAGTTCTTAGGGGTGTTCTACACCTAGTATCCTAAGGCTAACTGGTCTGGGAGTTACTAACCTAAAGCTCGGTAAGGGTAGGTAGAAAGCATAAGGAGGTCAAGCATTGCACTACTCTATGCCTTGAAGTTTATGAAGAAAAAGGAATAAAGCCTTGGTGTTCTTGAAAATAAGGTTAAAATGGTAAGAAACAAGCAAGTTTGGGGGAATAACTATGTGATGAAAATATGCAATGAGTTAAGTTTAGGGGGGGTGGGGGCAGAAGCTTAGGAGGTCAATTGTGTAGAATGCAATATGCTAAAGGATGGTTGAACAATTGAAGACAAAGCAAGTATGCTTGTTTTGGGTAAACTTAATCCTAAATGACCTATTTATCTACCTTTACCCAAGTCATACATTACAAGCTTATAAAAGACCTATTTGATCTTAAGAGTTGTGTCTTGCCTACATTAGTGGAGACTATTATGACCAACAAGCTTATGGAACCTAATCTCTTAAGGAAAGGAGATAATCATTGAATTTTTTTAATTTTCATAAACTTATCTAACTTGGAATTGTTTGGATTAGGGAAGACCGTACGCACACAATTAAAGGCCTTGATCTAAATTTTCTTGACCTAGGGTTATCTCGAAGTATTCTCCATGTTCTTAGGGGGGATGGCCCCCGAGATGAATATCATGCATACATTCATGAAGCTTAGCTATTTTGTTTAGATAGAAAATTTTTTGGAAATGACTTTGTTTCCTTGCTCAAGGAAGAGCAAAATATAAGTTTGGGGGTATTTGTTAAGTGTGAAATTACATAGAATTTGTGCATATCTTATACTGAAATGTCATATCATGAAGACAAAGCACCTAAGAGCATTGGCACTGGCCATGACATCTAAGATGAATCAGGGTAATAAACACTGACATGCTGCGACAATGAAACTACATATCGCAACATTGAAGCAAAAAAGAATCAGCATCAACACTGACATGTCATGACATTGGAATTACACACCGTGGCATCCATTGAATTTCTAGACCATCAAGCACTGACATGCTACGACATTGGATTTACATGTCACAGCATCACGGACCAGTTTTGGAAAGGTTTCCATTCATTTTCCATCATTTTAGGCCCATTTCCCAAACTACTATATAAGCTCTTATTTTGAGGTTTTAAGGGTTCAAACTTTGAGAGATGAGGCTTTAATTTCTACGGTTTTCTCTCCTTGAGAGAAGAACCAATCTTTTAGGGTTATATTTTCTAGATTTCTTAGATTTAGGTTTTATTCGTGAAGAACTTGGTTTGTATTTGAAGATTACTTGGAAGCGGGACCTTATAGAGTGTGGATTTTAGCTTGGATCTGGAGGTTGAAGATTATTACAGCTTTATCTCTGTTTTGTATTTCAATCTCTACTCCTCTTTCAATATCTGTAGCTTTATGTTTTTCTTAAATATGATTTTACTGGTTTTGATGGTTGAAATGGTCAGCTAGGCATTCTATAGGGTTGGTTATTGGATTTGATGTTTGATTCATCTAATCTTTAGTTTGGATGGATGATTTATGCCTGATTTGTTATTTTGGTAGTAATAATTGTAAGATTATGATTTTGGTTAGTTGATGCATGTTGAGAATTGGGTCTTCCATCCTTTTACTAGGGTATCCTTGGTGACGCTGGGATTACTCCCTAAAATCCAGATCTTATTCTCTTAAGGTGTGAATCAATTAATTTACATTCTAATTAACCTAGTTAAAGAGGCTTAGGGAATTAGAAAGGTCTAGTACTAAGCGGATTTCACTAGGATTGGACACCAAATGTATTAAGTGAGGATTGCAATAACATAATTGTTACCAATCCGAGCTTAGTGCAGGTGGTTCTCTTGCAAGAACGAAGTTGTGACCAATATAGCTCCCAAGGAAAAATGCCTTAGAAAAGTATTGCCGTATTGACCTAGAAGAATGTAACCGTGAATAGGTGGATAGTGCAGGAAAATATAAGGGGGAACACAAAAGTGGGATCCTTATACCGTATCCTTGGACTAATTCAAGTCGTAATTCATTCAACCCGTGCCTCATATAGATCACCACTAAGCATCATTGAAGATAACCAATCTTAATTCCTCTCTAAGTCGTTTTCTCCGTGTTTTATTCAATTGCTCTAGTTTTTAGATATCATTCTCTATTTTTTTAGTTTAGTTTTTATTATTTTGACAATTTCACCTAAAATCATTTAGACACTCAAATAGAGAAAAAATCCGGTAGCCGAAGTGTTCAATTCCCCATTAAACCGACAATCCTCTTGGGAACGATCTCTATTCATAATTGAAAACCATTTTATTACTTATAACCCATGCACTTGCAGGTTTAGGTTGCCTCAATTTTATAAGACACACATTGCAAACCTAATAAGTCTTTGGTGTTATACCAACAACCTAACAGTTCTTCCTCCTTTGCTTTGCTCTTTGAGATTCTACACCCTAACTTAGGCTTTGCAGATCTTATCGTTGATTTCCTTCGATCTGAAGTTTACTAAGCATCAACTCATTTGAGGGCGGCAAACTGAACTCACCGATATATCTCATTCCGATTGTTTGCAGCCTCTAACTTTGTTCCTTTCTAACTCTTTCTTCTCTGCATTTTTGATCGTAAAATCATGATTTGAAACGATTTTGAGGTTTTAATGAGTAAGTTAAACTATCCTCTAGGGTTGGTTACTTATATTAATGTTTGGTTTATATAATTTTTAGAATAATTTTGTGAAGGTGTGCTTGTGTTGATGCAAATTGATGCAAATCTGGAAATATTATGATTTTATCCACTGAAATGTGTCAGATTTCGTGTTTTCAAGACCCAGAGCGGGCATCACCCAGGCTTCCATGATAGCCAGAAATCGACCCGAGGCCTCGACTCAACCTTTCATATCATTCAATCGATTAAATTAAATAAATTAATCAAAGAAATTTAGGGAATTTGCAATGGCTAGTACTAAATGGATTTCATTAGGGTAAAGCATCAATTAGGCATTATGCTAGATTTTTAGGGACCTAGAGATGATCAAATCTAGCATAATTCGGGTTTTCTTATTGTGTAGACCTAGCGGTGACCAATAGGGTACCTAAGGCAAAATGCTTTAGAAAAGTATCGCATTTAATCTCCTAGAAGAACCTAGTGGTGAATAGGGGGTTAGTGTGAGAAATTGAGGTGAGTCACGAGAATGAGAGCCCAGACAAATTCCTCGAGCAAGCACACAAAGTATACACTATAATTTGCACTATCGAATATAAACCAGCTTATGCATCAATCAGTAAATCAAACCTTGTGGGGTTTGAACCCTGGAAGCTTTATCCCAAAGTCTTCTTATCCTGGAAACTCATTGGTCGATCAAATCTCTGTCTAGTAGCTTTAGCAGCATTGGGGTCATATATTCATAAAAAAAATCAATAGCTTGGATAGTGAAAGGATCGAATAGCCGGGGTACTTAATATCGTCTAAACTTACCTTCCCTGTGGGAACGATATCCGGACTTCCTAGTCCATTTTACTACATGTATGGTTCGTGTGCTTGAGGTATCTTAGACTGCACAATTTTTATATATCAAACATGCTTGCACCAACCATAACACCAAGTCAATACCATATGTGCTTTTTCTACTAGCATGAGAGGGTGTTAGCGGGTTTAGCTTGGAAAATGTTCTCATGCAAGACATAAGAAGCCCCAAATCTGTATTTCATCTTTTTTTTTCTCATAAAATACATGCTTTCAATTTAATAGAACAGAGTTACTTTATTATGTCCCTTGGAGATCAGTGAAATCAGAAGTTTCAACAAATTAACGAACCTGTCTACTTTATGAATAATTGACTTTTTCTTTATACTTACTTTATTAAGATGGGCTCATATGCAGTTATTAGCACATCTGTACCAACTTCCTTGAGTCTTAAATTTTAAAAATACTCCTGCACAACACAATCAATATACATCATTTAGAATTTCAAAAAAATTTGACAACAATAGAGAAAATATAAAACTAACTCAACTTCACAATATTTTATGCCTAACTTCCTTGTTGTCCCTTAGAAATGGCCTATCATAAGTGACAATAAAAGTTAGAGATATTTAACATGCGTTGAATATTAGATAGTGAATAGGCTATTCCATAGAAAATGTCGACCATAAGTAGTAAAACCCTTGATAAGATCCCATTAATATTGGGATTATTTAATGCATGTGTAGGAGTAGGTGAACTCTTAGTGTGGAGCAAATCAGTTATAGGATTCTTCAGTTACATTTAATATAGTTTATTTTAGAGCAAAATGAGTACTTAATTATTGACATTAACATTTTAATTGTTACTTTTTTTTAAGGAAAATGACATCGTGCTGTGGGAAAACATTTCCACACTGAATGAGAACAAACCATATCACACACACTCCATCAACCCATAATTCAAGATATCAGTTGAAATTAACTCATTTGAATGATCTGATGCCACAAAGTTTAGGTACACACATGGATATCATTGTGCATTGTGCCACAAAGAAATGATCAAGTTTGATCTCCAAAGAATATCACAATATGATCATATTTGTTAGAACTGGTAAAAATGAAAATCAATGGAGTTTGGTTAATAAAGGTCACACAGGAGATAAAAGCGTCATGAAAGTTCTGACTCAATAAGATCATTCTCTTATCCAATATACATCTCAAGAGAGAAGCTAGTTAATATTGTTATACTACAAGAAAGTTAATTTCACTGTTAGGTTTAGAGATTTTGCTACTACTCTTCAAACCTTGTTCAAAATGGTCTCTCACAATTCAATTAAGGGTGACATAATGAAGATTTATGAGATCGAGAAAACGAAGATGCTTACCCACTTGGAGAAACATGAAAGTAGAATTTCCATTACAACTGATATATGGACATCAAATCAAAAGAAAGGCTACATGGCTATCACTATACATTACATCGATGAGTCTTGGATATTGCAACATCATGTTCTAAGGTTTGTTTATGTACCTCCTTCACACACAAAAGAAATTCTTTCAAATGTGTTGATGGATTTTTTTATTGGATTGGAATATAGATAGAAAAGTAAGTATGATCACCGTGGATAATTGCTAAAGTATTGATGGAATGATTCATATTCTTATAGAGAAATTATCTTTGAGTGGTTCACTTTTATTGAACGGGAAGCACATATCATGAACTTAATTGTGAAGGAAGGTTTGGATGTCATTGGAGTAGAAATTGAAAAAAATCGTGATAGCGTTGCATATTGGTCAACCACACAATCAAGAGTGGACAAGTTTGAAGATGTTGCTCGCCAATCGCATATTCTATGTATTAAGAAGTTAACTCTTGATTGTAAGACACGATGGAATTCCACATATTGGATGTTATCTATAGCTATAACATGTAAGGATGTCTTTCTACATTTGAAACAACATGAAAAACACTATATGTTTGGGCCATTAGAGGAGGAATGGAATATGGCCAGAGAAATATGTGAAAATTTAGAATTGTTTTACAATATAACAGAGTTGTTCTCATCGCGAAATTATCCCACTATAAATACATTCTTCATCAAAGTTTGTGAGATCAAAGAGGCATTGTATGATTGGTTGATATGCTCAAATGATGTGGTGAAGACAATGGCATCGAGTATGTTAAAAAAGTTTGACATGTATTGGAGTAGGTGTCATATTGTGATGGCCATAGCAATTATATTTGATCCAAGATATAAGATGGAGATTTTGGAGTTTTATTTGCCAATCATGTGTGCGCTAGAAGCTTCAAATGAGATTGCAAAAATTCATAGAATGTGTTATGAGTTGTTTTTGGAATATTAGTTCAAATCTAAGTTGGGGCAAGGAACTTCATCTCGTCTACTTCATTAAATACCTCTCTTTCAAAGTTGACTTATAATGAGAAATATCATCTTTCAAAGTTTGACTTATTTGTCCATAGTACCTTTGAAGGAAGTCATATGAAGTCGGAGTTGGATTATTACTTAAAGGAGTCTGTTTTGCCAAGGACTACAAATTTTGATGTTCTTAGCTGGTGGAGGACAAATGGTATAAAGTATTCGACTTTTCAAAAGATTGTTTAGGATATCTATGCTATTTCGATTTCTACAGTTGCATCGAAGTCAGCCTTTAGCATGGGTGGGAGGATGGTGTCCAAACATCATAGTAGGCTTCATTCGAATACTTTGGAGGCTTTAATTTGTTGTCAAAGTTGGTTATGGAACGAAATGAAAGGTAGCCAATATAATATAGTAATAAGTTTATTAATGCCTTTCAATTAAAATATTTAGTAAAGTTGCTTATGCTTTATTTTTTGTGGGTGTGTTTTTGCTAGGTGATTTGATTCATGACTTACCTCTCCAACTCACAATAATGGATGAAGTCGATGAATCAACTATGTCTTAGGCTTTTTTACTTGAGATGGTGTTAGAGACATTTTTTGGGCAATGTATTTCCTTTTAGTAGGAAATTTTATTTTATGATGTGTTGTTTTTTTATGACATTGCAATTTTTTTTTGGACATTTTATATTTTATTTGGACAATGTATTTGTTTTTTGCTTATTGGTGACATTCTATATGTTTTGTTTGGAGATTGTATGTTTTGTATCTTGTTCTTAGATTTTTCAGTATGTAGAACAAGAGACAAGAAATGCTTCTTATGGCTATGTATCTAACTTGTTTTTCTTATGGGTATATTTGACAATGTGATTGCAAAATGGCTGACTTTGTTTTGCTTACATAAAATGATGTAGGTTCATGAAGGGAGAAATAGTGAAGTTAGGGGTAGTGTACTTGATATTCTTTTCATTGCCATTGTCAGTCCAGTCCTAATGATGAAGTGAAGAGGAACTTGAGTCTTAGACAACTTGTGATTAAAACCTCTTCTGAGGTAAATTTGAAACTCAAGTCTATTTCAAATAAATATTTTATTATTTCTTATAACTAACAGATTTAGTTTTTCTTCTCTCTCTATTAAGTATTGTTGTGATTCTGGTAGGTATATGAGGTTTGCGTTAGAGAATGAGATAGTTGTTTGTTAATGCAAAAACTTAACTATTGCAACGAGGACATACATGTCTACCTTGTACGTGGTAAGAAAGCTCCTAAATCAAAGTCACATTTTTTTTCAAATCCATGTTTCATAATTTGTGCTTATTTTGCTTCCTAGCAATGTCAGTGTATATGCAAAAATTAAGGAAAACTAGATACTTAAAAGGTTATGGGAGAAGATTGATGAAGATTCTCCACTCTTTACGACATGAATATATTTCGTAGTTTCTAGATAGCCCACCTAAGGGTTTCCTCAGATTTCGACTTGTACTTGCCAAAGTTGTGTGGACTTGTATCATAGTTTTCTTTGTATTTTGCTGCAACAAATGGTGAGTTTTCCTTTTCTGGTTTTGTGTTGATTTTGATTAGAATAGATCAAGTTAATGGATCCTTCTATAGCTCCTTGAAGGTAGCCTAGTTGGATAATCAAAAATGTTCGATAACGAAAACAATTCATGAAGTTGTAGCTTTGTTGAGTTTTTCATTAATTTTTTTACAACTGTTTTTCATTGATTTAGAATTGCAGATAACATAAATTTGATAAATTTTAGCTCTTTTACTGTCTTATTTCCCATCCCAATTCCTTTTAAAAAACATTTCCAGCCCAATTTGGCCCAATCCAACCCAGCCCAACCCAATGAAGCCTCTCCTAGTCCGCCCTGCCCCGAAAACATCTTACCGAGTTGGGATAGATCGGGAATGGGATTTAATCCATTTTTAAATGGGAACGGGAATCACTATCTCACTCCGCCCTGGGTATGGTCCGACTATGGGAAACCTCTAAGAATTTTGGGACGGGAATGGGATAGGGTGCCCGGGTCTCCAAACCCGCCCCGGGTCGCAACCTAGTACCTTCATCACTCACACCGCTCTCAGAGTTCCAAATCAGCGAAGACGTGCTTGCGAAGAAATTTCGCCATCACTCCTTTGCATCATGGCAACAATAGATATTTCACCCATTCGGACATGTGGTCCATCGCCAAGAAAGGTTAGTTATGTTGTAAGATACAAAGAAACAAACAGAGAAATCAATAGTTCAAAACAGAACAATAATTCTATTTCAAGATTTAAGTTTCCAAGGGAATTTCGTTTTTGCTTGAAATATTTCCTGTTCTTTGGCATCTATCACAAGTTTTCACAAATGAGTGGGCATCCTTGAATTAGGTAGGCCGTAAAATCTTTATTACAACACCTTTGCAGTTGTTCTTTGTCCACTAAAGTGTCTACCACACTCCAAAGAATGACAATGGAGAAGGATGGCTCTCATTTCACTTTCCGGGATACATCTTCTAATCATCTGATCAACACAATGCCTATATACAATGGGATCCTCCAAGAAATAATACCTCAATTCAGCTTTCTTTTGTTGACAAGTTAAGTCCAAAGGGATGATTTCGACAACTAGAAAATTCACAATGTCTGCAACATGGAGTCTAATCAACATGGAACAAGGCTAGCAATTGCTCCTCTGGGAAGCTATCATTTATAGGCAATTGAGAAGCTTCATTGTCAAACAATTCTAACCTTGAGAGGTGGTCCACTACCAAGTTTTCCGACACCTTCTTATCCTTTATTTCTACATTAAATTCTTGCAATCCCATCTTATAAGGCGAGGCTTGGCTTCCTTCTTTGTCATTAGGTATTTTATAACCGAGTGATCCATGAAGACTATGACCTTGTTACCAATCAAGTAAGGTCAAAACTTGTCAAATGCAAAGACTATCGCTGGCAACTCTTTCTCAATGGTAGCATAATTCAATTATGCTTCATTTAGAGTCTTGCTAGCATAGTAAATGGAATGAAACACTTTATTCTTCCACTTACCTAAAATATCCCTCACCGCATACTCACTTGTACCACACATTAGCTCAAATAAGAGCTCCCAATCCAAAGCTATGATAATGGGTGTGGAGGTTGGTTTCATTTTTTAGTGTATTAAAGGTGGTCATACACTTCTTATCAAAGAAAAATGGGACTCCATGTATCAATAGGCTCAATAGAGGTTTTGATATTGTAGAGAAATCTTTTATGAACCTTTTGTAAAAACCTGCATGGCCCAAGAAACTCATGATTCCTTTCACTGAAGCGGGAGGTGGCAATTTCTCAATCTTCTCAATTTTAGCTTAGTCCACCCAAATCCCCTTTCCAGATACTCTATTTCCTAAAACAATGCCTTTTCCACCATGAAGTGGCATTTTTCCTAGTTAAGGACAAGGTTGGTCTCCTTGCATCTTTTCAAGACCAACTCTAGATTGCTAAGGCAATCATCAAATGAGGCTCCTACCATTGAAAAATCATCCATAAAAATTTCAATTGATCTCTCCACCATGTCAACAAATATTGCCATCATGCATCGCTGAAATGTGCAAGGACCATTGCACAACCTAATGGCATCCTCCTAAATGCAAAGGTACCATAAGGCCAAGTAAATGTTGTCTTCTTTTAGTCCTTAGGAGTAATGACAATCTGGTTGTAGCCAGAATATCCGTCTAGGAAACAATAGAACTCATGGCCTACCAACCTATCAATGAATGGCAAAGGAAAGTGATCTTTCCTGGTGTCTTTGTTCAGCTTTCTATAATCAATACATATCCTCTAGCCACTTACTGTTCTTGTTGGGATTAATTCATTGTTTTCATTTTTAATCACTGTCATCCCACCTTTCTTTGGCACTACTTGCACTGGACTCACCTAAGGACTATAAAAAATGGGATAAATCACTCCTAAGTCAAGCCACTTTAAGACTTATTTTCACACCACTCCCTTCATGGTTGGGTTAAGTCATCTTTAGGCTTCAATTGTAAGTTTTTTGTTAACCTCTAAGAGTATTTGATGCATGCACATTGATGATCTAATCCCCTTTATATCAATCAAATACCATCCAATCATCTCCTTATGCTCTCTAAGCACTCTCAACAACTTCTCCTCTTCCACTTGAGAAAGATAGGATGAGATAATGATTGGTAAGGTACAAGAATCACCAAGATAGATGTATATAAGGTGACATGGAAGCGGTTTCTCTTCAAGAATTGGGGGCTTCTCAATTCAAGGGATGGGGCGGGTAAGACTAAATCTTAAGCTCTCAAAATACTTTCTATTGTTCGGCCAGAACGAGTCCATCCACATCACATCATCTTTTGCTTCCTCATCAACCAAATCAAGAGAATCTCCATATATAAGGCTAGTCTCCAAAGGATCAATGTGACCCTTTTGGCTAGACGCTATAGCCTCAACAATGTCCACTCTAAAGCAATTATCGCTCTCCATTAGATGCTTCATGGCATTAAACACATTGAATAGTGGTGATGAGCTCCCGCCCGTCACGCGGTGACCCGGGTTCCATCCCCAAGAATCGCGCGCCATTTGATTCTGCGCCACTAAGAGGTGAGCTTTAATCAACAAAATTTCTTTTCCTATAGCCTTCTCCCATCGCGCCGAGTCAAGCCAATGCGCGATAGCGGCTCCAGGGTCGAACACTAGGGATGGGTTTTCTTCATAGACAAATGATTCGAGTGAAGTCAAAAATCGTGAATTAATTTCGATTTTAAGGTGGTGATAAAAACAAAGTGGTCGGGTGGTTTGCAAACTCGAAAAAGAAATAAAAATAAAATGTGTAAAATAGAACTCCTGAAGCATCGGGCCACCGAGTTTAAGATCCTAGCTAACCGAGAGGTCCCCTGTTAATTTCTCGCTGGGAGGATGACATATAGCTCATCTCCCGAACCCATCTTCATATTTGGCATTAAAACCTAAACCCTAATTTCCCTTGATAGAGCATTTATTTAACATTTATGGTTCCCTTACGCTGAAAATCTATCTTCGACTCACCCTACAATGATTCGTAGAAAGGGTAACTAATGAGTCTCAATGGATTCAAAAATAAGAATCCATCAACCCCCAAAAGATTACCAAGCATTTATCAAAGAGATGTACTTACAGCGTGAAAACATAACCCCTTAACCTACTTCCTGGCTCAGAAGAGCAACTAGACGGATATCGTTGTATCTAAAGCCAGAATGAATCGAACCTAAAAGCTTGCCAAGTATTGGCCAAAGAGTACATCAAAAAAGCTTTAAACCTAGAGTTAGAAATTGGGAACCAAAATGTAAAACCCTCACAAGCAAGGAAAACAAAGGGAACCACCAGAACCCGGCGCGTATCCTTCCCCAAGAGCCTTTTACTTCAAGGAGGAAGTGGTTTTAGCCGCTCATCCTCCAAGTTGTCATCCTTTGAGGGTGTTTGGCACCCAAGAAAATGAGAGAAAGAAGAGAGAGAAGAGAGAAAACTGGAACAAAAAAATGAAAAGCTGCGCGTATGTACTAAAAGATTAAAGTTAGGGTTACAAACTTATAAGGTGGCTTATATAGCCAACCCAAATGTGTGAAATGACAAAAATGCTTAAAATATGAGATTACAATAGGGACAAAATGGTAATTGATCAAACGTGGTCGTTGGAACATTATCAAAATCAATAAGTGTTACCATTCCGCTACGCAGAATGCTAAAGATAGCCTAAAATTTCGCTAGTTAATAAATTTCGCTGGTTAATGAAATCACAAGAGATAGGGAGAAAATGGAAAATTTCGCATCTATTGGGGGAGCCAGCTAGCCAGCGAAATTCGCTTAGCCTAGCGAAATTCTCTTCGCTGGGGCTAGCAAAAATCTCCTCGCTTCCCTCTCCCGCACACTGCCCATCACACCGGCTCCCCGCATCCCATCCTCAGCCTTTGCCATTTTCTATTATTTTCTTCTTTCTTTCCTCTTGGTCTCTGGATCTAAGGGAAAGCTGCAGAGTTTTGACTCGAATTCTTCATGTTTGGATCGACTCAACAATGTTGGCATGATTAGCTTGCAAACCAAATTCTGCTTTCACAAAATGCGATCAAGAGGTATAAGAGGGACCGTGAATGTAAAATCTAAGAGCAATATAATAATTAGTATACAAAAAGCACTCAAAACCTGAAATAAACAGGGTTCAAAATAGCACTTTTTGGGCACTAATCAAGTCACCTCTTCATCTTCAACCCTCAATTTGAGTTCTCCTTTTTGTACATCAATAAGAGCCCGACCTGTAGCTAAGAAGGGCCTTCCAAGTATGATAGGCACTTCCTTGTCCTCTTCCATGTCAAGGACTATGAAATCCGCTTGAAAGATGAATTTGTCTACTTTCACTAGCACATCCTCAATAAAACCTAAGGGTGTGTGAGAGATCTATCCTCCAATTGAAGGGTAATAGTCATATGATTAGCCTCTCCCAAACCAAGTTTCCTAAAAATGGATGAGGGCATTACATTAGCACTATCACCAATATCACATAAAGCTTTTTCAAAAATTGAATTGCCAATTAAGCAAGGTATAGTAAAGCTCCCTAGATCGTTTAGCTTTGGAGGCAATTTCCTTTGACTGATAGCACTACACTCCTCGGAAAGAGCAACGATCTCATTGTCACTTAGCTTACTTTTGTTTGCAAGGATTTATTTCATGAATTTGACGTAAGAGGGCATTTGCTTTAATGCATCGGCGAATGGAATATTAATGTGGAGCTTCTTGAAAATCTCCATAAACTTGCAAAATTGATTATCCAACTTATTCTTCTTCAATCTATAATGGGACACTGTGTATTTTCCTCAAGGAGCCTTCAATCACTTTCTGTTCCCTTACTTAAGGAATTTTTCAACAACTTTTCAGCTTTTTCAGCACTTCCAACAGTGTTTTCAGCTTCAATTGAATGGTCAATAGAATTTTCAGCATTCTCCTTTGATTTCTCTTCATCATTGGCTTAGACTAATTTTTCCACTATTTTGCCACTTCTAAGAGTAATGGCTTTGCAATTTTCCTTGCCATCTCTTCTCGGATTCACTTTTAAGGTGCTAGCAAGTTACCTTATTGCCTCATTGAACATGGTCGTCATTTAACCCATTTGAGCTTCCAAGTTTCGAAGTTGAGTGATTTGATTAGTGAGAGAGGTTCTTGTCTCATTAACAAATTGAGCTTGTGAGTTGCTCAATTCTATTTGGAATTTGGATAACTCACTCATGGTCTCATCCAAAGTTAGGGGGCGTTTTTTTTTTTTTATTATTATTTTTTTTTTTGCTTTTTTCTGAAAGCAATTTGCTTTCAAAATTTAGACCTTTTGAGTGGATAAATTGTTCTGAATTTTTTGGTACCTAAATAGAAGAAAATTTGGCTTTTTCTATTTAGTAAAATCCATATTTGAAATGGAAAAAAACTATATTTAAAATCTTCCCAAAATATTTTCAAATCTTTAAAATCCATAGAGATTATTTTGAAGTACAATATGGCTGTCAACCCATCATCTATCTCTTTGCTCTTTGGCCATGAATTCTGCTCGTCCCTCTGTTCTGATGGATTCCATGTAATTTACTCTCCATTTTCTCTCTATTTCTAGATTTTTTTTAAGAGCAGATTTCTTGTTCGTTCATACGTTTTCTCTATCTTTATATTGCAAAAATCACATGAAAAAATGGTGCTTGGATCACATTTGTCACAGCTTGGCCATTTTGTAGTTGGGTAGATTTGAGTTGTTCAGTAAGCAACGAAACTTGAACCGCCAAATTATTAAACACATCTAACTCATGATCTTCGACTAGTTTCTTTGGAGCTACCCTTTCACTAGGCCATTGGCAATTGTTCAATGACATGTTCTCCAACAATTGGTAAGCCTCATTCGCTCTCTTACTCATCAAGGTGCCTCTAGTTGAAGTGTATAAGAGCGTTCTAGTAGATCCGGTTAAACATTGTAGAAATGATGCACTTGCATCCATTTTGCCAATCCATGGTGGGGACACTTTCTAAGGAGATCTTTGTATCGGCCCCAAGCCTCATAGAAGGTCTCTCCCTCAAATTGAGCAAAGCTATGTTTTTCAATTCTTATCTTTGACGCTTACACCAGAGGGAAGAACTTTGAGAGAAACTTATGCACCAAATCATCCCAAGTAGTGATGGAGTTAGGAGGCTCTAAATTTAGCCAATTTTTCACCTTGTCTTTTAATGAAAATGAGGAAAAGTCTTAGGTGAATTGCATCATTTCTCACTCCATTATACTTCATTGTATCACACACTTCTCATAAATTAGATATATGTGTGTTGGGATCTTTGTTTGGCAATCCCATGAACTGAATGTTTTGAATTAATTGTAAGATGATAGGCTTGATTTCGAAGTTTTTTGCTTGTATAGCTGGTCACCTAATCACCGGTGAGATTCCAGCATAAGGGAGAGCATAATCTCTCGAGGCTCTCTCGAATTCCTCCATGGGAGTGGTTGATTGGGGCACACTTTCCCCGCTTGTAGATTGAATGTCTACCTTTTCTTCTTCTCTAAAACCCCTAACATTCTCCATTGATTGCTACTTAAATTCAGTTTGTTCTTTCTTGCCCTTCCTAATTCTTCTAAATGTCCTTTCTAATTCCGGGTCCAAGGGTACAAGATCTTTGTCACCAAACTTTTTCATAAATCAAATGGTACCTAAAATTCATCAAGATGAGAGGAAACAAATGTCAAAAGTTCTAGAAAAAGCTCAAAAAAAAATAAAAAATTGCTTGACGTACAAAAGAAACACTTATTATAAATATTAATAAAAATTGCCAACTCCCCAGCATAGCGCCAAAAACTTGTTGGGCTACTTTTTATGTTGTGTGAGCCAATCCGCAAGTATATGGGCCTACAAGTAATATAATGGACTCAAAGAGTCCGAATATCTAATTTTTTTGGTAGGCCACATAAGCCTCCTGATCCCTTTTATATCGAGAGAAGTTTCATTGTTTATGTTCTTACATAACATGATTCAATGTTTCAAGAGCCTTTTGTCCAATAAGAATATATTGAACTTTGAGATATCAAAACTCATACTTATCACCATTCAATTTTTCATCCTTGTCTATTTCTGCTATGTTGTTCAATATTATAGTCGATATATTCATCTACATAGAGATATTGCACAATCTAATCAATTGGTACTTAATATGAATATTGATACTTTTACTTGCTATAATTATCTTCTAATATGCAATAACCTTAAATTGCAATAGAAACGAAGTTCACTATGTTCCCAATTGGCTTCTATCAACAATTTTTAATTATTACAAATTAGAAATAATTTATGCAAGCATTTATGATTTTAGGCAAGAAATTACTTAAATTTCTTTTATCCCAAAACCTCCCACTTTATTGAATAGCATTGTATCACGATCATGTTTCAATAACATAAATAAATAAAAAATTGAAAGCATGCAAGTAAAAGATAAAGACATTAATATAAAATGATAAATATTCATGCTATCTTTTACATATCAAACATCACATATTTTTATGCATAAAACAAAAATATAACAAAGAGAAAAATAACTAATCATCTCTCTTGAGACTATAAGGTTCAATATTGGAACTATACATGTAAAACCCGAGAAAATTCTAATTTTCTAAAAAATGGTAAAATTGTAATTTTGGTGAAATCGGAATTTTCTAGATCTCGGATGAAAGCAATTTCAGGTTGGAATCGTCTCGCGAAATCTAGCTACCACGTCGAATTTCATTGAATTCCTAGATAGTCGGAATTTCACGTCTTTCAAGACACCGGGTGTTGGGTGTCGTATGACAGCTTGTGAAAGACTTGTGATGTGATAAAGATCACCTAATATATGTATCCATGTGACACATGTCACATGAATAATGGGAGGATAAGAGATAAATGTGTAAGACCCGAGAAATTCCAATTTCTGGAAAAAGGGCAAAATCGTAATTTCGGTTACAACATTGTAATTTCGGTTAAAAATCCAGAATTTATTCTCTAGATCTCGGATGATAAAATGGATTTCACCGTTGGAATCGTCTCACGAAATCTAGCTAGCACGTCGAATTTCGTCGAATTAGGGACAGTTGGGATCGCCGTTTTTCGAGCATCGAGTTCGGGTCTTAGAAAAATGACTTGAGACATGACAAAGTCGCATATAACGTGTCTTCGTATTTACGTAAGGTTAAATGGGTAGAGAAGGCGATGGAAATGGAAGGCCAAGATAGTGTCAAATGTCGAAAATCCAAACTAAGGGACAAAATGGTCATTTTGGAATTTGTTTTAAATGAGCTAAATGACGAAATTGTGAGCCTCTTGTCCTTCGGCGGGCGGAGGCGAAAGCGTGAAGGAGAGGGAGTGCTTCTGATGAGTTGCGAGATTACGTTTTAGAGAGAGAGAGAAGAACCTCCTTATATACAGATTCTCGTTGTCGGATGGTCAGTTCCTTCCGAGTCCGAAGAAAGTTGTTCTCTGTGACGGCTGCGCGTGGACTCGGTTTGGGAGTTTTCGAAAAACTCCGTGAGGTAGGGGTTTCTTCCTACTTGGGTTTTACACTTTGTTTAAATGTATTTACAATGTTTGAGTTGAATGAGGCCATGAGGTAGTTTGATGATTCAAAGCTTGGAGCAGGGTGGGCATTAGAAACCCATGTGGACAGTCGTGGCCTGTCACGGGCGGGTTTCAGGTTGCTAGTTTGTGCATTTATGTGTTAATGCATGCTTTGATGTGTATAAGGCCGAAAATGGCCATGAAATTCGGGTTCCCAAAGTGAACCGATGATTGGATGAATGGATGTGAACAGTAAACCCGAGGGTTTTACAGTTCATCTGAATAGTGACACGAAAATAAATTTTTGTGTGAAAATGTGTTTGGCCGAGCAATTCAAGTGGAATTGCTCATGTTTGATAATTAGCCCAAGTGAGCTAATTTTTTGTGTAATGAATTGTGGAATTGCATGACATGTTTGTGTGATTTAAATTATGTGAATATATGCATGATTATATATTTGCATGTGTTATAGAATTGTAATGGAATTGGCATCATGCATTTCATATGCACTGGGGCATCCTAGAACGATAGGAATGAGTCGTAGGGGATTAACTGAGAGAATGATTTCGGAGGGTTGACTAATAAATAAATTATCGAGTGTATCCATTATAATATTGGAGGTTAGTCGTATATATAAAAAATCAGTAAAACCGGTCGGCGATTGATATACATCGGAGGGTAGTCCACTAAATATAACATCGAAGACGGTCCACTACTTAAATCGGAGGGTTGACCACAATTAAAACAAATAAATTTGTTTGAAATTAGTTTTCTCATACATGGCTTAGGCAGGTGTGAGTCGGTGAGGACTCGGGGTATGAGTTGATCATGTAGACATTAGTAGGATCATGTATTTGCTTGAATGTGTGTTTATTTAGACATTGCATATGCACTTGGGTGGATAGCCATTTAGGGTGATTCCACTGCGTGATAGCTCGCCCTATCGGATATCATTTTTCGAATTACGAGGCCTTGCGAGAAGACGGCTCATCACAGAGACCGTTTTAGAAAGAAAGTCGGTTAGTGGCTTTGGCGTTTAATTTGTGTATATATATTAGAATGTTACATTTAATATATGTTTGTATAAAAGAAATTAATAACTCTTTTGGGGAGATTGGATATAGTTGATGTATTATGATGAATATTGTTATTGGGCCCAAGTGACCGTTTTACTCATGTATTTGGATTTTGATGTTGTTGGGACAAGTTATGTACTAAGGGTAGAGCTCCCCGTACAAAGGAGACTCTGCCAGATTTTCGTGAGAGATGTCGAGGTCACGGAGCATTCCGCAATTTGGCGGGTTGTAGTGATCGACGGACCCTCGGGAATGGGGCGTCACAAAATGCCTTATATTAAGCCACATGTCAAGAGCCCTAAAGTCAAACTAAGGAGACAGAGGGAGTGGTAACAAAAGACATTTCTCTTCTCATTTGGCTGGTGTCCAGCAGTGAAGGAGGAGAATCGTTTTAGAGACATAAGTCAGCTTCTCTCTGGGGTGATTTCCGTACGGACCACCGGTTCTCATCGCGAGAGCAAATTTGCTTTCTACGCTCCAGGGGCTAAGTGGACACTTAGATTTTGTGGAGTTTCGACAACTCCAAGAGGTAGGGATCTTCTCCTACTTGTTTATTCCTTGGTTAAAAGCCATTTTGATGGATAGGGATATTCTGAGGCATGAATGGCCGTCTTTTCAGTTCCAAAGATTGGGATTGAGTGAGAAAATCCCTAGTGTGGTCATGAACAGTGTTAAGACCTAGGGTTTTACTGTTCACGTGGTCTTGTGTGTGGTTTTGTGATGCTTGGGCGGTTCAAGGCCAGATTGCTTAAGAATTGTTTCGTCGACCCCGAGTGAGCTAATTTTGGTGTTATTCTTTATGAATTGAATAACATGGTGTTGTGTGTAAGTTTTGTTAATATATGCATGTTTGATATATTAACATATATTTGTATCAAATGGCATAATGCATTTCATATGCCTTGGGGCACCCTAGAATAGTAGTGTGAGTGCATGACAAATAATATCGGAGGGTTGTCAAGCGTGATGAATTCTTTTGTAAAATTATTAAAATAATAATTTTTATCGGAAAGTTGTTAAGGAATTGTGTTGGGAAAATTGTCAACAATTTACGTCGGAGGGGCCCATGAATTGTTTTGGAGAGTTACCTAACAAATTCATCTCGGAGGATTGTCCAACGTATTTATATCGGAGGGTTGCCCACAATTAAAACAAATATTTTTGTTTCGAAAATGATTTTCATACATAGCTTAGGCATGTGTGAGGGAGTCGGTGAGGACTCAAGACATGGGATGAGCATGTAGACAGTCAAATGGGATCATGCATTTGGTGTTTGAATGTGTTTGGTTGCCATTACATGTGCACTTAGGTGGGAGTAACCCATGTAGGAGATTATCATTCTTGGGCATTGCTCACTGCGTTCGAGGAAAATTATTTCGGGTGCAAAGGAGCGTTTGGGAGACGCGCTCAGTAGCTTTTAAGAAGAAAACCGGATTGTGGCTTTGATATTTTTTTTTTTTGTAAAACATGTATTAGAATTCTAAATTTCGATATATGTTTTGATTAAGAATAATGTAATAACTCTTAAACTATTGTAATATAGTTGGTTAGATTTTTTGTGAGTATGATGTGTAGATCAATGTGGCCATTTTTACTCATTTTTACTCGTATGTGGACCAGGTGTGATCGTTGTACAATATTGGGACAAGTTGTATTTTGGGTAGAGTTCCCCGTACAAAGGAGACTCTGCCTGATTTTCGTTAAATCCTAAGTCTTGGAAAGAGGGACTCGTAGGTGGTGGAGTAAGGTTGCAGGCATTCCATGAGAATTTCCCTTGAGTTGACGGTGGTCAACGGGACCCTCGGGAATAGGGCGTCGACTTGGTATCGAGCTTAGGTAAAGGTACCTAAGTGCTTTCGGGTGTGGGTATCCGCCGTATGGTTACGTGCCGACTTCACAACTTGGTATCGAGCTTAGGTAGCGATTACCTAGGGGCTCGGTGTGGGTATCCATAACTATGGTTACGATATCGGCTTCCGCGACGGTATCGAGCTTGAATATCTGAATACCTAAGGCTTGATGGGAAAGCCCGGGTTAGATCATGCATCAGTTTGTGTTTTGATGAATTAATTGTGGTGTGTGATTGGATTGTGTGTTGTTTGTGTGTGAGTTCAACTGTGGCTTAGTTAATATCCTTATGGGAAAAGGTATGTTGCAGGGAGGGTTTTGGATGAAATGGTCGGAAATAAAAAAAAAGCTGAATATATGAATGCCCGGTTCCAGTTTTTGAACATAATGCAAATTGTGTTTTGGGAAATTCAGGAAAATTATTCCAGTTTTTGCATAAGAAAAAGAGTTTGGAATTAAACTTTTGAAATTTTTGAATTGGGTAAATAGAAATTGTTCAAGCTATTGCATCTTGGGAGTAACAAGTTTGTAGAGGCTACTAGAAGAGTTAGAAAAAAAATATATATGTTGAGGAAATTTTTCTAAGGTTTTACAGTGTGTAAAACATAAAAAATAAATAAATAAATTATAAAAAAAAATATTTCAGTTCACTGCAAGATTTGAAAAAAAAAAAATGGTTTTATAGTGAGTAGACCAATTGAAAAAAAAAATGAATGAAAAAAAAAAAAACGTGCAGGGGAGAAGCTGGATGGGCTATTGCTCATTTTCGGCTTTAGTCCACTTGATCTGATGGATTATGCTCCTTGACGAGCGAGTGCGAGGAGTGCACGGGGAGCGTCTGGCCGGCGGGCGTCTTGGGGCTCGCGGCGAGCGGCTACTTGACCGCAGCGTGCAACCGGCCGTAGCGCGAAGGCGCGGCGCTTTGCGTGGGAGGCGACGGCTGCAGCGGCGACCATGAGGGTGTGTCACGATACAATTTTGTATCGTGATGCGCTATACGAACTTAGCCATGATGGCGAGATCACGATACAAAATTTTGTATTGTGAAGTACAACCTTTATGTTGCGACACGGTAAGATACGGCCGCGGGTGCTTTCGGCGCGACGAGGCGCGACTCTAGCGACACGGCGGCAACCGCAGCGTGACACGGGTTTGTATCGCAACACGATTTTTGTGTCGCAATAAGGGGCAGCGTCTTTGGCGAGATAGAGCATGCGCGACACGGCGTTGTCGAGCTAGACCGCGACGCCTTGTGCTCACGCAGCGACCGCGACGCTATCGCGTGGCGGGCATGGCCCGAATGCTATTGCGACATGGCTGAATGCGTGACTGCGACCGCGGCTGGTGCGTTGCTGGACCTTGGGTGTGCGCCTTCATGCAGACCGATTTTGACCCGCGGGGTTCACTATTTTGGAGTCAGCGATTTTGGATTCTATACTTTTGTTCATGGATATTATTCATGAACAGCTTTGTTTGTGTATGATTTGATATATGGAATGTTATATTGCATTACCTGAATACCTTGACATGGTACATAGAAAAAATAATTCGATTATGTGAGGAGAATAGTGTCTCGGGCGTATTTACACCCTTATAGATACTTCATTAAAATTTAACTTGCCATTTGACATGTGTAGATGGCTAGTCGCAAGAGAGGTCGTCCACGAGGTACCGGTCAGGCACCACCGAGTTTTGACCAGCAGGCCTTTGCTAAGGCTGTAGGGGTTGAAGCAGCTGCCTTTGCATAGGCTAGCGCAGTTGGGGGACAGGGAGGTCCGAGTCACCTCCGGAGATTCAGGTCCCATCATCCTCCTACGTTCATAGGGAGAGGAGATCCGATGGTGGAGGACCATTAGTTTATGTGGGTTGAGAAGATATTGGAGGCGATAGAGATTACCTCCGATACGACCAGGATCAGACTAGCTACATTCCAGCTAGAGGGTGAGGCCCAAGTGTGGTGGAACTAGGCAAAGACCTCGAGGGACCTAGAGGCAATAACATGGGTAGAGTTCCATGAACTATTCATGGGCAAGTATTTTCCGGCCACTGCTAGACATGGGAAGGCTCAGGAGTTCCTAAAGCTAAAGCAGGGGGCTATGACTGTGATTGAGTATGTGGCCAGGTTCACAAAGTTAGCTCATTTTTAAATGTGAATATGTGACCACGGACAAGGCCCAAGGTCGGAGGGATTTGAGGAATGGTGAGATTGTCCATTCGAGGCAAGATTAGTAGGACTCGCCTCTGAACATGGACTACATGGTTGGGGCGGCCATGACCATAGAGAGGGAGATGGAGGATGCACGAGCACTCGGGATCGTTGCGATGTGAAGAGAGGAAGGAGAGTCGAGTGTTGTTGCCCGGTTCGGGAAAAAGCGAGAAGAGCTTCTAGTTCCGTGGTTTCGAGGCGTGGCCATCAGGTGACTAGGGATGAATCGGGGTTACGGTCATTTGAGCGGATGGTGTCTTACCATTGCCCGTGACCGGGATATGAGGAGGATTGCCCCCAGGGTGAGGGATCGGGGTTTTGGGATAATCTGATCCACACGATCAGCGGTGGGACGGGAGGCGGATGCGATTATATTCCTCCGCTTTAGTATGGAGTCGGGGGAGCCGGTATCAATCTCGGGGGCTGAGCACCTCCATTACACGGGTAGGCAAGGAGTCGGTTATGGGCGAGTGGGGGCGAGGCCCGCGGTGCAGGACATTAGGGATTCAAGAGCGTGTCTATGCCATCCTGCCAGGCCCGAGTCGGATCAGCGATTATACGAGTGCGTTCTTATCTACTTTATGGGTAAGAGTATTTGATTACAGTGCGTCGCATTCATTTATCATTGCATCGGTTGTATCAGTGGGATTGGGCTTAAGGTTGAGGCCTTGGAGGTACTTGTATGTGAGTTCTCCCCTAGGGATTAGGGGCGAGGATAAGGGATGATATGTCGGATCTTGCAGAGTTAGAGATCTCGGGGGATTAGTCACCGGTGGACTACGAGGGTCATGGACATGTCAGAGTTCGATGTCATCCTTGGGATGGATTGGATGACAGTATACAGAGTCGTCATCGATTGTGAGCATAAGGAGGTTACAAGCACACGGGATGATACTGTTTGACTGGGACGAAGCATGATATTTTGCCCCGTACGGTGTACGAATCCAGGATGTCATGGGCCGGTTGGGGGTTGGCTAGAAAACGCACCACGGAGGCGAGTAAGGCCGGACTTAGATCTATCGAGTAGTTTGCGCGAGTATGAGGATGTTTTTGGCGGATGAGCTACGGGATTGCACTCGCGAGAGGTTGTAAGACCACGTATAGAGTTACATAAATGCCGCCCCGTCATGACTGCACACTTAGAATGGCACCGGGTTGAGTTACGGGAGCTGAGTCCGGCTATAGGAGTTATTGGACGCGGGATTCATTAGGCCAGGAGCACTTCACCATGGAGCGCCCGGTCACTGTTGCGAAGAAGAAGAATGAACCCTTGAATGTCGTGATTACAAACGATTGAACAAGGTTACGATCGAATCGTACCCATTCGCAGAGGATTGATGACTTATTTGATCGGTGAGAGAGGCGCGAGTCTACTCGAAATAGACCGCCTTTGGTTGCCATCAGTTGAGGGTTAGGGAGACCGATATCCCTAAGACAGCGTTCAAGATGCGTTATGGGCACTTTGAGTTTACGGTGATGCCCTTTGGATTGATGAATGTGCTACCAGCATTCATGGATCTCATGCATAGGGTGTTCCAACCCTATCTAGATTAGTTTGTCGTCGTCTTATTGGATGAAATTTTGATCTACTCCTAGTCAGGGAGGGAGCATGAGGGTCACTTGAGGGATCGGTTACAGTTCTTGAGAGACCATGTTTGTATACCCGAAAGTTCGGTGGTACGAGTTTTGGCTTGCGGGGTGTTATTTTTGGGACATGTGGTGTCAGCTACATGCGTGTCAATGGACCCAGAGAAGGTCGAGGCCGTGATGAGTTGGGAGATAATGAAGTCAGTCTTCGAGATACGTAATTTCTTGGGATTTGCTGGGTACTACAGGAGATTCATTGAGGATTTCTCCCAGATTAATGGCACTATGAGATTGACGAGAAGAGTCGAGTTTGATTAGGATGGCCAGATGTGAGAGACATTCAAGAGTTGAAGGAGAGCTTGCCGGCTCCTATCTTGATAGTCCCAAGGAAGGCAGGGATTTACCACGGTATGTGATGCCTCGAAGCGGGTAGGATGTGTTTGATGCGATCAGGGAGTGGTAGCGCATGGTTCCCGGATTAGTTGAAGAATCATAAGTAGAATTACCCGTATGATATGGGTTGGCGGTGCGTGGTCTCCTTGAAGATTGGCGCTACTATTTATATGGCGGCGATTTGAATGTACTCGAGACCCGCAAAAGTTTGAAGTATATTTGGCTTTCATAGCGGGACCTGATATGAGGCAACCTTGAGATGGATGGAGTTCTGAGGATTATGTTCACTTTGCATTACCATCTGGTAAGGCCGTAGTGGTAGGCGATGCGCTGTTCGGAAGTACGAGGCATTAGCTAGTATGGCCAGGAATGGCGGATGCTCCAGACATGGGACGGTTGGGCTACGGTACAGCGGCGAGGCTCGAGAGTGCGTTGGGGAGTTTAAGTGGCTACACCATCTGTTAGTAATTGATTGGTCCCGGGCGGGACCAGAGATGTGGATTATCCGTCGAAGGAATGAGTATAGTCGAATGCCACGGGTGATAAGAGTGGACCATCACTCATATTATGGTAGTATTCGGTATAGAGGATGGGTAGTAGTTCCCCAGTTGACCGATTTTAGAGAGGAGATCCTCATGGAGTTTCATTGCTCTCGATTTTCCGTGCATCCAGGTGGCACGAAGATGTACTGGGATCTTCGTCGCCAGTACTACTAGAGCGGGATGAAGAGACACATAGGGGACTTTGTTCGACGATGTCTCACGTGTCATCAAGTTAAGGTCGAGCACCAAAAGCCAGCAGGGCTACTTCAGCCATTGGAGGTAGCCGAGTGGAAGTGGGAGCACGTCACGATTGATTTGTGACCCACTTTCCACGAACGGCGCGGAGGCATGACGCGATGTGGGTGATAGTAGACCAGCTCACGAAGTCGGCACCTTTCCTAGCCATGCGGATGACCTTCAAATTAGAGGAATTATGCCGGTTTTATATTCAAGAGATCGTCCGTACACATAAAGTACCCGGTATCCATAGTGTTTGTATAGAGACCCGAGGTTCTGAACACTTTTGGAAAGCTTCAGGCTATGGGCTTTCTGACGACCATGAGTACAACTTTCTACCCATAGACAGATGGTCAGTCAGAGAGGACCATACATGTGTTAGAGGACATGTTGCAAGCATGCGTCCTAGATCATAAGGGTAGCTGGGAAGAGCATTTGCCCTTAGTGAAATTCGCTCTGACAAGCGGTTATCAGTGAGTATCTGAGATGAGGCACGTATGAGGCATTGTATGGGAGGCCATGCGTGGTCGCGATATGTTCGATCGGTGAGAGGGCACTCCATCCACTTGGTCTGATCTTGGTAGAGACACCTCAGGAAGGTGAGCTTGTCTGACGGCGTCTTCCCATGGCTCGGAGAGCCGCGAAGAGTATCTTGTGTACGACGTTGACCCTTAGAGTTCGAGGTTGGAGATCACGTCTGGAAGGTGATGCCTAAGAGAGGAGTGGTCAGGTTCGGCAAGTGCGTGAAGCTATTGTCGAGGTTCATCGGACCCTTCAAGATACTTGAGAGGGTAGGCACTATAATGCGGGTGGCTGCTCGCCTAGCATGTCGGGTGTCGTAGGGTGTTTCACGTCTCCATGCTTTCAGGAGATACCTCCCGGATCCGACTCATGTAGTGGATTGGGGAGAGATTGAGGTGGGGATGGGACATGGGAGGTGGTGGTGGCGGTGGCGGATGAAGTCGGGATTCCGGGTTTTGCAACGCAAAACCATGAGGCTAGTGAGGGTGCTATGGCAGCACCGTGGAGTGGAGGAATCAACGTGGGAGCGCAAGGACACGATGTGGGCCACCTATCCCTTCTTGTTTAGGGATGAAGGCACATGGTTTAGTCGTTTAATACTTAAATGACTAGTTTACATGCATGGCATAGTGCACATTGCATATGCATGTGATTTGTTGTGATTGTACGTAATTTCGGGACGAAATTCTTTTAAGGGGAGAATGTAAAACCCGAGAAAATTCTAATTTTACGAAAAAATGGTAAAATGGTAATTCGGTCAAAATCTGGAATTTTCTTGATCTCGGATGTGAAACGGACTTCACCATTGGAATGGAGTCTCGCGAAATCTAGCTACCACATCGAATTTTGTCAAATTCAGGGACAGTCGGAATTTCGCATGTCTTCAGGCCCAGGGTATCGGATGCGGGTATGACCCGACCTGTGAGAGGAGGCATACGATGTGTGAGGGTCACTACTTACGTGTCAAAGTATCACATGTCATCAATAATGGGAGGATAAGAGATAAATGGTTTATATTAAGCCACATGTCAAAGAGCCCTTAAAAGTCAAACTAAGGGACAAAGAGGGAATTAAATGAAAAGAAAAAAAAAAGACATTTTTCTTCTCATTTGGCTGGTGTCCAGCAGTGAAGGAGGAGAAATCAGTTTTAGAGAGAGATAGTCAATGGATTAGGTACCAGGTAGGGGTGCGGAATCAGCTTAATGTTATATCTAGAATTCCTTCTATTGTCGTGGTCGAGCTCTTTGCGGTATAAGCGACTCACAGGGGTCGGAGGAACTTCGGGGGGATGGGTTTTCTTTGTATACAAATGAGTTGCGGAGTGGAGTTCAAAACTAGTAGATTAAGAATTTGGATTTTCAGTTTTGGTAAAAGCGAGGGGAGTTGGATGGTTCCACGAGACTAAAACTAAAATAAGAAAAAATATGAAATCTGACCCCTTGAAGTGTCGGACCCTTTGGTTTAGGGTTTTAAGGCAGCTTGACATGTCCCAGGTTTTCCTAGCGTTGGGGAGGATGACGCTGATCATTTCCCGAACTTTGATCTTCTGATTTATTTAAAGCTATAGGCCTGGAGTTTCTTTGAAATATGGCATTTGATTAGGCATAAATGTCCCTAACGGTGAAAGCATCTGAAAAAACACTACCCTCACGATAACTAATAGGAGACAACTAGCGGGCTGGATCTAGTGGAAGTATCCCACTTGAACCCAGCTTGCCAAATACACATTAAAGAGAGCATGCTTAAGAAGATTTGCCTAGGTAGCAGGAAATAATAGCCGCCATAAATGCATGCGTTAAAAGCAGAGCAGTGATGAGTTACCTCCAGCCTAGCTATGGCCTCTCTTCCAAGAGGAAGAGGTCTAACCAACCATCCTCTGATTGTCATCCTCAAAGTGTTTGGTAGTAGAAAGGAGAAAAGGAAAGAAAATGGGAGAAAAGGAAGCTGCCGGGAAACTGCAGCCCCTGCTTCTCTATTCTGCAATTGTTTGATTCTTGAGCCTTGACTCTAGCTTATATACATTTCGAGCAAGGGAAATTTACAAAAAACTGAAACTAAAGCTATTGCAAAGGGTTAAAATAGGAAGAAACAAAAATTATGTAAAAAAGCCAAAGCGTGAAATGCGGGAGAGCAATTTGTGGATGCCGCGGTGCTCGCCGAGGAAAAGCATTCCATGTGCTCCATTTCTTCACTTTTTGCTCTTCTTTCTTTTGGGATTGTCTGCCTTGATGAGGTTGACTCGAATTCTTAGGTGTGGATGACTCAACAATTTTGGCATAATTAGCCCGCAAAAACTGCAAAATTTGCCACAAAATACAATCAGTAGAATATTAGGGACCTTAATGTGCAAATCGGGTTAATTAGAATGATTAGTACACAAAAGCACTCCAAAGCTATAATAAATAGGGCTCGAAATAGCACTTTGGGCACTAATCCCCCCAACCTACACATTGCTGAGTCCCTTAGCAATGAAAGGAAGAAGAGAGAGCATACAAAGCGATAACAAAATTATGTTACAAAAGGTTGCGGTTAAGGTTGTGAATGAGTAATGCACAACCTAAGTAAGAATCATCAAACCTAGCCCAATAACCATCTAGGAATAATGAATGCCATAAAATTGAGTATCAAAGAGCCTCCTTCTTGTTGAATCAGCGGAGACTTAGCCAAAACTAAGTGTTTGTTTGATTAGTTCTCAACTTGATAAGTAATGAAATTGCCTCTCCCCCGACCTAGCTCTTTGCCCGCAGCCTAGCATGCTAACCAGCCCTAAATGTAGATCGGGACCCACACTCTTATTCCATAATTTTTTTTGTGTTGTAGGTGCAATCATGAGGAATCGACCTCACCAAAGTCCATGTAAAGGGGATCTACAGGTGACTCCAGCCAATTAAGGCTTTGGGCACACGAAGCCGCGGGGATCTTCATTGCTCAACCCTTAGGTTTCACCGGACTACGAAATGATTTGAAACTCCCAGCACCTGCATGGGCAGAAATTCCAAATTATGGAATAAGGGCAAAATTGAATATTCGATTACAAAATTGAAAATTCGACTAAAAAAATCCATAATTTATTCTCTAGATCTCGAGATGACAAAGCGGATTTCAGATTAGGTCGTCTTGAAAAATCTATTTAGCACGTAAAATTTTGTAATGATACGAGACGATCGGAGTTGGCGTTTTGAGCATGTCAGCGTTTCGGTCTTAAAATGATTCTTGTTCTGAAAGTCACATATAGCACGTACTCATGTACCATAAGTGGTATGAGTAAGAAATGATGAAAATGGACGTAGAGTAGTCTGAATGTCATTGGAGAAAGAAGGGAATTAATTAATTAAATGGACTTAAGTCACTAAATGACAAAATTGTCAATAGTGCTTCTTCTCCTTCATAAACCAAAGCCAAAAACGTGAGATGGGATTTTTCTTTTACAGTAGCCATTTCGTTTGAGAGGTTTTAGAGAGAGAGAACACTTCTCTGGGATTTGTATGCGATCTAGCGAGTCGGGTCGTCGAGACAAGAGGGAGGCGCTCTCTGCCCGGAGAGGGACTCACAGCGTGGACAGGATGGGGAGTTTGCACCGAACTACGAGGTAGAGGTTTCTCCTACTTGAGTTTATTCCCATTTAAGTGTTTTGTCGATGTTTGAATCGAAAAGTAGTGAGGGTAGTCGATCGATCCCAAACCTTGGGATTTGGATTGATATAAATTTTGAAACAAAAAATTGGAGCTGTTTGTGCATGGAGTACGAGTACAATTTGGGTGCGGTGTGTTAATTTGTGCATTAAATGTTTGCTTGGTATGCATTGGGTAGGAAATGGTCGTGTGTGCGGGTTCACTAAGTGAACTGTTGAGTTGTGATTTTTCGGGAATAATGGCAAGGGTTTCACTATTCGAAAGCAGTCATTCTAAAAATATAATATTGTGAAAATATGTGTTTGGCCGAGTGGTTTAAATTAAATTGCTCGTGTTTGATCATTAGCCCAAGGGAGCTAATTTTGATGTGGAAATGTATAATTACATAACATGATTGTGTGATTTGAATTATGCGAGTATATTCATGTATATATATTTGCATGTGATTGGTTGTATTAGGCGGCATACATGCATTCCATATGCCTTGGGGGTACCACTAGGATTATAGGAGTAGGTGGCATGAGATTAGTCTAGAAAATGTTGGAGGGTAGTCTAAAATGTTAATTATCGGAGGGTAGTCAAATTATAAATATCAATCGTCGAGACGGTTGATTGATATTCATGGAGGTAGTCCACAAACAAATATATATATATATATATATATATATATATATATACTCATATATATATATATATATATATATATATATATCAATCGTCAGGCGGCCCAGTGATTGATATATACACATGAGAGGTTGTCCACTAACAAACAAAATTAATAATTCTCATCTGAGGCTTAGGCGGGTGTGAGGAGTCGATGAGGACTTCGGGATGCGAGTTGGTCATGTAGACATTCAAAGTAGGATCATGCATTTGCTTGAATGTGTGTTTAAATTGAACATTGCCTGACACCCAGGTGGTGAAGTAACCAGCAGAGGCGATTCTCCTGCGAGCATTAGCTCATCAGTCGTGGGACCCTTTATTTGCAGTACGGGGGCGTGCGGGACGGCTCGTCTGAGTGAGATTGAAGCGGGTTGTGGCTTTGGCTTTGTGATATTTACATGTATTAGAATTTGAGTATTTTAATATATGTTTTGTATGAAATAAAACATTTGAACTCTTGTAACTATTGAATTTTATAGTTGGTATGTATATTAATTATTGTTTATGGGCCCCGAGTGCTAGTATTGCACTCGTGTGATTGGATATATTAGATTATATTGCCTTTGTTGGGGCCAGGGATATGCGAGTGTGTATTTGGGTAGAGCTCAGTACAAAGGAGACTGTGGGTTTTACTGGCGTCGGGTAACTTGGGCATCCACTGTATTCGCGGGTTGATGGATCTTGAACCCTCGGGATTGGGGGGCGTCACAACGCTAAGCTCCACCCATCCACCCGTGTAGCGAGCACTAAGTCGGTGGCTCAACCAGTTGGCTTAGGGCACCGGGCTTTAAAGGCTTCGCCATCGCCCTTGGGCCGTGCTCGGGTTTCAAGGCAAGCGTTCTTGAGCATTAGCTCATCCTAGTCATGGGACCCCCTTTATTTTCTGGTCACGAGGGAGCGTGCGAGGGACGGCTCGTTCTAGAGGCTGAGATTAGAAGAAAAGTCGGATTGTGGCTGGCTTGTGATATTTACATGTATTAGAATTTGAGTATTTTGTAATATGTTGTATAAAGTAAAACATTTGAACTCTTGTAACGCTAGCCAGGGTACATAGTTGGTATGTATATTGAATTATTGTTTATGGGCCCAAGTGCTTTCGTATTACTCATGTGATTGGATATATTGGATTATATTGCCTTTGTTGGAGCAGAGTTATGCGGGTATTGTATTTGGGTAGCTCAGTACAAAGGAGACTCTGCTAGATTTTACTGAAGTGGCGTCGGGTAACTTGAGCATCCACTTGCTATTCATGAGTTGGAGGATAGTCAACGGACCCCGGGATGGGGAGTCTGGCTGCTAAACTCCACATCCACCCGTGGCGAGCCTTGCTTAAGTGGGAGGGTGAATCTGACCGGTTGACAGGGCACCGGGCTTTGAGGCTTTTCGTAGTAAACCCCCTTGGGCCGGGTGCTCGGGTTTCAAGGCAAAGCGTTGCAATTTCCTTCTTTTTCTTTTTCTTTTCTTTTTCTTTTTCTCTTCTTTTATTTTGGGAGACACATTGGCCTTCTTTTCATGGGGGTCCTTAACCTATTAAAGGTGGTCAACGAAACTAGGGTAGGTTATCTGAAGTAAAAGGAAGTTCTTGTGATTTCGACTGTCATTGAAAGCGATGTGCCTTTGTGTGTGGTTAGCTAAAGGTGGAAGAAAAGGTCAAACGTGGATTCAACTAGTCATCCACTCGACTAGGCATGGCGTCGATCTAACATCAACGAGTTTAGGCAGTTTCAATTTTCCAAAGCTACGAGCTAAGCAAAACCACCGAAAAAAATGAAAATGAATTATTGCTATTTTGAAAAGTAAGTTGTATGATAGGCTTCACAAAAGAACAACAACGAATAACTTGAACATCAGGAAAATGGGTTTACTAAAACAAAACAAAAATAAATGCCACTTCCTTAGCTAACTTTCCCCCGACAAATGTCTCATATCATGATAGGGCTCAGGATTGGAAGGGGACAGAGAGAAGGAAATGCTACCTCCCACTTGATGAGATGGTGAGCTGGTTTTGAGTAGGAGACTTCCCATGACTTTCCATGAAACCTTATTCACACTCCAGTTTGGGCTTGAATAAACAAGTTAGGAAGAAAAGAGAAAAAGTGACCAATTGGAGCATTTTAAAAATTACACCTTTATAATAATTTCAAAAGTGTTCTTTCTAGATATATTTGGATTCTACACTCTCTAAGCTTCCCAACGGTACCAAAAACACCTAAAACGGAGTTCGGATGAAAAAGTTATGAGATAAATATGAAATTTTGTGAAATTGGAGCGGAGTTGCGAAATTTCGCAACCTGAAACCTCTGAGGTACGAATTTTATTTTATTTTTTCAAAAAAATTATATATATATGAAAATTTTTTTTTTTATAATACTAATAATAATAATAATAATAATAATAATAATAATCGTAGGTTGCGAAATTTCTTGGTGAGCTCTATTTGCGAAACATTTGACTAAGCAAAAATAAACACATAAGAAGTTAAGAAAATTATAGAAAATTTAAAAATAAGCTAGAAACAAAAGATTGCTCTGAATTAGAAAATCTAGAAATAAAATTAACTAACTCAAAATAAAATAAAAAAATAAAATAAAATAAAAATAAAATAGAATGAAAAATGAAAACAAAAAGTGGGGAGGCGTATACCCCCAGGCCATCTTTTAGGCCTTTGGGAGGCTATTAGGCGGGGAGCTTGTGTGGATATGCTAAGGTTCGATTGCTCAAATCAGAACCGACACGAACCATCCTCTTGTGCCATGTAATGCTTGAAGCGGTTGCCATTGTGTTTGATCTTGTGGCAAATTAAATACAGTGGCCCTTAATTTCTTGAAGTTTTGCATGGCGCGACGATCTCTGCGGATGGGGGTGCTTTATGGTGGGTGTTTTGGGTGTGGATTGTCTTTGTGTGTGTGGGCGTATGTGGGTGAGTTAGGGTAGGAATTAAATTATTCTATTCTTTGCTTCCTCAGTGGCAGAATTGCTTTCTTCTTCTCCCATGGCGGAGACGACCTTTGATAATAAGTTAAAATTTTCTACTAAGCCTTCTTGTAGCATTTCTTTGTGAACCTTTGCTCCTCCACCATGGTTTCACTCAGGCACTCCCCCTCTGGAATTTCTTCCTCTTGATGAACATTTCTTTGAGCGAATTTGATGATGTCTGTAGTTGTCAATTTATGATCAATTCCTTTGTGGCCACATCCTAATTTTTGATCAGAGGGTTCTCACAATGTCAATTTCATATTAGCTACGGACATCCAGCGCCCTCTGTTCCTCTATGAAGTTATCCACTAATTTACCAGAGTCGGGGATGGCTTGTTCAACGAGGGATGAGGTTGGTGATTCTTCTTCTTTGAGGGAGTGGGGGTATAATATGGAGACGGGAGGTGCATAAGTTGGGGTAACACTGTAGGAGGGTGTACTCATCCATTGGTCTCTATAGTCCCACATGGACCTACATGGGTTTGGATTTCTCTCCACAGGTTACTGCCATGGAAGGTTTCTATAGTCCCTCATTGACATGTATGCTCTAGGGTTTCTCTCCATAGTGTATTGACTCATATTGTTCTCCTCACAGGTGTTCCATTTGATCACGATCGATTTTCCCACAAAACACCAATATTGTGCCTTCAAAATTTTGATCCACTGAAAATGGATTCCCTCTGACCATGAGGCATTAGCTGGAGTCTTTGCTTTTTTTTTTTTTTTAATGAAATGAAATTTAAAAAAAACTTACATTAATATAAAGAAATTCACGATACTTATGATGAGGATCTAAGTGTTCCATGACTTTCGTCAAATGCATGACACCATCACAAACAGCGACTCCATTTGATTCATGCCACGATGGGGGTCTTGGGAATCCTTAACCTGTTATATCTGAATTCTTCTCTTTAGTAGTCAGCTCACTGCCAGTATAGCGACTCTAGGGTCGAACTCAGGGATGGGTTTCTTTGTACAAATGAGTTGCAGTGGAGTTCAAAACTGGTGAATTAAATTTGGATTTTACGGGTTTTGAGTAACTTAGAGTTGGATGGTCTTAGTAGAAAACTAAAATAAGAAAAAAATATAAAAATAGAACCCCTTGATATCGGGCCCTTTAGTTTAGGGTTTAAGGCAACGACATGTGGGTCTTTTTCCTAGCAATGGGGAGGGATGACATGAGTCATTCGAACACGATCTTCATTTGGCTTTAAAACCTAGACCCTAAGAGTTTTCTTTTGAAAGATGGCATTTGATTGAGCATAGTACCTAGCGGTGAAAACACATCATAAAGGCACTACCCTACGATAACTAATAGGAGACAACTAGCTGGGCCTGATGGATGCAGTGGGAGGCATCCCACTTGAACCAGCTTGCCCGAATACACATTAAAGAGCATGCTTAAGAGATTTTAACCTATGTGTTGAAAGACGGAACGTAAACAACCATAAATGCATGCGTTAAACGAGAGGAATGTTGGTTACCTCCACACCCTGGCCGGCTAACCCTCCTCTTCAAGGGAGGAAGAGGTCACAACTGACCATCCTGCGAGTTGTCATCATCCTCGGAGGAGTGTTCAATTAGCCAGGAAAAAGGAGAGAAAAAGGAAAGAAATGGGAGAAAAGGGAAGGCTAGCTGGGAAGCGCCCCTGCTTCTGTGCAGTCAGTTGATTCTTACAAACCTTGTCTCTAGCTTATATACATTTCGAGAGAAAGAATTACAAAAAACTAAAACTAAAGCTATTACAAAGGAGTTTAAAATAGGAAGAAACAAAAAAGAATTGTAACAAAAGGCAAAAGCGTGAAATGCGAGATAACATCTTTGTTGGATGCCTGATGCTTTCATGAGGATGCATAATGCTCCTGAAAAAGCATTCTATGTGCTCCATTTTTCTTCACTTTTTAATAACAACCTTTAAGGATTTGATGCATAGCGATGAGGTTTATTTCGAATTCTTCGTGCTTGGATCGACTCAATAATTTTGGCATAATTAGCTTGCAAAATTTGCAAAATTTGCCATAAAATGCGATCATTAGAATAGTAGGGACCTTGATGTGAAAATCGGGTTAATTAGAATGATTAGTACACAAAAAGCACTCAAAACCTATAATAAATAGGGCTCGAAAATAGCACTTTTTGAGCTACTTAATCACCAACTTCTCTAGATTTCCGGTCGGACCAGAGTTCTCGTGGCGAGAGAATAAGTTGCTCTCTCGTTGTAAAGGCTCTGGCGTGGGTGCCGATTTTTGTGGGTTTTGATATCCAAGGTGGGATCTTCTCTTACTTGTTTTATTTCTTAGCTAAGAGCCATTTTGATGGATAAGGATATTTTGAGGCATGAATGGCCATCTTTTCAATTCTAAAGATTGGGATTGAGTGAGAAAATCCCTAGTGTGGTCGTGAACAGTGTTAAGACCTAGGGTTTTACTGTTCACATGGTCTTGTGTGTGGTTTTGTGATGCTTGGGTGGTTCAAAATGAATTGCTTAAATTGTTTATTAGCCCATGTGAGCTAATTTTGGTATCATTGCTATGAATTGAATAACATGGTGTTGTGTGTAAAGTTTTGTTAATATATGCATGTTTGATATATTAACATATGTTGTATGGAAATGGCATAATGCACTTCATATGCACCGGGGCACCCTATAATAGTAGGTGTGAGTGCATGGCAAATAAATCGAAGGTTGTCAAACAATGAATTCTTTTGTAAGTATTAAAAATAATAATTTTATCGGAAAGTTTGTCAGAAGAATTGTATTAGGAAAATTGTCAGCAATTCCGTCAGGGGCCCATGAATTGTTTAGGAGGTTACTGCTCAAATTCATCAGAAGGATTGTCAAACATATTTATATCGGAGGGTTACTTACAATTAAAACAAATATTTTGTTTGGAAAATGATTTTCATCCATGGCTTAGGAATGTGTGAAGGAGTAGATGAGGACTCGAAACATGGGATTGGGCATGTAGACATTCAAGTAGGATCATGCATTTGCTTGAATGTGTTTAGTTGTCATTACATTTGCACTTAGGTGGGGAGTAACTCATGTAGGAGATTATCACTACGGGCATTTGCTCACTTACATCGGGGAAAATTGTTTCAGTCTGAGGATGGTTCTGGGAAGACGGCGCTCACTAGGCCCATTGTTAAGAAGAAAACCGGATTATTGGCTTTGATATTTTTTGTAAAACATGTATTAGAATTCATTTGATATATGTTTTGATTAAAATGTGTAATAACTCTTGAACTATTGTAATATAGTTGGTTAGATTTTGGTCGTATGATGTGTAGGCCTGATGTGGCCATTTTACTCATATGTGGGCCGATTGTAGTCGTTGTACAATATTGGGACATGTTTTATTTTGGGTAGAGCTCCCCGTATAAAAGAGATTCTGCCCGATTTTCGTTAAATCCTGAGTCCTGGAAAGAGGGGACTCAATGGAGTGGTATCGGTTACCCGACATTCACAAATTTTCCGCAGGTTGACGGTGGTCAACGGGACCCTCGGGAATGGGGGATCACAATACATAATGTCTTTCTTTTAATTGTCATATCCCTTTCATAAAAGGTTATTTATCTTAGTTGGTAGAGCATAAAACTCTTAACCTCATATTCATGGCATCAAACTCGGCCCATCATGAGCAGTCTCCTTCTAGCCTTATATTTATTTAATTTTTAATTGATGAGTAACATATACTCATGTGATACGAAAAAAAAAATTGCCCTTTTTTTTTCTTTTTTTATTTTTGGCTTAAGTATATATATATATATATATATATATATATATATATATATATATACAAAAAGAAACAATAGAACTCAAACTTGGGTCTTTAGTGTAAACATGAAAATAACTTTAACCAATAAGGCTACATCAACTTTTGATGTAACACTAAGAAATTGGATTTTTTGTGTCCAAAGTTTTTACAACCAACCCAAACTAGTCATTGAATCTAATTTTCTACGTGAACTTTACAATTGGTCACTAATTTTTTAATAGATAACCAATTTAAATATTTTATTTTATTTACAATCAATAATTTTATTTATTGTTACAATTGTTTGATACGTAGATATTACTAACTTCTTTGACAAGATTATTGATTGGTAAAATAAAATACATTATTATTTATGAAAAATCTTATATTGACCATACAAAATACTACGATATATAAAAATTATTGTAACTCGTCCTTTGAAGTTTTATATTTTGTAAGGACTAGTAATTTTAGTCGTAAAACATCTTATAATTTGTGACAACTTATTAATTGGTTGTAGACAAGTATATTAATTGTGATGAACCTTATGTTAGCCTCAAAAAAATTATAATCTATGACAAATATTGTAATGTGTATCTAAAAGTATGATATTGTGTGAGGAGCGGTAAAAGTAGTCACAAAATGTCCTATGATCTATGACCACTCATTGACTAATCCATAGAAAATATTGCCTTATTTGTAATGCACCTTATATTTGGTCATGAAAACTAATATATTCTACGAAAAATATTATAACTCATCCTTAAAAGTTTGATATATTATGAAGATTGAAAGATAGTCCTTAAAGTAATATTATTATTTGCTCTTTGCTCATTGGTTGGTCGCAAAATCTTTATTATTTGCGTCAACTCTTCTATTGGTCGTGGAAAAATTACTTTAACATGCGAGAAAATTTATAATTAGTTCAGCATTGAAATTATAATATTTTTGAGGAATGATAATTGTAGTTGCAAATGTCTAATAATTTGGGACCACTACTTTTATTAACATTTTCAAAATACAATTTCTACGACGAGTTTAAACAATTTAATATTATTTTTAAAAGTTAATTACCTTTTTAAAATATACATTTCACAAAACTTTTTAAACACCTTAAATACTACTCTCAATATAAAAACCAATTTGTTAAATATTTATAAAAATTATTACTATAATTTTCAATTAATTGTAAATGTTTACGTATTGTACTTATATAAAGTAATTACAAAATATTTTAAAAATAATTCAATTTTTATAAACATATAGATCAAATGCATGTAATAAATAAACTGATCAAAATATTAATAAATTATTTGATAAAAGATATAGAAATGTTCATTATTTTTAGTTAGAGGTGATTTAAATTTTTTATTTTTATTTTTTACATAAATAAATATATATATATATATATATATATATATATATATATATATATATATATATATATATATATATATATATATATATATATATATATATATATATATATACACTTTTTAAAACTATCTTAAACTCCTTAGTACATATCTTGTGCTTTATTAATATTTTAATTTATAGGATAATTTAAAATTTTACAGATATGGATAATGATTAGATTAGAAAAATTATATTTATCTTGTATAAATAATATATTTATATTTTATAAATATTATATTTATGTATATATATTAAATATCATATTTAGATTTATAAATATTTTAAATATAGTAATTATACATGTTTCCATATATTAATATAAAATATTTATATATATAGTATATATATAATGAATATTACTTAAAATATTAGTACTTATTTATTTATTAAAATATTAAATATTATAATTACATATATTTATATATTGAAATTTGACTTATTTTAATGTATTAATTACATATTATATAAAAATAAAAATTTTAATAAATTGTGCTTTCAAGAAAGAAATTGTAATTTTAAATAAAATTTTCAAAAATAATAAAAATAAATGAAATTATCTTGAAAAGAAAAAAGAAATTTTAAACGTCTTCTTAATTTCTTTTAAAAAGTTTTTAATGTAGATGTTGTCTTTAAATTAATTTTTACTATAAATATGAATTGAAAAGCATCAAGCATGTAAGATGAGATGGTTGGTCTCTACGCCCAATCTTGATTTGTGTTATGTGGTATAGCTTTACCACGTGATTTCTCTCAGGTTGTATGGAGATTAGTCTGGGTGTGGTATGACTTAAAGACATATTTCGTGTGTGCACATACCCGATCAAGACACCTCATGGTCTGACAAAAAGTGTAAAACCCCGAAAAATTTAAAATTTTCTAAAAGTATAAAATAATAATAATAAATAAATAAATAAATAATAAATTACTGAAATGGTTTAGGGAAGCCAAGAAAATTCCCTAGAGCTCGGATGACGAAATGGAATGCGTCGTTGAGTCCATCTCACGAAAATGAGTAACTCATAAAAATTTCGCTGAATTTATAGGTAGTGGGAATTCTTTATGAATTTTTGAAGTTAGGTATCTAGTAATCCCAGGAACTAGATTTACTTAAAAATCTCGAGAGTTAGGAAATGACTTGAGTTAAGTTCATTTAAAATAAATTGAACTGAGACGAAAATAAATTGTTTCGGGACAGAAATGAACCCGGACGGGTCATGGACGCGTGGAGCGGAGTGGGCCCCGTGTCCAACTTAAACATAAAAGGGAAAAGAGGATAAATGACATTTCTCATTTTTGCTTAATTCGGTAGTGGCAGGTTGGAGAGAGAAATGAAGCTCCTCATTCTCAGCGATCTCTGATCGGGTGGTCGAAATCCGTCGAGCCAAGATTTAAAGTTTATCTACTCGATGAGAGCTACGCGTGTGACACCCCAAAACCCGATAGTCCGTTGACAACCCGTCAACATGCGGAATAATTGTGGATGTCGGGTAACCCGACACCACTAATGAAAAATCGGGCAGAGCCTCCTTTGTACGGGGAGCTCTACCCAAATACAACATGTCCCAAACAGTTTACAATGACCACACATGGTCCACATGCGAGTAAAATAATGGCGCCAGGCCCGGCATTAATACCCGTAAAAACATCAGTATATCTGATAGTTGAGTTAATAATTACTCTTTACCAAACATATATCAAAATTTAGAGTTTTAATGCATATTTATACAAACGGATACCCCAAAGCCACAACCCCGGCTTTCTTCGCAGGTCTCTATTAAATGTCTCATGCACCTCCCTAACCTGAAATAGTGATCCCTTGATAGGGTGAGCAAAGCCCAATAGTGATAATTTCCTACATGGGTTACTCTACCTAAGTGCACATGCCATGGCAAACAATCACATCCAAGCAATTACGAGACCTACTCGAATGTCTACATGACCAATCCCATGTCCCGAGTCCTCACCGACTCCCTCACATATGCCTAAGCCGAATGCGAGTAAAATATCCAATTTTCAAAACAAAATATTTTCGTTCTCGAAAACTTACTACCTAGTTTTGGTAAAATATTGGACTACCCTCCGAGGCGAATTGCTGGTTAACGCTCTGAAACAGTCATGGTCCTCATCCGAAGTGATCTGTTGGACGACTCTCCAAGGCAATTGTGACGCCCCAAAACCCGGGGGTCCGTTGACAACCCGTCAACCCGTGGAATAGTCGTGGACGTCGGGTAACCCGACACCGCTCACGAAAATCGAGCAGAGACTCCTTTGTACGGGGTGCTCTACCCAAGGTACAAAAACTGTCCCAATAATCAACAATGACCACATAGGGCCCACATGCGAGTAAAATAATGGCCACTTGGGCCCCTGCATCAATACTCACAAAATACACCAACTATATACCATAGTTCAAGAGTTAATAATTCACTCTTAATTCAACATATATTAAAATTACAACATTCTAATACATGTTATACAACAACATCAAAGCTACAAGTCGACTTTCTTCTCAAACGACCTCTAATGAGTGCCGCCTTCCTGATCGCTCCCTATACCTGAAATGGTGATCCCTCGACAGGGTGATCAAAGCCCAGTAGAGATAATTTCCTACCTGGGTTACTCCCCACCTAAGTGCACATGCATGGAAAACAATCATATTCAAGCAATTTCATGAACCTACTCGAATGTCTACATTTTTGAGCCCATGTCTCGAGTCCTCACCGACTCCCTCACACATGCTTAAGCCAATATGCGAGTAAAAATATCCAGTTTTCACAACAAAAGCTTTTTGTTCTCGAAAACTCACTACCAAGATTCGGTAAAATATTGGACTACCCTCCGAGGCGAATTGCTGGATATTTCTCCAAAACAGTCATGGTCCTCATCCGAAGTGATGTTGGACAACTCTCCAAGGTAATCTTCGGAAAATCTTCATGAAATTCCTTTCACAAACAATTTTCATTTTGTTTCATTTCATGTATCATGCACTCCTCCTAATATTCTAGGGTCTTACGATGGATATGGAATACGTGATGCAATCCGAAAACATTCATGCTAATATATTCACATGCATATATATTAACATAATTAAATCATATAAATCATGTTATGCAAATTTCCACCATCAATACACAAAATTAGCTTCCCACATGGGCTAATTAACAAACCGCAGTAATTCATTTTGAATCACTTAACAAACACATTTTCACACCAAGAATTTCATGTCACTATTCGCAGGCAGTGAAACCCTCGGAGTTCTTGTTCACGACCACAAAATAGAATTTTCTCCACTCGGTTCAAAGCTTTTGAGACCGAATTTACGGCTAAAACAAGCCTCAGAACATTCCTAACCATTTACATGGCTCTTATTCAAATAATAACACAAGTAGGAATAGATCTCTACCTCTTGGAGTTGTCGGAACTCCACCAAATTAGTGCCCACGCATAGCCCTCACCGCGTAGAGCAACTTTACTTCTTGCTCCGTCGAGAACCGACGGTTCGAATGGCTGGAAATCTAGAGAGAAGGCACACTTTCTCTCTCTATAAATCACAAAACCCAAGCTCACTGCATCCCGTACCAGCCACTGTTCATTTTGCTATTTTAATTTTGGAGAAGACAACTATTCAAGTTTGTCTTATTATCATTAACAATTCCAATAATTCCACTTATGTCCCCTCTTCTTGATTTTTGACACTTAACACTATCTAGGTCATCCATTTCCATCATCTCTCTAATCTTGTAACATGTGTCACAAGAGTACATGTAGTAGGTGACTTTTGTCACATCACATGTCTCTCAAACCGTTCTGGCACGGCTTTCGATTGCCTGCCGAAAAGCGTGAAATTCAATTGTCACGGTGGCGAAGTCGACTTGGTAGCTAGATTTTGCGAAACGATTCCAACGGTGAAGTCCGTTTTGTCATCCGAGATGTAGAAAATTTCCATATTTTTACCGAAATTACCGTTTTACCTTTTTCATAAAATTATAATTTTCTCGGGTCTTACATTCTCCCCTCCTTAAAAGGAATTTCGCGAAGTGCATGCAATCCTCTGAAACACATGCATAGCACAGCGTGCACTCTAAATGCATGTAAACTAGTTATTTAAATATTAAACGACTAAACCATGTACGTTCATCCCTAAACAAGAAGGGATAGGTGGCCCACATCGTGGCCTCTTGCTCCCACGTTAACTCCACCACTCCACGGTGCTGCCATAGCACCCTCACTAACCTCACGGTCTTGCGTCGCAAAACTTGCTCTCGGCTATCCATAATGCACACTGGTCCCTCCTCGAAGGTCCTATCAGTGTCAACCTTAATCTCTCCCCAATCCACTACATGGGCTGGATTTGGAGTATACTTCCAAAGCATGGAGACGTGAAATACCTCGTGGACACGACATCTTTGGTGATAGCACCAGCCGGTAAAGCTTCACGGTGCCTACCCTCTCGAGAATCTCGAAGGGTCCAATGAATCTAGGAGACAGTGCCGAACTTGACCACTCCTCTCTTAGGCATCACCTTTAAGAAGACGTGATCTCCAACCTCGAACTCTAAGGGTCGACGTCGTACATCTGCATAACTCTCCTGTTGGCTCTGAGCTGTGAGAAGACGCTGTCGTATCAAGCTCACCTTCTCGGAGGTGTCTCTAATCAGATCAGGACTAGTGATGGAGCTCTCTCCCACCTCGGTCCAACATATCGGTGATCTGCATGGCCTCTCATACAATGCCTCATATGGTGCCATCTATATACTCGCCTGATAACTGTTGTTGTGGGTGAATTCCACTAAGGGTAAGTGCTCTTCCCAACTACCCTTATGATCCAGGACGCATGCTCGTGACATGTCACTCTAGCAGCTTGTATATAATCCACACAACCCCTGTAACCTGACCCCTGCTTGGTGTGCAAGCGTTGACCTTCCAAGGTCTGATGCTTGACAATCCAATGGACCGTCCAACCTAGTCCATGTCATGAATGACATCCATACTCCGAGCCTTTTCCGGCTCAGCAACACCCAATGCAATCTTGAAAGGGGTATCGAATCTCGAATCCTCCACGACTCCTATCCCAGCTAAACTCTGAAGTCATCTTGATAACCATGGTATGTGTTTCATCTCGAGTCACTCCCGACTCCTATCACTCAACTCTAAGTCTACGTGATAACCATGACCGTGTGTTTTCATCTCGAGTCACTCTCGACTCCTATCACTCAACTCTAAGTCTTCGTGATAACATGATCATGTGTTTTCATCTCTCGGGCAACAGAACTTTTCGGCCTACACTGCGAGCCTCTTATATCCACAAAGAAATTTCGGATATCTCCACGGGTCTCTTACACCCACACATAAATTTCGGATTTTTCCATGGGTCTCTTACACCAACACAGAAATTTCGGATTTCTCCACGGGTCTCTTATACCCACACAGAGATTTCGAATAAATCCCTGAGTCTCTTGCAAACCACGAAATTTCGGATAACTCCAGGGGTCTCTTTACAACCACGAGAAATTGGGGATTGGCTCACGGGTCTCTTCTTTGTGCGCCCCCAGCCCGGGGGTGTCCGTGACAACCCGTCAACTGCCCAGATATTCGTGGATGTCGGGTTACGATCTGCTCATGAAAATCGGGCAGAGTCTCCTTTGTACGGGGAGCTCTACCCAAGGAACAAAACCTGTCCCAACAATTTACAATGACCACACAGGGTCCACATGCGAGTAAAATAATGGCCACTTGGGCCCATGCATTAATACTCAAAAAATACATCAACTATATACAATAGTTCAAGAGTTAATAAATTACTCTTAATTCAACATATATTAAAATTTACAATTCTAATACGTGTTATAAAAAATCGAATACCCAAAGCCGCGGCTGGCACTACGCAGCGACTCTAGTGAGCGCGGGTGCTCGATGCACACTTTGTACACGAAATGGTGATCCCTCGACACGGTGAGCAAAGTCTAGTGAGATAATTTCACCATGGGTTACTCCCACCCTAAGTGCACATGCATAGCAAACAATCACATTCAAGCAATTTCATTGAACCCTATTCTAATGTCACCATGACCAAACCCAGTGTCTCGAGTCCTCAAGCTCCCTCCATAGGCCCTAAGCCAATATGCGAGTAAATATCAGTTTTCACAACAAAAACTTTGTTCTTGAAAACTTACTATCGAGTTTGCATTAAAAATATTGGACTACCCTCGGGGCGAATTCTTTGGATAACTCTCAAAAACAGTCATGGTCCTCATCGAAGTGATCTATTGGACGTCCCTCGAGCAATTCTTCGGAAAATCTTCCGTCGAAATTCCTTTCACAAACATTTTCATTTTTGTTTCATTTCATGTCTTACCTCCTCCTAATATTCTAAGTGCTCGGTTCACTATGTAATACATGATGCCAATCCCCAAAACATTCATGCTAATATATTCACATGCATATATATATTAACATAATTAAATCACATAAATATGTTATACCAATTTTTACTTACATCAATACACCAAAATTAGCTCACATGGACTAATTAACAAACACAAACAATTCATTTTGAATCACTTAACAAAACACATTTTCACACCAAAAATTTTGTGTCACTATTCACGTGAACAGTGAAACCCTCGGGTTACTGTTCAAGGCCACAAAAATAGGAATTTTCTCCACTCGGTTCAAAGCTTTTGAGACCGAATTTACGGCTAAAACAAGCCTCAGAACATTCCTAACCATTTACATGGCTCTTAGCCAAAAATTAGCCACAAGTAAGGAAAAAGTCCTACCTCTTGGGTTAGCGAACTCCCACCAAATCGGTGTCCACGCATAGCCTTCGCTGCGTAGAACAACTTTACTTCTTGCTCCGTCGAGAACCGACGGTCCAATGGCCGAAAATCTAGAGAGAAGGCACACTTTCTCTCTCTATATTTCAAAATGCCCAGCCACTGCATCTCACACCCGTTTTTTTTCTCTCAATTGAAGAAGATGACACTATTTAAGTTTTTGTCTTATTCATTAAACATTCTCATAATTCCCATCATGTCCCTAAGCTTTGGATTTTTGATATTTTGCACTATCTAGACCATTCATTTCCTCCTCTCTCTACTCATGCAACATGTGTCACAAGAGTACATGTAGTATGTGACTTTGCTCATCAAGTAATATAACCGGATTTTACGGCCTTTGGCACTTTCGGTGCCTCGAAAAGCGTGAAATTAAACATCTCGGAGTGTGAGGTCGACGTGGTAGCTAGATTTTGTGAGACGATTACAACGGTGAAGTCCGTTTCGCCATCCGAGATCTAACAAAATTCCAAATTTTTACCAAAATTACCGTTTTACCCTTTTTCAGAAAATTGGAATTTTCTCGAGTCTTACATTCTCCCCTCCTTAAAAGGAATTTTGTTCCAAAATTCTGTACAATCACTACGAAACACATGCATATGCAACGTGCACTCTACCATGCATGTAAACTAGTTATCTAAATATTAAACGACTAAACCACGTACCTTCATCCCTAAACAAGAAAGGATAGGTGGCCCGCATCGTGTCCTCTCTCTCCCACGTTGACTCCTCCACTCCATGGTGCTGCCATAGCACCCTCACTAGCCTCGTTGTCTTGCGTCACAAAACCCGCTCCCGGCTATCCATAATGCACACTGGTCCCTCCTTGAAGGTCCCATCAGTGTCAACCTCAATCTCTCCCCAATCCACTACATGGGATGGATCTGGAGTATACTTCCGGAGCATGGAGACATGAAATACCTCGTGGACACTTGACATGCTGGGCGGTAAAGCCAACCGGCACGCTACAATGCCTACCCTCTCGAGCATCTTGAAGGGTCCAATGAATCTAGGCGATAGCTTCCCGCGCTTGCCGAACCTCACCACTCCTCTCTTAGGCATCACCTTCAAGAAGACGTGATCTCCAACGTCGAACTCTAAGGGTCGACGTCATTTTTATCGCATGAACTCTCCTAGGCTGGCGTGGGGAGACATAGTAGTATCATTTCGTCTTCTCGGAGGTGTCTCTAGTCGGTCCGGGACTAGTGATGGAGCTCTCTCTCCACCTTGGTCCAACATATCGGTGATCTTGCATGGCCTCCACTCCCTGATACCTTATATGGTGTAAGACCGAGAAAATTCAATTTTATGGAAAAGGAGCAAAATCGTAATATTAGTTAAAAACCCAATTTTTCTAAATATCGGATGATGAAAGCAGTTTCATAGATTGGAATCGTCTCGCGAAATCCTAACTAACACATCGAATTCTAAGGCGGTCGAATTTGCACGTTTTGAGGCATCAGTGTCGGGTGGTAAGCGACATGTGATGTGATTAAAGTCACCTATAACATGTACTCATGTGACATAAGTTGCATGAGTAGAGAAATGATGGAAACGGACGGCCGAGATAGTGCTAAATGTCGAAAATCCAAGCTTAGGGACATGATTGGCATTATTGAAATTGTTTAAATGATAATAGGACAAAAGAGTGTATAGTGTCATCCTCTTCAAATTGAAAAAGGGGAGAAAACAAAACGTGAAGGGAGGAAAAACGAATTCACAATGAGTTGAGTTTTTGATTTTAGAGAGAGAGAGAGTACCTTCTCTCTAAGATCGACTAATCCGACCGTCGAAATAATTCGGAGCAAGAAGGAAATTCATTTTACCGGCTAGGGCAACGCGTAGGCACCGGTTTTGAGGAGTTTCGACAAACTCCGTGAGGTAGGGGTTTTATCCTACTTGTTTTACTCTTGATTTAAGTGCTTTGTGATGTTTCGGTTGGTTTGAGGCCTTGAACGACCGTTTGATCGGTCCCAAATCTTGGAACCGAAGTGTGGAAAAATTGTGAAACCCAATTGTGCAGTCCGTGGCAGTGTAGGGACTGAATTGGGTGTTTGTGTCATGATTTATACAATAAATCGTGTTTTGATGTGTATGAGGCCGGAAATGGCCATGGATTTCGGGTTCACAAAGTGGAATCGATGTTGGGTGATTGGCCGTGAACAATAACCCGAGGGTTTCACTGTTCACAAAATGTTTTTGTGAGAAAATGTGTTTGGTTGAGTAATTCAAATTGAATTGCTCGTGTTTGTTAATTAGCCCATGTGAGCTAATTTTTGGTGAAATGGATTGATAATTTATATAACATGTTGTTGTGATTTAAATTATGTAAATATATGCATGATGATATATTTTCATGTGTTATATAAATTGTGATGAAATGGCATAGTATTTCATATCTGCCAAGGGTAACCTAGAAATTAGGTGTGTGTGCATGACATGAATTTTCTGAAAAACGAACATGATTGTGAAAGGAATTTCACAGGATGGCTTTCCGTAGAATGGTGTTGGGAGATGGTCCTACAATTACACATCAGAGGAGCCCATGTATTGTTTTGGAAGGTTCTCGACACGACTCACCTCGGAGGGTAATCTATAGCCTAGATGTCCAATCAGTGTATTTTCGAGGCGACAAGTTTTTTTCAAGAGTGATGTTTTCTCGCCGTGAAGCAGGCAGGTGTGAAGGAGTCGTGAAAGATTTCAGTTATGAGTTGATCATGTAGTCAAGTAGGATCATGTATTTACTTGAGTGTGTTTACAGGATCATTGCATATGCACTTGGGTGGGGGGGTAGCTGTTGATTCCTTTGCGGGCGATGGCTCACCGTCAGAGGTGTCATTCGGTGCACGGCACGTTGATAGACCGGCTCATCTTAGAGGCCGATTTTGAAGAAAGTCGGGTTGGAGAGCAGTGTGTTAACTCTTGAACCATGTGAGATATACATTTGGTTGGAATATGTACTTTGCGAGTATTGATGCAGGGGCCCAAGTGGCCGTTATTTTACTGCGGCTGATACTGGCGATGGGTTGTGTAGTTGGGGACGAGTTCTCTTCTGCCAGGTAGAGCTCCGTGCAAGAACTCTGCCGACTCGATACAACGGGTTGGCCGGGTGATCAACGGACACCGGGTTTTGAGGCGTCCCAACCTGGCTATTGAGATAAAAGTGGCCGATTACGCCCAGGAGCTCGGTGGGTGGCAGAGCAGGTATCTACGAATACCTAGGGTTTGAGGGCTTGGGCTTAGGCCATAGTCGTGTAAGAACATCACCACTTGGTGTGGCTTGATGTTAGGTTTAGGCATGAGATTACCTAGGAAGGCATGGGACAAAACTTGAACACTGCATGTGTTTAGTGTGTGATTATGTGATTGTTTGATGAATGGTTGTGTGATGGTGTGTATACCATGTTGTATGTGTTATGATTGTTTGTGTGCTTAGTAATTAGCACATAGAAGTGTTGAAAATTTTTTAGGAGTTTTACAGTGTGTAAAACTGGAACAAGAAAATAAATAAAATAAATTTTAATAAATTTATTTGGGTTATTGGAGAAATGGGGAAAAAAAATGAGGTGAAGAAAAATTGTTTTCCAAGGTTTTTACAATGTGAAAACTGAAGAAAAATGAATAAAATAAATTTTTATAAATTTATTTAGTTGTACTGGAGAATGAGGGAAAAAAAATGGATATGTGTTTTTTTTTGGGTATGCTCTAGTAGCAAAATGTGTGAAAAAAAAAACGAAAAAAAAAGAAGGTGCACAACTGATGTGGGCTCCTGCACAGACCGTGTCACGATACAATGTAAAAATTGTATCGTGACATAGCCTTTAGGGAGTGCAAGTGGGCTGGAATTGTATTGCAACATGGTGCAATTGGCTAGGGAGCATGTCACGATACAATTCAAATTGTATCGTGACAGGCAGTGGTATGGTTGGGATACTCTGTTGTAATACAAGAAATTGTATTGTGACATGAGCAGCCTGGCTGCTGGAGAAACTGTATTGCAATACACCATAGTGTATTGTGACCAGGAGGGGCTTGAGGCATTGTGTCGCAGCACAAGGCCACGACACGATCATCTGCGTGACGCGAGGCCATGACCGCGAGTCGGTGAGACTCTGACGGGGCCCTCACCCCTGCTGACTGCTGACCATCACCTGCGACACGACCGGGACGGGGCCACGACACGGCTGCGGCGGTACGATCACGGCCCTACGTTCTTTCATGGCGCACACAGGTGTCTGTAGGCTAATTCGGCCAATTTGTGCACTTAGTACACCAAACTGTTTTGGACTCAGTCTCACATTTTAGTCACTATTTGCTTTCTTGTTGCAAGATTTTTCGAAAAAAAATAAAATAAAATAAAATAAAATAAATTTTTTTGAAAAATGAAATAAAATCAAATAAAATGAGTTAAAATTTTTTAAAAATGAAAATTTTAAAAATAAATTTTTTGATGTTAAATATGATTGTTCTGAAATGGTTGTGTGCTTAGGAATACGGGGACTTAGCATGTAATATATTTTACGTATATGAATGAGTGTCTCGAGGTATGTTTATGCCTTAGAATCTTGCATTGAGAATGCTTGCCATTTGAACTATGTAGATGGCTAGTTGAGGGCGAGGGCGTGGGGGGGCGTCCACGAAGTGCGGTCGAGGCAGGCATTTGATCAGTGGGCCTTTGTTGAGGGTTTGTAGGTATTGGCGGCTGTATCGCACCCGGGCTGGTATGGGTAGTCACAGGAGGTCCCCAGTAACCTCCGGAGGTTTAGGGCACATCATCCTACGACATTCACGGGGGAGGAGCCGTTGGTGGCGAGACCATTGGTTCATACGGGGTGAGAAGGTGTTAGAGGCTATAGAAGTTACCTCGCGTGACCCGGGATCGGGCTAGGCTGCGTTCCGGCTAGAGGGTGAGGAACTTGAAGTATGGTGGAAATGGCGAAGACCTCCTAGGACTTCTAAATGATGACATGGGTGGGGTTCCGGGAGTACGTTCATGGGTAAATTACTTTCCGGATACTCGAGGGCATGCGAAGGCTCAAGAGTTCTTAGAATTGAAGCGGGGGGGACGATGGTTGTGATGGATTATGTGGCTAGATTCAACGAGCTAGCGGTTATGATGATTACATGGCGAGGTTAGGAGATTGAGAATGTCTTGAAGTTGTCCATTCGGACCGAGATAGTAGGACCGCTGCAGGATATGGACTCAGCGTGGTTGGGACGATACGACCATAGAGAGAGATAGAGGATGCTCGGGCACTCGGGATGCGGGTGTTAGTAGCAAAGAGGAAGGAGAGTCGGTCTTAGTTCGGGAAAGCGGAGAGCTGATTCCACGAGGTTCGGGGTTGTAGCCATCACGGGCGGGACGGATCAGGAGTTGCGGTCGGTGGGCGGATGGTGTGCTACCATTGCCCGGCAACCGGACACATGAGGAGGGATTGCCCCCAGAGCCAGGGATCGGGGTTTTAGGATGGCACGATCCCCAGTCAGCGGTAGGACGGGGAGAGGGATGCAATACATTCCTCCACGGCTGGTATTGGTCGAGGAGGCAGGTTGATTTCGAGGAGCTGCACGGGCACCTCCGGTTACGGAGTGGGCGAGAGGTCAGGTTAGGTGCAGGCGGAGGGCGAGACCCACGGGCGGGGCGTCGAGGTTCGAGGGGCGTGTCTACGCCATCCACCTTCGCCGGTAGGTCAGCGATCGACGAGTTATCACGGTGCGTTTTTTGTTATCTTGCCTATGGGGAAGAGTGTTATTTGATTATGGTGCTTCGCATTCATTCATTGCTGCATCAGTTGTGATACAGTTGGGCTTAGAGGTTAAGACCTCGGAGGAGCCTTTGTATGTGAGTTCTCCCCTAGGGATTAGGGCGAGAATAGGGATGATATGTCGTGGTTGCGAGTTGGAGATCTCGGGGACTCCTCCACCCGGTGGACACGAGGATCATGGACATGTCGAGTTCGATGTCATCACGGGGATGGATTGGCGGCGACTTGCGAGTCGTTATCGATTGTGGCGTGGGAGGTTCTACGCGGCTTACGCGGGGCGATTGCACGTGTTATATTTCGGGAGACGAGCATGATGATTTTGCCCCAGGGCGGTATACGAGTCCGGGTGTCGGGGGCGGTTAGGCGGGTTGGCTAGCGAGCCTTACCACACAGAGGGCGAGGTGAGATCGGACTTAGATCTACCTCGAGTAGTTCCAGTATGGATGTTTTTCGGGATGAGCTCTGCAGGGATTGCCTCGAGTAGAGGGTTGTAGACTTCGGTGAGTTACACCTGGTGCTTCACCCATCTCTATGACCCGTAGGATTGGCACTAGTTGAGTTGCGGGAACTTCGAGTCCGGCTCACGAGGAGCAAGCAGGCCAGGGTTCATTAAATAGGAGCACTTCACATGGGGCGCTCCGGTTTTATTCTGAAGAAAGAAGCTGAAGACCATGTGCATTGATTACATCTGATTCGCGGGTTCTACGATCGAGAATGAAGCCCATTACCTAGGATTGATGATTTGTTTGATCAATTGGGAGGGCGCGAGAGTCTACTCAGATAGACCTTACGCCTTTGGTTACCATCGGTGAGGTTTGGAGACGAATATCCCTAAGATAGCGTTTAAGGCAGTATTATGAGCACTTTGAGTTTACGGTGATGCCCTTTGGATTCAGCGAATGCACCCGGCAACATTCATGGATTTGTGCATAGGAGTAATTCTTATCACAGATCGATTTGTCGTGGTCTTTGTGGATGACATTTTGATCTACTCTCAATCAGAGTAGGAGCATGAGTATCGCGAGAATCGTTCTGATTTAGAGACCATCGGTTATGCATGAGTTCGATAAAGTGCGACTTTTGGCTTCTTGAGGTGAGATTTTGGGACACGATGGTGTCTGACATCAAGCGTGTCGGTGGACCTAGAAGGTGTTTGTGATGAGTTGGGAGAGGCGAAGTCGGTCTTGAATCTGGTTTCTTAGGATTGGTAGGTATTACAGGGAGATTCATTGAGGTTTCCCTATTAGGCTATGGCGGGGTGACCGGAAGGAGGTGGTTTGATTAGGATGGCCGTCTGGAGGCATTCCGGGAGTTGAAGGGACCTTCGGCTCCTCGCGTAGTCCCGGGATAGGGCGGGGTACGATTGTATTATGATGCCTCGAGTGCCGGAATGGGATGTGTTTTGATGCAGTCCGAGAGGGTAGTAACTTACGAGTCTCGTCAGTTGAAGAATCATGAGCATAATTACCCCACACACGACTTGGAGTTGGCGGCCGTAGTCTTCACCTTGAAGATTTGGCACCACTACTTATATGGCGAGGAGTTCGAAATTGTACTCGAGACCATAAGTACGAAGTATATTTTCACGCAGCGGGACCTGATATGGAACCTTTCGGATGGATGGGTTCCTAGAGGATTATGACTTCACTTTGCGTACCACCTGGTAGACAAATGTGGTGGTTGTGCGCTCGGTCGGAAGTCACGGGAGCATTGGCTAGTATAGCTTCCGGGAGTGCGGATACTTCCGAGGCGTAGGACCGGTTTGGGTTGATCTGTGGCGAGGCCGCGAGAATGCGTTGGGGAGTTTAGTGGCTGCGTCTGCATTGACGAGTGATTGAGTCTAGGGACGACGGAGATAGTGTGCCGGGGATAAGTGCAGTCGGTATATGGGTGTGAGAATTTGGGCCGAGTCCACGTAGATGGTAGTCTTCGGTATAGAGGACGGGTAGTGGTTCCCCGGTTGACCGATTTGAGAGAGGAGATTCTCAGGGAGTTTCACTGCTCTCGATTTGCCGTGCATCTAGGTCGCAAGAAGATGTACCAAGATTTTCGTCGTCAGTACTACTAGAGCGGGATGAAGAGACACGTAGGGGACTTTGTTAGACGATGTCTCACATGTCGATGGGGTTAGGTTGAGCACGAAGCCGGCGGCGCTTCGCCCCAGCCATTGGAGGTGGCTGAGTGGAAGTGGGAGCACGTCACGATGGATTTTGTGACCCACTTGCCACGGACACCACAGAGACATGATGCGGTATGGGTGATAGTGGACCGACTCACGAAGTCGGCGCATTTTCTAGCCGTGCGAATGACATTCACATTGGAGAGATTCTGGGTTTGTACGTGAGAATGATCAGGTTACATGGGTACCAGTATCCATAGTGTCGGATAGGGACCCGAGTTCTGACGCACTTTTGGAAAGTTTCAATTTATGGGCCACCTGTTGACCATGAGTCTGACTTTCCACCCACACAGACCGGATGGTCGGTCGGAGAGGGACTATACGGGTGTTAGAGGACATGTTCTGAGCATACGTCCTAGATCATAAGGGTTGCTGGGAGGAGCATTTTCCCTTAGTGGTCGCCTACAACAACGAGTTATTAGGCGAGGTATCACCGGATGGCACCATATGGGGCATTGTATGGGAGGCCATCGGTCAGTTATGTTGAATCGAGGGTGGGAGAGGCTCCATCCTTTAGTCTGATCGATTCTGAGACACCTCAGGAAGGTGAGCTTGATCACGACGGCGTCTTCTCAGCCTTTCAAGCCGGTAGAAGAAGTTATGTAGATGTCTGACGTCGACCACTTAGAGTTCGAGGTTGGAATCATATCTTACGAAGGTGATGCCTAAGAGATGAGTGGCCATGTTCGTAGTAGCGGCTTCTCCAGCAAAGATTTATTGACCTTTGAGATACAAGATGGTGGCTGTATTGCGTACGGTTGGCTTGCCCAGTATGTCAGGTGTCACGGGTATTTCACGTCTCCATGCTTAGAAAGTATACTCGGATCCGGCTCATGTGGTGAGTTAGGGACGAATTGAGTTGACAGTGGGATAGCCGATGAGGTTGATCACTTATAGATAAGCCGTGATCAGGTTTTGCAACCTGCAGGTAGGTAGAGAGTGCCCCGAGGAATATGGCGGCACTATGGGTAGAGGTCAACGTGGGAGCGGGACACGATCACGGGCCACCTATAGCCCCTTCTTGTTCGGGGATGAAAGTCGTGGTTTTAGTCGTTTAATATTTAAATGTGAGTTTACATGCATGGTATTGCACGTTGCATATGCATGTAGTGATTCTGTTGTAAAGAATTTCGGAATGAAATTCCTTTTAAGGAAGGGAGAATGTAAGACCCAAGAAAATTCCAATTTTATGGAAAAAGGGCAAAATCATTCAATTTTTGGTCAAAACCAATTTTTCTAAATATCGGATGATGAAGCGGTTTCACCATTAGAGATGATCATAGTCACTTCTTTCACATTCGGTCGGGGCAGGTTGGAATTTACGTTTTTCGAGGCATCGAGTATCAAGTCAGTAAGCATTGATGTGAAAAAAGTCACCTATAACGATGTACTCATGTGACATAAGTTGCATAGGTAAATGATGAAACGGTTGGTAGAGATAGTGCGAATGCGAAAATCGACTTAGGGACATGATTGGCATTATTGAAATTATTTAATGATAATAGGACAAAGAGTGTATAGTGTCATCCTCTTCCAAATTGAAAAAAGGGAGAAAACAAAACAGAGGGAAAAGCAGATTCACAATGAGTTGAGTTTTGATTTTAGAGAGAGAGAGTACCTTCTCTGCAAGATCTGACTAATCAGACCCAGTCAAAATGGTCGGAGCGAGAAGGAAGTCGTTATCGCGGCGAGGGCAGCGTGAAACACCGGTTTTGAGAGGTTTCAACAAACTCTGTGAGATAGGGGTTTTATCCTACTTGTTTTTACTCTTGATTTAAGTGCTTTGTGATGTTTCGGTTGATTTGAGGCCTTGAATGACCGTTTGATTGGTCCCAAATCTTGGAACCGAAGTGTGGAAAAATTGTGAAACCCGATTGTGCGGTCAGGTAGCGATTGTAGGAATTTGGGTGGTGTTTATGTCATGATTTATACAATAAATCATGCTTTGATGAGGCGAGAAATGGCCATGGATTTGAGTTCTAAAGTGGAGCCGATGTTGGAACAATTGGCCAGTGAGCAGTGCCCAGGGTTTCAATGTTCACGTGAATAGTGTTCACAAAATGTTTTTGTGAGAAAATATGTTTGGTTGAGTAATTCAAATTGAATTGCTCGTGTTTGTTAATTAGCTCATGTGAGCTAAATTTTGGTGAAATGGATTGATAATTTATATAACATGTTGTGATTTAAATTATGTAAATATATGCATGATGATATATTTGCATGTGTTATATAAATTGTGATGAAATGACATAATGCATTTCATATGCATCGGGGTAACCTAGAAATTAGGTGTGTGTGCATGACATGAATTTTCTGAAAAACGAACATGATTGCGAAAGGAATTTCACAGGATAATTTTCCGTAAAATGGTGTTGGGATATTGTCCTACAATTACACGTCGGAGGAGCCCATGTATTGTTTTGGAAGGTTCTCAAACACATTTCACCTCGGAGGTAGTCCCCATATTTTACCGATATTGACCAGTGTATTTTTCAAGAACGACAAGTTTTGTTTTGAAAATGATGTTTTTCTCATGCATGGCTTAGACAAGTGTGAGGGAGTCGGTGAGGACTCGGGACATGGGTTGGTCATGTAGACATTCAAGTGGGATCAACGTATTTACTTGGTGTGTGTTTACGCGGGATCATTGCATATGCACTTAGGTGGGGGTAACCCATTTAGGGTGATTCCACTGCGGGCGATAAGCTCACCTGTCGAGAATATCATTTCGGTCACGAGGGAGCGTTCGATAAGACGGCTCATCTTAGAGGCCGATTTTGAAGAAAGTCGGGTTGTGGCTTTGATGGTTTTTGGGATAATATGTATTAGAATTGTAAATTTTAATATGTATTTGTATGGAGAGTAGTGTGTTAACTCTTGAACCATGTGAGATATACATTTGGTTGGAATATGTACTTTGCGAGTATTGATGCAGAGGCCCAAGTGGCCGTTATTTTACTGGCATTTGGACCCTATGTTGTCGTTGTGTATGGTTGGGACAGGTTATGTTCCTTGGGTAGAGCTCCCCGTATAAAGGAGACTCTGCCCGATTTGATTATTCCGCGGGTTGACTGGTAGTCAATGGACACCCCGGGTTTGGGGCGTCACATATGGTGCCATCTGTGCCTTCGCGTCCTTGTTGTTGTGGGCGAATTCTACTAGAGCAAGTGCTCTTAGTACTACCCATATGATCTAGGACGCATGCTCACGGCATGTCTCCCAGCACAATATATAATCCACCTGACGTGTAACCCTGCAATCCACGCTTGGTGCAAGCGTTGACCTTCCCAAGGTCACAATCAACGACGATCCAATGGGCCAGATCAACCTAGTCCATGTCTTGGGGACATCCATATCTAGAGCCCTTGCGGCTCTGACAACACCCAATGCAATCTTCAAGGGGTATCGAATCTCAGGTGCTCTGGAGCTCTATCCAGCTAAGCTCTAAGTCTACGTGATAACCATGACCGTGTGTTTTCATCTCAAGTCACTCCCGGAGCTCCTATCCTCGACTACAAGTCTACGATAACTTGGCCAGGTGTGTTTTCATCTCTCGAGACCTTAGAACTTTTCGAAACTGCTTGTGAGCCTTTTATATCCACACAGAAATTTCAGATATCTCCACAGGTCTCTTACACCCACACAGAAATTTAGGATAACTCCATGGTTCTCTTACACCCACACAGAAATTCGGGATAGCTCCCGGGTCTCTTACACCCACATAGAAATTTCGGATTTCTCCACGGGTCTCTTACACCCACACAAAGATTTCGGATAACTCCACGGGTCTCTTACACACACACAGAGATTTCGGATAACTCCACGGGTCTCTTACACCTACACAGAAATTTCGGATTTCTCCACGGGTCTCTTAGACCCACAGGAGATTCGGATAACTCGGGTCTCTTACACCCACACAAAAATTGGATAGCTCCGGGTCTCTTACACCACACGAGAAATTTGGTTCTCCACCCAGGTCTCTTCGCCCACACAAAAATTCAGGATAGCTCCCGGGTCTCTGCACCCACCACAGAAATTTCGGATTTCTCCACGTGGTGCAGTACACCCACCGCAAGATTTGGATAACTCCACGGGTCTCTTACACCGACACAGAAATTCGAATAACTCCACGGGTCTCTTACACCCACACTTAAATTCGAGGATAGCTCATGGTCTCTGCCCACCACAGAAATTTGGTTCTCCACAGTCTCTTACACCCACCACCGGAGATTTGAGATAACTCCACGGGTCTCTTACCCACACGAAGTCGGGACTCCACGGGTCTCTTACACCTACACAGAAATTTCGGATTTCTCACGGGTCTCTTACACCCACACAGAGATTTCGGATAACTCCACGGGTCTCTTACACCCACACAGAAATTCGGGATAGCTCCCCGGGTCTCTTACACCCACACAGAAATTTGGGATTTCTCCACAAGTCTCTTACACCCACACAAAAATTCGAGGATAGCTCCCGGGTCTTACACCCACACATAAATTTGGTTCTCCATGGAGTGCAGTACACCACACAAGATTTGGATAACTCCACGGGTCTCTTACACCCACACAGAAATTTCGGAATAACTCCACGGGTCTCTTACACCCACATAGAAATTCAGGATAGCTCATCGGGTCTCTTACACCCACACAGAAATTTCGGATTTCTCCACGAGTCTCTTACACCCACACAGAGATTTCAGATAACTCCACGGGTCTCTTACACCCACACAGAAATTCGGGATAGCTGCTCGGGTCTCTTACACCCACACAGAAATTCGGGATAGCTCCTCGGGTCTCTTACGCCCCACCACAATTTGGATTTCTCAGTCTCTTACACCCTACAATCGGGATAGCTCCCGGTTCTCTTACACCCACGAAATTTAGGATATCTCCCGGGTCCTTACACCCGCATAGAAATTCGGGATATCTCCGGGTCTCTTATACCACGGGACCTTAGGGATCTCTGTGGTCTCCTTTACCCTAACTCCAGGCTTCTCACCTTAGGGGATTAGCGGCCCCCTTCTTGCTTTTCCCAACACACATTAATTACTCTTCATTTCCTGATTTGAATTATGAGTCTTCATTGGACGTAGTCGAATAAACTGACCGCTCTCACGAGTGGTGAATAACATACCATGCACCCACCTTGACTCGTATGATGTTCAGGTGCACATGAAGCAATGATTCCATCTTGTGACACCCAGTCCCAAGGGTCCACCATGGCGAGATCTCGAGAATCTCTAGCCCGACAATCCGACTATCATGTCAAATCTCACCCCACGTCCTAGGGAGAACATCCGCTACCTAAGCTTCTCCCAAAGGCCTCTGACCTCCTAAGCCCAAACCTATCACACAAGATCATTAATGAACATGATGCATTAGAAAACAAATGCAGGTATAAAACGTACCCTGCACGTCCGGCTGATCTGCATGCTCAGCCTCTGTACCATGAGGCCTTTGCCTCTGTACCATGAGGCCTTTGCCTCCTAGGACAATCTCGCCTTATATGCCCAGGCTGGCGGCAATGGTAACACGTCATCGCGGCTGACGGGCGCTCGACCTGCAAAATCCACGTACTTCGACCCTAGACTTACGCTCGGCCACGGCACATGTGACCCCAATGCGAAGTGCGGTGTGGTGCGGCACCGAGGCCCGGAAATCTTGGTTCCACGACCCATACTAGGGGGTGGAGGAACAAGCGTGGCTCTCTATCCTATCGTGACTAGGGCGCCTTTGTCCCCGAACCTTGGGATCCTTTGTCTCTGAGGGCAATCCCTCCTCTCCTTATGTCCGGTGGTGGCAATGGTAGCACACCGTCACCCATCTTGCAACCTAACTCGTCTCATGATGATTGCGGTAGGGTGTCCATACCCTTGGGATTTCTGCCTCCGTGGGTAATCCCGTTGAAAGTGTCCAGGCTGTCGGCGGAAATAACATATCACCTACCTTGCCTGACTAAATGCCCCATCCTGGCCTTGGTCCTGATAACCTTGGCCCTGTCGTTAAGGTCCATGCGAAACAGAAGTCTTATGTTTCTTTCCCTGGTTAGAAGAAGATGAATCTTCCTTCCTCTTAGTACCAGCACCCATATCTTGGATGCCTCGTATGTCATCCACTCCTCCCTGTTTGCTACTTGCTGACACATTACTAATAAGCGGCTGACTTCGAGATTCTACGGTCTTAACGAAACGCGGTGGCGATGGTGCGACAGTACCTTGTGAATGATCTTTGCGTCCTACATACCATTGACTTATCTACACATGTCAAATGGCAAGTTAAATTCTAATGCGGTATCTCTAAAGCGTAAACCACGACCTCAAGAGACACTATTCACACATAGAAACATTTCATACCTGATGTCCCTTGCATTCATAGATTACAAGACAATAATTCCACAGTAAATTATTTTTAACAACAAGAATTTTATTTTAGAAAATTTCATTTGAAAGATTTTATTTTATTATTATTATTTTTTTTTATTTTTTTTTGAAAAATCTTATGAACAGTGTTCATGAATAGTGTTCATGAGTGATTGTCCCTGACGATGTTCGAGAAGCGATTACCTTTGAATCCAAAAGCGGGTTGGAGTGCACGGTGCACCACCTAAACGAGCTCCATGCTGCGCCGGGCCGCGCCTGTGTCGTGTCGTGCGGGGCGTATCTTAGGCGCCTGGTCGTGCCATTGGCCCCTCCGGTCATGTCGCGAAGTCCTGGCGTAATCATTTGTCGCGCATCTGTGTATTTCTTGTCGCGGCTGTGTCGCGAGCTCCTCGGCCGATATCGCGGCCTGGCGTCGTGTCGTAGCATTGTATCAGCGACATGCGGCCAAGCCTTCCTCCACGATCGCGATGGCGATTGTAATCGTGACAACTCTCCCTTTAGCAGTTGCCCGCTGTCCGCGATCTGGCGTATTGTGACCTGACCCTCAGCGACCAGTCCTAAACACGTCGCGATACAAAGCGTGTATCGCGACACAAATCCACCAACCCGGTACACTTGCGCTCGTCGCCTTTGCCGTAGATGTCGTAACTGTGTCGTGGCCCGACCCGGTAGTATCGTGGCCCGAAGCAATGCGCTCCCCTACTTGCGCCGCAATGCGCCCCTACTGTGCGCTCAGGCCTTTCTCCCAGGCCTTGCTTGTCAAGCCTTGTGTCACAATACAACTTGTTGTATTGTGACTCGCCTAGAAAAAATGTTGATGGCCCGTGCGCTACCCTATGACTCTGTTTTTTTTTTTCCCTTTTTTTTTCTCATTCCAGCTATTGGAAAACCACCAAAAAAAATAAAAATAAAATAAAATAAAAATAAAAAAAAAAAAATATATATATATATATATATATATAAATTTTCATTTTCCGATAAATCAAATAAATTTATTAAAATTTATTTTATTAATTTTCTTCCGAGTTTACACATAGTAAAACCTTAGAAAATTTTCTTCAACACATTTTTTTTTCGTCTCATTAGCCTCCTTTACTGCTCCATAAATCACGATACTTTAGACCCTTTGCCACTTCCATACCAACTCAAAATTTTTATGAGTTAGAATTTTTTTTTTTACCCTTTTCTTTTGCATGGAAAGATTTTCAGGAGTTTCCTGACCTAATCTGTTTATGTTCAAAATTGGAAAAATTGTCCAGAAAATTTTATATATAATTGTTTTTTTTTTTGTTCAATTATGGACCATTTGTCAAGTGGAGGAACACCTAAGGTTACATTTCTCGACCTAGTGTTGACATCTTTCCTATGCTATTCATGACATACAAATCACACAATTCGCAACACACAATCACACAATCACATAAAACACGATTGCATGTAGTGTTCTAATCTGATCATTGATTGCTGGTAATCACACTCGTAGTCAAACATCGAGCTTTACCAAGCTGTGATGTTCTTATAACTTACGACCATGGCCTAAGCCCAAGTCCCCCAAGCCCTAGGTAATCGTATACCTAAGCTCTGATACCAAGCTGTGACGACCCAAAACCGGGGTGTTCGTTGACAACCCGTCAACCTGCGGAATATTCGTGGATGTCGAGTTACCCGACACCACTCATGAAAATCGGGCAGAGTCTCCCGCATGCGGGAGCTGCCCGAAGCAACTTGTCCGACAATTTACAATGACCACCTGAGGTCCACGTACGAGTAAAATAATGGCCTTGGGCCCACATTCATACTCACAAAATACATCAACTATATACAATAGTTCAGAGTTAATAAATTACTCTTAATTAAAATATATTAAATTTACAACTCTAATATGTTATACAAAATCAATACAAAAGCCACAGCCGCTTTCTTCAGCAACGGCCTCCTAGTGGCTTGCCGTCCTGATGCACACTCCTTGTACTGAAATGGTGATCCTCGACGGGGTGAGCAAAGCCCATTAGAAATAATTTCCTCATTGGATTCACTCCCCACCTAAGTGCACATGCATGCGAACAATCACATTCAAGAAATTTCATGAACCTGCAGATACTGTGCCCCGACTCATGTCTCGGTTCTCACCTACTCCCCTCACAGAGGGCTAAGCGATATGCAGTAATAATGTCGATTTTCACAACAAGCTTTTCTCGCTGAAACTTACTAGAGTTTGGGTAAAAATATTGGACTACCCTAAGTGAGATGCTGGTGCTCTCAGCAGTCATGGTCCACCGATTGCATATGGAATGCATGATGGCATTCCCAAAACATTCATGCTAATATATTGACATGCATATATATTAACATAATTAAATCACATAAATCATGTTATGCAAATTTTCACCATCATTACACAAAATTAGCTCACATGGGCTAATTAGCAAACACAAGCAATTCATTTGAATCACTTAACACAACACATTTCACACAAAAGAATTTGCGTCACTATTCATGTTAACAATGAAGCCTAAGTTCTTGTTTCACGTACACAAATAGGAATTTTCTCCACTCGGTTCAAAGCTTTTGAGACCGAATTTACAGCTAAAACAAGCCTCAGAACATTCCTAACCATTTACATGGCTCTTAGCCAAAGATTAACACAAGTAGGAAAAGATCCCTACCTCTTAGAGTTGTTGGAACTCCACCAAATCGGTGTCCATTCATAGTCCTCGCCGCGTAAAACAACTTTACATGGCTCTTGTCCATTCATAGTCCTCGCCGCGTAAAACAACTTTACATGGCTCTTGTCCATTCATAGTCCGTCGCTCCACTGTGCACGAAATGGTGATCCCTCGACGGGAATTAAGCAGCCATTAGAGATAATTTCCCTACCTGGGTTACTTCCACCTAAGTGCACATACCATGACAAACAATCACATTCAAGCAATTTCCTTGAACCTACTCGAATGTCTACATGCTGAGCCCATGTCTCGAGTCCTCGGCCTCACCGCCACGTGCCTAAGCCGATATCACGAGTAAAAATATCCGGTTTTCCATGACAAAAGCTTTTGTTCGAAAACTCACTACCGAGATTCGGTAAACATATTAGACTACCCTTCGAGGCGAATTCTTTGGATATATTTCTCAGAAAGCAGTCATAGTCCTCATTAGTGTCATTTGGACAACTCTCGAAGACAATTCTTGAAAATCTTCCTTAAATTCCTTTCACAAACATTTTCATTTTTGTTTCATTTCATGTCATGCCTCACTCCTATTCTAGGGTGCCCCGATTCATATGGAATAAGTGATGCAATCCCAAAACATTCATGCTAATATATTCACATGCATATATAACATAATTAAATCACATAAATCATGTTATCACAATTTTCTACCATCGATACAACAAAATTAGCTTACATGGGCTAATTAACAAACACAAGCAATTCATTTTGAATCACTTAACAAAACACATTTCACCAAATTTCGTGTCACTATTCACGTGAGCAGTGAAACCCTCGGGTTCTTATTCGCAGCCACCTAAATAAATTTTCTCCCACTCGGTTCAAAGCTTTGAGGCCCAGTTCTGGCTAAAACAAGCCTCAGAACATTCCTAACCATTTACATGACTCTTAGTCAAAGAATAACGCAAGTAGGAAAAGATCCCTACCTCTTGGAGTTGTTTTACTTCTTGCTCCGTCGAGAACCGATGGTCCGAATGACCAAAATCTAGAGAGAAGGCACACTTTCTCTCTCTAGAAATCCCACAAAACCAAGCTCCTTGCATCCAGGTACCACGCCCTTTGCCCACTTCCCTCGTTTAATTTGGAAGACAACTATTCAAGTTTGTCTTATTATCATTAACAATTCCTATAATTCCACTTATGTCCCCTCTTCTTGATTTTTGACACTTGGCACTATCTAGGCCGTCCATTTCCATCATCTCTCTAATCTTGTAACATGTGTCATAAGAGTACATGTAGTAGGTGACTTTTGTCACATCACATGTCTCTCAAACCCGTTTTATGGCACGGAGCACTCGGTGCCTCAGCGTAAAATTAAGATCTCGAGGGAATTCGATGAAATTCGACATGGTAGCTTCAATTTTGAGAACTTGATTCCAACGGTGAAGTCCGTTTCGTCATCCGAGATCTAGAAAAATTCCGGATTTTTACCAAAATTACCGTTTTACCCTTTTTCAGAAAATTGGAATTTTCTCGGGTGTTACAACAATTCTTCGGAAAATCTTCCTTGAAATTCCTTTCACAAACATTTTCATTTTTCTTTCAATTTCATGTCATGCACTCACTCCTAATATTTTAGGGTGTCCCAGTGCATATGGAATGCATTATGACAATCCCAAAATATTCATGCTAATATATAAAACATGTATATATTAACATAATTAATTCACATAAATCATGTAATGCAAATTCACAATCAATAACACCAAAATTAGCTCACATAGGCTAATTAATAAACACAAGCAATTCATTTTGAATCTCTCAACATCATAAAAATCATGTTACTATTAATGTTACTATTCACATGAACAGTGAAACCCTCAGTTGGCATGGTTCACGGCCACCAAATTTGGGATTTTCTCCACTCGGTTCAAAGGTTTGAGGCCAAATTTCTGACTCAAATCAAACCTTAGAGCACCTAACCATAAACATGACTCTTAGCCAAAGAATATCACAAGTAGGAAAATATCCCTACCTCTTAGGTTAGCCGGAACTCCACGAATCGGTGTCACGCGTAGCCCTACCATTGCGTCATCGACTTTGCTTCTTGCTCCATCGAGAACCGACGGTTCGAATGGTCGGAAATCTAGAGAGAAGGAGCTCCTTCTCTCTCTAAAATCACAAATCCTCACTCACTGCCCATTTTTTCCAGCCCCTGCCGATTTTCTCCATTTGGAGAAGATGAACACTATTTGCTTTTTGTTTTATTCTCATTAACATTTGCAAGAATTCCCTTCATATCCCTTTATCTTGATTTTTGACACTTGGCATAATCTAGGCCGTCCATTTCCATCATCTCTCTAATCTTGCAACATGTGTCACAAGAGTACATGTAGTAGGTGACTTTTGTCACGTCACATGTCTTTCACAAAACACGTTTCTGACTTGTTGATACCTCGAAAAACATAAAATTTATTTGTCTCGAATTCGACAGAATTCAGTGGTAGCTAGATTTCATGAGACGATTCCAACAATGAAGTCCATTTTGTCATCCGAGATCTATAAAAATTCTGGATTTTTACTGAAATTACCATTTTGCCCTTTTTCAAAAAATTGGAATTTTCTCGGGTCTTACAACGCATGGGTACCGACAACACGTAGTTTCACCAAAGATTTTAGGTTTGGGGAAGAAAAGATAGTGAGAGAAGCTCTACCTTCTCTCTAAGATTTACGGCGATCGGCGGCTCGGTTTCCATCGGGCCAAGACTTAAAGTCGGAGTACTCGTCGAGGGCAACACGTGGACACCAAAATCAAGAATCTCGTCGAAGATTCAAGTGGAAGTTTGGGAAGGCCATGGGTCTCGGGTGATAGAACTCCAAGTTCGTCTTCGCTTCAAGGGTAGGGAGCGAATCCTACTTTCGGGTTTATTTCTTATCTAAATCTTGTTTTGGTATTGGTTGGGCCATAAGAATTTGTTCGGATTGTAATTCCCCGAACACAAAATGCATTTGTTGATTTAAGTTGTTCTTGTTAAGTTAATTTTTGGTTGAGTTTGGGACGGTTTTGTGCCGTAACATGGCTGAATTGTGGACTCAATTAGGGCGGGTTTGTTGCCGAGTGAAAGGGTTGTTTCGGATGAGTTTGGGTAGGAAAAATAGCATGTACGAGAGCTTTAAAGGAGCCCCGGGAACGCAAGTTCGTGGGTTTCACGTAGCTGCCCAACTGCATTGTTTATGAATAGGTGGATAGTGCGAGAAAATTAAGGGGGAACATGAAAGTGGGATCCTTATACCATGTCCTAGGACTAATTCAAGTCATAACTCATTCAACCTGTGCCTCATCTAGATAAATCACTAAGCATCATTGAAGATAACCAACCCTAGTTCCTCTTTAAGTCTTTATCTACTTGTTTTAGTTAATTGCTTCGGTGTTTCACAAATCATCCTTTGTTTTTGGTTTATCTTTGTTTTTACTTTTTCTAAATTTTCACCTAACTATTTCATTAGAGATGACTCGGATAGTGAGCGACACAAGTGGCTAGGAATTGCTCGATCCCCAATAAAACCCGATACAATCCTCATAGGAGCGATTTTGATTAATAGTGAAAACCACTTTATTACTGTGACCCATGCACTTGCGGAGCCAGGTTGCCTCATTTTTATATATACACCACGCAAACCTCACTTAAGCTTTTGGGTAGTTCTTCAGATAATTCTGAGTTTAGTGTTTAGTTAAATATTTTTAGTGAAAAGAAGTTTGCTACTTCAAGCAAAAAAATAAAATAAAATAAAATAAAATTTAAGCATTTTATTTTTTTTATCTTCATTTGTTTCTTAATTGTAGTTAGTATTCATTTTTTATCTTTTTATTTTGTATTTTTTCTTCTAGGTGTTGAGAAAGAATGTCTAATGAAGTAATAGGGGAGCTCCTCTACATCTTCTAGAATCAACTTGCCTCTCGCACAACCTAAAGAGAACCAACATGGGAGGAAATCCCCACAATGCAAGCACAAGCCTCTATGAGCCAACAAGCTTATGGTTTTGAAGAGGTGCGCTATTTCAACAACAATGAGTGTTACTTCTTTCAACCCCACAACAATATGTCAAGCTACTATCATTTGGGTTGGAGGACATATGAGGATTTCTCTTATGGAAATCCAAGTACTCAAAGTCAAGAAGGTTCAAGTTCCAACTATCAAGAACAAATCAAGCAACTATCTTTTGAGGAGCAATTTTGTGCCTCATTGGAAGAAACTAAGAAGGAAAATGAAGCTCGAGAAATGAGGTTGCCAAACATGGAAACCAACATGGACGCCAACATGATAGCAAACATTGACACCAATTTTACAAACCTTACTAGAGACATGTGTGCTACCATAGATAGAATGGAAATACAAGCTGAGGAAACATAAAAAGCAATGAAGGAATAATTTTCAAGGCAACTCCCGAGCGACACAAAGAATGATGACATACGGGAGTGTGAAAGCATAACTTTGAGCCTTGAGGAGGAACTTTTGAGCCCGACATTGGTTGAGGACAAGGACAATGAGCTTTCTATTAAGGAAGAGCCATTATTGAAGACAATGCAAGTTAAAGAGCAACATCCATGGATAAAAATTGAAAATGTTTTGGTTAGGGTTGACAAGTTCAATTTCCCCATAGATTCTTTGACTTTGGAAATGGAAGAGGACAAACAAGTCTCATCTTTAGAAAGACCTTACATTTCCATAAGTCAAGTGTGGATTATTGCCAACATGGGGAGATGACCTTGCTTGTTGGTAAGGAAAAACTGAAGTTCAACTTCCACCAAAGCACACCACTCATAGATGAGGAAAGGTGGATGTGCATAAAGATAGAGAGCTTACTTCCGCCAATTGAAGAGCATGCACCTATGTTCCTTCAAGAGGACACTCTTGAAGGATTTGAATTCATGGTTAACTCACTCTCCACCAAAGAGTTGGAATTTGAGCTTACATGGCATAGTACGGAGGTAGAGAAGCTCATACTCACAAGCGATGAGGATGATGAGGGAGTATTGGCCATGATGGATGAAAGGCCAACCCAAAGCTCTCGGACTTCTCCAAAGAGTCTAGTTAGACTCTAAAAAATGAGCAGCTTCTTAGGAGGCAACCTAAGAAAAATAAGGATCTCTATCCTTTTGTTACTTTAGTTGTTTTAGTTTTTAGTTATTTTAATATGTTTTGCATGTTGATTTTGTTTTTGGTGTTTATGTTAGTTTTAGTTTCTGTTTTTCAGGGCTTTAAAGCTGCCTTCATATTTTGGGAGACTTGAAGCTTCAAGAGAAAGTCAATTGATTAATGTAAATGATTAGTGTCCAAAACACTCATTATATACCTGATTTTTAGTATGTTTTTTATATCTTTTGTACATAAATAACTAGTGTTTTCGCTTCATCACTTATATTTAGTTTCATTTTGCATTGTAGGCTAAAATGTGGCAATTGGAGGTGCTTTGGAGACTTAAAGAGGAAAGAATGCAGACTATGCCCCCAACGTCACGACATCCAAACGTCGTGACATCCTAAAGTCATGACATTAATGATAGAGAAGATGCATGTTTCTAGTACGTTGTGCGATAAAGGTCGGTGGGTTGGAGAAGCAGCATTCCATCTTTTCGAGCCTATCATTAGCCCATTTTCCAAGGCATATAAATTGATGCTTTTTAGACTTGTTAAAGGTTTGGATTTAGTGGAGAAAACCCTCCTTATGGTTTCTCTCCTCTTAATCGTTTTTTAGGGTTTGCACTGCGGGAATCAAGAGGATAGGAGGATTGAGTCTTCAAGATTGAAGAGAGACTTAGGATCATGAAGAAGAAGATCGAAGAATCACTATTTCGACCATTAGAGTTTCTTCGTTCCCTTTTTTATGTTTTATCTTAGATTTATGATGTACCAAACTTTTATTATGTTTTAATCTCTTAATATAGGGTTTTGGATGTATTTTAGATATGAATCTTATATTCAAAAGTTGATTTTCTTATTTCTATTGTTCGATTGCGATTTCCTATCTATTGATTCATACTTGATTATATTCACATATTGATTTCTAGCTAATCTCAATATGGTGAGTGGTTCCTTGCGACATCTAAGAAGGGAGTAAGGAATTCGACATAGGTGAAACAACCTAATTTGCCTAGTAGTGTAGAAATTACCTGTAATTAGGAGGCGTGTGAGGTTCTTGGGTCTTAAAGCATCTCTAGTGTTTAGGATTGAGCTGAGAAGCAAGAAACCTAGTATTAGTCGATAGAGTATTCGACCTCGAGAGAGCCTTTTCAAGAGACAATAGGATGAAATTTTGACTTAGACATAAGAGGATTGTCTAATTGCACCAAATACCCTAGAAATTTATCATTTCTTAGTATTCCTTAGTTTCACATTCCTTTAGTTAGATTTAGATTCCAATAGTTTAGTTTAATTTTTGTTTCAACTCATCACCTTTAGTCGTTTGAATATTAGAGAAGTATTCTAATTTTGTACTTGCATCTATTTCCTGGATAAATATCCGTGCCAGGTACACTTTATTACTTGACAAGCGTATACTTGCACAGAATAGATGCTCTTTTTATATTTTTTTTGCCTATTCTTAATACAAAACACGATTACGTCTTTCAATAAACCATCTACATCCAAGTAGAGCATACTTTAGAGGAGTTTCATCAAGACCTACCTCAACCCGAGCCCAATGATCACACTTGATCATCTAGGGGAGTCCATTGTTCTTACCTTTCATATTTCATACACTGAGGACAATGTATGTTTTAAGTTTTTTTTTTTTTTTTTGGGGGTGGGGGTCCTTTGTTAAAATTTTCCAGTTTCAATTATCCTATTTTTAGTGTTTTCCTTTAGTTGTTGGTGTGTTTTAGTCGTTTTTATATGTTATCAGTTTTTCGATTTTTTATTTTTTATTTTAGTTTGTTTTTGTTTTCGGTTAAGCTTTTTTTGGGAGTGATTGTGACGCCTATGGTGAATATTGATTGAACTTTCCTTTCACATGGAGAAAATGAGAGATAGATGAACTTAAATCATAATGGTTTGACCATATAGTTGACTATTTAAACAAAAGTTCTTATCACTTTGAACACAATTTATAGTACCCTTTTGGTTTAGAGAAGAGTTAGGTGATCACCACCTATTTTGATCTCCTAAGACTCTAGAACTTGTTCAATTATCATTTGAGGCAAAATCCTAGGCAGCACAATAATTAGGAAATGTTATATGCCATCCTTGGATCGATTGAGACTTTCTAGCTAACCTTTTTGTGCATATATCCATAGTCACCCAATTTGAGCCATATTAGCCATTTTCTCTCTAGAAAAGCCAAGAATGAACACCTTGAAACCTTTTGTTGAATAGCCTTCAATCAAAGAGCCCTTGTTTACCCTAACATGTTGCTTTTAATGCTATATCTTGTGAAGACATGTAGTATGAATTGGGAGTTTGGTTGAGGTATTGTGCTAGAAATGTAAATCAAATGAGGTTTGGGGTAGAAAAAGAAAGAAAAGGTAGAAAAAGAAAGAAAACGAAGAAAAAAAAAGAATAAATCAACGAGGAGTTTGTTTGACCTTGTAGCCTTTCTACCTTGAGTAAGTAAGTTCTTAGGGGTGTTCTTCACCTAGTACCCTAAGGCCAATTGGAGTTGCTAACTTAAAGATCATTAAGGGTAGGTAGAAGGCTTAAGGGGGTTGAACATTGCACTATGTACCTTGTTGTTACAAACAAAGAATAAAGCTTCTTGGTTGTCTTGTGAAGATGGTGAAAATCAAACAAGTTTGGGGGTGAATTGAGATAATTGATGCAAAGATATAAGTTTGGGGGAGCTTTTGAAACTCAATGATGTGAAAAGTCTCTATGTTTAAGGATGCAAAGGAACAAGTCAAGAGGAAATGTGTATGCTTTGGGTAAACTTTAGCCTAAATGACCTATTCAGCTACCCTTTACCTAAGCCATACATTACAAGCTAAAATCCCTAAGGCAAATCATCAGAAATTTTCTCCTCATCAGGCTCACATATTTTCTTTTGTTTTGTAAATAAATTTTGGGAAATAGTCTTGTTCTTTGCTTGAGGAAAATCAAAATGCCAAGTTTGGGGGTATTTGTTTAGTGCATTTTGTACCATGATTATCATCCCATTTTCTATGAATTATAATTTTTTTGATGATTGTTATAAGTGCTTTAGTGTATAAATGCCTCATTTTAGTGATTAGGTAAACTTTGGAGAAAAATGAACAAAAAGGAGCTTAAATGAAACCAAAGAAGACTACAAAGCCATCACACACAACAAGCATCTTGTCTTTTTATTTTTTTGCATTAATGGTGGTGTCAAATGGAGTTCGGATGAGAAATTTATGGCCTTAGGAAGTTGAGTGTAGAAATTTGAATTGATGATATAAGCCATAGTCGCAACTATGGCTTTCATAGTCGCGACTATGGGCCATTTCCTACTGTAGAGAAGGCTTCAGCGTAGTCACGACTATGAGATATTTCTAGAATCCTATATTTAGCTTGAGTGTAGTGTAGTTGCGACCACATAGCACTCATGGTCGCGACCATGCGAGTTCGGCGGCCCACCAAATTTCTACTTTTGGGCTGATTTCGACCAATTTTCCAAGGTGTATATAAAGCATAGTTTAAGACAGATTTAAGGTTGGAACTTTGAGGCAAAAACTTCTATTCTAGGGATTTCCCTCTCTTAGTTTAGACCCATTTTTCTATATTAGATCTCTTTTAGATTTAGGGTTTTTGTGAAGAATTTAGGTTTGTAATTGAAGATTTTTTGAAAGCAAGACCTTGTGGAGTGTTTATTTTAGCTTTAGAACTGGATATTGAAGACTTTACTGTTCTCACTATTTTGTATCTCAATCTCTACTCCTCTTTCAATTTCTTCACTTTTATGTTTCTAATCAACATGAATTTGATAAAATTGATAGTTGAAATGATTGGCTAGGCATTCTATAGGGTTGGTTATCGGATTTGATGCTTGATTAATCTAATTTCTAGTTTGGTTGTATGATTCATGCTTGGATTGATATGTTTGGTGTTAATGCTTGGAAGATTATGATTTTGATTAATTGATGCATGCTAAGAATTGGGTTTTAGATCACTTTACTAGGGTTTCCTTGGTGACAGCTAGGATATTTGCCCTAAAATCTAGATCCAAATTCTCTTAAGGTGTGAATCAATTAATTGGAATTCAAATTAACCTAGTTAAAGAGACTTAGAGAATTAGAAAGGCTAGTACTAAGCGAATTTCACTAGGAGGGGACACCAAATGGTGTTAAGTGAGGATTGCAAGAACTTAACTATGACCAATCCGAGCTTAGTCTGGGAAGTTTTATTGCAAGAAAGTAACTATGACCAATAGAACTCCCTAGGAAAAATGCCTTGGAAAAGTATCACCCGATCCACCTAGAAGAACGTAATTGTGAATAGGTGAATAGTGCAAGAAAATTAAGGGGGAACACGAAAGCGGGATCCTTATACCGTGTCCTAGGACCAATTCAAGCCATAACTCTTTCAGCCCATACCTCATCTAGATAAATCACTAAGCATCATTCAAGATAACCACCCCTAGTTCATCTATAAGTCTTTCTCACCTTGTTTTAGTCAATTGCTTTAGTGTTTCACAAATAATCCATTGTTTTTTGTTTATCTTTGTTTTTACTTTTCCTAAATTTTCACCTCACTATTTCATTAGGACGCTCAGATAGTGAACGACTCAAGTAGACGGGGTACTCAATCCCCCCATAAAACCAATACAATCCTCGTAGGAACGATTTTGATTAATAATTGAAAACCACTTTATTACTTGTGACCCTTGCACTTGCGGGCTTAGGTTACCTCATTTTTATATATACACACTGCAAACCTAACAAGCACAAATGCGTTGACTAGCATGTTTTCACGAAGAAAACAAACAAAATCCATAGATGAATATTGGACTCTAGTTGTAGAGAAGAAGAATGAAGAAGTGAAATAGAATTCCCTAATCCGTTACAACGTTGGTTTCTTGGGTGTCTTAAACTCTCAAAAACTACTCCTTTATATTCTTCCCAATCTTGGGTCGGGTTGGGTCAGCCTATTTGGACACTAACCCATAACCCAATTCCAACAAATAGGAATGAAAACAAAATATTCATTTTCATTTCCTATTTTTGTATACCAAAAGCATGGGATAAGGTGCACAAATACCCCCGAGTTTTGCGCGTATGTTCCACATTGCCCCTAAACTTTTTTCAGTCCTAAAATATCCATAAGCATTTACTTCCGTAGCTCAGTCATGCCTAACCATTAGAAAATGACAAACACCCACTAAAATGCTTATAAAAACCTCGTTAAACACCCCACATGTGTCAAAGTTTTCAATCTAAGTTGTGACTTTTTTTAACATGGTGGAGATCACTCAGTCGTTGGAAAAATCCTCGCTTGAAGTTATGAATGAGATCCTGAAAACGAGAATCATTATGTTTTCACAGCATAAATGTTTTGGACCGCATGTTTTCACGGATAAAACAAAAATTTAAGAGGAAAACAATTGATGAAATCCTTTTGGTTCTTTTTCATATACGCATACCAAGAATGAGATAATCCTTATCACATATCATGTTTTGGGAGTGTTTGGACGGTTTTTTTTAGGAATAACGCTTTCTCAACTTGTAAAACCCGAGAAAAAAAATCAATTTTTCTGAAAAAATGTAAGACGGTAATTTTGGTTGAAAATAAAAAATTTTCTAGATCTCGGATGATGAAGCGAACTTTACTATTGAATTCCTCTGGCAAAATCTAGTTAACCCATCGAATTTCGTCGGATTCCGAGACAATCGGAATTTCACATTTTTCGAGGCATCGAGTGTCGGGTGACGCATGGCATGACATGTGGTGCACTTGTGTGAATGGCTCATATTGAGCCAAGTGTTAAGTGGAGAAAATAATGGGAAAGATAAAACAAGAAATAAAAAAAAGGAGAAGGCCATTTCGGCAGGGAGAGTGAGAGCAAGATGAAAGAGAGAGAGAAATGAGAAAAGTAGAGAGAGAAACTTCTCTCTAAGATCTATGAAAATCGGGCCATGGGTTTTCGTCAGAGCAATAGGTAAAGTCAGCCCACGCAATAAGGGCTACGCGTGGGTACCAAAATCTTGGAGTTTCGTCAAACCCCACGCGGTAAGGAATTTTCCTACTTGGGTTATTTCTAGCCTAAAGGTCGTTTAATGGCTTGAGGTTTTTCTTAGTGGCCGTGAGAGACCGTAAATTTCAGTCCCAAATTTTTGGGACTGAGTGTAGGAATTTTTAGGAATTTTCGGGACTGTTTTCGTACAGCCCAGGTTGAATTTTCAGGACTATTTTCGGACAGTCCGAGCTGAATTTTCGGGACTGTTTTCGGACAATCCGGATAGGATTTTTGGGAAGGTTTTCAGGCAATCTTAGACTATGTTGAGATTTGGTTTTAAATCCTGAGACTAATGACTTTGGGTTTTGTTGAGTTTTTCGGTATCACTATAATTTGTTGTTAAATGAGACCAAAAATGGTTAATGGCCGTGAAGCGACCGAGAGGTTCTCTGTTTATGTGGGTCTATGATTTAGGCCATTTTGTGTGTTATTGTTGGAAAAATAAATAACATGTTGTTGTGTGTAAAAATTATGTTAATATGTGCTTACGTGATGTATTAACATGGAAATGGTGATGAATGGAAATTATATGTACGAAATATAATTATCCAAAATTTATAAATGTTGCATGTAGCATGGCATAGCATGAAATGGCATGATTGCATTTCATATGCAGTCACATACGGTCGTGCCACAGTGAGTGTCTTAGGAATCAACAAAATTTATATCCTGAAGTTCTATAAAAAAAGCTCTTTTGTAGTATGGTGGTCTAGGGTTAAACTCAAGGATGGGTTTTCTTCATGCAAAGTGAGTCACAATTAACTGAAAATGGTGTTTCCACTTTGTATTTGGGGTTTTATTGTAAAAACAGTGAGGTTGATGGCTTGAAAAACCGTAACTATAGGGAAATAAAGTGTAAAAGAAATCCTTGAAGTTTCGGGCCACTGGGCTTAGGGTTCTAAGGCAACTATAATGTCCTCGGGTCCTTTTCCTCTTGGGGAGGATGAACTATAGTCATTTCCCGGGCAGTCTATGTTTCAGCCATAAAAAAGTGAACCACAAAGTTTTTCTCCTAGTATACAACATTTATTAACCATTAATGTTTCGAAGTAGTTAAAACTGACCTTGGATCTAAACTGTACGAGCAAATAAATGGAAACTAGATTCTAGCATCGATGGATATAGCAATAAGTATCCACTGGGCGCTGCAATGCTGGCCACTTTCGGGGGTACATCAGAGTTCAAACCTAACATGAGATGCAGAAACATAAATGATAATAAATGCCTGCGTTGGCAACAGGAGGACAGTGCTTTACCTCAAAACTTTCACCCAGTGGCCCTCCTCTTCAAGGATGGGGGTTTAATAACATCCCTTGAGTTTATGCCATCCTCAAAGAGTGTTGGCTGGTTAATCTGAAAGGGAGAAAAATGAGAAAATCACACACTGTGAAGGCGAAGCTTGGCGCGATTTGTGTTGATGGATTAATTGATTTTACTGGAGCTTGGCGAGGCTTATACCTTTGCTCGAGTCAGAAATTACAAAAAGTATGAAACAAAAAAAAATACATTGAGGGCAATTTTGGTACAAAACCCTGGCAGTCAAAAAGTGGTGACTAGCGGCAAAGGCAGGCTCTTGAAATTTCGTAACTGCGAAAATTCACGTCCTACTTGAAATTTATGACTGCGAGAATTACCAGATTGCGAAAAGTCGCAACCTTGCAAAATCCTGTCTCACTCCCTACGTATTTAGCTCCAATTTCCTTACACTTTGTACATACGGCTTCCAAGTTCGGCTCGAGGTTCTTAAGTATTTGAATTAACACAAGATAGATTGTAATTAACACCAAAACTACAAAAATATCCACAAAATATGATTAGTAACATAGTCGGGACCTCAGTGTATCAATTGGGTTATTTAAGTGGATTAGTACACAAAAGTGCACCGAAACTTGCAATGAACAGGGCAAGCAACATATTTGAGCCTTAATCACTCCCCAATGACACATTGCTAGTCCTTAGCGATAAACAAAAGAAGGCTTGAATGAGTTAAGCTCATGCAAAAGATAGATAATTTTCAAGTGTATGAGTAAGTAATGCCCTACCCTCAGTGTGAATGATTGAGACCCTGCACAACAACCAACTTGGGAGAATAAATGCCATACAGGACCAAGTTTTAGAAGAGTATATATCCCAAGGGAATCGACACAAAACTGCAAAATCTAAGTGTTTGCTTATGTGATCGGTTTTCAACAATAACTTTGCTAAGCTCTCCCCCAGCCAAGCTGCAAATCTAGCACATTGACCAACCTAAATAAATTTGGTTTCACTCTCTTTTAATATTTCTTTGTGTAGGATGCAATGCTGAGAAGTCGACCTTAGCAAAGTCCGTGTAACGGGGGTCCACCGATGACTCCCAACCAACTAAGGCTTAGGGCATCAAGTCATGAGGATCTTTCGACCACTAACTCCTCGAATTTCACCCCGGACTCCGAATGAATTCGAAATTCCTAGCACACAACTCGCTAAACCTCCGTATCCACCCGTATGCGGCCTTTAAGTCGGGTAGCTCCCGACCCGGTTGATTTAGGGCACAGGGCTTTAAAGACTTTTCGTCGTAAACCCCCTCGGACGTGCCGAGTTTCAAGGCGGGCGTCATGGCTCTCTTCCTCTTTTCTTTTTCTTTTTCTTTTTCTTATGTAGGTACATTGGCATGCTTTTATGGGAACCATAACCTTTGCAGTGGTCGATAAGAAACTAGGAGTGATTTGCACGATAAGGGAGTTATGCAGTTTCTCAGGCTATTATAGAAAACTGATGTGCACAGTGTGTGGCTAGCTAAAGGTGGAAGAAAAAGATTGAATACTAAGGGACTTTAACTAACCATCTAATTAATCATGCACAAAACTAATCTAGCAACAATGGCATTGGGCAGTGTTTCAATTTTTCAACTTGCAGGTTAGGCAAAACCAAAAAAAAAAATATGGGGGCAAAAATTGTTGCAAATGAGTTAAGAAACTGAGCTGTCTGATATGTATAACAGTGTATGTCACTAAATTTTCAGCTTTTTCAAAACGACTTTCTTAAAGAAATGAAGCAAGCCATAAACATCTGAAATGGGCTTTGCTTACACATGTAGTAGACAAAAAATAAAATCTAAAGTATAAAAAATCACTTCCTTCACTAACTCTCCCCCCAACCAAGTATGCCATTGACCGCAATGGGGTGTGGATTGGAAAGGTAGTGGAGGAAGTCTTACCTCGCCGATCGTGGCGGTGAAGGCGTCCTTGGCTTGGGCGGCGGGATTCTTTTGATGGTGGAGTGGGCGTAACAATGCTTGGTTGCTAGAAGTCAAGGGAGTCTGTAGGGGCTGGAGGTGGAGGGCACCGGTCTGCTGGGAGTAGGGCTGGCCGGCTGGCCGAATGCAGTATGGGAGATCGCGGGGAGCTGGGTGACTCACAGATCTGCATGAGGATGGCCGATTACGTGCGAGAATGGTGATGCGAGCCATGGCGGCCTCAATCGCAGTCATCCTATCTGCGAGGGCTGCATGGGTAGTCTCAAATGATGTTGTTGTCGAGGAGAACATGAGGACTGCATCCATGATGATCAAAAAGTCTCGGGTGGAAATAGTGATATGCTGCGGAGGTGGTGCGGAAATGCTCGCCGCAGCACCGTGCTGAGGGTGAGTGCGGGCGGGGCTGAAGAGACAAAGGGCGGCGTGGTAGCGGTGCCCCAGGCAGGAGGGAGATCAGAAATTGAGGTCTTGGGCTTGAGGCTCCTGCTAAGCTCCACTTGTTTGCTCTCGGCGGGAATATCGTGGTCGGTGGTCCTCGGCCGGGCCCCGGAGCGGAATGTGAATTAGCGGGGCATAAGGCGCCCTTTGTTCGGCGGTAAGGATGGCCTCACGATCACGCGACGCTCAATCTAGGCGCTCATCAGGGGGTCAGTATGCTCGAAGCACTTGGCATAGAAGTCTCAGGAATAAGAGAGGCGTGGACTCAGCTCGAGGCAGACTCTTGTGATGGACCTTGTCCTCGAAATGGAACAAGGAAGTCATAATAAGCTCCGCTAGGCTGAACCAGAAGCCCTTCGAGATGCGATATAGGGCCTCCAAGATGGCTCCTCTCCTCTGAACTATATGCTGGAGCAAGAAAAGATTAGACCGCATAATGTGATTTATAAGACGCATACGGGGCGGGAGCTGCCTTCTGAACAGAATCGTCTTGGCGGTAGTGTCCTCGGAATGAAGACGGACCATCTCCCTAAGGGAGGGATAGGGCCACTGCCTATAAGCGGTCGAGTTGGCGAGGACCACCGGATGATTAAATGTAGTGGCGATGTCTGAGGCCCTTAGTATCCCTGGCCGGCCGTGGATGGAGAAATGAAGAGCAGTGGGGTTGGACTCATGCCTAGATGTCATCGTGTGGTAGAACTCGATGACCGAGGAGTAGAAAAGCAGACGGGGTGTCATGAGCAATCGGGGAGTACCCTGCACTAGGGCATAGAGTCTCAGACTCGGTGCGAGAAAAGGACGGAAGATCATAATAAACCTCATCATGCAGGTCTCTCTCACTGCAATCAGCATTCCCTGGAATAGGGTTACAATGGAAGAGTGGTTGTCGAATGATGAAGGGTGGGACAGTGGAGGGAGGGAGCTCCAACGGGGGCTGATGGGGTGGCGGTGTGGCTCACGAGGCACAGGCTGGAGGGACTCTCACAGGGCACGAGGAGTGCGGGCCCTCTTAGGCCAGTGGGCTACGGGATGGCCTAGGATGTGGTGGAGAGGGTGGAGTGGGACCGACCGAGTGTGGTATCTCCTCGGGCGTTTCTGAGGCGCCGGGAAAGGATGGGAGCGGAGTGCGGCGGAGGAGGAACCCACCGCGGCCTTGCGCCACGGCGTCGATGGGGCGGCTGGAGGGCGCGGCGGGGGCGGGCCGGCGGTTGGAGGCCCGGCGACAGGGGGAGGGGAGGAAAGGCGCACCCGGGGCCGGAAAGAGCGTCCTCCGCGGGTCTTCACCATGTTAGGGCCAAAGAAGGAGAAGAAATGGAGATGAGGGGGGGCGCAAATGAAAGGTTTTGGCCAATTAATGGCCTTAAATGCCTATTAAATGACTGGCTAAAAAAGAAAGGAAAATTAATGGCGGGCGCAGGAAACGAAGGGTTTGTAGCAGACGGAAGATGAAAGGGGTAGGGAGATGAACATTGCAACCTGCGAAATTCTGCAGGTTGCGAAAATTTCTCAACCTATAAAATTTCCAGGCAAAAAAAGAACATCCAGCCTATTGCAACACCTGCAAAACAAAAGACTAAAAATTGTGAGAAAACAAACTTGTAAATGAGAAAAAAAATTTCAAAATAAAAATGAGCAATAAGCAAGGGACTCAAGAAAATCTCTAAAAGCAGGCGAAAGTAAAGGCAAAATTCGACAAAATTTGAGATACGAGATATTGCGAAAAGCCACTTTACCTTCAAGAGCTGTTTTTAGCAATCATGGAGGGTCAAGGAGGGGGATCTCCTCCTTGTCAGTTGAGCGTTGCATTGCATATGGCTTCAACCTTGGCCCATTAACCTTGAATACTCTGTAGTCTTTAGGATTGAACAGGTCCACTGATCCATTGGGATAGACCTCCTGGATGGTGAATGGGCTAGTCCATCTTGATTTAAGCTTGCTCGGAAAGAGGTGGAGCTTGGAGTCGTAGAGCAACACTTGGTCTCCTTGTTTGAAATGTTTGCGAGCTATTAATTGATCATGCCACCTCTTCAGCTTATCTTTTGCAATTTTTGAGTTGAAGTAGGCATCATTCCTCAATTCTTTTAGCTCGTTAATATCGAGGAGCCTGTTGAGACCAGCTCTGTCCCATATCCAGGTTCAATTTCTTCACTGCCCACCATGCCTTATACTCAATCTCCACAGGCAGGTGACATGCTTTGCCATAAACTAGGCGATAAGGAGACATGCCCAGAATGGTCTTGTAGGCTGTTCTGTATGCCCATAAAGAGTCCAGCAGCTTGAGAGACCAATCCTTTTGGTTAGAGTTCACCACTTTCATCAGTATTATCTTGATCTCTCTGTTGGCTAGCTCAACCTGGCCACTGGTCTGAGGGTGGTATGGGGTGGCTACTTTATGCTTGACATCATACTTAGTGAGGAGGCTCTCAAAAGGTTTGTTGAAGAAATGTGAACCTCCATCACTAATTATGGCTTTGGGGACCCCAAATCTAGAGAATATATTCTCCTTCAAGATTTTCAGTACCACCTTATGGTTTGTTGCCCTGCAAGGAACTGCTTCAACCCACTTAGACACATAGTTAACTCCCACCAAAATGTAGAGGTATCCAAGGGAGGAAGGGAATGGTCCTATGAAATCGATCCCTCATACGTCGAAAAGATCAACTACAAAAATCGGGTTTAAAGGCATCATGTGACGACAAGAAATCTTCCCCAACCTTTAGCATTTGTCGCATTCCTTGCACATGGTATGGGCATCGCCCGAAAGAAGAGACCCGGTGGAATCAGTGCGGCTTCGCAGTTTATGGAAGCAAAATGGCCTCCATGCATTCATGGCGATGTTACGATTATTCCCTATTGCTACACTTGACACACACCTCGATTATCGATCGTACAGTATTTGTACAAGAAGGTTCTTAATAATAGGAATTGAATTTTGAAGAATTTCTTGTCTTGTGCTTTCAATCTGTGATAAGCTCCTGTAACAGTAATTTGCAATGTGGGCATACCGGGTGCCTTCTCGGCGAAGCAATGACTCCTCGAGGAACTCATCATTGATTGAAGGGTTCGCAGTGTTGTGTGCGATTGTTAATCTCGATGAAGCGTCGGCGACAACATTTTCCCGCACCCTTTTGTCGCTTGATTTGCAGGTTGAACTCTTGCGGTATATGAGAACCCATCGATAAGCCTAGCCTTAGCATTTGTTTGGTGAGCAAATATTTCAGGATGAATGATCCGTGAATATTATTATGTCCATTGACGAATGGCTCGAAATTGTTTAAGGCGCCAGACCACGCCAATATAGCTCCTTTCTGTGGTTGTGTAATTCCTCTGTGCCTCATTCAGTGTCCTACTTGCATAATAGACCACATAAGGCTTTCCTCCTTCCCTTTGTCCGAGAACTGCTCCAATGGCCAGATCGCTTGCATCGCACATCACCTCGAAGGGTAACTACCAGTTGGGGGCTCTCACTATTGGTGCAGTGGTCAAATAGGCTTTAAGCTCCTCAAAGTTCTTTTGGTAGTCTGCATCCCAAATAAACTTGGCATCTTTCCGGCTGATTTGTAGGAAACGCTTTAATTTTGGAAAAGTCCATGATGAACCTCACGCCAGAGCAATGCATGCCCCGAGGAATTGCCTCACGGTCTTGACATTTGTGGGGAGGGCGGTTGGAAATTAAGTCAATTTTTGCTATCAGCCCCGATTCCTTTTCTAAAATAATATGCCCAGTACAATTCCACTGGCCCGACCATAAAATGGCATTTTCCCGATTCGATTACCCGAGGTTTTCTCTATGCACCTATGCGGGACCGGTTTCAGGAGTTGATTATGCATTTCTTGAAACTCCCTCAGTTAGCATGTCATCCATGAAGCCTCCATAATGCGCTCTGCCAAATCACCAAAATGCGAGCATACATCGCTGAAATGTCGCATAGGCATTACACAGGCTAAAGGGCATTCTCCTGTATGCATATGTGCCAAATGGGCATGTGAAGGTGGTCTTTTCCTGGTCTTCTACAACAATTTCAATTTGAAAATATCCTGAATAGCCATCCAGGAAGCAGTAGAAGGGTTGACTAGAAATCCTCTCAAGAAGCTGATCCATGAAGGGTAGAGGGAAGTGATCCTTCCTGGTCACTTCATTTAGCCTTCTATAATCAATACATACCCTCCAACTCGTGGTAAGGCGGGTGGGCATCTCCTCTCTTTTTTCTTTTATGCAGGTAGTTTGAATTTCTTAGGCACCACTGGGTTGGACTCCACCCGAGGTGTTACTCGATATGGGAGTAGATGATACCATTTTCTGATGGCTTTAGGACTTACGCTAATCACTTCTTGCATATGTGGGTTCAGTCTTCTCTATGGCTGCCTTACTGACTTTGCCTCCTCCTCTAGGTAGATGTGATGGGTGCAAACTTCTGGGCTAATACCCTTCAAATCAGTAATCTTCCACCCTAGGGCTTGCTTGTTCTCCTTGAGGATGTGCAGCAGGCTACTTTCTGTGAAGTGCTGAGTAGGGATGAAATGACAACTAGACACTGCTCCTGCTCTTCCAAATAGGCATATTTCAACTCCACATGCAAAGGTTTAAGCTCCAATTTCTGGGGCTCACTTGTTCCTTCCTCAATCATCAAAGGAAAAAATTCTTGTTTCTTTCTCCAATGCCCACTGAGACAGGATTTCTGTCTGTGCTTCACGCCTTGCCGAATACTCGGCCAATTCTTCGATTAAGCACACCTTATCCCTTAAGTCGGCTTGTTCCTCCAGGATTGTGTCAATGATGCAAACTTCTTCTAGGCCATCTTCCACTGGCAGCATGTGCTTTTTACTCAAGTGGAAGATGTTGAGTTCTAGGGTTATGTTTCCGAAGGTGAGTTGCATAACACCATTTCGGCAATTGATAATCGCATTGGAAGTGGCCAAGAATGGTCTTCCCAAGATGATAGGTACATAATTGGCCCCTACTGCCTTTCTTGGTTCTATGTCGAAGTACAACAAAAATCTACTAGATAGTAGAGTTTGTCCATATGATAGGACATCTGCTTGTCCCCTTTGGTATCTTGATTGTTCTATACGCAGAGACGGTGTGATGGAGTGGGCTTTAGTTATCCAGCATTTCTTATACATTGAATAGGGGAGGAGATTCACACTTGCACCCAGGTCTAGCATTGCCTTTTCCACACAAGTGCCTCCAATATTAATCGAGATGGTTGGACAACCCGGATCTTTATACTTCACTAGAGTCTTGCATTGGATGATAGCACTAACTTGTTCAGTCAGGAAGGCCTTCTTGTCAACATTCAGCCCTCTTTTCACTATACACAAGTCCTTCAAAAATTTTGCATAGGTGGGGACTTGTTTGATCATGTCAAGCAGGGGGATGTTAACCTTTACTTGCCTCAGCACTTCTAACATTTCAGCCTGATTAATAGCCTTCTTTTTAGCTTTTAGTGCTTGAGGAAAAGATGGGAGTGTGCTATTTTTACTGCGATGCCTTGATCACCACCTCGCTGGTTCGGTTTCTTGAGCTTTCACGGCCTTGTTTCTTGCTTTGGGTCTTTGGTTGTTTACGACTCTTTGCCACTTCTCAATGTGATGATTGCCTTAACTTCATCCATCCTAGAATTTGGCTCTTGGCGGGAACTCCTTCATGCCGATCCCACAGGATTTGGTTGTGTCACGAGAATTTCCCCTTTTCTTGCACCTGCTACTTGTTGGATAGTCTTGATATTGATACTGCCGGTTGTCATATTTTTGGGAAATTTCAGCTTACAGGCTGTCATGCTTTTGAGAAATTTCCGAGTGTAGGTTGCTCATTTTCTTATTGAGTGTGCTCACCGTGTCAATTCTTTGGCTGGCACGGGCATTCTTGCCTTTTGTTATCCACAAAGTTACCCACCACGCCTGAGTTCATAATAGCTTGTTCAATTGGAGATGAAAGATGGTGGTAGGTATGATTGAGGCGAGACCCATATTCTTGTTGTCTGTGAGGGAGGCACTTAGGGAGGAGGTTTTTGTTTCTAGGAGAGGTTTGGGTGGTTCCTTTAGTTGGGGTTGTAGGAATTGTTGTATGGGGTTGTGGTTGGTGGCTTGTATTGGCCCACTGCATTGGCTTGTTTAGCCATAAAGTCCCTTACTGAAGGAACACTTGAGCTATGCTCTCCTTGGTGCTCAGTGGACTGATAGTTGAAGCATGGTTGGTTAGGCATAGAATGCCTCGATCCAACGCTCATACCTCGTGTTGATTCTCGTTTCAAGCTCTTGAACCTCCTAGCGAGGTGGAATGACTTTGCTTTCGTCTCCATGCCCTCTGAGAGCGAGTATATGCCCCCCCTTTGATTTGGTGGTGGCCTCATCCTGTCTGTCTCCCTAGGATTTGGCTCATCCTAAGCTTTGGAGGTTTCATCTACATAGTTGAGGAAGTCCATGTCTTCGTCTGGATTCTTGCTTAGGAAGTCCCCTCCACACATGGTCTCCAATAATTGCTTCATGGCAGAAGACATTCCATCATAGAAGTGGTTGACCAACATCCATGTATCAAAGCCATGGTGTGGGCATGCACTGATGGTTTCCTTATATCTCTCCTAGCATTAGTAGAACTTCTCATTATCATGGAGATTACAAGTAATAAATTTACTCTTCAATGTTGATCCTGTGTGCCTTGAAGAAGAACCTTTCAAAAACTCACGCCTCTGATTCTGCCTAATTAGGATGGTTCTTAGCCTTAGAAATTAAGCCAAATTTTGGCTTTGTCTTTGAGGTTAAGGGAAGGCCAACCGGCATAAGCAAATCCATATCGATTACACCCTCCTTGAAAGTTGTGCAGACTTCCTCAAACTCTCGGATGTGTGCTTATGGATTCTCATTTTCCATACCATGGAAGGTTGGGAACATGGGCACCAAATAGGGCCTAACGACTACATCTTTTGCAGGATGTACAATGCATGAGGGTGCACTCACCCTTGGTGGGTGTATATGGTCCCTCATTGACATGTAGGCATTGGGGTTTCTTGAAGGTGGCTCCCCTGTGACTTTGTTATCTCAGTGGAGGCTCCATCGATTACTATGTGTGACTTCCACCTGATGCAGTGGGCTGGTTCTCTCTGCTTTTGCACTGTGGTGTTCCTATCCCAGTGTTACATAAAGTCCTAGGAACACAACACAAAATAGCACAAAACCAAAAGCAAGGCTACCAAAAGGGTTATAGTTGGTTAAACTTAAAACAAGCTTCAGGTATGCAGTATAAACATTCAATTTCCCACTACCCAGTGGGCATGAAAGTAGGGAATAATGGTAAAATAAAAGGAATGAGAATTCACCAATACTTGTGATGTGGATCACAAGTTTCATAGCTTCTCACTCACACTACGGCACCATCCTCATTGCTTGGCGCCATTTGATTCATGCCATAGTAGATGTCTGGGAATCAAAAGGAGAATTTATATCATAGGATTCCCTGCCGTGCGATAGAAAAACTCTTTGCGGAGTATAGTGGTCTACAGGGTCGAACTCGAGATTGGTTTTCTTCATGCGGGAAGTGGAGTCACGATTCTTCGAAAATGGTGTTTCCCTTTGGTTGGGGTTTTTGTAAAAACAATGAGGTTGATTGCTTAAAAAACCATAACCGTAGGGAAATAAAGTGTAAAAGAAATCCTTGAAGTTTCGGAGCCCAGCCCAGGCTCAAGGTTCTAAGGCAGCTATAATGTCCTCGGGTCCTTTTCACCAGCGTTGGGGAGGGATGACTATAGTCATTTCCTAAACCGGATCTATGTTTAGCCATAAAGACTGAACCTTAAAAATTTTTCTCCTAGTATACAACATTTATTAACCATTAATGTTTCGAAGCAGTTAAAACTGGCCCTTGGATCTAACCTGCAGGAGCAAATAAATGGCAACTAAGTTAGCATCAGTGGATCTAGCAATAAGTATCCAGAGCCGCAAGCGCGAAGTGCGGCGCTCGAGTGCATCAGGGATTCAAACCTAATGTGAGATGTAGAAACATAAATGATAATAAATGCCTGCGTTGGCAACAGGAGGACAGGGCTCAAAACCTACAATGAATAGGGCTCAAAACAGCACTATTTGGACACTAATCAACACCGCGTCGAGTCGGGTGTGTGTGCATGGTGTTGGTTATTCACCATTCTTGGTGAATGTGTGGTGAGCTCGGAAATAGGACAACGTCTAAAATCGAGACTCACAGTTATGTAAAACAATCATAATACTAAATCACGTGTGTTTAGGTGAGGCAAAGATAGGAAAGATCCCCACCCTAACGTGTAGGAGCCAATTTTATTCTTGGTTAGACATATGGGTGGAAACTGTTTATAGAGAAAGTTCGCGAAAGTGATGTCGCAAGGCGTGCAAAGCTGGTGAGACCCCCAGTCCGCCGCGGAAACACAACAAGATTTGATAAATTAAAATTAGAGGGTTGTCGATGGTTTAAGTCATTGGGTGAAACACCAATGATTTTTCACACTTAACGTTGCAAGTGTGAAGGAGTTAATCGGGACTTCGGGTTGTGGGTATGGGAGTCTCGTCATGCGTGACACAGACATTCCATATAGGATTGCATTATTTTTATCTAATATGATTTGATGTTTTATGTATGCCATTACATGTGCATTTAGGCAGGGAGTAGCCCTTATAGGAAAATTTTTCTCTTGGCCGTGCTCACCCTAGTCGTGGGACCCCCTTCCAGTACGAGTTGTGCGAGAGCGACAGCCGACGAGGCCATGATTATGAAGGAGGCCTATGAGTGGCTTTCGTATTACTTTTGTAAAATGTATTTTGTATAAAAGAATTGTAATTGTATTCTTTTAGGACTATTGTATAAATAGTCGGATATGTAATCATGGTAAGAGGGCCGTGATTAGACTCTTACGGATTGTAATTAAGCGTTTTATTTTCATATTTTAGATTTAAATGTGAATGAATGGATCCCGGTAAAGGGATGTATATTGGGGATATGGACAAATGGACCCTGTGGGGTCAATACTACTTCTATTGAGACCCTGGATGGTTATAATAATACTGTTATACATGTGACGCCCTAAACCCGGGGGTCCATTGACTACCCGTCAACCCACGAAAACATTCATGAATGTCGGGTGACGGAGCATTTTTCCTGGCATCGAGACAACGTCTCCTTTGTATGGGAGCTCTACCCAAATACAATTCTTGTAGTATAAAACACATGTTACTGTCCCAAGCAGGTCTCAATATATGCAATATACATCAATCTGACCACTTGGGCCCCGCCATGATACTCGATATACATACCCGACTATGAATCGACTATACGATAGTTACGAGAGTTAATATGTTTTTACTCTTATCTGATACATACATTAAACTTAAAAGTTCTAATACATGTATACATCAAAAGCCACAACTCGAGCTTTCTTCTAATCCTCAGTCTCTAGGGCAGAGTAGGTCTCTCATGCGCTCCTGTACTTTTTGTAAAGGGGTTCCACGACGGGGTGAGCTAATACGATGGGAGAATCGCTCTAAGTGGGCTACTCACCACCTAAGTCTTTGTGAAATGTTCTAATTCAAACACATTCAAGCAAATGCATGATCCTACTTGAATGTCTACTTGACTGACTCGAGATCAGGAGTCCTCACCGACTCTCTCACACTCGCTAAGCCTTGTATGAGAATTATTTATTAGAGTTAACCACTCCGATGTATATATATCCAATTGGGCCGCTCCGACGATTGATATATTATTTGTTTGTGGACTACCCTCCGATGAATATCAATTGGACCGCTCCGACGATTGATATTTTTCATTTGGACTACCCTCCGATAATTAATATTTTAGACTACCCTCTGAACCATTTTCTCTAGACTCATCTCATGAACTAACTCCTATAGTCCTAGGATGTCCCAGTGCATATGGAATGCATGTATGCCAATTCCAATACCGTCTAATCACATGCAAATATATAAACATGAATATACTCGCATAATTCAAATCACACAATCATGTTATGTAATTTTACAACTCATACATCAAAATTAGCTCACTTGGGCTAATGATCCAAACCTGAGCAATTTAATTTAATCCTTTCGGCCAAACACGTATTCACACAAAATATATTTTTGTGTCCTTTATTCTATGAGCGATGAAACCTAGGTTTTAAAGTTCAAACACACATCCATTCATCGGTTCACTTGGTAGACACGGGTTTTTCAAGCCATTCGTCATTTTCAATTCAAGGCATACACATTAACACTTGGTCTCACAATAAGCCACCCAAATCAGCCGTGGGCAGTCACGGGTGTCATGGAGTCTCGAATCTAACAACTCGGTTCGAATTTGGGGCAGATCAAATAACCCCTCAGACCTCATTCAACTCAAACATTCACAAAGTGCTTAAAGGGAATAAAACCAAGTAGGAGAAACCCTTACACTCAAGAGTTTGAAGAAACTCCTAAATCCGGTACCCACGAAGCCTCTCGGCGGTTCCTCCCTTGTGCAGAAAACATGCGACGGTCGGATCTCCCAGTATTCTAGAGAGAAGTTCGATCTTCTCATACCAATCCACCATTTTCTTGCTCTTTGGAAGTCACCCTTACGTTTTTCTCCTTTTTGGTTATTTGAAGAAGACAAACACTATTTAGTGTTTGTCTTATTCTCATTTAATAAATTCTCAAAACGACAATTTTGTCCTTCATTTCCCAATTTTGAAATTTGGCCCTATCTCAGCCTTCCATTTTCATCATTTATCTCTCATACCATAATTTTGTGAGTACTTGTTATGTGACTTTATTGCATCGAATCGTTTTACGACAACAGCGATGCCTCGAAAAAGCGTTTTGACTCAAACTGTCTCGGAATATTAGAAATTTTACATGCTAACTAGATTTTTAAGGCGATTCCAACGGTGAAATCCGTTTCGATCATCAGAGATCTAGACAATAAATTCACAATTTTATAAGTACACAATTTTATGTCCAGTACGATTTTGCCCTTATTCCATAAATTGGAATTTCTCGGGTCTTACATTCTCCTCCTTAAAGGAATTTCGTCGAAATTCAGGGCCAAATCCTTATCACTCACATGCATATGCAACGCACTCTATCATGCATGTAACTAGCCATTAAATCTCAACTGACTAAACCACGTATATTCATCCTAAACAAAAGGGATAGGTGGCCCATCGTCGTCTCGACTCTCACGATATACTCCTCCACTCCATGGTGCCACCATAGCACCCTCATTTGGCGCACTCCGCGGTCTTGAGTCGCAGGGCAGATCGCAACTGTATGATACTACGGTCCTCCTCGAAGGTCCATCGTGTCAATCTCAATATGTTCCCAATCCACCATGGCCCGGATGCGGAGTATATTTCGAACGTAGGACGTGAAATACCTCGTGGACTACACCGGCGTGGGCGGTAGCATTACTTAGGTACGCTCTGACACCTATCTCAGATGTCTAGAAGGCCCCGAAGAATCCTGATAGCTTCCCACGGCTTACTTAGAACGACAACTCATTTCTTAAGCATCACCTTCAGAAGACGTGATCCCGTACCTCGAACTCCCTGAGGTCGGCGTCGCACATCTGGATAATATTGCGCCGGCTGCGAGGGCGTGAAGGCGCATCAAATATCAAGCTCACGCAACTACCGAGGAGGTGTCTCTAATCAAATCAGGACCAGTGATGGAGCTCTCTCCCACCTCGGTCCAACATAATGGTGACCTGCTTGGCCTCCCATACAGTGCCTCATACGGTGCCATGTATACTCTTTGATAACTATTATCGTAGCGAATTATAGAGCTAATACTCCTCCCGGTACCTTATGATTCGGGACGCATGCTGTGTATAATCTCCTAACATTGTATATAATCCATACAACACGTAACCTAGCCTGCTTGGTGTGTCGACCCAAGATTTCACAATCAACGACAATCCAATGGACATAACTGGTCCATGTCATGAATGACATCCATATCACCAGAGCGCTGGGCTACTTTGACACGATTCAATTTCGGTGGGGTATCCAGAGCCTCGAGTCACTCACCGACTCCTATCACTCAACTCTAAGTTTCGTGATACTTGTGAGTGTGTTTTCATTTCGGGCAACATAATTCTTAAACACACTTCGGGCTGATACGTTCACGAGAAATTCGGGAGGATATCTTCAAGAATTCTCACACACCACAACTCGGGTTCTCTGTAGGGATTAACTGACCCCTCTTTGCCTTGCCCAACACACTCTAATTACTCTTCATTTTCTGAATCGAACTTTGAGTCTTCATTGGACGTAGTCCTAAGACAAACTCAGCCACACTCACCAGTGGTGAATGACCATGCGGTGCCGCGCTGGAGCTCGAAGTGAGGTTCTTTGTGCCTGTGACATAATAATCTTACTATGACAACCAATCCCGGTTCCACCATGAGCAGAATCTGAGAGATCTCTCACTCATAATCCCGACCTGCTCCGGTCAGCCCTCACCACACCTAGGGAAGAACATACATAATTGGCTTCTCTAAAGGCCTTAACCTCTAAGCTGAATCGATGTCGGTGTCCAGTATGACAACCGACCAGGTCTCTCAGTGCCCGGCGACTCGATGGCATCAACTCATCCATGTCTATCTGACATCAGCAACCAATGGAGTCTCTTGCCTAAAGTCCTGCGGCCGGCTGCGCGACTGCGATCTGTCCACTGAGCTTTGACCCACACTGGCGGCCGCGTCTGTCTTGTTGAGTATTTGTGCCCACCCCGAAGAGCGGCGGATTCTTTGGCCCGTCTTGGGGTTTGGAGGAATGAGCGTATACCCTCACGTCCTCACATTTGCTTAGGGTGCATTGTCCCCAAAGTCTTGGGATCCCTATCTGCAGGCGATCCAGTCACTCATGCAATCCTGGCCTAGTCTGAAACTAGTGTGAAGCGAAGTCTTACGCCTCTTCTCCGAACTAGGAGCTGATCCTCCCTTTGTTACCAAAACCCAGTATCAGTGTTCCAAGTATCATAATCTCTCTCTCTATGGTCGGGGCCGCTGACCATGGAGTCCACATGTCCCGTAGGTGGGAAATCCACACAGTGCGCCTGAATGGACAACCATTTACATTCGGAGTCTCGTAATGCGGACAATCCCCACAGAAATACATTATCTCGAGGTGACATTGAGTCTCTCCTGACTCATCCTCAACCTTCTCTAGGTCGTGACACTCGATGCGACACCACGTGTCCCGAAACTTCACCTTAGTAAGCCAAAACTTCGCACTTCTTGAACTTATACAGGCGTGGTCTCTCAACAAGCGTAAGGCGATCCTCAAATGATACTCATGCTCCCCTTTCGGTTTGGGAGTAGATCAAAATGTCATCCACGAAGACTTCACGACAAAGCTGATCTAGATAGGTTGGAACATCCTATGCATGAGATCCATGAATACTGGCCCAGCGCGTCGTCGATCGAAGGGCATCATTGTAAACTCAAAGTGCCCATTACGCGTCCTAAACGCTGTCTTAGGGATATTTGTCTCCCTAACCCTCAGCTGGTGGTAATCGGTGCGAAGGTCTATCCTGGAGTAAACTCGCGCTCCTCTCAACTGATCAAACAAATCGTCAATCCGTTAATGATGCAGGTCTTGATATTGTACATTCGTTTATCTGTAGTCAATGCACGGTCGAAGGGTCTTGGCCTTCTTCTTCCCTTGAATAGAAGCCGCGCCCCATGGTGAAGTGTTTCAAAGTGTTGAACCCCTTGTCCGATGGCTCACGTAAGTTGGACTCTAAGTTCTATGACTCAATAGGTGCCATCTTGTGCGGAGTCATAGAGATAGGTAAAGTACAGTGTAACTTTCGATACGAAGTCGACCCTATGGAGTAGATCGGGTAGCTCATACGGAAAAACATCCACATGCTCGCACCTTGCAGAGGTAGATCTCTAAGTCCCCGGTCTCTCCTCGTCCTCTAGGAGTAGGCTGGCTAGCCAACCGTAGCTATCCCACGACACACGGATATCATGCGGGGCAAAATGTCAATCTTGTCTCCACGAAACACCACTGCAGTGCGAGATCTGCGTGTGAGGCGGTAACTCTCTGCTCTCATGATCGATGCGACCATGTAAAGGCCTATCGCCAATCCATCCCGGGATGACATCGAACTTCGACATATCCGTCCTCGGTCTGTGAGTAGAGTCCACGAGATCTCCAACTCGCAACTGACATATCATCCCCTATTCTACTTTAATCACAGGGAGAATTCACATACATGACTCCTCTAAGGTCTCTAGAGTCCTTGTCCCATTCCACCATATTTGGGCCTCATTCTCTAGCTAGAGCATAGCTTGTCCCTTGACATCTGGTCGTATCAAGGTAATCTCCATGGCTTTCTAACACCTTCTCGTCTGCTTAAACCAATGGTTTGGCCATCATCGGATCTCCTCCCACGCAGATGTCGGATGTGGTAGAAGTCTCAGGCTGGCGAGGTTACTAGGATCTCGACTACTGCTATAACTGATGCATTGCAATGGCGACCTCTGCCCGGCACCTCGGCCTCTGAGGCCCGGTGTCAGTGTGTTTGGTTGGTGTCGGTGGTGCTGACCCGGTGCCCAGTGGGCGTCTGCGTCCTGCGTCCTCTATAGCCATTTACACAATTAACATAGCGAGAATCATTTAATTTTTCAATATGATCTAACTAGCAATGCACATACCAATTACTAATAGACTTACAACCATGAAGCCCGACCGTTCATTTCTAAGTAGTCTTTAAATTCCAACCACTCAATTTATTTATTTCAATAAGGTTCTAGTTCTCTTATTGTTTCGATCTCCAAATCCAGGTCATAGTTCCTAACCTTAGCATTCACCCTTTTCCTATACGCATTACACTATGCATATAATTTCCTACGCAACTACTGCGCAATCACGACTTTAAATGGTAGTTAAATACAATACAGTATCTTTAAGGCATAAACACAGCCCCGAGACACTAATCATACACATAACTCATTGTATACGCAACCAATTTTGCATTTAAAATATTGTTTTCAACAAAATTTTATTTTCAAAAATTTTATTTTTGAAAATTTTATTTTTCGAAAATTTTATCAAATTTATTTTATTTTATTTTATTTTTCAATTAATTTAATTTTTTAAAAAATTTCGAAAAATTTGTGATGAACAGTGTTCATGAACAGTGTTCATGAACCGGGTTCCAAGCGGTGACTCGAAACATCACGGTCAAAAACCAAGAATTGAAAAACCTGCGCCTTTGGCGGCGCTGGCCAGCCTGCGGCCTGGCCGTGTCGCCCGGGCGGGCGGCCGTGTCTCGTGGGCAGGCCTGGCCGTGTCATGGTCGAGGCCCCCTGCGTGTCGACCCCGGCCGCCGTGTCGCGCGGGCGCCCGGCGCCATGTGTGGCGTGTGTGCCTGCGCCGCTGTGCGTGAGCGCCATGCCGCGCCCTGCGGCCTCGCTGTCGTGTCGTGGCCACCCCAGCGGCGGGTGTCGTGGAGTCTTTGGTTGCGGCGCCCGGCCAGCTAGTATCACGGGCTGTATACGCAGCCAGAGCGGACCGACCACCTCGGTCATGATACGAGATTTTTTGTATCGTGACCGCGCCTTCACAAGCTTAATTCTGCGCAATACAATGCGGTGTATTAATACAATCTTCACTACGGTTTTCGGCCCTTTTAGTTGCAATACACTGAACCTTGCAATACAATTCTCCTGTCTGATTTGGGCGGTAGCCGCTCAAATGTTGCACCAATTTTTTCATTATAATTATTATTCTTATTATTATTTTTTTCTATTTCCAGCAGCTGGAAAAATCACAAAAATAAAAATCATTTTTCATTTTTTTTTCATTTTTCTTGTACACTCAATAAATTTATAAAAATTTATTTAACCCCATTTTCTTAAATTTTACACCATATAAAACCTAAGAAAATTATTTTCTCCTCCTCTTAACCAAATAAATTTATCAAATTTATTTTCTTTTTCCAGTTTTCCACTGAAAAATTTTCTCCACTCAAATAAATTTATAAAAAATTATTTTCTTCCATTTTCTTCAATCCTCATCCAATAAATTTATAAAAAATTTATTGTTATTTTTTTTTTCACTTTCAATTCCAGTTTTGTACACTGTACCACTCAAAATGTTTTCTACACATTCATGTGCTAATCACCAAGCACACATATATTCCACAACACACATAAAACATGGCATACACACCATCATACAATAATTCACCAAATCACACAAAACACATCAACACATGCATGTAGTGTCCTAGTTTGTCAGTGATTTTCTAGGTAATCTCATACCTAAACCGAACATCGAACCACACCTAGTGGTGATGCTCTCACTCAACTGAGGCCTAAGCCCCAAATCCTAAATCTCTAGGTTTCCATATACCTATACTCCACATCAAACCACCTAGTGGTGATGGATGCCAAACAGGAGCTCCTAGGTATTACGTATGCCTAGCTGCGATCTGGCGTGACGCCCCAAACCCGGGGGTCCGTTGACTACCCGTCAACCCGCGGAAACACTCGTGAATGTCGGGTGACCCGACATTTTTCACGAAAATCGGGCAGGAATCTCCTTTTGTGCGGGGCTCTACCCCCGAATACAGTTCTTGTATAGGCTTGCATTTACATGTCCCAAACAGGTCAATATATGCAATATACATCAATACGACCGCCCAGGCCTAGCAATACTCAATATACATGCCAACTATGAATCCAACTATATACCAGTAGTTACAAGAGTTAATATGTTTTTACTCTTATACAATACAGCATTAAACCAAAAAGTTCTAATACATGTATACATCAAAACACAACAGGCTTTCTTCTAATCCTCTAGGTCTCTAAGGCAGTGGTCTCCTCAGCGCGCTCCACTGTACCTATAAAAGGGTTCCATGACAGGGTGAGCTAATGCTCGATGGGAGAATCGCCTAAGTGGGCTACTCACCACCTAAGTGTTGTGCAATGTTCTAATTCGAACACACATTCAAGCGAATGCATGATCCTACTTGAATGTCTACACGACCAACTCGAATCTCGAGTCCTCACACGACTCTCTCACACTCGCCTAAGCCTTGTATGAAATTATTATTTTATTATGGACAACCCTTCGATGTATATATATCAATTGGTAAAGCTCAGGCCAGGACGTTGATATATTATTTGTTTGTGGACTACCCTCCGATGAATATCAATTGGGTCGCTCCGACGATTGATATTTTTCATTTGGACTACCCTCCGATAATTAATATTTTAGACTACCCTCCGAACCATTTTCTCTAGACTCATCTCATGCACTAACTCCTATAGTCCTGGGATGTCCCAGTGCATATGGAATGCATGAATGCAGATTGTGCGGAGTAATCACATGCAAATATATAGACATGAATATGCCGCATAATTGAATCACCTGATGATCATGTTATGTAATTTTACAACTCATACATCAAAATTAGCTCCACTTGGGCTAATGATCAAACAGGCAATTGAATTTTTAATCACTCGGCCAAACACATATTCACACAAAATATATTTTCACTGTCCTATGAAGCAGGTAAACCTAGGTTTTACGGTTCAAACACACATCCATTCATCGGTTCACTTAGTGAACTCGGGTTTCACGGCCATTCTCGGCATTTTTCAATTCAAGGCATACATTAACACTTGGTCTCACAATAAGCCACCCAAATCAGCCCGTGGACAGTCACGGACTGTCCGCATAGGTCTCAAAAATCTAACAACTCGGTTCCAATATTTGGAACCGATCAAGCATATTAACCCCTCACGGCCTCATTCAACTCAAACATTCACAAAGTGCTTAAAAGAGGGAATAAAACCAAGTAGGGAGAAAATCCTACCTCAAGGAGTTTGAAGAAACTCCCTAAATCCGGTACCCACGCGAAGCCCTCTCTGCGTAGAGCAGTTCTCCCTCTTGTACCGAAAGCTGCCGACGGTCGGATCTCCCGGTATTCTAGAGAGAAGTTCGATCTTCTCTCACTACAAATCACCATTTTCTTGCTACTGGAAGTCCTGCACGTTTTTCTCCTTTTTGGTTATTTGAAGAAGACAAACACTATTTAGTGTTTGTCTTATTCTCATTTAATAAATTCTCAAAATGACAATTTTGTCCTTCATTTCCCAGTTTTGAAATTCGGCCCTATCTCGGCCGTCCATTTTCATCATTTATCTACTCATACCACTTATGGTACATGAGTACTTGTTATGTGTGATTGTCGTCGTATCGAAAATCGTTTTACGGCACCCGAAACGCGATGCCTCGAAAAATGTACCAACTACGACCCGTCTCGGAATATTACGAAATTTACGTGCTAACTAGATTTTCAAGGCGATTCAAACGGTGAAATCCGTTTCATCATGCGAGATCTAGAGAATAAATTACGGATTTTGAAATTAAAAATTTATGTCGAAATTACGATTTGCCCTTATTCGAGAGAAATTGGAATTTCTCGGGTCTTCTGATACAAGTTGTATGTTGGTAGAGCCCAGAATAAAAGAAGACTACCTTTCGATTTATGAAAATATGGATCGATAAATGGGACACAACAATGTGGTATCGAGTCACTCGAAATCCACGGGAATTAGCGGGTTGTGGGTTGTCAGCCAGGACCCCGGTTTGGGGTGTCACATAACTCCTTCACTTTCTTTTCTTTTATTTTTTTGACATTTACACCTTATAGTTTAAAATGTTCAAACTAACCATTTACACGAAAAGTAAATCCTTTTTAGACAACAATGACAATGACAGTTATCTATCCTTCAAACTCTGTTATCTACCCTTTCAACTCAACCCTTACGCTTTTACTTTTGTTGACATTTACCCCATGCACTTTGAAATGTTAAAATCAACCCCTTATACTATTGAAAACATGAAAACTAATCCTTGTAGTTTATTTTTAAATTTGTAGTTAAAGTTTAGATAAAACATTAAAATTTGATTTTTTATTGTTAAATAGGATGATTATTTTTATTTAAAAATTAATTTTCTCAAATTTTAGATATAAATATAATTTTGTAAATAATATATTAATTTAACATTTATAATGAGGATAATTTTTCTCTAGGTATTTTATTTTTAAAAATTAATTAATAAAAATATATATCATAATAAATTTATTTTGTTTTTTTATAACTTATTAGAAAATTATACAAATATTATAAAACTTTTGATAAATTAAAATTGATTTTATAAAAAAAAAAGGGTAGATAGGATAATTAGTTGGATTTTAAAATTAATTTTCTAAAAAATTAGATAAAATTTTAGGTTTTTATAGATAATATGAATAATTTATTCTCAGCCTTGGACTTTTAAACTTTTTAGCATTTACCCTTGCACTTTAAAATGTTAAAACTAACCCCTTGCACCATCCAAAACATGGAAAGTGAGTCTTTTTCAAACAGTTGTGATAACTACCGTTATCTATCATTTCAATAATGTTATCTACTATTCCAACTCAACCCCTACACTTTCGCTTTTGTCTATATTTACCCCCTACACTTTGAAATGTTAAAATTGATCTCTTATACTTTTGAAAACATGAAAATTGACTCGTATTTTTAAATTTAAAATTTAGAAAAAGTTAAAATATTGATTTTTTTAAACCTATTTTGGTTAGATAGAATAATTATTTTCATTTAAAAATTAATTTACTCATTAGAAATTATTTATACATAATATCTAAATTTAACATTTATAATGAAGTATTTTGAAAAAAAAAAAACATTGATAATAAGAATGATTTTTTCCCATGATATTTAAAAAAAAAAACAATAACTTAAGAAATAAATTATTTATCATATTATTTTTATTTTGATTTTTTATAAATTTATTATAATGTTATACAGATATTATATAAATATTGAATAAATTAAAAGATAGATTTAAAAAAAAAAAGGGTAGATAATTTTTATTTAAAGATTAATTTTCTCAAAATTTAGATAAAAAATTTATTTTTTGTAGATAATATATTATTTTAACATGTATAATGAAGATGATTTTTTTTCAATGGTATTTATTTTTTAAAATAACTTAAAATAAACTATGGATCATAATAATTTTATTTAATTTTGTATCAATTTATTAAAATAGTATACAAAAAATTATATATTAAAAAAATACAATTATTATTATAAATACTTTTGAGTAATTTTTAAAATAATTAAAAAATGAATACCATGAGAAAAATCATCCTCATTATACATGTTAAATTCATAGATTATCTAAAAAAAAATACATTTTTATCTATATTTAAAAAAAAATTAAATAAAAATAATTATATTATTTAACCGAATTTTTTCCTAAAAAAAATTATCTTTTAATTTATTTAATTTTTGTATAACATTCTAAAAAATTTATAAAAAATAAAATTATTTTGATAAATAATTTCTTTCTTAAGTTATTTTTGAAAAATAAAATATCATGAAAAAAAGCATCCTCATTATATGTGTTAAATTTATATATTATTTAAAAAAACATTTTTTCTCAATTTAAAAAATTAAATTTAATAAATAATTATCATATCTAACTAAAGTATAAAAATAATAAATCTTTTAATTTTTATTTAATTTTTAAATAAAAATAAAAAATATAGAAGAAGTCAATTTTCATGTTTTTGATAATGTAAGAGATTAGTTTTAAAATTTCAAAGTTCAGGGGTAAATTCCAACAAAAGTGAAAATGTGAAGGATTAAGTTTGAAGGGTAGATAAGTGTGGTAGGATAGATAATCGGTGGTTACAACAACACTTAGAAAATGACTTGCTTTTCATATTTTAGATAGTGCAGTGGGTTATTTTGAACATTTTAAAGTGTATGGGTAAATGTCAAAAAATGTGACAATACAAGGGGTTCAAAATGCATTATTCCTAAATGATATATGAATTTAACATGTATAGAAGATGATTTTTTTCACATGGTTATTTTTTTTTAAAGTTAAAATTTTTTATCATAATAAATTTAATTTTTGATAAATGATAATCATACAAATTTTAATAAGTTTATAAAAATAAATTATAACATTATTATGATACATATGTATTTTTATTTTATAAATTTGTAAAAAAATTCAAATATAATTTATTAAAATAGAAATATTATGATAAACGTTTTTAAAATTTTAATAAAAATAAATACCATGAAAAAAAAATAATCATCATTATACGCTGCTAAATTCATATATTATCTAAAAAAAAATAAAATTTTATCTAAAATTTAAGAAATTGTTTTTTAAATACAAATAATTATATTATCCACCAAAAATTTAAAAAAAAAAAAATCAATCTTTTCATTTATCAATATTGATATAATATTTATATAACATTCTAACAGATTTAGAAAAAATAAAAATAAAAATATTATGATAAATAATTTCTTTCTTTGAGTTCTTCAAAAAATGATGTATAAAAGATGGAAAAAATCACTTTAAATTGATATATAATTTACAAATTTTAATTTTTAACTAAATTTTGAAAAAATTGATTTCTAAGTAAAAATAATTATAATATTTAAATAAAAATTTTAAAAATACCATACAAGGGATTAGTTTTCATGTTATTGATAGTTTAAGGGGTTAATTTTAACATTTAAAAGTGTAGGGTAAATGTAAACAAAAATTAAAATGCAGGGATTGAGTTGAAAGGGTAGATGACATAGTTGGAAGGATAGATAATGGTCAATACTACAATTGTCTAAAACGGACTTACTTTTTTATTTTGGATAGTATATGAGGTTAGTTTGTGAACATCTTAAAGTGTAGGGATGTAAATGTCCAAAAATGAGAAAATACAAAGATCTGAGAGTGCGTTTTTTCTAGTTTTTTTTTTTTAAACTACCCCATCTTAACCCTTTCATATAATGGGTCGGATTGGGCCAGCCCATTTGGGTAGTCAACCCAACTCCAAAATAGTGTATTTGCGATGCCCCATTTCACGGGGTCGGTTGACAACGCGTCGACTTCGCAGGAATATTCCATTAGGTGTGGGTAACACGGCCACCCTCCATGAAAATGAGGGCGAGTCTCCTTTGTACGGGGAGCTCTACCCAAGATACACAACCTGTCCCAACAATTAATAATGACCACACCGGGTCCATGTGCGAGTAAAAATGTCTACTTGGGCCCATGCATCAATGCTCACAAAATACATATCAACTATATAAGAATAGTTCAAGAGTTATTACAATACTCTTAACCAAAACATATATCAAAATTAGAGTTTTAATACATGTTATACAATGAAAATACCAAAGCTACAACCCGACTTTCTTCTAAAACGCCGCCTCTAGGGCGTCGTCCTCTGTACAACTCCTGGCCCTTTGAAATAGTGATCGCCAAACCCCGGGGTGAAGCGTGCTGATAGTGATAATTTCCACCATGGGTTACTCCTGACTAAGTGCACATGTCATGGCAACAATCACACTCAAGCAAATACATGATCCTACTTGAATGTCTACATGCCCAAACCCATGTCTCGAGTCCTCACCGACTCCCTCACACATGCCTAAGCCAAATGCGAGAAAAACATCATTTTCACTTTTCTTTCATTTTCGTGTCATGCACTCCCACCTATCGTTCTAGGGTGCCCCGGTGCATATGGAATGCATTATGCCAATTCTAAAATATTTATGCTAATATATTTTACATGCATATATTAACATAATTAATTCACATAATTCACAATCAATAACACCAAAATTAGCTCACATGGGCTAATAACAAATCCAAGCAATTCATTTTGAATCACTCAACAACACAAAATCACACAACCAGTCACGTGAACAGTGAAACCCTCGGGTCGACACTGTTCACGGCCACACAATAAGGATTTCCTCCACTCGGTTCAAAGATTTTGAGACCGAAATTACGGCTAAATCAAACCTCAGAATATCCCTAACCATTCACATGGATCTTAGCCAAAGAATAACACAAGTAGGAAAAATCCCTACCTCTTGGAGTTGTCGGAACTCCACAAAATCGGTGCCCACGCGTAGCTCTCACCGTGTAGAACGACTTTGCTTCTTGCTCGACGAGCGCGGTCCAAATGCGGGAAGCCAGAAGTCACCTCTCTCTCTAAAAATCACGGATCCAGCCCTACGGCGCATGTTTTTATAACTTTTCTTTGGAGAAGAAAACTATTCCCTTTTGTCTTATACTCATTTAACTTTCCAATAATTCCATCCATGTCCCTTTAAGTTTTGGATTTTGACACATGGCTTAATCTAAGCCATTCATCTCATCCTCTCACTAATCATGCAGCATGTGTCACATGGGTACATGTAGTAGGTGACCTTTGTCATATCACATGTCTCCGCAGTCATTTCGACACACGACCTGATGCCGCCGGCGATTCCGACTGAGCTTTGGTGAAGCGAAATTCAGCGTGGTAGCTAGATTTGTGAGCGATTCCAGCGGTGAAGTCACGTTTTGTCATCCGAGATCTAAAAATTCCAGTTTTGACGAAATTACCATTTTGCCATTTTTCGAGAAAATTAGATTTTCTTGAGGTTTCATTCTCCCCTTCTTAAAGAGTGTCCCCAAAATTCCACGCACCTATGCATCCAACCATGTGCATATCTAACCATACAATCCCTGTTTGGTGTGCAAACGCTGACCTTTCCAAGGTCACAATCACTGACAACCCATTGGTCATCTACCTAATCCATGTCATGAATGACGTCCCATATACTAAGCCCTTGCCGGCTCACCAACACCTAATGCAATTTCCAATGGGTATCCAAATCTCGAATCAATCCCAACTCCTATCACTCAACTCTAAGTCTATGTGATAACTATGACCGTGTGTCCTCTCTCGGGCAATAGAACTTGTAAGACCCGAGAAAATTCAAATTTCCTAAAAAATGGTAAAATGGTAATTTTGATAAAAATCCAAAATTTTTCTTGATCTCGGATGATGAAACGGACTTCACCGTTGGAATCGTCTCGCAAAATCTAGTTACCACGTCGAATTTAGTCCTAGTGCAGAGACAATCGAGAATTTCCGTTTTTTGAACGCAATGAAATGTAAAGAAACGGTTTCAAGCGACATGTGATGTGACCAAAAATTAAGCCTACTACATGTACCCGTAGCAAACACATGTTCATCGATTAGACAAGAGATGGAAGTGTGGCTTAAATTAATCCAAGTGTCAAAATCCAAGACTTAAGGGGACACAAGTGGAATTATTGAAATGTTAATTGAATAAGGATAAAAAATGAATAGTTTTCTTCTTCAAATTGAAGAAGAAAACGTGCAAAAGGAGAGGAAATCGGCAGTGAGTGAGGTTTTTGAGTTTTAGAGAGAGAGAGAGCTACTTCTCTCTAGATTTCCCGCCATTCGGACCGTCGGTTCTCTTCGGGCCAAGAAGTAAAGTTGTTCTACGCGGTGAGGAAGCAACGTGGACCTGAAGCAGAGAGGTACGACAGCTCAGAAGGTGAGACCCTACTGGATGTCTTTGGCTAAGAGAGCCATTTTATGGATATGAGGATTTTAAAGGCTAAAAATCGCGTTATCGAGGTCTCAAAAGCTTTGAATCGGTGAAAAGAAAATCCTAGTTGTGTGGTCGTGCTTTGATGCTAACCCGAGGGCGTTCACGTGATTTTGTTTGTGATTTTTGTGTTGAGTGATTCAAAATGAGTATATGTGATAGTATGTGAATGATTTGGTGTTATTATTTGTGTTTAATAACATGAATTGTGAATTAATTATGTTAATATACATGTTTTATATATTAGCATGAGTTGTTGGGATTGGCATAATGCATTCCATATGCCTTTGGGGCACCCTAGAATATTAGGAGTGAGTCATGACATAGAAAGAAAATAAAAGGAAAAATGTTTGTGAAAGGGATTTGACGGAAGATTTTCGAGGAGAATTGTGGTGGAGATTGTCCAGCGATTCCGTCGGAGGGCCATGGTGTTTAGGAAGGTTATCCATGGTCGCCTCGGGTAGTCAATATGTTTACGAATCTTGGTAGTACGTTTTAGAGAACAAAATCTTTTGTTTTGGCTTGTGATTTTACTCGCATTTGGCCCAGGCATATGTGAGGGAGTTGGTGAGGAATCGAGACATGGGATTAGGCATGTAGACATTCAAGTAGGATCATGTATTTGCTTGAGTGTGATTGTTTACCATGGCATGTGCACTTAGGTGGGGAGTAACCCATGTAGGAAATTATCACTACTAGGCATTTATGCCTGTCAGAGGATCACTATTTTAGTGCGAGGGCGATCGGGAGGCGTCACTCATTAGAGGCCGTTTGAGAAGGAAGCAGGCATGTGAAACGGCATGAATTATGTGAAACATGTATTAAATTCACTTAATTTTAATATATGTTTTGTATTAAAATGATATCAACTCTTGAACTGTGGTATATAGTTGATAGAGTAATTTTGTGAGTATTGATGCATGGGCCCAAGTGGCCATTTTTACTCATTTTAAATTGTATATGGACCGGTGTGGTCGTTGTGAAAATTTGGGACATGTTGTACCTTCGGTAGAGCTCCCTGTACAAGGAGACTCTGCCCGATTTTCGTGAGTGGTGTCGGGTTACCCGACATCCACGAGTATTCCGCGAGTTGACAGGTTGTCAATGGACCCTCGAGAAGTGGGGCGTCATCAGAACTTTTCGACCTACACTGCGAGTCTCTTACATCCACACATAAATTCTGGATATCTCCACGGGTCTCTTACACCCACACAAAAATTTCATAATATCTCCATGGGTCTCTTACACCCACACAGAAATTTCGGATATCTCCAAGGGTCTCTTACACCCACACAGAAATTTGGGATATCTCCCCGGGTCTCTTACACCCACACAGAAATTTGGGATATCTCTCGGGTCTCCTACACCCACACAGAAATTCGGGATATCTCCCCGGGTCTCTTACACCCACACAAAAATTTGGGATCTCTCCCCGGGTCTCTTACACCTACACAGAAATTCGGGATATCTCCCCGGGTCTCTTACACCCACATAGAAATTCGGGACATCTCCCCGGGTCTCTCATACCCACACAAGACCTTTCGGATACTACCGCGGGTCTCCTTCGCTAACTCGGGCTTTCACACAGGGTGCGACCCCCTTCTTTCTTTTGACACATTAATTACTCTTCATTTCCCTAGTGAACCATGAGTCTTCATTGGACGTAGTCCCAAAGACAAAATCAACCCACACTCACCAAGAGTGGTGAATGACCAGCCGTGCACCACGCCCGACTCGTGATGTCACCATGCACCCCACACGGTCGATGCGATTCCGCAGGGTCCACCATGAGCAAAATCTAGGAGATCTCTAACTCACAATCCCGACCATCGAGTCAACTCATCACCAACCTCCTAGGGACATCCACACAGCTTCTCTAAAGGCCTCAACCTCTAAGCCCAGAATCATCACCTGAATGCATTAATGAATGAATATGATGCATCCAATTCAAACGCTACTCTAGTTAACAAGTGCAAGAGTAGAAACGTACCCTGCATATTCGGCTGCTCTGTATGCTTAGCATGCAGTACCATGAGACCTTTGCCTCTTAGGACAATCTTGTCTCATATGCCTGATTCATGCCACAGTAGGGCTATAGGAATAAAAAAAATTTGTATCACAGGTGTCCACTACTTAGTAGAGCTCTTCGATATAAGCGGTCTAAGGGTCGAACACGGGATGAGTTTTCTTCGTGAAATGAGAAGTGCAGTTGAGTTGAAAATGGTATTTCTCTTTGGATTTTGGGTTTTGTTCAAAAACAATGGGTTGGATGGTTGTAAATTGCATATAAATTAAAGGAAAATTTAGAAATGAAGACTCCTTGAAGTCTTGGGTCACTGGATAGGATTTTTAAGGTGTATTCATGCCCTCGGGTTTGTTTCTTCTCGTTGGGGATAATGACCTATAGTCGTTTCCCAAACCGAACCTTGATTTGGCACTAAAACCTAGACCCTAAATTACTCCTCCATGAGATATAGCATTCAGTGAGCATTCAAGTCCCTAACAGTGTGCATATGGCCTCAAAGAGGCAACCTACGACAACTAATAGGAGATAACTAAGTGGATGATAGTGGATCTAAGATTAAGCATCCACTGTAACCACAAAGCTTGCCAAATACACATTGGCAAGGCTGGATCTAGGAGGTTTCAACCTAGGGTGAGATGTAGGGAGCTTAAATGCTCATAAATGCAGTGTAATAACTTAGAGGGCATGAAAACTTACCTCCAAACCTCCACCAGTGACCCTCCTCTTCAAGGAAAGGGGGCTTTAGCCAAGCATACTTGCGCTTGCCTTGCCTTTGTGGTTGTCATCACCAAGGTATGTTTGGTTGCCGAAAAAATGAAAGAAAATGAGAGAGAGAAGAAGAGAAGCGGGAGAACTGGAAAAGCAAAAACACTGTAACTGAAAGATTGATTGAGAATCCTGATTTGATACAATGCAGAGGCTTATATAGCCTTACAAGAGATGTGAAATACCAAAATAACCAAAATAACATGATTACATTGAGGGCAAAATGGGAATTACACAAAACGGGGTCGTTTGGATCAAAAGCGAGGGCGACATTTTTCGTATGCACGGAGTGAATTTCACCATCATAGAAAATTTAGCTATGATAACGAAATTTAAGCTATCATAGAAAATCTGAAGGCATAGCGAAAATTCAAATTTTAAATATGCACAGTATTCGCTATGATAGAAAATTTTAAGCTATGATATGAGCCCATCTCATAGTGGCATGCATAGCGAAAATCGATCTGCGATTGCTTCCTGCATCAGTTCAGCCTCCATTTCTTCACTCCCAGCTGCTCCAAATGTCTTCTAAGTTGCAATATGGCTTTGAACTCGGCTTGGATTCATCGTGTTCAGCTCTGTCCTCAGTCCGGTCCGAAGATGGAGAAGTGTTTGGCCTGCAAAACTACCAAAACACCTACAAAATGCTGTTAGTAACACAATAGGGACATCAATATGCCAATTGGGTTATTTGGAATGAATTAATTACCTAAAAGTGCCTACAAAACCTACGATGAATAGGCCTCAAAGAGCACTTTTTAAGCACTAATCACACCCCCCAACCTACACATTGCTAGTCCCTTAGCAATGAAAACACACAACCAAGAAAAAGGGAGAACATGCAGATGTGTGCAAAAAGTATGTATGAACAAAAAGTGTGGGTATAGGTAATGCTCTAGCTTCAGTGTCAAAGGTTGGAGCCCTGCATTAAAATCAGTTTGAGAGACTGCATGCCATACAGATCAATTGCTGGGGCAGTGTTCACCCCAAGGGAATCAACCTGAAGCTTCCACCGAGTGCTAAGTGTATAGGGGATCAGTTTGCATCAATAAACTAACTAGCTGCTATACCCCCCCAACCCAGCTACTGCTAATGTCTTAGAAGGGTGACCAACCAAAATAGAATCTATTCCACTCTTAATTCATACCTTTTCTAAAGTAATGTAGGATGCAATGCTGAGAATTCAACCTCACCAAAGTCCATATAACGAGGATCCACTGATGACTCCCAACCAACTAAGGTTTAGGGCATCAAGCCAAAAGGATCTCTCGACCACAAACTCTACAGGCTTCACCCCGGACTCTGAATGATTTTGAATTTCAGCACCTACAACTCGCTAAACTCCACCCATCCACCTATGTAGAAACACTCTGTCGGTGGCTCAGCCCGATTAGTTCGAGCACGGGCTTTAAAGGCTTTCGCCATGTACCCCTCGGACCATGCTCGGGTTTCAGGGCCGAGCGTCGCGGCTTTAACGAACTCTTTTCTTTTCTTTTTCTTTTTTTTTTCTTTTCCTTTTGAGACATATTGATCTTCTTTTATGGGGAACCGCAACCTATTACAGGTGGTCACCTAAACTAAAGCTAGTTTTGCTAAGTAAAAGGGGTCGATGACTCTTTAGCCTATATTAATGGCCCGATGTACCTTGTGTGTGGCTAGCTCTTGGTGGAAGAGAAAGGCGAAGACCGGGGACTTCAGCGAGCGCCAACAATTAGATAGAGTATGGAACTAGGCCTAACAAAACACGATAACATGCAATGCTCCAATTTTCAACTTTTGGAAGAGACAAAACCATAAAATATGGGGCAAAAAATGGATTACAAAAGTGCGAGAAAATGTAATTTTGTATGGTATATTTCTATGTCGTATATTTCACAAAATTATCCGGCTTTTTCCAAAAGAAGCGTAGTACCTCAATAGAAGATGAAGCGAGCGGTTTGAACCGGGGAGGGAATAGCATGGTTGGAGCAGTGCACACAGCACCTTGCATCTGAGGAGGAAAATAGAATTTTCCCTTCCACGCAACTCTGCAGCAATTTTAAGCAAAATTGTGATAAGATAGGCGCCAAAATGCGAAAATATTTGAAAGAAAATAGAGTAAAGTAGTGGCACCACTAAAGCCCAAATTAAGACTTAAAAATAATATAAGCAAAAATTTCAGCAAAAATTTGGAGTGGTCTCGGTTCTGCGAGGGAACCACTCCCGGATGTGTAGCCATTGGATCTCGAGGAGATTAAGGGAGAGCTCACTCACGCGTCGGTAGTCGTGTCTTTGCCGGAGTGCCCTTCATGCTCAACTCCTTTGTTTTGGGCAATCTGGTCTCTACATTGGCGTGGGGTGCTATTCGGGAGGAATGGTGGATTCTTCATTACTTGCTTCATTGTTCTCCATTAATTCTTCCCTCTTTTGTTTGTTAGTATGTGCCTTCTACGGGTGTGCCGCTCGAGGCAAACTTCATCAGTTGCTCCTCATCCTCGGTAGTTTTTGCTTGTTGCTCAAGTGGAAAATGTTGAGCTCAGTATCATGTTGCAAAATGTAGCTGCATGACCCCATTGGAACAGTGATAATGGCATTTAGTGCTTAGCTGAAATGGCCTTCGATATAATGGGCACTTGATTAGTGCTTTGCCACCGATTATGTGTGTGAGAACCACGAAATCCCTTACAGGATAGTAGAACTTATCTACTTTACCAACACATCCTCTACTATCCTTTTGTTTTCGAGCGATCGGCTAAGGATAGGGTGATGTTGGTTGGTTTCGGCTCTCCCCGAACCTAGGTTGCATACCTTTGAGTATGGTAGTAGGTTGACAACGCACCCAGTCTAATAGTGCTTTGTCAATGCGGGTTCCTCCCAATATTGGCGAGATAGTTGGGGTCCACGGATCATGTATTTCACCATTGTCTTGCATTGGATGATGGAGCCAACTGTTCGATTAAGAATGCCTTTATCGATACTGGCCGCTTTTTGATTGTCTGAGAGATCTTTCAAAAACTGCATAGCGGGGACTTGTTTGATGATGTCCAAAGGGGTATGTTGACCTTCACACTTGTAGGACTTCTAGGATGCACCTTCTTTGGGATGCCTTCTTCTTGCTTCATAGTGCTTGGGGAAATGGAGGTGGCATGTAGTGCTTCATTGAGTCCTCCTTTAAGAAAATGTGTTTTGGCTCTAATTCTTCCCCTTTTCTGGTTTCCTCAACAGGCTTGGGCATTGGCTGATCAACCTCTTTTCCACTTCTTAAGGTAATGACAGCTTTGACTTCATCCATTTTTGCGGGAGGTTCCTTTGGAATAGCTCGATTCATGAACTCCCCTTGGTTGGCGGTGTTTGAAGGGAACCTCCCTGCCTCTTGCTGCTGATTTGCCATTCTTGTTATGGATGCCTACAAGCTATCAATTCTTCGGTTAAGGTTACTTTCCAGCCCATCTATTCTCTTGTTCAAGGAGCTTTCTACATTTTCAATTTTTTTGTTCAACTGAGCATTGATGCCTTTTTGCTCCTCCAAAAAATTTCCCCTTTACCTTGCTCAGTTCAAAATGAAGCGCTCAGAGAGGAGGTGGGTGCTTCTTGTCTTGTGAAGTGGTGGTAGAATGCTGCTGCTATGCTCCTAGGGGTATATATACAGGAGGTTGAGGTTTCCAGGAAAGGTTAGGGTTACTGCTCCAATTGGGGTTGTAAGTGTTGCCATATGGAGCATTTGTTTGCGGCTTGTTTTGGCTACCCGCATTTGCATCCTCGAGTGGGGTTTGGACATGGTTCTCTCGGTGGTTAGTGAATTTGGTAGTTGAAGCAGTTTTGACACATTGCATGGCTTTTCGATCTTGCACATGGACCCTTTTTCTTTCTAATTCCTCGATCTTCTTGGTAGATACCTTGGCTTTGACTCCATATCTTCGGAGGAGCATACAGCCTACCTCCTCTTTGGTTCACTGGTGGCTTGAATCTGTCTCCTTCTCTTGGGTTTGGCTCATCCCAGGCCTTGGGAGGTCTGGCCACATAGTGAGGAAGTCCATTGCCTCATCGAGTTTTTACTCAAGAAATCTCCTCGCACATAGTTTCAAATAATTGTTTCATGGAAGGGACATTCCATTATAAAAATGGTTCACTAGCATCCATGTATCAAACCCATGGTGTGGGCATGCACTGATAGTCTCCATAAATCTCTCCCATCACTGGTAGAACCTCTCACCATCATGAGTTGCAAATGTGTAAATTTGCCTCTTCAAGTTGTTTGTCTTGTGAGCACTGAAGAATTTTTTTAGAAATTCTGCCTGCAGCTCTCCCTAATTCCTTATGGTTCTTGGCCTTAATGCATTTAGCCAAATTTTTGCCTTGTCCTTTAGGGTCAGTGGAAAGGCTTTCAACTTGAGGAGCTCCATGTCCACTGTGCCTTCTTTAAAAGTGGTGCATACTTCCTCAAACTCCCTTATGTGATTGTAAGGGTTTTCATTCTCCATGCCATGGAATGTGGGAGTAGAGGCACAGTAAGGCTTCAACGCGCCACTCCTCGGCAGGGGAATTATGCATCGAGTGCGCTCACCCTGGGTGGAGTATGTGATCCCTCATGGATCGATATCATTGGGCTCCCTAAGCACTGCGGCTTTCTTGTTCCTCCTGTGAAGGATCCATTTGAGCACTGTGATGATCAATTTTGAAGCCACTGTTCTGGCTGGTCACTGCTCTCAAGCCTACACGGCGTTCTATCACGGCATAAGCTTGCTCTGCGGAACTTCACAATCAATAGGAAAACAACCAAAACAAAAGTAACAAAAGGGTTAAGGTTAGCTAAAATTAAAGCAAAGAAAAACTGAATGTATTGGAAAAATTAAAAATCCTGCCAGTGGCTGCAAAGTGGGAAAAAAAATGATAAAATCAAAAGGGAATGAGATTTTACCAAAACTTGTGATATGAATCACAAGTTCAACAGCTTCTCATCTCACTAGGGCATCATCCCCGGCAACGGCGCCATTTGATTCGTGCCACAGTAGGGCTATAGGAATCAACAAAATTTGTATCTCGTGTCCCTCTTTGCGTAGAGATACTATGATATAAGCGATCTAGGGTGAACAGGGGATAGGTTTTCTTCGTGAAATGAGAAGTGCGGAGTTGAGTTGAAAATGGTATTTCTCTTTTTTGATTTTGGAGTTTTGTTCAAAAAAGCAGTGGGTTGGATGGTTGTAAACTGCATATAAATTAAAGGAAAATTTAGAAAAGAAGACTCCTTGAAGTCTTGGGTCACCGGATTGGATTCTTAAGGTGTATTCATGCCCTCGGGTTTGTTTCCTCGCGTTGGGGATAATGACCTATAGTCGTTTCCCAAACCCAGGACCGATTTGGCACTAAAACCTAGAAGCCTAAATTGCTCCTCATGAGATATATGTCAGTGAGCATTCAAGTCCTAACGGTGTGCATATGGCCTCAAAGAGGCAACCTCGACTAATAGGAGACAGCTAGAGTGGATGGCGGTGGATCTACAAGATTAAGCATCCCACTGTAACCCGCAAGCTTTGCCAGAAATACACATTAGCGGGTTTGGATGCGGAGGTTTCAACCTAGGGTGAGATGCGGGAGCTTAAATGCTATAAATGCGTGTGATAATTGAGAGGGCATGAAACTTACCTCCAAACCTCCACCAGTGACCCTCCTCTTCAATGAAAGGGGGCTTTAGTAAGCATACCTTAGTTTGTCATCACCCGAGAGTATGTTTGAGGATTCAGCAGAAATGAAAGAAAATGAAAGAAAATGAAGAGAGAAGAAGGCGGGAGAAGCGGAAAAGCAAGCTCTTATGTAGCTGAAAGATTGGTTGAGAATCTGATTTTGATACAATGCGAGGCTTATATAGCCTTCTGAGATGTGAAATACCAAAATAACCAAAATAACATGATTATATTGAGGGCAAAATAGGAATTACACAAAACGGGGTCATTTGGATCAAAAACAGGGGGCAACATTTTCGCTATGCATAGTGAATTTTGCTATCATGGCGAGATTTAAGCTATGATAAGCGAGAGCCCAATATCATAAGCGAAAATTCAAATTTCGCTATGCATAGTAATTTTAAGCTATGAAAGAGAATTTTATTATGATAAGCGAAATTTCGCTATCGCAAGCGTGAATAGCGAGAATTTACTGAGATTGTGAAATTTTTCGCTACCATTGCGAAATTTTTTGCTATGCCATAATCGATCTCTTGCATTGCTTCTGCTGTCGATTCGGCCTCCATTTCTTCACTCGGCTGCTCCCGAATGTCTTCTAGGATTTGCAATATGGCTTTGAACTTCGGCTTGGATTCGCCGTGTTCAGCTACGTCCTACGGCCGGTCGAAGATGGAGAAGTGTTTGGCCTAAAAAACTGCAAAACACCTACAAAATGCATTGGTAACCTGATAGGGACATCGATATGCCCGGTGGGTTCATTTGGAATGATTAGTACACAAAAGTGCTTACAAAACCTACGTGGATAGGCCTCAGGCACTTTAGCGCACAATCAATGTAAAAGCGTAGATAGAAATAGCATATTGTCTGCCCTTCACGACTAGAGACCGACTGTGAGCCTTGTACACGACCCATGACCCACACTCTACCTTTATCTGCCCCGTATCTTTTGCGAAGAGTGCTTAATATAGCACCCGAGGCTGGCAGTTCTTGAGCCATACTAGGGTGTGGAGGAATGAAGCGTATGCTCTCTGTTCCACGGCTAAGCTGGGGCCAGGTGCTTGTCCCGAATCTTGGGATGCTTGTCTCTGAGGCGATCCGAGTCTCACGTACTAGGTGATTAGTGTCTAATTTAAATTGTTAGATGTTGAGAATCAACAAAATTTATAACCTAGGATTCCTACTCTTGACATAGCAAAGCTCTTTGCGATATAGTGGCTCTAGGGTCGAACACAGGGATGGGTTTTCTTCGTGAGAGAGGGGTTACAGTGCATTGAAAATGGTGTTTTCTACTTGGATTAAAAGGAGGTGTGGAAAACAATGTGTGTGAATGGTTGCAAGCGAAATAAGCGAAGTAAAAGTTAAAGAGTAATCCTTGAAGTCTTGGGCCACTGGACTTAGTGTTCTAAGTTAACCAACATGTACTCGGGTCTATCTCCTCACATTTGGGAGCATGACATATAGTCATTTCCCGAACCGGATCTTCTTTTAGCTTTAAAACCTAAACCCTAAAAGCTTTCCTTTTTGAAAGATAACATTTCATTAGGCAGCAATGTCCCTAACAGTTAAAACATATCTAAAACCACACCCGCGACAACTAGCGAAACGACTAAGCGAGCGTAATGGATCTAGTGAAAGATCCATTGAACCCAAAAAACTTGCCTAATACACATTAAAGGTATCATGAGATTTTGGCCTCATTGAAACAGGGCACGAAACCTTAAAATGAAAACATGCGGAACATGAGAACATGCGATTAAACTGAAAAGCGACGCGGTGGCCTTATTCAGGATCGGGAGATTAGCCAAACTCCCTTGATTTGTCATCATCAAGGGGTGTTTGACAACCAAGAAATGCAAGAAAGTAAAGGGGAAGGAGAAAATCGCACGGCGGGAGGGAGGAAGCTATGAGGGGATAAAGTCAGGCGAGGACGCTATCGTCATGCGGCTCGTCTTCATCTGATCCCGGAGGAGGAAGATGGAAATCTCAAGGCCTAGCCCGCCATCGCTCAACGGTAAGAGTGGCCTCACAGCCGCGTCGACGCTCTATACGAGGCTCGACCGGGAACCCGATATGCTCCAACACCTGACATAATAGGTGAGGAAATAGAAGAGGTAGGGACTCAGCTCGGGGAAGACTCCGGCGGTGGACCCTGTCCTCGAACTGGAATAATGAGGTCATAATCAGTTCCACCAGGCTGAACCACAAGATCCTCCGAAATAATGGCGCCAACACCTTTGGGGATGGGCCTCCTCTCTCGTACTATATGTCGAAATGGAAACAAATTAGACCTCGTAACGTGGTCTATCGGCATACGTGGAAGATAGCGCCGACACATCGACCCACCAGTAGCATCCATAGAGAGGTTTCCACCATCTCCCCCGTCAAGGATGGGGCCACCGTCTATAACCACCGCATCGGGCGGTGACCAATCGGCATGGAGGGCCTCTGTGATATCTGCGGTCTGCGATCCTGCCTACCATCGATAGAGAAAGGAAGGGCAGTCGGGTTGGCCTCTCACCTGGAAGTCATCATATGATAGAACTCGGTGACGACCCGAGGATAGTAGAACTGACGCAACACCATATATGGCTCTAGATGGTATCGCTGTATGAGGAGCATGGAGTCTCGAAGCCTTGGGTCTGCAGCAAATTCCGGGAGATCATAATACACATCCCTATGAAAATCTCTATCCCTGCAGCTAACATTCCCCGGAATGGGGTCGTAGGGAAAGTAAGGTCGTCGGATGATAGACCCTGAGATAGGAACTGGGCCTCGCAATACCCCGACAGGCGGGAGGGCGGCGCCCGGGATCCGGATGTGATGACTCCTCGGCCCGACACGTCCGGGGGGCCTTTGGCCGGTGGGGCCTCTGGCTGGTCTCTGGTGGGCGCGGGTGTGGGCCCAACCCGAGTATGATACCTCCTCTGGGCAAAATGAGGAGGAACCCTCAAAGATCTCCACAGCTAGGCAAAGTGAAAGAAAACATCCTCGAGCTGAATGGTTATGAAGATAAGTGCTTTCCAAGATGAATGATTGGGTCAAAATGGAAGCACTAGTACTTTCCAATGAGTCTAGCTGACTCTAAAAAACGGAGCAAAATTTTCTGGGAGGCAACCTAAGCTAAGTAATAAGGATTCTATCCATTCTCTTTCTTTTACTATTTTAGTTATTTTATTGTCATTGCTTCTTTTACCATTGGATGAAAATTCTAGCAAAGTTTTAACTTTGTTGTTAGTGTTTTCAGAATAAGATAAGTTTGAAGCTCAACATGTTGTCATGATTAGTTTGCAAGAGCGAAGGCAAGAAGTTGGAAAGTGGTTGATGTAATTATAGTGCTTGAAGTGTGAAAAAAACGGGAGGGAGATGTTCATCAAATTTCTGTGGCCTGGTGATGAAATGAACCAAATTGAACTGAAATATAAGTCGGGAAGGTTCATGATCATGCTTGAGGAGAATTGAAGACAAGAGATGAGTTTGCATTACGAATGAAAGCATTATGGTTTCTATTGGAGGAATTTTGAGAGAGACTATATAAGCATGAAGGACTTTTGAAGGATAGCAAGTGATATGGGCAAGAGACAAAGCAAGGAGAACCTAAGGAGTCAAGAAATCATCACACTGGACAGCATTGAACATTATGATTTTTCTGTATTTATTGAGGCTCCAAATGTTCACTCTGTTTCATGAGCACATTCTACATTGAAAGATCTTTCCAACGAGTCCTTACACATCCAATTCCGAAATTAAAATGAAGGAGATATGAGTATAAATAAGTTGGATAAAACAGGGTGCTGAAAGTAGAATTGCCGACGTGACTAAGCACCACAAGAACGAAAACAGAGGCTTTAAACCCTTTAAAACCCATTTTTCTTCTTTCCTACTTTATACTCTATCTTTACATACTCTTCTCCAACCCTTGTAACTTCAAACCACGTTCAAATTCATCTCTCATCCACCTAAATCCTAAATCACATTCCTCCATCCATCTCCATCATCTCCAAGCTTCAAAACCCATCACAAACCCACAAACTTACCATTCTTGAACCTCAATTTTCCATCCATCATTCCAAGCATAAAGAGGAGTTACAATGGAAAAAAAAATTTATGCTTGGTTGTTTGTTTTTGGGTTCTTTGTGGATCATTGTTGATCAGGAGTGATTTGTATGTATCAAGGAGGTTTTGAAGAATCAAAACTCACTCATTTGAGGTGAAGGAAGTTGGTGCATACCAAGTGTTTGAGAAAATGCCAAAGCCACTTTCATGGATCCAAAGAAGCAAAAGAGTATATCACAAGGGGTAGTACACTAAATGTCAATGTCTCGAAAATCATCAAGGTTCCATTCACAGTACACTACAAGCAAAGCTTCACTTTTCCCAACTCTCTTTATTACTCTTTACTTTATTGCTTCCTTTTTCTCATTGATAGACATTTAGACAATGTTCATCCCCAAATTTTGGGGTGTTTATTTTGTTAGTTTATCATGTCACACCCCACATGTTGCAAATGACAACTTTGGTGATGAAATTTCGGTGCTTTTTTGATAATGACTTTGGTTTGATGCTTCCTAACTTAAATCTTAGTTTGGTATATTTTTTTTAGTTAGAGTTTATTGAGTTAATTGGGTTTTGCTTTGGAGTTGTTATGATGCCACAAGGGACCATAAATGAAACCCTTGGGCTATGGACAATATTAGAGATAATAGGACTTTAATGCTTAATGAGTTATCTCTTTAATAGGCTATTTAGTCAATGGTTTCTCAAAATCCATGCACGTGGTCACTAAGTACCCTTGAAAAACAAGCTTTTGTTTGCTAGGAGAAGGTTTATGAGAATCCATCTAATTTTTGATCTCCATAGGTTCTAGAACTTGTTCTATTATCACTTAGGTGAAATCATAGGCAATACAACAATTGGTAAATGATAGGCCATCATTGAAAGATTGTGCCTTTCTGCTAACCCTATTAATAGTGCATATGCATATTCCTCTTGTACCAAAATTTTGAGCCTTAAAGAGCCAAAAATTTTTTTATAAGAACCAAGTTTGAAGCCAATAACTTTCTTATACATCACTATCCCTCAATAAAGAACCAAACTCACCCATAACATGAGAATTTGAACATAATTGAGAAATGTGACAAGAGCAAAGTTGGGGAGTTATTTTTCCATAGAAAATAACTCCAAATCAAGTTGAATGAGCATGGAAAAAATAACTCCAAATTGGTTGAAATGAGAAGTTAAAAAAGAAAAAAAGAAAAAAAAGAAAAATATCAAGTGTAAAAAGAAGCAAAAATACAATAAAAAAGTCAAGGAAGAGTGAGTCTAGCCTCGTAGCCTTCCTTCCCTGTGAGCAAGTAAATCCTAAGGTGTCTCAACACCTAATACCCTAAGGCCAACGGTTTGGAGCCATTGGATTTAAAGCTCGCTAAGGGTTGGTAGAAAGCTTAAGGGGGGTTTTGACATTGCACTACTCTAATAACCTTGTCTTAAAGAAAAGGCTTCTTGGTGTTTGTTGAAGAATGCACTTCAGGCAGTGCGGATATGAGGAGTATGGAAGGATGCACCTAAACAGATTTTGGGGTGTTTGAGAGTGTCACTATGCTGATGGTAAGAATCAGGATGGAGTAGGAGCTGTTAATGCAGAAAAATATGTATGTTTGGGTAAGTTTTAGCCTAAAATGACTACTCAACTACCCCTTACCCAAGCCTTACATTACAAGCTTATAAAGACCTACTTGATCTTGAGAGTTGTGTGTGCCTACATTAGTGGAGAGGATAAGAACAATGCTTCCATGAACCTAAATAAATTATTTAGAGATCCACATACTTATCTCAATTCTCATAAACTCATCTAGCTTGCAATTGTTTGATTAGGGAAGACCACACACACACACACTAGTGAGAACCATGATCTAAATTTGTTCCACAGAGATTGATTCACTAATAAAATGAATAAATTATTTGACTATATTCTCTATATTTCTTGTAAGGGTAATTCTCGAGACACATATCACATATACCCCTTGGTGTGCTTAATTACTCTTGCTTGGTTAAATAAAAGGGTGAAATGAACTCTTTCTCTTCTTCCATTGCTTGGGACAAGCAACTTCTTTCTTTTCTTTGCTTCGAGGACAAGCAAACTTCAAGTTTGGGGTGTTTGATGAGTGAAAACTCATCTATGTTTCTTTGAGTTCATTTCACATGCTATTTTGTGCATTTTATATCCATATTCATGTAAAACTCATAAAATTTCCTCTAAACTTGGTTTTGTAGGATTATTGATGAAAAGCAAGTGATTTGGCAAGAAATGAGCAATATATTTCCAAAAGAAGAGTTAGCCAAGAGTCTCATAGCGCACCATTGGAAAGATGAATTTTTCTGTACCATCTGGAACATCAAATGGTTCAAATTCCCTCATGGCTGCATTCTACATTCAAAGAACTTTCCAACGAGTACTCACACACCCAAATCCGGAAGTAAACGGTTATGGCCCCTATTAAGTTAGAGAAGAAAACCAGCTTGCTGTCCAGAAAATTATTGCGACAGAGTACTGTGTCACGATGAAATGATGTCGCTAAAGAAAAATGGTGTCGCGACAGAAATGGTGTCTCACGCCGTAAAATGGTGTCGTGACGTAAAAACCCGTGCCGAATTTAAATGCCGTATAAACCTAAAAGGCCGAAAATTGAGTTTTTGACCTAATTTCTAGCCCATTTTACCCTAGGACCATATATATACTCGTTTTTTAGGTAAAGAGGCGTGGGGAAGATTGAGAACCTCTCATGGGCTTCTCTCTGTGACTGCCCATTTTTCCAATTTTTCTCAGATTTTTATTTGTTTTAGATTTGAGAGCGCTTTAGAGCGTGATTTTTGTTTCTATTGAAGAGATTTCCTCGTGTTGTATAATAGAGATTCATATTTCACTAAGGTTCGACAAAGATTGAAGCTAAAAATCTGGATTTTCTCTCTCATGGGTTTTCTCTCTCTAAACTGCTCATTTTCTTAGTTTTTGCTGTAGATTTTTATTTTTAATAGATCTTAGAATAGTTTTTGAGCAGATTTTTATTTCTATTGAAGAGATTTTGGTGTCGATTCGATATTCAATTTCTTTAATGGTTGAGAGAAGATTGAAGCTCAAATCTGATTTTTCTTCTGTCTCTCGATTTCTTTCTCTTCATTTTCTTACTTTTTGGTTTGATCGGGTGATGATTGAATCCAAGAATGGAACATTAAACACCCTTCTTTATGGTCAGATTAATTGTTGAACATTCAGATTTGTAGTTTTTTCAGTTATTTTGTGGGTTTGAAAACTGAATTTATATAATTGGTATAGTTCATATAATGAATTTTTCAGAATATTAGTAGCTTATACCCAAAAAAGAGCTGTATCTTTGCTCTGATTTCCGTGAGTCTCCTGAGCCATTACTGCATGAGATTCCGAGAGCAAGAGCCAAAATCTCAGTGGGTATGTTAGACAATATTCCTGAACTAATGAACTCGAAAAATTACTTTGATAGATCACTAATTTACTCATGGTGTGAGGATTACTTAGATGATGTATCACTTTAGTTGATCAGAGGTTTTCCTAGTCTGATGAAAGGATCTTGATCCCGTGTTAGCAAAGATCTAATCAAGGAGAGAAAATTTTATTAGATTTGAAGGACGAGATACCAATTACATTGGAGAAGGCTTGCATTATCCTGTCTATGGGGGCAAGAATTCTTCAGTCCTGAGAAATGGTTGTGAAGTATTGAAAAAGAAAAACAATCAAATCTTAAAGAGTGCCAAATTTTACAAGTAGCTATTTAGACCCATTTGTCCTGAAAAGGAATATGGATCTCTAACTAGTGAAATGTATGGTGTATGGAGAAATCCAAGCTATACTACATTTATGCTGAAGTATGTAGTATGTAGAAATGGTGTATGTAGATGTAAACACATTTATGCTGAAGGGGGACTGTTCAAACTTGTGCCCTTTCGATTGAAGCAAGCCGCACTTTCTCGTGACATGGCTCTCGCCCGCCAAAGGTAATGGTTGGTGAAGATTGAACTGCTTTCTCCTCACCCACAAGCAAGTGCGAGCTCCCTTGCTGATGTCAATCCATGCTTGGCTTGGAGGAAAGAAGCGGTCTTTAGTATATGAGAATTTTGTAGATCCTTCAATGCCCCAAGTCACAAATCCATGGGAAGGTAAATGTGTCAATTCACAAAATGTTTTCAATAGCCATTACTTCGACTTACTTCTTCAAATTTCCCAGTTTATCCAATAATGACTCTTCATCATCTAAGTTGTTTAGGAGTGCCTTGACTTCAATTTCCAAATTTCATATTTTCACCTTCTTCCACGCATTTCGTGGATAGGAAATTTCGCACACCAAGCCAATGGAGTATCAATGCATTCATTAGGATTTTTCAAAGTATTACTAGGAGAGGTCCTAGAGAATTTTTCCTTGAATGTCGGACCAAGTGTGTCCTATTTTGGAGTTTCCTACATTTTTCAATCTAGCACTAGTGTTGACTTGGAAGGCATCTAAATCCGAAATTCTCGATCAATGAAGACTACAATCCTCTTTGCTCCCTTCCCATGTAGATAAAATCAAGCCCGACAGAGACAAACTCTTCTTCCTCTTGAAATGTGGGATTTGAACTCCCTTGATAAGGCAATACTCCTTGTTCCATGAGTGAGTCACAGGAATTTTTGGTCCAATTTATGAAGAAGTAGTTCAAGCTTGGCTTCTATCTATCTTCTATTGAATGTTCCTCCATAAGTACCAACAAATAAGAAGAAAAACAAAAGAAAATAAAGTACAAAATACTAATAAAAAAAATTAACTAAGAAACAAATCACAACCAAAAGATAAAAATAAAATAAAATTGCCTAAATTAGCAAATTACTCCGCTCTTCAAAAATGTCAACTTCCAATGAGAGAAAGTGAACCGCCAAGAAATCGCGCAAGAATCCACGCCAAAACTTGTTAAAGAGACCAAAAGACATATACAAATTTATGACGTTATTACCAAGGACTATTATCTAATCCCCGGCAACGGCGCCAAAAACTTGTTTAAGTGACCAAATGATGTATATGTGAAAATATGGTCAAGGGAGTGAATGTGGTAAATACTCAAAAACTGATTTGAAACAAAAGTAAGTGTACTCAAAAACTGAAATGAAAAGTATTATCAACACTCAACCCCTTTCCGCAAGTGCATGGGTCATACAAGTAATAAAGTGGACTCTAGGAGTCCGGATATCGTACCCACGAGGATTGGAGGTTCTCTCTAATTAGAATTCATCACCCCATTACAAGGGCTTCACTATTTAGGCGACTGGGCAGGATGTCGAATAAAATCAATTTAATTGAAACAAAAACTGGATTAAAACTAATCCTAAAAATCTACCAAATAAACAACTACTTAATTCTAAAAGGTATGAAGAGAGTCACTAATGGGATAATTATTTACAAACAAATCTTGCATTTCCTTGAAAGTACAACATTTGTGAGTTTAATGCTAGATTTGTCCAAGAGCAATGTAGTATAGCTTGGATTTCTCCATACACCATACATTTCACTAGTTAGAGATCCATATTCCTTTTCAGGACAAATGGGTCTAAATAGCTACTTGTAAAATTTGGCACCCTTTTAAGATTTGATTGTTTTTCTTTTTCAATATCACAACTATTTTCAGATCAAGAATTCGCCTCTATAGATGTGATACTCAAGCCTCCAATGTAATTGGTATCTCGTCCTTCAACCTAATAAAATTTTCATCTCCCTTTGATTAGATCTTTACTAATACGGGATCAAGATCCTTTCATCGTACTACGGAGAAACTCTCGGATCAACTAAATCGATATATCATCTAAGTAATCCTCACACCATGAGTAAATTAGTGATCTATCAAAGTAATTTTTCAGAGTTCATTAGTTCCAAGATATTAGTCTAACATACCCTAAGTTACCGCTTTACATTCTCAGCACCTCCATCTCCGTGTCACCAGGGCCTTCCGAAATCGTGAGCAAAGATATAGCTCCTTTTTGGGTATAAGCTACTAATATTCTGAACAATTCATTATATGAACTATAACAATTATATAAATCTCGCCAAAACCCACAAAATAACCGAAAAACTAAGCAACCTGAATGTTCAACAATTAACCCTTAACCCTGGGGAGGTGTTTAATGTTCCACATCGGGATTCCAATCATCACCAATCAAACCAAGAAAGTAAGAAAATGAAGAAAGAAATCATGAGACAAGAAGAGAAAATCCATATTTGAGCTTCAATCTTCCTCCCCAACAAGAAAAGAAATTGAACATCTCAATACATCACCTAAAATCTCTTCAATAAATAAAATCGTCAAAACTATTCTCTAAGATCTATTAAAAATAAAAATCAAGAAAGAAAAACTAAGAAAATGAGCAGTTTAGAGAGAGAAAACCCATGAGAGAGAAAATCCGCATTTTTACTTCTTCAATCATCAACCTTTGTTAAATCTGAATCTCTATTATACAAAGACTGAAATCTCTTCAATAGAAACAAAAATCCGTCTTAAAACTACTCTCAAATCTAAACAAATAAAAATCTACGTAAAAACTCAAAATGGGCGCCTAGAGAGAGAAACCCATGAGAGAGGCCTCCAATCTTCCCGCCTTTACCTAAAAACGAGTATATATGGTCCTAGGGTAAATGGGCTTGAAATTAGGTCAAACTCAATTTTCTTACTTTTTAGGTTTCGCAGATTCGTCTGGATACAAGTTTTCCTGTCATGATATTCATTTTTGCTGAGACACTCATTTCATTGGCGATATTTCATTTTCTTTCGCATATCATTTCCTGTCATGACATTTTTCAAGCCATGATATCATTTCGGTTGCGATACACTATTTCGCTGCGACTAATTTTCTGGATAAAGAACTCGGTTTTTCTTTCTCTAACTTGTCAGGCCATAACTTCTTCTGTTTCTAACCCTGATTTGGGCGTGAGTACCAAGTGGAAAGCTCTTTGAATGTAGAATGCATCCATGAGGGAATTTAAACCATTTTGATGTTCCAGATGGTACATAAAAATTTATCTTTCCAGGGTGCCATGAGACTCTTGGCTAATCCTTCTTTGGAAATATATTGCCTATTTCTTGCTACAATCACTTGCTTCATCAATAATCCTACAAAACCAAGTTTAGAGGAAATTTGAGTTTTACATGAATATGGATATATAATGCACAAAATAGCATGTGAAATGAACTTCAAAACATAGATGAGTTTTAGACTCATCAGCAAAGGAGTGGTTTGCCACAAATTGCGATCAGCAGAGGCCTGGCTGGCCGTGAGGGGCCACCTGGTTACATGGGTGGCCATGCAGCTGTGCCTGCTGAGGAGCGGTGGGTACTGAGAGAGGCCCGCGCAGGGTGAAGGGCTCCCGCGCACCAGCGACCTTATATGTGAGCTCCTCTCGCTCTCGGCTGATCTTCTACCTATAAGAGTACTGTAGAGGAAGAGATATATTCTTTAATCGAAGGATGATTTGTGAGGTAAAATGAAATGGAACCAGGTTTATAAAGGAGGAGGGGTAGGTGGAAGATGAAGAATTAATGGTTTTTATGACCATTAATTTGGATGGCTCAAAGATTAGAAAAATTAATTTCAGTGCGCTAGCGGTGAGAGAGTCAGGTGAGAAACAAAGAGTTGCAGGTGGAGTGTGGAGAGAGGAGAAGATGAGATTGGCACTAAAGTTGCGAATTTTGCAACCTGTGAAATTGCAAAGTTGCTAAAATTTCACAACCTGAAAAATCCTAAGGCGTATTTTGCTCCTCCAAATGAACAACTGCAACAAAATAAGACCATAAATTATAAGAAGTTAAGCTAGAAAAATTAGAAATTTACAAAATTTGGAAATTAAAGGACCTTGATGACACTCCTAATTTAAAAATTGAAATAAAAAAAACAAAAATCTATTTTTAAAATTTGGAGGGTTTCAAGTTCCCAGAAACTACTCCCGTGATGTCAAAAGATGTCTCAAGGGGGATGAAGGAGGAGAGGCTCCTCCATGCTTGCAAGTGAGGTATCGCAGCTTGAACTTAACCTCCTCGCTCCCGGATATCAAGCATCGTGTTGTCTGGTGGTGCTGTGGCAATACAGATGCAGGAGGTCGACTCGGGTGCACTTGATCTCATCCACCGCTCGTTCCCTTACTTAATTTTTTTCTGCTTGTGAATACCTGACTCTCTTCACTTCACAATTAGCGCACTTCTCCGACTTCGCTCCATCTCACCGGTTTATCCTGTTACTCGATGAAAAATGTTTAGCTCCAAAGTCATGTTGCCAAAGGTGAGCTTCATAAACCCATTCCTGACGCTTGATTATGGCATTAGTTGTGGCTAAATGGCCTCCCTGGCATGATGGGCATTTGGTGAGTGCTATCTCCGCCACTGGCTCGTATCAAGAACTGCAATCCACCTGATAATAGAATATCCACCTTTACCAAGACATCCCTCCACTATCCCCTGGGTATTTTTACCACCGATCCATAAGGATAGGTGATGTCGAATACTTCCCAACCTAATCGCTTATACATTGTATATGGCAAGAGGTTGACACCGCTCCTGTGATCTCAAAGAATGCTCTCATTTATGGCGTCCCTCCGATGTCGAATGATGGTGGGAGATCCTTGATCTTGTATTTTAACAAGGTTCCCCGTCCTCGGATGATAGAGTTGACTTGTTCGGTCAGGAAGGCTTTCTTATTAAAGCCCAACCCCTTTTTGACTGTGCACAAGTCTTTCAGAAATTTTGCATAGGTTGGAACTTGTTTGATCATATCAAGGAGTGGAATTTAACTTTGACTGCTCACACTTAGATGCCTTCCTTGCTTAGTGAAGCCTTCTTTTGCTTCTCAACGCCAAGGAGGTGGGGTATGCTCTTTCTTCGAATCTTCGATGATCATGTAAGGTTCAGATCCCTTGTCCTCGTTTCCTCTCGGTTTTTTCCCCAGGTGCTCGTCATTGTCAAGCCACTTCCTTACCACTCCTTAAAGTGATGGCATGGCTTGACTTGCATCCATTTTTAAAAGTGCTTGCCAAAGCCTCTGGCCTATGTACCCCTCGATTAGGCAGCAACCGGGAAGGGAACCTCCCTTTCTCCTGCACTTGCTGCCGATCGTTTCAAAGCATTGATGGATGACTCCAGATGGTCAATTTTCTGATTTAGGCTTTGTGAAGCCCTTCAACTTTGTCTATGGAGCTTTACCTTTTCTATTCTTTGGCTCTATTTGAGCATTGATAGTTTTCGCTTCCTCCACAAAATTTCTTACCCACCTTACTTCAAATTCATGCGATACTGCTCCACCGGGTGTGATGCTGGTAGTCGCCAGCCGAGAAGCGGACTCCATACTGCTGTTGCCGACGCGGTTCCTTGGGCACATATACCGGGGTTTAGGCTTCCATGCCAAGTTTATGTGGTTCTTCCAGTTGGGATTATAAGTGTTACCATACTGGGCATCATTTGGTGGCCTATTTTGGCTCACAACATTTGCATTTTCAACCATTAAATCCCTTACTGAGGGGGCACTGAGCCAAAATGCTCCCTTTATGACCTAGATCGCAATCACATGGCCGCTAGTATAGATGTATCGCCCAATTATCCGACTCTCCCGGTGGCTTCTTTGCCTAGCTCTTCCATCCTTCGCTTAGTGGTGATGCCTTAGCTTTTAATTCTACTTCCTCCGTCGCGCATAAAATGCCTCCCCTGCCATCGCTGGTTTCATCCTCTCTACCTCCCTGGATTCGGCCTATCCTAGATCCTTTTGAAGCTCTCTTAATACGTAATCTAAAAAGTCCCATGGCTTCATCAGGATTTTGCATGAAGTCCCTCCCAGCACATGGTTTCAAGGAGTTGTTTCATGAAGTGACATTCCATCGTGAAATGGTTCACCAACATTCCGCTTAACAGTTTCTAGATTATATGTCTGCACTGATAATCTTTCATACTCCTTCCAAAGATCGATAAAATCTTTCACTCACATGAAATAAAAGGTGTAGGATCTTCCTCTTCTCAAAGGTTGGTCTGCAGGAGCAATCGAAGAACTTCTTTAGAAATTCCAACAGCTTCTCGTACTCCTCTAGCCTCATGTTCTGCCTAGTGAATTATTAAATTTTGGCTTCTTTATCTTGAGCAACAAAGAGAAAGCCTTCATCTCGAGCATGTCCATATCAACTGCACCCTCCCTTTGAAAGTAGTGCAACCTCCTCAAAACTCCGAATATGCGTGCATGGATTTCGTTCCATACCATGAAAGGCCTGAGCAGGCACAAAATAGTGGTCCTGTTCCGCCACATCTTCCGTAGGTGGTATCATGCATGAGGGTGCACTTCACCTCAGGGTGAATGGGATCCCCTCATCGATCTTATATGCGCTGTCTCCGATGAACCCCGCTATTCCTCACTGCTCCTCCGGTAGTCTCCATATGATCGTGTGCAGGCTAACTTCACAACCTTCTTTGACCTGGCACCTAGCCTCTCCAATCGTCATAGCAGCCTCGCCCCACCATAAACTGCTATGATCACACCACAAGCAAGAAACCAAATAAAAAAACAAATAAGAGACTAACAAAAAGGTTATCAAGTTAGCTAAAATCAAAACAATATTATCACCGCATATACAAAGCCCAAACTCCTCAGAGTGAAATCTTCAAATTCCCCCTGCAGTTAACTGCAAGTGGGGAAAAATGAATAAAATAAAAAAGAAATGAGATAGCACCAATACTTGTGATGTGAATCACAAGTTCACTGCTTTTCTCTTAAACTAGGGCACCATCCCTGGCAACGGCGCCAATTAGGTAGGTGTTCGGAATCAACAAAATTTATAACCTAGGATTCCTAGTACTGACGTAGCAAAGCTACTGCAGATAGTGACCAGGCCGAACACAGTGGATGGGTTTTCTTCGTGAGAGAGGGGTTACAAAGGCATTGAAAAATGGTGTTTTCTCCTGATTAAAAGGATGTGGAAAATAAAGGTGTGCAGGAATGGTTACAAACCGAAATAATCAAGTAAAGGTGAGTAACTCTTGAAGTCTGTACACCTGGACTTAGTGTTCTGTTAACCAACATGTACTGGTCTATCTCTCGCATTTGGGAGCATGACATATAGTTATTTACCGAACCGAATCTTCTTTAGCTTTAAAACCTTAAACCCTAAATCTTTCCTTGAAAGATAATATTTCCTCATTAGGCAAGAATGTCTCTAATAATAAACATATCTCAAAACCCTTACCCTTACGATAACCATGAGATAACGACCAAGCCCTCAATGGATCTAGAGTGAAAGAATCCATTGAACCCAAAAGCTTACAATACACATTAAAGAGAGTATGCTAAGAGATTTAACCTCAAGAAAATAACAAAGTACGTAACCTAAATGGAAACATGCAGAACATGAGAACATGCAGTTAAACCCAAAAACGACACCCAGTGGCCTTCTCCTTCAAGGATTAGGGGAGATTAGCCAAGCATCCCTTGATTTGTCATCATCAAGGGGTGTTTGGAAACTAAGAAAATGCAAGAAAGTAAAGGGGGGAAGGAGAGAAAATCACCCACAGCAGGGAGGGAGGAAGCGTCGTGCTTGACTGATTGATTGACTGATAAGATGTCTTTGATTACAAGTATACTGAGCTTATATAGGCTCGCAGAGAAATACAAAAGTGTATCGACGAATCAAAATTATGGTAAGGAAAACTTGTATTAAACCACGGATCAAAAAGGCCGAAGACAGTGAGTCACAGAGAGGTTACAAATTGGTAACTCCTCATAAATTTCGCAACCTTATGAAATTTGCAAAGCTACAAATTTTGCAACCCTAAAATTTCCACGCTTGTTCTTCAATCTTCAATAAATTCGTTCAATTTCCACCGATTTGATCACGAGTCTTCTAAATTCAAAATTTCAGTCTATCATGGTCGAGTCAAATTGAGGAATCATGAGGCTTTTGACCTGCAAAACTACTAAAATAACTACAAAAATGTGTGACTAGCAGAAACCGACCTAACATGTCTATTGAGTTATAGAAGTCGATTAGTACACAAAAAGCGCATAAAACCCGCTATAAACAAGGCTCAATATTGCACTATTTGGGTACTAGTCACTAGGATGTCGGCAGAAATAACATATCATCTGCCCTGCCTAACTAAATGCCCCATCCTGGCCCTGGCCCTAAAACTCTTGTGAAACAGAAGTCTTCTGCCTCTTCCCCGAACTAGAAGAAGGCTGATCCTCCCTCTTGCTACTAACACCTCCCAAGATCCCGAAAGTGTCTGCATCCTCGATCTCTCTCTCTATGGTCGTACCGCCCCAACCATGGAGTCCATGTCTCCGTAGGCGGTCTTACAATCCTGCCCTGAATGGATAAATTTTTAGCCCATTCTCGAATCTCTCTCGATCTTGGCCACGCCCCGTCAGGGCCACGTAGTCATCAAAGAAAACGGGCTAACCTCGTGAACCTAGCCACATACTCAATCACCGCTACGTCCTCGCTTCAGCCTCTAGGAACTCCCGAGCCTCAGATGTCTCAGAGTATCCTGAAAATACTTCGCTTCATGAAAAGATCGCGGAACTCCACCCAAGTAATCGCCTCAGATCTCAGAGGTCTTGCCTAATTCCACCATACTTTGCCTCACCTCTAGCCGGAATGCAAATTTAGTTCGATCCCGGTCGTATTAGGAGGCAATCTCCATAGCCCAATACCTTCTCAACTTGCATGAACCACCTACCGCCACCATCTGACTTCTCCCGTGAATGTCGGAGGATGATGTGCCCCGAACCTCCGGGAGGTTACCGACCTCCCCGGCTACATGTCGCACTAGCCCTCGTGCAATAGCAGGAAGCCAGAATACCTACAAACTTCAACAAAGTTCGCTAATCCAGTACCGGTGGTCAGGTCAAACGCGGTGCTCAGACTAGCACTCCTCGTGGACGGCACCTTCTTCTGCCCTCTCCCACGACTAGCCATCTATACATGTCACATGGCAAGTTAAAGTTTTATGCCATATCTCTAAGGCGTAAACCCAACCTCGAGACACTATTTACATACTAAAAATATTTCATACGCAAAGTCAATGCATTCATAGGTAATGTAAGACAATAATCTCCTATTTTAAATCATACATAATAATAAAAATATTTTATTTTATTTTTTCAAAAATTTTATTTTATTTTATTTTGAAAACCTCGTGAACAGTGCTCATGAATAGTGTTCATGAACAGTGTGTCCAAACAGTGACTCAAAATAGCGTCTTGAGTCACAACCGGGTCAAGTGCATAGTGCACACCATAGCCTGTGCTGCTACAAGATGTCTGTGGCCGGGGCTTCTGCCGCGGCTCAGGTGCGCACCGGTGCCATGTCGCAGATACCTAGCCTGGTAAGGTCGCACGATGTCTCTATCAGAAACAAGTATGGCACGCCCGGCCGTGTCTTGAGTTGTGCCGCCAAGGCCATGTCCTCGCTCCCACGCGCATCGTGAGTATCGTATCTCGCACCGTAGACAGGAGGTGCTTCCTACGCCAGACAGGGCTCTTCCCCACCTGTCGGGCCCCGTCTCGAGATACAACCCAGCGGCCAAGCCTCCCTCCTATCACGATACAAACGATTGTATCGTGACACACCTCAATGGCCAGGCCGCTCTCCTGTCACAATACAATTGATTGTATTGCGACACACCCCAATTGTGCCAAAGCCGCGCACACACAAGGCTGGTCGTGTCGCCTCGTCTCTACGGTATCGTACGCCCAACATGCACCGCCGGCTAGCATCGTGGGCCCGGTGTTCTCGCCGTGTCACCATACAAATGCATTGTATCGCGATTCTAGGGCTGGGAAAATGTGGGCAATAGCTCATTCCGTACCCAAAAATCCTTTTTTTTTTTTTTTTCACCCACATTTTTTTTTTCTCTATTTGTTCATCTACTGAAAACTCAATATATATATATATATATATATATATATATATATATATATATATATATATATATATATATATATATATATATATATATATATATATATATATATATATATATATATATATTTTCTTGTTTTACATATTGTAAAACCCTAGAAAAATTTTCTCAACACATTTTTTTTTTTTCATCTCCAATAGCCTCCTTGCTACTCCTAAAGATGCAATAGCTTGAACACTGCAATTTACCCACTTCAAAATTTTCAAGAGTGTAATTACAACTCTTTTTCTTGTGCAAAAACTGGAAATTTTTTCCAGGATTTCACAAACACATTCTGTTTTTGTTCAAAAACTGGAGCATCCGTCCGTAAAAACATATATTTTTCTGCTCACTCGACCATTTTGCCTAAAAATTCGTGGACCCAAGGTTACATTTTCAATTCTGTTCAACATTTTTCCTCCTATGCTATTCTACCAAGCATACCAATCACTTAATTCAATCACACATAATCACACAACAATTCATCAAATGCACAAGGATGCATGATCTAACTCGTGCCCATCAAGTCCTATGTAATTCACATACCTAACTTACCGATACTAAGTTATACTCTAGTATCCAACATCGAGATATGCCAAGCTACGATGTTGTTACACCTTATAACCATGGCCTAAGCCCAAGTCCCTCAAGCCCTAGGTATTCGTATACCTAAGCTCTGATACCAAGCTGTGACGCCCCATTTCGGGCCATGACAACCCACAACTACAATGTTCAGGTGCCTGCAACCCGATACCACTCATGAAAATATGGCAGACTCCTCTTTTGCGGAGCCTCCACCAAGATACACAACCTCTTGTCCCTTAACAATTAACAACGACCACACCGGTCCAGCGAGCAGTAAAAAATATCCACTGGGCCCATGCACTCAATATCATAAAATATATCAACTATATAACAATAGTTCAAGAGTTATTACAATACTTTAACTAAAAATGATATATCAAAATTAGAGTTTGAATACATGGTATACAATGAAAATACCAAAGCTACAATCCGACATTCTTCTAAAACGCTACCTAGTGAGCGCCTCGTCCTCCGTACACCCCACCGAAATAGTGATCCCTCGACAGGGTGAGCAATGCCCAGTAGTGATAATTTCCTACATGGGTTACTCTCCAACTAAGAGCACATGTCATGGCAACAATCACACTCAAGCAAATACATGATCCTACTTGAATGTCTACATGCCCAAACCCATGTCTCTGAGTCCCACCGACTTCACACATGCCTAAGCCAAATGCGAAAACATCGCTTACTTTTCTTTCATTTTCGTCATGCACTCACACCTATCGCTCTAGGGTGCCCCGCATATGGAATGCATTATACACTTAAAATATTTATGCTATTATATTCATATGTATATATTAACATAATTAATTCACATTATTCAATTCACAATCAATAACACCAAAATTAGCTCACATGAGCTAATAACAAATCCAAGCAATTCATTTTGAATCACTCAACAACACAAAAATCACACAACCAATCACGTGAACAGTGAAACCCTCGGGTCAGCACTGTTCACGGCCACACAATAGGGATTTCCTCCACTCGGTTCAAAGATTTTGAGACCGAAATTACAGTTAATCAAGCCTCAGAATATCCCTAACCATTCACATGACTCTTAGCCAAAGAATAACACAAGTAGGAAAAGATCCCTACCTCTTGGAGTTGTCAGAACTCCACAAAATCGATGTCCACGCCAGAGCTCCCACCGCTGCAGAGAACGACTTTGCTTCTGCTCCGACGAGAACCTGAATGGTCTCAACGCCGAAATCTAGAGAGAAGTCACCTTCTCAAAATCTGACCAGCCCTCACTGCACGTTTTGCTCTTTTCTTTGGAGAAGAAAACTATTCCCTTTTGTCTTATACTCATTTAATTTTCCAATAATTCCATTCATGTCCCTTTAAGTCTTGGATTTTGACACATGACTTAATCTAAGCCATTCATCTCATCCTCTCACTAATCATGCAACATGTGTCACATGGGTACATGTAGTAAGTGGTGACCTTTGTCACATCACATGTCTTTTTACAAGGTCGCTTTTTCTCGCACCCGACACTCCTATGTTCTCGAAAACATGAAATTTCGATTATCTCTAATCTCATAGAGTTTTGGGGATTTCACGAGATGATTCCAACAGTGAAGTCCATTTCATCATCCGAGATCTAGAAAAATTCCGAATTTTGACTGAAATTACCATTTTTCCATTTTTTAGAAAATTAGATTTTCTTGGGGTTTCACAAATATCACATCTTAAATTACAATAAAAAATGGTTTTAAATATAAAAAAATGATTATATTATTTGTGTTTGTATTTATATATATATCTATATATAATTTAGATTGATATAAACTAATTTATTAAGTAATTAAATTATTGTGAGTCACTTTATTTATTTACTAAGCATCCTTTAAACTTAATACCGATAAAAGAGTTTGGAATAAAGGGCATTTTAGCTCCTCAACTATGGTCTAGATATCAACTTAGCCTCAAAATGAAAAAAAATTTGGCCATTTTTACCTCTATTGTGACACCCTAATTTCCAAGGGTCTTGTTGACAACCCATCAACCCGCGAAATTCCTATGGGATTCGAGTAACCCGATACCTCACTGTTATATCCCATTTATCAGATTCATATTTTAAAAAAAAATCGGGCAAAGTCTCCTTTGTTCGGGGAGCTCTGCCTAACAAACAACCTTTATAATAGTATAACCATAACCTATACAGGGTGTCTCAACATAAGTAGTAATGACCACACATGGTCCATCTATCCATATCCCCAATATACAACTATATCACAATAATTCATAAGAGTTTATTACAACACTCTTATACAAAACATATATTAAAACTAACTTGTTCTAATATAGTTTACTCGGCACCACCTCAACACGTCCTTTTACCAGGACCCATTCATTCATATTTAAATCGAAAATATGAAAATGAAACAAGAAATTACAGTCCATAAGAGTCCAATCACGACCCTCTTACAATAATTACTCACCCGACTATTAATACAATAGTCCAAAAGAATTTAATTATAATTCTTTACATAAAAATACTTATAAAGCACGTTCAAGGCCAACATGTCAGCCTTTCACAATCACGAATTCGTATCGGAGCCGTCGTCTCCTATAAACTCTCCGCATTTGGAAAAGGTCCTCACACGTGAGCAATGCCTCACCAAAGAAATATTCCTATAAGGGCTTAATCCCTCACTCCAAGTACATACAATGGCACACCACACATTCAAGTAAAACATGCACGCCCTACTCAAATGCTCATATGCCGTGGATGAGCATGTGACTCACCCTATCCCATATCTTGAGTCCTCACCGACTCCCTTACACATGCATATGCCAAATGTGAAAACTTGTCATTGGTGTTTCACCCAATGACCATATATCCAAAACAAAAAGCTTTTTGTTTTTATAAATCAAATCCTTTGGACAACCTCAAATAATTGCTTCATTCAAAGCCCTTGGATAGTCTCCGACCGTGGACAATCTCCGACAAAGGATAGTCAATTTCCACAGCCTCTGATTCTGACACCTCGACTGATAGTCTCCTACAACAACTTTATTTTAAAGCTATGGATACCGAGCACAAGCTATTCACAAGCTATGGATACTTCTCCGAGTAATCGCTTATTTCAAAAGCACCGATACTCCGGAGTAATCCTGTAATCAGGCGACCATTTTGGACGTCATCCCATGTTACCGAGCCCACCATTAACACCAAACACAGTGTCGATATTTACCATGCACTCACACCGCTGCCATGAGACATGCCTAGTGCATAATGCAATGCAATCAAGCATTGCCTATTCATACCGCGGCTACATATACAATGAGTACTATATGTGCATGCCTACTATACATAATTATCCATGCATCATTCGACATTTATATCCGGCATACAAATTCCAAATAAACGCTACTACATACCAACATATCAATACACGTATACGCTTGTGATCACAAGTCACTACCACTTGCAATCGACATCCATCAACCTCTAGGCCAATTCAGACAAGACATCCACAACTAGCTCATAATAAGCCATGTAATGGCCTTACTCAGAAGCCATCAAGCCAAACCATATATTAGAAACATACTATGATCTCCACGCACACTTCATCTGCATAATTACCTAATTCAAGCAATGATATACTACACCACAAAAACATAGACAAAATCATCAAAGAAGCCTGTCAGAAAGGGGCCTGAACTGACCATAACTCGAAGCATAGAGGTTCGATCTGGGGTGATTCCACCTCACCATATGCTAAGATGCTTCAAGTCCCATGAAGGATTCAGTCCGCCCCCATCTTTTCTCAGCATAAAATCTGTCCCAAAACCTGGACAATAGGTTCGGCCAAAACAGGCGGGCCTGAGCAAATTCCGAAATCCAAGCCCCAAAACTCTCAGTCTCTAGCGTCCCGATTTGGGTGATTCAAAATCTTAACATCAAGTTCTCAAATAGGTCTACAATTTCCTTGAATGTTACTAGTCCAAATTATCCATATTTCAAAACGAAAATCAGCCCCGAAAATGGGACATCATATAGGGTCAAAACATGACACTATTCCCATAACCCATTAATTTGCCAAACTGCTCCTTAGGGAAAAAATGGCCAAACAGCCCCTTAGGGCATTAAAACTCAACCAAACAGCCCCTATAATGGAAAATAAACCAAAGTGGGAAGTAGAAAACCTCTACCTCTTGAAGGAAGAACTTTAGAAGTCCCTGTGGACACTTCCTAAACCCGAAACCTTGATTTCCGAACTCGCTGAATATTCCTGGCCAAATCCCTTTATTTCTGCAGATCAATGCCAGTAGGCTCCTGGCCGAGCAGATAACCCTATTCTTGGCCCGATGAATTTCGATGAACGAAAATCCGTGGATCGAAGAAATAAGGAAGAGCTCTCTTTCCTTTCTCTTTCTCACGCTCTCTCTTTCTTCTGTTTCCTTCTCTTTTTTTTTTCCTTTCTTTTTCCTTTCCTCTTTTCTTCTATTTTCCTTTCTAACTTAACTTAATTGTTAAGTTTGATATGTGGCCCTCATGGCGCCACGTGTCCACTCGGGTCCCGAGTTCGTTTATGTCTCAAAACCATTTATTTCTTTTCAGTTCAATTCATTTTAATTGAACTTGGACCAAGTCATTTCTTGACTTCTGAGATTTTCATAAAAATCTTGTCCTTGGAGTCACTGAATCCACCACCCAGAAAATTTGTAAAAATTCAGACTGTGTCAGAATTCTCACTAGATTTCGCGAGGCGAATCCAACGATGCAATCTGTTTCGTCATCCGAGATCTAGAAAATTTTTCAGGCTTTCCTGAGTTATTTGGTAATTTTATTATTTTGCCATTTTCTAAAAAATTAGAATTTTTTTTCCCGAGGTTTCATATCTATACTATTTCAAACAAATCATTTTTCTCCTCCCTAATAGTAGTTAATAGAGAGCCCTTAGTTGTTGTTGACATGGCACTTTCGTTTAAAAGAAAATTATAGATCACACTCACTTATGACTATGTGCTTTCACTTACATTCGTATTTATTTATTATATCCGATTTCTAAAAAATATTTAGAAATTTTAAAGAATATTTTTTTTAATATTTTTTTTTCACAAATAAAATTAAATTTTATCCAACAGTTTATATGTTTTTAAATTATTTAATACTTATACAAATAATTAAATAAATGAATAAAAGAGATGAATAAAATATTGAGCTTAAATATGTTTTAATTGTATTTTTAAAATTTTTTAAAATTTTAAATTTTATTTCCCTTCTAAACACTAACTTCACCAAACAATTTGATTTTTTTTTCTTTCTGCATATGTTTTTATATCTTCTTAAACTACCATATTTAAGTTCATAAAAAATCCTAAGAAAATAAAAATCATTTTGACTTTACAATAAAAAATCAAATCAAATCAAATTTATAAAACAATTATACATTCACACATCTATTAATTTATATGATAGAAGAAAATAAGTATATAATTATAATAAATAAATAATATAGGCAATATATATATATATATATATATATATATATATATATATATATATATATATATATATATATATATATATATATATATATAAGTTGGAAAATATTGTTAAAAAAAATTGCTGATTTATTTAATTTTGGAAAAAAATTAGCAGAAAAAAATAAATTAAATTTAATTTGAGATAAATCAATATTGAAAATGTTTTAATTATTTATTTTAAATTATATTGTTTTTACATCATAGTTTTCATTCCTTCAAGAATATCCCTTACTGTAACTCGAACCCTTGACCCTTTCTCTTCTTATATCTGCTGGAGCTCTTAACCACTTGAACTAGGTCTTGTTGGCATTTATCTTATAAATCTTATTTCTAAATAACTATGACGCCCCAAACCCGGGGGTCTCGTTGACTATCGTCAACCTGCGGAAACCTACATGTCTCATATCATGAGACCCATAAATGAGTAAAAATGGTCACGTCAGGCCCATACATCCATACTCACCAACATATAACCAACTATAATTCAATAGTTTCAAGAGTTAATTACACTCTTAATACAACACATATATTAAAACTAATCAGTTCTAACATATACACAAAACATGAATCAAGGCCACAGTCCGGCCCCCTTCATAATCCCGACCTCTAAGGAGTACCGTTTGCCTAGGTACTTGAAAGGGGGATCCCACGACAAAGACAAATGCCCAAGAGCGTTGAATTCCTCCTACGAGGGCTACTCCCACCTAAATGTACATGCACGGGCATCACAACATCCACATTCCATACAGTTTACAATGCATACATGGAATGATTTATATCATGCACGAAATGTTTCTATGCCCATACCTCAAGTCACTCACCGACTCTCTCACACATGTCTATGCCAAGTGTGGCAATCGTCACTGGTAATGCCAATGACACCCAAATACCGAGCCTTTGTCGACTCACCTACACCTACTACAATTTGCCAATGGGTATCCCATCCCAAGTCAATCCCTAATTCTATCAATTAACCGCAGTCTAAGTGATAAAACATGACCGTGTGTTTCTCTCTTAGGCAAATGTAACTTTCAAATTACATCGCGGGTCTCACACCCATACGTAACTTCTCTTTTGGATTGTACCGCTGACTTCTACACTGCAAAACCTTCGGGATAGTATCGCGGTCTTTCTACACCACCAGCCCTCACACTCCATGCGTGACCTTTCGGATAAGCATCAATGGCCTCACACCCGAAGTTCCGGGTGACGCCCAATACACATTAATTATTTCTTCATTTTATGGCCTAACTATGAGTCTTTATTGGACGAGTCCCAAAGACAAACCTAACCCACATTCACCAATAGTGGTGAACAACCATACCGTTCACCCATACCCGACTCTACGCGATTTCACTGTGCACATGAATGCAATAATGCTAATTCACATATCCAATTCCAATGGCTTATAAACAATTTTATTTCATATAATTCAAACAATCATGTTAACACATCAACTTAGCATGCATTAACATACCATTTTCTACACGCATTCCAACCCATTCATTTTAAGCAATATCATGCTATCTAAATCTAACAAATTCACATGGACAATTTCGGTCCAACAAGTAATTCAGACAGTTTTTAACGAAGTGGAACCGAGAATCCATGACCATTTCCTGCCTCACTACACCCAAAACCATTTCATGGATTTTTTTAGACAAGAAATAACCAAGTAGGAGAAGACCCCACCTCCTGAGTCAGCAGAACTCCACACACGGTCCCCACGCCGTGAGCCTTGCAGCCAGGATCAACTTTGCCTCTTGTCTCGCCGGCCGTCGGTCCGATCGTCAAAATCTGCATAGACACTCTTGTAAAACCCTCCTTCCTTTTTCCCTTCCTTTCTGCTTCTCCCCTCTACTAAACCGGCCGGGGTCAAGTGGGAAATCCTCCTCACTCGCCACATGTCCAATTCTCATCGGGTTCTTAGGATTACACCCTATCTACTTGTATCCATCTACCATGGATTTTTCACTCCAATCACATGTTGCCACATGTCCCCTATGGGTCCCATCTGAGCTCATGTTTGACTCCATTTTGCACATGACACTAAAATCTCTCGAGGCCACTCCCTAAAATGTGTTTCAAATGTCCCGCACCACTCTATGTCAGAAAATGCGAATTCGACTGCCTCAAATTCACGAAATTGGGACAAAGCAGAATTTGGGATTTCACGGTATGATTCCAAATGTTGAAGTCGTTGGCCATCCGAGATTTAGAAAATCGAATTTCCTCGAATCGAAATGACAATTTTACCTTTTTTCAGAAAATTAGAATTTTTTGGGGTCTTACAATAACTACTATCACTTTAATTTTATTGTTTTTATATTTATCCTTCTAATTTAAAAAAAATATATTTTTATTATAAAATATTAAAATTATAAAATTATTTAAAAAAGTATTGGAAATAAGAATGAAGTCTTTAAGATTTGATAAATTAATAATATGATTTAATAAAAATAAATTATTAATGTAATTTATGAAAAAATTTAACCTCAATACGTTAACACCATATATTTGTAATAAAATTTTAAAATTAAATTTCAAGTATTTTTTTTTTTACATCTATTCACTTTGCATTACAACATTATAGTATTATGTTCTCATGAAGACTCTAACCTGGTCCCCCTCTATAACCCACCCAACCATTAACCCCCCAGCTAGACCTCATTGACAACTGACATAATTTAAAAAAAAAAAAAGAAGATAAATATTATTATTGATTGTAAAAATAACTTTAATATATATTATTACTTATATATTTTTTTTTATTAAGGGCTTTATAACCTTCCACCTATGCAGAAGCAAGTGTAACTCTTTTTGTAAGTGCTATGTTCGCAGCAACTAATTTTATTTTTGTTTTAATTTTTTTACACAAGCACGTGAAGTTGCTCAATGATTCAATAGATTTTGATCTCAAAATCTAATTCCATCTCATGTTCAAGGCACATAAACATCTTCAAGTACCAACATTGTTTGTGACACCCCAAAACCCAGGGGTCTTGATGACAACTCGTCAACACGCAGAATACCTGTGGATATCACATATCTCTATACCACCATATTGCATCCCATTCACCGGGATCCATTCATGCATATATATATTTACCATAATCCTTAAGAGTTTATCTTATACAAAACTTATATAAAAACTAGTTTGTTCTAATACATGTTTTACAAAATAAAATCAAAGCCTAGCAAACTCTTCGCACTTGCGGTCTGGATGAAGGTCGGCCCTTTGTACATAACACAGTACTGAAGGGTGTCCCACAACGGGGTGAGCAATGCCTAGTAAGGATAACTCCTACAAGGGCTACTCCCCACCTAAGTACACATGCAATGCTATGTTCACACAATAATACACGCATCAACATTCCAATGAAGAATATGCCAATTTTAAATGGAATTCTACATGCCATGAAATGAGATGAGACTCATCATGCCCTATGTCTCGAGTCCTCACTTGGAAGCTCCTCACACATGCTTATGCCAAGTGTGAAAAACCGTCATTCTGGATGACATCCAATGATCATTTTCAAAACCAATTTCATTTGTTTAGAAACCAAAAGCTTTTTGGATGATAACCATTTTATATTCAAAATCCATGCACCATTTTTTGGGTAGCGGATTTTTGGTGTCTCACCGCGGGCTCCGCAAACCTAGACACTTTTACGGCCTTTCACTGCTAGGGACTATGTTTGACCATAATTTGCGGGTTTTTCACCCGAGGATCTCATATGTTGATGCAGACGGATATTTTTCGTTTCATATGCCATCGATAAACTGCTGGATATTGTCCAGTTAAGACCCGCCCCAATCAAACACCAATATTGTAATCGGTTTTACCAACTAACACTCACACCCATGAAATGCGATGTTTCCCGTGCATATAAATGCAAATACCCTTGCATGTTTATCTCATGTTACATGTATAATGAACACTACATGGAACAATTTATAACTCGTACTTTATGCCAAGTACCATGGATAATTATATCGAAAGCATATAATTTACATACACCAATATATCAACATATTTACAACACATTCAACATGTTATAAAATTTCGAGCAATAACACACAAACTAGCCATTCCCGACCATAAATCCGGCCATACTCGGCCTTGGAAATAATCTAGACTCAATCTCAAAATTTCAGCTTTTGTTTTATGTTATTTTATTTTTACAACTTTTAAGATTGTCATTAATGGCTATAAATTCATCAAGGCAGCAATCCTCAAACAAGCACATCCCAAAAAAGCAGTCCCAACGTTAGCTTCAGTCCCATGGTTAGGGGTTAAAACCCCTACGGCCATTTGCGATCCGCCGATTAAAAGAACCGGTAGGAGAAAATGCATTACCTCTTTTGTTTTAATACCTACCGCAACTCTTGTCGAGTAGACCAACTTTAATTCTCAACTTATCGACTTCCGACCGTCGAAACACCGGGAATCGGAGCCCTTTTCCTTTATTTCCCCTTTTTCCTCCACGCATGAATTTTCCTCCTCTCCTTTCTTTCCTTTCTTCCTTTCTTTTCTTTTTTCTCCTTTCTTTTATTTTTCTCCTTTCCTTTCTTGTTTTTTTTTCTCTTTTCTTTTCTTTTCCTTTCCTCCCTCCACCGAATCTTTCTTCTCTTATCATCTATTCCTTGGTTTGATCCCAAAAAGAGGAAACTTCCTCTCACTTTCCTCACATTTTGACTAAATTTTCACGTGCAAGTGTCCGCATGGACACATGCTAGGTTACCAAATGCACCACACCACAAACCACTTTATATGCCCTCCTCTAAGCACCAAGTGGCATCCACATGAATTCATGTTGATGAGCTTAAAAGTCATCCATTTCAGTCCATTTTTTACGATTGATTTCTATCATAAAGGCGATTTATGTGCGAAATGTTGAATAATTCACCAAACTACTTATAGCGGGAAATTCAAGAGAAGAAGATAATGCGGTGAAAGGAGGCAGTAGCTGGCGGGAATAATGCGCGGCTGAATGATGTTCTGCTTGAATGCCGAAGAAAAGGGACTGATTGAGGCAGTGTGGCTTTTGACGTGAATGAAGAATCACATCAAAATTCGCCAACCCACCAAAACTCCGGTGTTCGCGACGCAAGAACGCGAAGGCGAGCGTGTAAGTCGCCGCGAGAAACTCCGATTCGGTCAACCATAAATTAATGAAGAACAAGATATGATGTCGCAAAACAATTTCGAGTCCGCAGCCGGAATTGAAAGGCCGGCGATACAAATGGGGGCGTGGCGCGAGCGAAATTAGCGACGCGCGATTTTCAAGAGACTGAACATAAGTGCGGCGACAACTAGAAGAATTGGCGACGTAAGTTTAAAGGAAAGAAGGTGCGGCGTCATTCGTGGTCGCGACATCGGTTGCGAAAATTAAGGTCGCGACATCCGATTAATTAGCGACATCAGCGAAGGTCCGGCGTCATTCGATGAGTATGACATCAGGTTACAAAGAAAGAAGGTCGACGTCATTCAATAATTCGCGACATCAGTATAAGTAAAGAAGGTCGTGGCGTCATTCAGTGTCCCGACATCGGTTTACGCACTAAAGAAAGAAGGCCCTTGGCAGCGTCATTCGGTAGTCGCGACATGAGATCCAAAGAATACTAAGGCAGAGTCGCTACCAAATAAAAGCCTATGACGTCATTGCGATGGCCAGTGGCGACAAAGAATCTAGGTTGCGACATTAACAACCAAATGGGCCAGTTAACCTGAAATCCACATGAAGATGCATTGAATTTAGGGCCTAACTTCAGAACCCTATAAATACGCAGCTGCTACTAAAGGAAGGTAGCTCTTGGCGCTCAAAAGAATACAGGTAGGTAGGGCTCTTGTATTTTAATTTTCTTTTCTTTGTTTTTGATTTTGTTATTTCTTTCAAATTTGGATCCCGGACTTTAGGCTGTTAAAGTAGAAGGCTGAATGCGAAATTCTATTTCTTTCAAATTACTTGCTGGATTGTATGCAATTCGGACAAATTTTGGAATTCAGTTTCCGTTTCCAATTCTGGTGGTTTCTTGATCGATGACCATTGTAGGGGTGTAATCTAGTGATTTAGAAACCAGTTCCATTGAATAGACTACGTTGTCGAAATTATTTTTCTATGATTTATCGGAAATTGGTATCGATTGTAAATCTACTTCTTTGGTTTGGTGATACATGAGTGATCCCATTGTAAGCGTTTTATGCCCATAATAGGATTGTCTCATTGCTACGATTTCGGAGGCCCTCACAGGTGACACAGGAGAGGCAATCCGAGTGATGAACAATTTACGAAGGTATCTGAATCACGACAATGGTGATCTAATGAGCTCACAATAAAAGTTTAAATCGATAAATCCTCTTCTCACTTGAAATTGAGAATGAGTTGAATGACTTGTCCATTTAAACAAGTAAGAGAGGTCACCTCGGTCGAATAGTAAGTCCAATCAGTGTTAGCAAGGATCTAATCGAGAAAGGATGAAATTTGTTCCAATTTTGAGGAAGAGAAACCCGGTCAGTGTAAACCCATGCTATGCACATGTCTTAGGAGCTAAGGTTTACGATTACGTTAAGGTATGAAGTATTGAAAAGAAAAATATCAGAACAAGGCAACCCGGATTAAAGTAGTTCTCACAATTTTCTGTCTTGAAGAAAAGAAGCAGTGGAAGTTTAGATGATGAGACGATTGGGGTATGGAGAGATCCAATTTGCCTTATCTTATTCCTTGGACGGGTTTAAATGCGGTTCATGAAGCAAAAGTTTGATGCGGTCTGAAATTGATGTTCTAATAGCAGTCTTTCAATGTTCCCTTTAAAAGATAATTGTTAGGTCTTAATTTGTTTATTTTGAATTTCAGTTTTAATTCACTTTGTTAATAATTCACATATCTTAGGCTTGTTTTACATTTCAAGGTTTGCAAAACTGATTCCAATTACCTATCTGAGTCCAAATAGTATAGAGTTTGAGTAGTCAGGGTAGTTGATTGAGAATTCTTGAGATCTCTGTGGGATCGATATCTGGACTTAAATCCAATTTACTACTTGTTCGACCTGTACACTTGCAGCATCCTGGATCAAAACTAGAAAGAAAATGATTTATTCTTAAGAAACCCGCTTTTAATCAGTATAATAGATAAGGAACACAACAAACAAGTTTCATGGCATTATTGTGAGTTAGATAATGGTCGCTTGGGTGATAATGTCTGGGAATTTGTATAGGTGTTTTGGTCCATCCTTGAAAGAGGTGAACCGTGCCATGTGGCCGCGACTCCATGTGTCATTAGACACATTACTTATAATGCATTGAAATTATGGCTATCTCGGAATTGAACGAAATTCGACAGGGTGGCTAGATTTCACGAGACGATTCCAACAGCGAAGTCCATTTCGTCATCCAAGATTTAGAAAATTTTAGGTTTTCAACCTATACTACAACAACAAATTACTGTTTTGCCCTTTTTTTTTTAGAAAAATTCCATTTTTCCCAAGTTTTACATTCTCCCCCCCTTTTAAAAAATTTCGTCCCCGAAATTTCACACATACCACTACAATATCATGCATATGCAACATTCATTTAAGTACCAAATGACTAAACGACGTACCTTCATCCTTAAATAAGAAAGGATAAGTGTCACGCATCGTGTCCTCGCATTCCCATGTTGCCTATTCCAACTCCCTCGATCTTTACCCTGACACCTTTACTAGCCTCCACGGTCTTAACGTTGCAAAACTTGATCCTCTCGGCTATCACTTGGTCACTTGGTCCCTCTTTGAAGGTCCCATCTATATCAATAATAAGTTCACCCCAATCCACTACATGAGTTGGATATGGAGTTATTTCCGGAGCATGGAGACATGGAATACCTCATTGACACCTGAAAAACTCGGTTGTAAAGCCAACCGATATGCAACTGTACCCACTGTCTCTAGTATCTCGAAGGGACCAATATACCTCGGTGATAGTTTCCCCTGTTTGTCAAACCTAATCACTCCTCTCTTAGGCATCACCTTCAAGAAGACATGATCACTAGCCTCAAACTCTAAAGGTCGTCGCCATCTGTCAATGTAACTCTTCTACCCGCTCTAAGCCATGAGAAGACGTTTTTGTATCAAATCCACCTTCTTAGAGGTGTCTCTAATCAAATCCGGACTCGTGGTGGATCTCTCTCCCACTCCGTCCAACAAATTGGAGATCGACATGGTCTCCTATATAACGCCTCATAGGGTGCCATCTATATGCTCACTTGATAACTGATGTTATATGCAAACTCTACCAAGAGCAAATGCTCCTCCCAGCCACCCTTGAGATATAGTACGCATGCCCGTAGCATGTCCTCCAAAACCTGTATGGTCCTCTCGGCGACCGTTTGTATGGATGAAAGCGGTGCTCATCATCTATTTGTGTTCCCCATGGCTCTCTGGAAACTCTTCAAGTAAGTGGTAACACAGGATCTGAGTACGATACGATAGAGATTGGCACTCCATGTGACCAAATGATCTCTCGTATGTATAACCTGTAGAATTCCTCCATTCATAGAAGGTCCGTATTCTGACCAAAAAATGTGTGGAGCTTGGTGAGCCGGTCCACTATCACCCACCGCATCATGCTTCAGTGTCAGAGTGGCAAATGAGTCACAAATCCGTGATGATATGTTTCCCACTTCACTCGGCTACTTCGAGGTTGGGTAACCTGGCGGCCTCGATGCTCGGCCTTGCAGCCACGACATGAGACATCTTCGAACAAAGTCTGCCACATGTTTCTTCCTCCCACTCCAGTAATATTGGTGACGAAGATCTCGGTACATCTTCATGCCACCCGGATGCACTGCAAGATGAGAGCAATAGAAATCCCTGAGAATTTCCTCTCTCAGATCTATCAACTGGGGAGCCACAACCCGTCCCCTATACCAAAGGCTATCATCAGTGTGGATGACTAACCTTCATCACATGTACCTAACTGTACCTGATCCTTGATGGACGATATCTCTACGTTCGGTCTCTAGGACCCAATCACTCTACTCAATAGGGAAGGCATAGCCACTAAACTCCCCAAAAAACCTTGAGCTTGATCATTGTATTGTAATCCAAACTATCTCATAACCTCAAGCATCTACTAGTCCCATGAAGCTATACTAGCCAGTACTCCCCGTGACTTCATACTGAGTATGTCAGCCACCACATTTGCCTTACTGGGATGGTAATGCAAAGTGAAGTCATAATCCTCCAGATACTTCATCCATTTCCGTTGCCTCATGTTGAGGTCCCGTTGTGTAAAGATATACTTCAGACTTTTATGGTATGACAATACTTCGAACTGTTCAGCATATGGATAGTGGCGCAAAATCTTCAAGGCAAGGACTATAGCTGCCAACTCCATGTCATGTGTGGGGTAATTCCACTTGTGGTTCTTTAGTTGCCTAGAACCATAAGCTACCACCCTCTCGGACTGCATCAGAACACATCCCAGTCCGTCCTTAGAAGCATCACAATACACTATGTACATCTGTCCTCGTTTTGGGATTATTAGGATAGGGACTTAAGTAAGCCTGTTTTTCAATTCCTAGAATGCCTTCTACGCCTTGGGTCATTCGCTCAAACTTGACCTGCGGGTCCAATCTCGTCATAGGTCTGACTAATTCGGGAGAAATTCTCAATAAATCTTTGGTAGTATACCTCCAATCCCCAGCTGCGTATCTCGGCCCGACTTCGACCTCTCCCAACTCATAGCTGTATCTACCTTCTCAGTCAGTGATACACCGAGAAGTTGACACTACATGTCCCAAGAATTTCACCTCAATAAGCCAAAACTCGCACTTATTGAACTTGCAGTATAATTGATGTTCTCTGAGGATCTAGAAAACAATTATGAAATTATCCTTATGCTCCTTTGTCTTGGAGTAGATCAAGATGTCGTCAACTAAGATTACCACAAACTGATTTAAATAGGGCTGGAACACCCTATGCATGAGATCCATGAATGCTGTTGGTGCATTCGTCAATCCGAAAGGCATCACTATGACCTCGAAATGCCCATACCGCGTCCTGAACGCTGTCTTAGGGATATCAACCTCCCTAAATCTCAATCGATGATAACCGGCACGGAGATCTATCTTGGAATAGACCCGCGCCCCTCTTAGCTGATCAAATAAATCATCAATCCTCGGTAAAGGATACCGATTCTTGATCGTAACCCTATTCAACTATCGGTAGTCTATGCACAGTCGAAGGGTCTTGTCCTTCTTCTTAGTAAACAGAATCAGAGCACCCCAAGGTGAAGTGCTTGATCTAATGAAATCCTTGTCCAACAATTCCTGTATCTAGACCTTGAGTTCCTACAACTCAATCGGCGCCATCCTATGCAAAGTCATAGAAATGGGTGACGTACCAGGGTGTAACTTGATGATAAAGTCTACATCCCTCTGCGGGGGTTATCCCAGTAGCTCATCTAGAAAGACATCCTTGAATTCGCAAACTACCAGAGGTAGACTCAAACCCTATCTCACCTCGTCCTCTAAGGTAAGGCTTACTAGCCAACCCATCAACTGTCCATGCCACCTGGAGTCGTACACGGTCTGGGGTAAAGCACCTTGCTTATCTCCCTGAAACACAACATAAACACCGTCCTGTGTGTATGCAGTAACTCTCCTACGATCGCAATTAATGACAACTCGGTGTGCCATCAACTAGTCCATCCCGAGGATGACATCAAACTCCGACATGTCCATGACCCTTAGGTCCATAGTGAGAATGATCCCGGAGATCTCTAACTCACAATCCCGACATATCAGATTAATACTCACCCTGGTTCTAGGCGGAGCTTACATGCAATGGCTTTCCAAAGTCCTCAACCTCTGGCCAATTCTTTCACTCATGAGTCACGGCGATGAATGAATGCTGATGCACCGTAATAAAAAGCAGTATGCCCTGAGGCGAGATGGCAAAGCATACCACAGCATAGGCGATCTGCCCGGGGCTCGGTCGTAGTCTGCTTGGCGTGGAATCAAGCCTATTGTCCTAAAGTCTGGCACAGTGAGACTTGTCACGATCTCAACCCATACTACGCCTCTTGGCACAATACGTGAAATAGTAGGTTCTTGTGTAGCACCCTGGGACTGATATTGTCTTCCTTGGCCCATGGTGGGGTAAGAAGGAACAAACTGCGTCTGTGCATGTCCCACTGATGACTGGGACTATGGTGTCCCATAACTCTAGGATCCCTGCCTCTGAGAGCAATCCCATATAAATTGTCTAGGCTGGTGGCACTGGAAACACACCCTTTGTCCTGGCCGGCTAGGAGCACTGAAATGCCTCCCATCTTGGGGTGACTGATACTGGCCTTGGCCCTAGGAGGCGCGGCCTGTCTTGGAGATCCTCGTGGAATGGAAGTCCTTTGCCTCTTTCCCGAGCTAGAAGAAAACTGGTTCTCCTTTTTCTTTCCACTAACACCCGCATCCTAGATGCTCTTTGTGTCATCAATCTCTCTCTCAATGGCCATAGCTATCTTGACCATAGAGTCCATATCTTATAGGAGAAGTCCCACAATCTTGCCCCAAATGGACAATTTTAAACCATCCTCAAACTTTCTCACTTTGGCCACATTTGTGGCCACGTAATGGTCCGCGAAATGTGCTAACTCATTGAATTTAGCCACGTATTGTTGTACTGTCATTGGCATGTCTAGCATATGCTGGGAAAAACTTGATCATGAAGAGCTCTAAGAATTCTCCCCATGTCATTGCCTCTAGATTCCTGGAGGTCTTGATCCAATCCCACTATACTTGGGATTCACCTTCCAGCTAGAACACAGCTAATCTTATCTTTACCGCATTAGAGGTGAACTCCATAGCCTCCAATACCTTCTCGATCAATCAGAACCAATGGTCTGCCACCATCGGATCCCCTCCTCCCATGAATGTTAGGGGATGATGTGCTTTAAACCTCTGGAGGTTACTTGACCCTCCCTGACCCCCAACTGCACTAGCCTATGCAATAGTGGCAACTGCAACGCCCATAGCCTCCATAAAGGCCTGTGGGTAAAAAATAGGTGGTGGTTGGCTATTGCCTCGTGGACAACCTCTATGTTCCCGTCCTTGACTTGCTTTCCTTATTTCTTTAGTAATACATCATGTCAAACACTAGTAATTATCAGTTCATGAACTGTCATGCTCATTTATTTTCTGAACCCCTAAGGTTATATTCTCTAACCCTAGTGTTCTTCGTTTTCTATATACAACCTATCGTGTATATAATCCACACAATATGTAACCCATTATGTAACACAATCATCACATATCGATTCACGAGATGCCTGATGAACACTTTGATACGAGTTGTGGCCAATATCAGACGGTAGGCCCTAGGCATTCATAACCTAAGCTGCGTACTACAATAGCATGTCTAAACCCATGCCCACTTCGAAGCCTACAGAGTACTCGTATACCTAAGCTTTGATACCAAACGGTGACACCCAATCCGGGGTCCGGGTGTAACGCCCGTCCGCGAGAATACTTTATGGGTATCACATATCCTCGATACCATAATAAATTGTCCATTAAGTAGGATCCATTCATGCATATATATTTACCATAATCCTTAAGAGTTTATCTTATACAAAACTTATATCAAAACTAGTTTGTTCTAATACATATTTTACAAATAAATCAAAGCCACAATGGCTTCTTCACACTCGCGGTCCACCCCAATGAGGTCATCGCTGTCATAACACACTTTGAAATGGGGTCCCACGAGGTGAACGAGAAATGCCTAATGAGATAACTCCTACAAGGCTACTCTCCCACCTAAGTGAGCGTGCAATGCCATGTTCACACAATATCCCCAATGCATCAACTTGTTCCAATGAAGAATATACGATTCTAAATGGAATTCTACATGCCATGAAATGAGATGAAACTCATCATGCCCCGTATCCCAGTCCTCTGGAAGCTCCCTCATATGCTTATTGCAAAGTGAAAACGTCTTCATTTTGGATTGTCCAAAACCAATTTCATTTGTTTAGAAATCAAAAGCTTTTTGGATGATAATCATTTTATATTCAAAATCCATGCACCTTTTTGTGGGTAGCGGATTTTTGGTGTCTCACCATGAACCGCAAACCGGACACTTTATGGCCTTTCATCAGTGAGGACTATGTCGACCATAATTAGCAAGTTTCACGAGAAGGATCTATCCTTCTTGCTGATACACAGTACATATTTTCCGTTTCATGCAAGCCCAGTCGACTACGATGGAGCGTTGTCCCATTCTGAGTCCACTGTCGAACACAACGCGTGTCGGTTCTGAGCTATGCACTCACACCCATGAAATGCGATGTTTCCTGTACATATGCAATGCAAAATGCCATTGCATATTATCTCATGTTACATGTATAATGAACAATGCATGGAACAATTTATAACCCGTACTTTATGCCAAGTACCGGATAATTATATCGAAAGTATATAATTTACATACACTAATATATCAACATATTTACAACACATTCCAGCATATTTATAAAATTTCAACAATAACATAAAATAGTCCACCTGAAACTATGCATTCGGCCGCCAAATCTGTCATACTTAGCTTTGGAAATAATCTGGACTCATTCCAGAAATTTCAGCTTTTGTTTTATTTATATTATTTATTTATTTATTTATTTTTACAATTTCAAAACTATCATTAATGGCAATAAATTCAGCCATGCAGAAATCCTCAAACAACTGTCCCGAAAAACAGTCCTAACGTCCGAAAACTCAGTCCCATGGTTAGGGCTGAACCAAATGACCATTTACGGCCCTTAGATTAAGAGGAGCCGGTGTAGGAGAAAACCCTGCCTCTTTTGTTTTTGGCACCTACTCGTAGCTCTCGTCGAGTAGATCAACTTTAATTCTCGACTTATCGACTTCCGACCTTTGGAACACCGGGAATCGGAGCCCTTTTCCTTTATTTCCCCTTTTTCCTCCACGCACGGATTTTCCTCCTCTCTTTTGTTTTTCCTCTCATTTCTTTCCTTTCTTCATTTCTTTTCTTTTTTTCTCCTTTCTTTTATTTTCCTTTCCTCCCTCCACCGAATTCTTTCTTCTCTCATCATCTATTCCTTGGTTTGATCCCAAAAAGTGGAAACTTCCTCTCACTTTCCTCACATTTTGACTCCATTTTCCATGTGTCATGTGTCACATGGACACATGCACTAGGTGGAAAATGCCACACCACATGGCTCTTATTCCATGTGCCCTCCTCTAAGTTTTCCAAGCGGCATCCACATGGTCATGCCATGTGGCACCATTTTATGTGTCATCCGACACATGTGCCTCGAAATACGTGAAATTCCTATTGTCTCGGAAACCAATGAAATTCGACAGGGTAGCTAGATTTTGTGAGATGATTCTAATGGTGAAGTCCTTTTTGTCATCCAAAATCTGAAAATTTCAGGTTTTTCCAGCATGCTCTGACGATCTACAGTACCATTTGCCATTTTCGGGGTTTTACATTTATGTCAGTTGAGTTGTAGTAGGAAAGAGGGAGAGATACACAACCACGTGAAGTTGCACTATGATGCAATATCTTTTGATTCACCAAATCTAATTCCATTTTCATGGTGAAGGCTCACAAGCATAGTCAAATACCAATATTGTCGCATCTGCTGAGTTGTAGTAGGAAAGAGAAGATAAAAGAGATACATAACCATGTGAAGCAACTCTGTGGCTGAATAACTTTAGATTACAAAATCTAAATCCGTTTCATGCTGAGTTGCTGCTATGGGTTTGGTCTTGGCTTCAAAATCACTATACTTCTCCAACATAAAAAAATAAAGCCCCCAAACAGGACTTGAACATCGTTGTTGATATACTTTTTCTTGGTCACGGTTTCATCGCTCTTCTTCTTGCGCTTCCTCGCATACCTCTAGTTCCTCAAAAACTTCGGATCCATCCCTTTGGTGGAAGTGTTGTGGTGCTTGTGTGGCTTCTTGATGATATTCTTGTGGGCCTTCTTCGGTTGGTAGTGAGTGATAGGTGTGAATCTTGTTAGAACTTATAGTATTATTTTCATGTGTTTTATTCAACATAAATGCTAGATTCGCACCAATATCTTATAAGAAAGCTCTAATGCCCTATTTGCTTATGTTTTATAGGATTAGAAAGAAAATCAAGTAAAGTGATGGAAGAAATTAAGTAAAGAGGAAGTTGTTGTTCTGTAGTAGTTTGCTCACATCTGTGAAAGAGGTTTGCCTGTGGAGAAAGAAGAGATATGATTGAAGAAATTAAGCCCCTTAGAGTTCGCCTTGTGATAAAGCAATCCGTTGCGACAAATGGTTAGCCCTGACAAAGACACCCTTTGTTGCAACGAAGGAAGGAAGCAACAAAAGATGACATGTGAAGCCGCGTGATAGAAGAACATGGTGGGAATAGCAAACTTTTATTTTTAGGCCCATCGGTGGCCGCTTGTACGCGCGAAATAGATGTTCATGAGACATTTTGAGGGTTCAAAATTTTGAAAGGAGGCTCTCTGGGAAGCGCTCTCTTGAAGTTTTGTTCCACTTTTTAGGTTAGATTTTGTAGATTTCTTAGTTTTAGGTTTGGATTTGTGAAGAACCTGGCTTGTAATTGAATATTGTTGGAAGAACAACCTTGTGGAGTGTGGAATTTCAGCTTAGAGTTGGGATTTGAACATATTTGCAGCTTAAATACTGTTTTGTATTTCTATCTCTTCTCCTTCTTTAATTTCTGCAGTTTTATGTTTACCGACAACATGATTTTATGGATTTTAATGACTAAAATGTTAAGCTAATCATTCTATAGGGTTGGTTATCAGATTTTATGTTGGGTTTGTCTAATCTTAGTGGATTGGTTGTTTTATACTTGATTTTTTGTGTTTGGTGTTAGATCCTTGGAAGATTAAGATCTTGGTTAATTTATCTGTGCTGAGAATTAGATCTTCGATCCTTTTACTAGGGTATCCTTGGTGACGCTTGGACTAAGCTCTAAAATCTGGTTCCGAGTCTCTTAAGGTGTAGATTAATTAATCGGGAGTCTAATTAACCAATTTAAAGAGACTTAGGGAATTAGGAATGCCTAGTACTAAGTGGATTTCACTAGGAGGGGACACTAAACACATTAAGTGAGGATTGCGTGTACGTAATTGTGACCAATCTAAACTTAGTCCGGGTAGCTCTATTGTAAGGACATAACTGTGACTAATAGAGTTCCTGAGGAAAAATGCTATAGAAAAGTATCGCCCTAATGACCTATATGGACGTAACTGTGAATAGGTGGTTAGTGTGAGAAAATGCAAGGGGGAATACGAGAGTGGGATCCTTGTACCGTATCCTCATACCAATTCAAGTCGTAATTCATTCAACCCAAGTCTTACCTAGATGAATCCTTAGGCATCATTTACGATAACCAACCCTAGTTCCTCCTTAAGTCGTTTTCTCCCGTTTTTAGTCAATTACTCCAGTTTTCACAAAGCATTTTTGTTTTTGTTTAGTTTGGTGTTTATTATTTTCACAATTCACCTCCATTCCTTAACTCGCTCAAATAGTGGACGGATTTATTAGCCGAGGCACTTAATCCTCACTAAAACCACACCTTCCTCGTGGGATCAATACTTGGTTTTAAAAGAAGCCACTCTATTACTTGTGCAACTCGTGCACTTGTGGTTAGCAACAATTTTTTGGCACCAATGCTGGGGACTAACTAGTCTTCAATGATGTTGCCAATGACATAACAGTAAGCTATGTGGTTCTTCGAACTTCGCCGTTTCTAAATAAATCATAGAGACAATGAGCCATGATTTTAGGCATTCTACCATCAACATAGAATAAACAAGGACTTAGGTATTGAAGTCGTGAAGTTTGATCCGTATTTGAAGAAACCATGCGGTCGTTTCGTTCATCGAGAGAGTTCTCTTTGCCTCTGTCTTCATTATCTCTGCTTGGCAAAAGTTTAATGAATTTGGTGTTGATGGTGGGCCTACAAGAAAGTCATTAGCCCCTAAGTTTCTCTCCAAACATGTGTCAGTTAATGTTAGGGTCCAAGTGCCACATGTATAAATTAAAATTTTAGTGGCTGCATCTATAGCTTTGAAAGGCCTTTGAGGGCATCTTTTTATCTTTGGTAGTTCACTTGGAGCTTATCTCTTGCTGCTTCATCAGTTGTTGCCTTGCAGTTTTCACGGGGCCTCTTCGTTAGCCCTTATTATCGCACAGTCGTCCTTTTTCTCAATGGTCGAAGAATCTTACGCCAACAAATTCTTTGTGGTACTCACGTCATCAGATTGTCTTACCGCAGGGCGGTTCTTCTCAACATATAATTGTTCTTAATGTCAATGCTCAAGCACCATTGAAACTCACAACCACGAACTATTCCGCATGGCAGCTCCAATTCACGTCTCTCCCATTTGGGTATGATTTGCCAAGCTGTCATTTGCTTTCGAGCCTTATCCCTTCGATAATGATAACTCTGCTTGATGAAACCTCCACTTCCCGAATCTAGACCATATTCTTTGGCTTAAGCGAGACCCGATTGCATCTCGATGCATTAAGTTCGTTCCCTGCACCCTTAATGCGATTTATCTCTACTTCACCAGATAAGTTAGCAAAAAATGGACTATCTTAGAAAAATAAAAAAAAAAAAAAAAAAAAAAAAAAAAAAAAAAAGAAGGAAAAAAGAAAAGAAAAGAAAAAAAAAAGAAAAAAGAAAAAAAAAAAAGAAAAAAGAAAAAAGTTTTAAGAACTTTTTTGTCTCGCGCGTGGAATGGATCATGACCCATCACTAGAATCTTGCCAGTCCTCAGTAAGGTAACTGGACTATTATCGACTTTATGCAAGATGTCAAACGCAACATTGACTCTCTTGCCCTTATGAATGTATCTATTGACTTCGATGAGCTCTCCATCCTTGTCTTGAATATACTTGGCCTATCCTACTCAAACATATCTCATGCCCTCCAAGTTCGGGAAACTCCAATTACTTTTGAAGAATTATTTGAGCAACTACTCAGTTACGAGGCCTAAATGAAAATTTGGTTCCTTCTTCACCACCCACCTCTACTCTGGCCATTTCCTTGGTTACTATGACTAGCCCTTCTTCAAATCACCAATCGAAAAACCATGGTGGACGAAACCATAACAAGTCTTAATGGTCGTGGACATTGCCTGCCATCCGCACATCTGGAGCCAGTACTCGTACCACTTGGTCTCCGGCCTCTGGCTCCGCAAACCTAGCCTAGAAATGATGGCTAACTTGCAGTTGTCAAATTTGTGGTATAGCAAGATTACTCAACTATGGTCTACGTTATCCAATCTACCTCGGCACTTGCTTCTCTTCCACTTGCCCCTGCCCGTGCATATGCCCATACTATAGTACATTACTCCAATCCTGCTAGTTCTCAAGATTGAGTCATTGATTTAGGCGCCTCTTACCATGTGACCACAAATCTTGCTACCTTGGCCCTTCATGAGTTGTACACCACACTCCTACTTAGTGTTATTATTGGTGGGTGATGCAGGTTTTCTAATATAACATTGGTTTTTCACCACCCACACCATTATTATTTAACAATGTGTTACATGTACTTATCAATGTCCTAAAAACCTTATTTTGGTCTCTTTGCCACTTTTTATCGCGAACCATATTAATGTCCTTTTTTAGTTTTCTTTTAAGGTCGCGGGATTGTCACAAAGGTGCTTTCACGGTTGCGGGCGTGTAGAGATGGTGTCTATTACTGGCCGACATCGGTCCCTTTTTAGTTTTCCGCCTTAATTTTGTCTTCTTTAGTCCAATCTTCGCTTTCTACTATCTCCATGTGGCATAGTCGTTTAGGTCATCCATCTTTACGTATTTTTCGCAAATTTCTAAGTGTTTTAAATATTTCCTTTCCTGAAGAACATTTGTGCTCCTTTTCTTGTAACTCCTACAATATTAATAAAAGCCACAAATTACCTTTTTCTAAATCAAGTATTACCTCTTCCTCTCCTCTTGATATCATTTTTTTTTTTTATGTTTGGACCTCACCCGTCTCATCTTTTGATGGTTTTAACTACTATTTTATTTTTGTTGACCATTACACAAAGTATATATATTGCTTTACCCATTAGGTAAGATGGATATTCCATTAGCTTTGTTTGTTAAGCAACTTGTTGGCTTGTTCCTGCTTACCATTCAAACATTTTGAGATAATGAGGTGGTGCAACACTTCAGTCTTTCATGACCATGCATTATAACCCATCTCACTACACCTCCACACACTTCTGACCATAATGGGTATTCTAAATGCTGGCATCGGCATATTGTTGAAACCGGTCTCTCTTCTACATCAGGCATCCATCCCTTTCACCTTCTGGTCTTATGCATTTGCTACGGTTGTCTCTGTAATAAATAGAATGCCTAAAGTTGGTCTTTCCCTTCATTCATATTTTGAAAAATTATTCACCAAAGCTCCACACCCATCCAAACTTCGTGTCTTTGGTTGTTTATGCTTTCCCTGGTTGTGTCCCTATTCCCACAAACTCGATCCCACATCCAATCCATGTGTCTTTCTTGAGTGCTCCTAAGCTCATGTGCCTTTCTGTTTTGACCCTTAATAGTAGTTTCGTGCTATCACGATTAAAATATGTGGAAAAGTGTAGTTGATGCCTATTCGCACAGTATCTACGCTTTTCAAAGTAGTCTGATATCTTGAGAGCATCACAGATCGATCACATTACAAATATGGGATGCTAAGTACCAAAATTGGGTTGCCTCTCTAATGTCCAAACGGGCAACTGTAATGTCTTGAAACATAATTTAAATTAAACTACTAAATTTTAATCTAGCAAATTGATCACGCAAGCTAGGGGTTCCAAGAGATAATGAAGTTCTAAGGGTTTTGGAGCAATTAGACAATCCACTTATATCTGAACCAGAATCCTATTCTATTATTTCTTGAGAAAGTTCTCCAAGGCGATTCTTTACTGGTTTAGTAATATGCCTCTCTCGAAGTCGAATAACCTACCAACTAACACTAGGTCTTTTGCTTCTCAACTCAACCCCAAGCACTAGAGGTGCTTTAAGACCTAAGAACCTCACACGCCTCCTAATTACCAATAATTTATACACTACTAGGCTAAATAGGTTGATTCACCTATGTCTAATTCTTTACCCCCTTCTCAAATCTCACAAAGAAGCACTCACCACATTGAGTTCATCATAAATCAATATGTAAATATAATCAAGTATGAATCAATAGATGTTCAATCACATGAAACAATAAAATAAGGAGTTCTAGTAATTAGATATAAGCTTCATGTTTAAAATACAACCAAAACCCTAGTTTGTGAATTTAGAACATAGCGAAAATCTAGAACTGCATAAAACTCAGATAAAACATGAAATTTAAAGAAGAAATAGTTTTAATGTTGAATATCAATGAATCTTTGGTCCTCCTATTCCGGATCAAGGAATTTTCTAAGAGTATTTGTTGAACTTCATGTCCATCTCCTTTTCTTTCTCTAGAGCCGAACCCCTCAAAGTGCGAACCCTCATCTTGTCTTGAAAGCCTCTATTTGTAATCTTGGGAACATGGACAATTGATGGACCAAAAGTGGACGGCTTCAACTCCAATCGACAACTGTTCGTGGCGATGAACACAGGCTTCGTTGTGACGAACACGGGCTTCATTGCGATGAAGGGGTGGTTCGTCATGACAAACCCGTAGCTTATGTTGCTCATCAATTCATCTTTCATCGCAACAAATCGATGAACCCATAGCTCATGCATATGTGATCTTCCTGCTTTTTCATGGCGAACATGACCTTCATCAAGACGAACATGACCTTCGTCACGACGAACATGACCTTCGTCGCAACCAAGCAACATAGTATAGCTCAACAACTTCCTTTTTGCTTATACTTTTTTTCATTTCTTCATCACTTTGCTCGGGTTTCACTCAAAATATGTAAAACACAATCAAATGAGGGATTAGAGCATTCTTTAGCGATATTAGTGTGAATCTAGCATCAAAGTTGTATAAAACAAGTGAAAGGCACACTAAAATTCTAAGATTCACACTTATCAGCCTTACCCTCAAAAAATCTTTATGTTCCGTCATGTTAAGTTTGTGGAAAATGTATTCTCATTTGTGTCTCCCTTTACCTCCGACACACCGGTAATATACACAAATTCTACATTCACTGCTTCATTGTTCACTTCGTACGACTCTCCAAAACCACCCCCAATTATCCACCTGCCCATATCATCGAGCTCACCCGAGCTGTTGGGTTCATTACCAGCACCTCACCCATCCTTCTGCAACACTGCATCCACAATCCAGCCATAAAATTTTCAGCAGGCTTCTCCATTTGCTGGATTGTTGGGTCCGACACCCTTACCACCCTCGGCTAATCATCCTCCCGACCCCATACCCCTTCCCACCATCTCCCAGTCCAATAGTTTGTGATCGCAAGCAGCCAAATCTGCTCACCTTCGGGGTTGGGTCAATGACTAATCCTGCTAATATTATTCCTCTCTGAATCACGTAGCGACATTAATCTTGCACTCCTTCTTTGCATTTTAAAGGCGGTGCATTTATGCCCCATCCATGATATATCTCAGATTCTTGGGGTATTCCTTCAGGATTTGGGCTGTCCCCCTTTGCTCCCTCAACTTCATACTTGTATTAATATATGATTTCTAAATTTTGACTTATTGCATGAAAATAACATCAAACTATCTCTTGCTTTTTTCTCGATTGGTAAAATTCAGTGGAGGCTTTTCTTGGTTATTACTTGATTGATTCGTGCTGGGAGTTTACTCCTGGGGTGGATCTGTATAGGCTCGATGGTAGAGTACAGGAGATTATGGAATTAGAACGATGGGTTTTTGCTCGAGATTGACGAAATTTACCAAATCAGATTAAGAGGCCGGGAACCACATTTTGATTATTTGAAAATTTTTTAAAATTTTTTCTTATTAATTTTAAAATGATATCTATATATATATATATATATATATCTCTCTGTATATATATATATATATATATATATATATATACTCTCATATATATATATATATATATGATTCATTGAGATAGTGACCATACTAATGAAGATGAAGATTAAGGGCATGATTGGTTCGTTTGGAATCTTGGATTTATAGTTTTAAGATATAATGTTATTTGTCACGCTGTATTTTTCAGTGATGCTGAATTTGAACATCTTTATTGATCTTGTTTATTACACTTTGACATGTTTATGATTTGATGTTTCATTTTTATCAGCGACACGCCCCAGACTTGATTCTTGTTGGTACTTCATTAATTCTAATTATTGTGCATAGATTATGATTGTTGTAATAGCTACTAGTTAGTTTAGTTATAAATTTATAATGATGTTTAGCATTATTCACGTTTAATTTAGTTTTAATCATTATCTTGTCTAGGCTCCATGTTTATGCATTAACTATTATTAAACACTTGTGTTTTGTTTGTTATTTATTTGAAGAATGACAAATTAGATAAATTACAAGTTTTTAGCATTTTTAAGCTGGCAGTTTTGGCCCTCTTTTTAACCCGCATTTTGCATCGGGCGGCTGGTCAAACTGCCCAATAATGTGAGGCGGCCCATGCAGTTTTGACATGACACGAATCGGGTTGGCGACGTTTCCTCTTGTATCAGTGGGGGCCGTTGAAAATCCATTTTTCTTATTGTTAAGCTAAAGCCCTCCCATTTATCAATTTTCTGTCAAACTTTGTACCAACATAAACAGTTCGGCCCTTGTGCTCTGGGGCCAAGTAGTAGGTTCCGATTTGAGTTCTCCTTAGACCAGCTGAGGATTAAAGGATTTATCAGTGTTTAATTTTGAATCTCTTGGGGTAATGGAAGTATGGCCACATGTTTTTTCTCCGCTCTCTGTACTCATCTTCCTTAAGGAAAAGACAGGTCTCCTAGTCATTCTTGGTTTGAAATCATTCATCTACACCTCTTCATATCAATTTATGTCTTAAAAAAAATTATTCCACATAAATTTGAGTTTTATTTTGTTTTTCGTGATTTCATTGTCTTATTGTAACGTTTATTTTTGTATCATCTTATTACAACATTTTTGTTTTTTGTTGTCTTTGTAACATTTTATTTGTGTAGACAATTTGAATAAACCAAATGTGTCTGAATAGAGCGATAAACGGATTATGATTGTTTGCATGTTGCCAAGACTAGCAACTGCAAGTGCAAAGTCACTATAATATTATCAAATTTGTAGGTCTTGAGTCGATTTATTATGCTATTAACCTGGGTATTGTTTCATCTTATATGATTTTTAATGAATTTATATATCTATCTATCGATATATTACTAGTTTGAATTAATAAAATTATATTCTTTAAATAAAAAAATAAAAAAAATCAAAGTACGAGTCCTTTAGCCCAAACACCCACGTTCATAGAAAAAAAAAAAAACCATTAGGGTGCATTTAATTCCTAATTTGGTGAGCCCGTTGTCTTTGGCTACTCAATTCAATCCTCTACATGATGTCTCTTTTCAATATTTTCATGACTCCATATCAAGGTCTAAAATGCATGGGAATGCTACTACTTTGAAAATAAAATTAATTATTTCACTTATTTATTATTAAATATAAATAGAATAACTCAAAATTTTACATTTACATTCCTAAGCTAAGCCCTCTCAAATTTAAGTATGAATATCAATAAACGTCATTTTTTCATTATAAAATTGAGAAAATGAGTAAAAGAAAAGATTGAAGCAAGTTTAAATGTTTAATAGGACGAAAAAGAAAAAATTATGATTCTTTTAATTTGATAAGAGTTCAGCTATGAAAATCTCGTTCTCATTTGAGAAAGAGTTTTACACCGTTAGATGGTGATTTTTTTCTCTTGAGATTTGTGTAGATTAAAATTTTGTTTGAGAAAACATAAATCTCAAGAAATAAAATCACCATCTATGGTTAAACCAGTAAAAGCAGTTTACTCGTGAACCCATTGAAATAGAATAATCCGATAATCGAGTTTCCAAAAATTTTATGAACCAAAGTAATTGGGGCTATGCATAAATTTATCTGCGGATGTTAGGTTTCTAAATGGACCAACTTTGTTTTAAAGAAAAGAATCTGCTATATTATTTATCTTGATTTCATGATATCCTTATTGTTTATTTTAATAGTTAACAAAAATAAGTTATTATGAAAACCAATAATTAATACTTAATATTAAATATGTTTAATAATAAGTTTTATAAAAAGTAAATTAAGAAAACCAACACCAACTTATTTGATTTTTCTCAAAATCAAGCAATCCTCCCAAATTATATATATATTTTTTTGGTAAATAAGCTTAAGCTTTTATCATAATGGTATAATGAATACTAAAATATCGGATACTTAATTTGTAGTACACAGAGCCAATGAGACAAATAACCCACAACGCATGGGCTCGAGTATGAGGCTGAGAATTGCGTTGGCCTTGGGAATTATCAAATTTATAGTATGATTATTGGGTTTGATATAGGAGGCCAGGGGGGCTAGTAAAATAATTTAAACGGTATAAAATAAGAGATCTATTATAAAGATGAAGAAAGGAAGAGAGAACTCTAAAGGTCATTTTTCTTCTTATATTTCATTATCAGGGATCTCATTTATATAGCAGTATTCATTAATACAGTAATAAGTACATCCATAATGATTCACCTGTAAATGTGTGGTCATTCACATTTCTCAATGAATTATTTATAACACTCCCCCTTGAATGACCATCATTAGATAGTTAGAACTGTCTCATTAAAAACCTTTCCAGTATATCCTAGTGGGATAAAACACTGGCGAAGGGAAAAGAATGCAGTATACTAACATCTTTAACAATTCTCCTCCTGATAGTGGCATAATACTTCATTTTGAAGATCTTTTACCCGATGCATACTAATATGGTGTACAAGTTTCTTGAATGTTGTTAGCATTCTGGCGGGGCTTTGTAAATAAATCGCTAGATTATCGGACCTTATCTGTTGTACATTGATTTCACCACTGTTCTAAAGTTCATGAGTATAGAAGAATTTTGGTGAAATGTGCTTAGTTCGATCACCTTTAATATATCCTAACACACAACATTATCTTCATATAATACTATTTGTTTGTTCTTATTTAGAAGTTAATGCGTGATTTTAATTATGTTTGTATCACATGGATCTGACCAAACACATTCTCGACTTACTTCATGCATGGCAAGTATTTCTGAATGGTTGGAGGAGGTGGCCACCATTGTTTGTTTTATTGACCTCTAGGATATAGAAATATTTCCATATGTAAATATATATCATGTATGTGATCAACCTTTGTGAGGGTCCGAAAGATAGCCTGCATCTGCATAGCTAAAAAATTGTGGTTCCAATGTTTTGGAATAAAATAATCCCATGCCACATGTCCCACGGAGATATCTTAATACATGTTTAATTTTGTTCAGTGCTGCTTTAGTTGGAAATTTGAACTATATCTTGCTAGTGAATTAGCGAAATGATATCAAATTGATATAATTTGCAAGATACATTGGTACCAATTGCCTTTGGCGAGATGTAGTGCCCGGGACCAAGCAATTCTTCATTTTCTTCTTTAGGTCGAAACGGATCTTTGGTCACTTAAAGCGACTTAACAACCATAGGGGAACTAAGGGGGTGTGATTTATCCATATGAAAGCGCTTGAGGACTTTTTCTGTCTATGTTGATTGATGGATTCAATACCATCCCCGAGACAATGCCTTCGATCAGCAGTAGAAACAGCTTTGTTCCCAATATCTTTTATTTCAAATTCCTTCTTGAAGTAGTCAATTGTTTTGATGAGCTGTTTAGGAGTCCTAATCAAATTCAAATCATCCACATATATTGCAATAATTGCAAATCCAATTGCTACTTTCTTGATAAAAATGCATGGGCAAATTTAATTATTCACATATCCTTCCTAGAGCAAATATTGGCTTAAACGATTATACCATTAAGGCGATTTGTTTTAATCCATATAAAGATCGTTGTAACCAGATTTGCAGATACATGCTTTCTGTGGTTTGAATTCAATGCTTGCAGGTAATTTGAATCGTTAAAGGGATTTTCATATATACATTAGTATCAATAGATCCATATAAATAAGTTGTGACTACATCCATCAACTGCATATCAAGTCCTTCGGAGACTACTAAATATATTAAATAACGAAATGTAGTTGCATCCATTACATGAGAATACGTCTCCTCATAATCAATTCCATGTCTTTGTGAGAAGCCTTAGGCCATAAGGCGGGCTTTATATCACATGATTTCATTTTGCTCATTTCGTTTTCGTACAAAGATCTATTGATATCTAATAGGTTTTATATCTTTAGGTGTTTGAACTACTGGTCCAAATACCTCTCGTTTAGCCAACAATTTTAACTCTATTTGAATTGCATTTTTTCCATTTTAACCAATCATTTCGAAGTCGACAGTCATTCATATTTTGTGGCTCTTGATCTTCATCATTGCTTATGATGTCCATAGCCACTTGGAAAGAAAAAACATCATCTATAAGGGTAGTATTTCGATCCTATATTTTACCCTTACGTATATAATTAATAGATTTCTCTTCATTGTTATGTACTGGTACAATCTCATAAGATAATTGTTCAATTGATGTCTCTACAAGGGTTATTAGTTCATCATTTAATCCTTTCACATTTGTACTTTCTTCAGGAGCATTGAATTTAACACTTTTTCATTTTCACGAGATTGTATCTTTTGGTGATAGGTCATCCGCGTTTTAATTGTGTCTTAGGCTCATTGGCCATGCTATATTTCAATTTTCCGATTGGAATTTCAATCTATGCTCGGATATTTGCAACTAGTATATGTGACTTTGTAACCTTTGTTGAATCAATGAATGCATCGGTGTCGATTTGCAATATTTTGTAAATGGACTATCTTTTGGAATTCTAATTTGATTTCTTTGAGGGGGGGGGGACCCAGGTGAGATGAAAAAAGATGATTCATTCCATGTAATTTATCTCCATTCTTCTAAATTGGCTTCTCCCTAATAGCGGAAGTATATTTCATTAAAATGATAATCTTCCGTCGGCGGTAAGAGCCTCCACTTTGTGAGGCTCAGTATAGTTAATAATAGATGAAGATTGAAAGCAACTATAAATACGAGGCGGCGTTGAGGACCTAGTTTAGTTCGGTAAGTGGGTTGATTAGTGCCCAGTGTATTTTGAACCACTATTTTTAATAGGTTTTGAGCACTTTTTGTGTACTGGTATTATAATTAACCCGATTGACATGTTAGTCCGCAGTAGCGTTTCTAATTGCATTACGAGAGTACATTTTTGTAGTTTTACGAAATTGGAGGCAATGTCGTGTCGATCAATCATAACCAAAGTCGGGTTGATTTCCATCAATTTGACAAAAGCAGGAATGAAGAATTTCAAAGCAGGAAGAAAATAGGGAACAAAATAGCAAGTTGCAGGATGCGAGGATGCGAGGAAAGCGGAAGCAGTGGCCAATGGAGCCGGTAGTCGCGGGATCCGGTGACCTGATGCAGCATTTTGCTGTAACCAGCGAAATTAGGAATTTTGGCTAGGCTGTAAATTTCGCTAACTAAGCGAAATTTCGCTATGCTTTGAAGTTCTTTGTGCCTAAGCGAAATTTTCCAATTTACGCTATCTCTAAACTTTTCGCTAGGCTAGCCGAAATTGCTGATGATAGCGAAATTTCTCGATTTCGCTATCTACGTAGGAATTTCGCTAGCTTAAGCGAATTGTTATGTGAAATTTTATTTATCTTCGTAATTTGCATAGCGAAAATGGGCGCCTGTGTTTTGATATTTTTGATTCCAAACGACACGTTTTGATCATTTACCATTTTGTCCTATTTTAATTTCATATTTTAAGCATTTTTGTCATTTCATGTACATTTGGGTTGGCTATATAAGCCGCATATAAGTTTGTAACCCTAACTTTGGAATCTTTCGATTCACGCGGCTTTTGTTCGGTTGCTCTCTTCTCTCTCCTCTTTCTCTCATTTCTCAGTACGAGCACTCCTCACGAGGATGACAACTCGGAGGATGTTCGAGCAGGCCTCTTCCTCCTTGAAGAGGGCCACTAGGTGAATGTTTGAAGGTAAAAATCTTGTCTCTGTTTTTTAACGCACGCATTTATGGGTATTTATGTTCATTCTCACCTTAGGTTAAAATCTTCTAGGCACACCCTCAACGACATGTATTTAGCAAGCTTTTGGTTACAGAGGATGTATCTCACGCTAGATCCTCACGACATCCGATCATCAATTGTTTCCTATTAGTCAACTGCGGGGTAGAGTTTTGAGATATGATATCCTTTGTTAGGAATATTTTTGCCAGGTTAAATGCTATGTTCAAAGGAAAATCATAGAGATTAAGGTTTTAAAGCTAAATGAAGTCAGGTTCGGAAATGACTATATGTCATGCTCCCCAATGCGAGGAAAAGACCAGGGACATATTAGTTGTAAAACCCTAAACCAGTGGCCCGAAACTTCAAGGAGTTCTATTTTACATTTTATTTTATCTACTTTCAGTTTGCAAACCACCAACCCACTGTTTTTATCACTACCTTAAAATCCAAATTGAATTCACCATTTTTGACTTCACTCAAATCACTTGTATGAAAAAACCCATCCGTGTTGATCTAGACCGCTATCTTTGCGGTAAGCTTGACTACGGCGAGTAGAAAATTTATAGGAAACAAATTTTGTTGATTAAGCTCACCTACTAAGTGCCTGAATCAAATGGCGTAGATTCTTAGGGGATAGTGCCTTAATTGCATTTTAATTTGTGGAACACTTGTGATTCTCATCACAAGTCTTGAGTGAATTTCCTTTTATCATTTACAATGTTTCTTAGTTTTTATTTCACCTAATAAAAAAAAAAAAAAAGCAGTCTGGCCAGGGGATCGTTTGTGTTGTTTTAAGGTTTTCCACACTTTTCTTTGCGGGAATCCATTTTCCGAGTGGATCAAAGATTCTAAAATGACTTGATTCGGGTTTAGTGGGAAAATTAGTGAGGAAAATCGAACCCCCACATGAAGAAGAAACAATCTGGTCGGAGAATTAACCTAGGAGCATATATGACAATGGGGACTATAAGACCTCGCATGGAAAAATCGACCACAGGAGAGAGATGAGCCACTAGATCCATGAGGGACTACAGAGACCATTGGATGAGTGCACCCTCCTACATGGTGCCTCCACAGTATGCCTTTTTGTCTCAGCCTCAACCACCACAGCCAATCTCCCCAGTTGAGCAAGCAATTCTGGACCTTACCAAACTAGTGGGTGATGCTGTGGTAGAACAAAAGGAATTCAATGTCGATTGGTGAAAATCCATGCGGGAGAATTCCTTTGGACGATTAGATGGAAATTTGAACAATGATTTTGAGCATGAATGCAGGACAACACAAGGTCATTGAAGACCCTAATTGATCGCGGCCCGATATCCGCGGAAGGAAGAGTATCAAGTAGCACCATGGTAGAGGAGCGGGTGCCTCACGTGACCCGCAAGAAAACACGGTGGAAAAATTTTGAATCCTCGATTGGTCTTTTGCTATGCATCATGGGAGAAGAAGGAGACAACCTTCCCATTGGCCGAGGAAAAGCGATGGACATGAAACAATGGAAGGGACCGAGCCTATCATTCAACCAAACCCGTAGATTTGGATCCTAATGCCCTTGACCAAAAAAACAACCTTTGCTAGTACCCATCGATTGACAGAGTGTACATCTTTGCCATGCACTGCAGCACAACCAATCCCTAACGCACCCACCAAAGAGTCCAACTCATCACTGCCTATGTTGATAAACTTCAAGAGATTAGTGGCCATTGTACAAAATTTTGCCACTACCTCGAGAGGTGGCGGTACTCACATCGGCAGCACGGGTGGTTGGTTCGGTCTTGAGGTTAGGTTCTGGAGCACTTGAACCCCAGAGCATTACAGGCTCCGCTAGTTCCGGCAGCCTCCAAAGGCCTAAGGAAGTGGTTTGGGGGGAGCACAGTCTCCCCCACTTTTTGTTTTAATTTTTCTTGTCTTATTTTATTTTATTGTATTTTATTTTGATTTCGTTAATTTTTCTTCTTAGGTTTTATCTAATTTTTAGTTAATTTATGTTTTTAAATTAATTTTTGATTCTGTTTTTCACTGAAGTACCTTGTGTTAATTTTTACGGTTGTGTCACCAAATTTGAAGCATAAATACGGAATTTTTTGAAGCGCGGATTAATCGTGACGACGAGGAATGTGGAGAAGTTTAGCAACTATGCTGAAAATTTATGATTAACGAAATCTTGAATTTACGCTATAGATGGAATTTTAGCTAAGCTAGCGAAAATTCGCTAGCCCTATAATTAAATTACATTGAGATAGCGAGAAATCGAAAATTTATATTTAGGAATAGTGCGTTTGCTAGCCTAAGCGGGAATATCTGCTTATAAGCGAAATGTTTTTTGTAGCTTTAAAGCTCACAAAGGACAAGTTTTGCCTGATGTTTCTAATTTTTTAATTATTTTATTTTATTTTATATTATATATATTATATATATATATATATATATATATATATATATATATATATATATATATATATATATATATAATTTAAAAAAAAAAAACGTTTGTTTTTCTTTACATATTAAAAAAATAATTATTATTTTAAAATTTTTATTATTATATATTAAAAAATTGTCTCTAAAAAATAAAAAATTTGTTTTTATTTTTATTTTTATTATTCGAAAAAAATCAAAAATTTTAAGCTATTAGACATAAGCGAAAATTTTCATATAAACCCCATTTTTGTCCTCCAATTTTTTTTCGCTCATAACTTTTTTTATCAGAACTACGTTTTAGCGTTCTTGAGAATGCAGATTGGAAAGCTTAGAGTGTAGAAGATCCAAATATGGCCAGAAGAACATTTTGAGATTATTATAGAAAGTGTAATTTTAAAATTCTCAAGCTTTGGTCACTTTTTCCTCTCTTTTCTTCTCTAACTTGTTTATTTGAAGCCCTGACGAATTGAATAAGGTGTCGATGGAAAGCTTGCGAGTCTATCGAGAAATGATCGCATCTCATCGGGAGTAACACTTCCTTCCTCTGAATTTTTCCAATCAGGAGCCTCATTTGGGACAGGATGTTTTGGGTTGGGGAGAGAGAGTTAGCGAAGGAAGTGGCTTTGCTATTTATTCTTTTGTATTATTTTTGTGAAAGCCCATTTTGTGATGTTTAGTGGCTTCTTTGGGTCCCACTTTCTATAAAGTGTTATGCTGACACTCAAAAAATTTGGGCCGTTTTTGCAGCCAGCCCAAAATTTTGTGTGGTTTTGCTAACACGTGGTTTTGAAAAAGAGTGAAGCTTTGTCTAGTGTATTGATGTTAGATTGGTTCCATGTAGTTGAGTGAATGGTCGATTGAATTCTTATTGATTTCGACCTTTTTCTTCCACCTTTAGCTAACCACACCGAGCACATTAGATTTCAATGATGGTGAAAAGCGTGCAACCTGTTTACTTTGCATAACTTACCACTAGTTTCATTGACCGCCTTTAATAGGTTAAGGACCCGTGGAAAAGAAAAGAAAGAAAAGAAATGAAAAGAAAAAGAAAAAGAAGAAAAAGAATAAAATTGCAACGCTTTGCCTTGAAACACAGACACGGTCAGGGTATATGGCGAAAGCCTTTAAAAACCGTGCCCTAAATATTCTTGGTTGGGAGTCACCCAGACTTAGTGTTCGATTACATGGGTGGATGGGTGGAGTTTAGCAAGTTGTAGGTGTTGGAGTCTAAAATCATTCGAGTCGGAGTGAAACTGTAGAGTTTGTGGTCGAAAGATCCTTATGACTTGGTACTTACTAAGCCTTAATTGGTTGGGAGTCATCGGTAGATCCGGATTACATGGACTTTGGTGGTCGATTCTCGACATTGCACCTACAGCATAAAGAGATTGTGGAATAAAGAGGTGGGTCCTGATCTATTTAGGTTGGTTAGCATGCTAGATGCGTGGTTGTAGCTAGGTTAGGGAGAGTGCGGTTGTGATTTATTGTTGAGAGGCGTCGAGACAAAACACTTAGATTTTGGTGGAAGTTTCTTGATTCACGAAGGAGGCTCTTTAATACTCAATTTTGTATGGCATTCATTCTCTCATGATAGTTGTGGACACGGCATTGATTGTCTTAACAAGGTTAGGCATTACTCATTGAAACCTTTTTTGTGACATTCTTTGTTATAGTTTTATATGTAATTTATTACTTTCTTTCTTTCATTGCTAAGGGACTAGCAATGTGTCGATTAAGGGTGTGATTAGTGCCCCAGAAAGAATGCTATTTTGAACCACATTTTTAATAGGTTTTGACGCTTTGTGTACTAGTATTATAATTAACCCAATTGACATGTTCGAGATCCCCATTAGCATTCCCAATTCATTTCGAAATTTGTTTTGTAGTTTTTGCGGGAATTGGAGACGAAGTATCGTGTCGAAATCAATCATAACCAAAGTTGGGTTGATTTCCATCAATTTCATATGGTCTTATATCAATTTCAACAAGCTGGGAATGAAGAATTTCAAAGCAGGAAGAAAATAGGGAACAAAATAGCAAGCTGTAGGATACGAGGATCAGAGGCGAAACGATGCTTGATAAGACGATGGCCAGGGATCGAGCGACAGTGCATTTCGCTATGGCATAGCGAAAATTTATAATCCTAAGCGGGAAATTGGGAATTTCGCTAGGCTAGCAAAATTTACGTAGCTAAGCGAAATTTCTTGCCTAAGCGAAATTTTCCAATTTCGCTATCTCAAACTTTTCTCTGGCTAGCGAAATTCATTTGTTGATACTTGAAATTTCTCAATTTCATATCTGCAGCAGAATTTCTTAGCTTAAAATTAAGCTAGTAGTGGGAATTTTAGGCTATGCTAGCGAAAATTTCTTGCATGCTGAAAATCGGTACGTGTGTTTTGATATTTTTGATTCCAAACGACCACGTTTTGATCAATTACCATTTTGTCCCTATTGTAATTTCATATTTTAGGTATTTTTTTCATTTCATACATTTGGGTTGGCTATATAAGCCACCTTATAAGTTTGTAACCCTAACTTTGAATCTTTCAGTTCACGGTAGCTTTTGTTCCAGTTTGCTCTCTTCTCTCTCCTCTTTCTCTCATTTTCTCGGCTACGAACACTCCTACGGGGATGGCTGACTCAGAGGATGTTAAGTAGACCTCTTCCTCCTTGAAGAGAGGAGGGCCCATGAGTGAATGTTTGAAGGTAAAATCTTTGTCCTACGTTTTAGCATACGCATTTATGGGTATTTATGTTCTATTTCTCACCTTAGGTTAAAATCTTCCAGGCACACCCTCACTAACATGTATTTAGCAAGCTTTTTGGTTACAGAGGATGCTTATCACTAGATCCTCTGTTATCCAGTCAGATGTTTCCTATTAGTCACTGCAGGGTAGGTTTTTGAGATATGATATCACTGTTAGGAATATTTTTGCCCAGTTAAATGCTATGTTTCAAAAGGGAAAATCATAGGGTCTTGGTTTAAGCTAAATGAAGATGGAGTTCGGGAAATGACTATATGTCATGCTCCCAATGCGAGGAAAAAGACCCAGAGGACATGTTGGTTGCCTTAAAACCCTAAACCGGTGGCCTCCAGGCTTCAAGGAGTTCTATTTTACATTTATTTTATCTACTTTTCGGTTTGCCACAGGCCTTGTTTTATCACTACCTTAAAATCCATTAGATTCACCATTTTTGACTTCACTCGAATCCCATATCTGAAGAAAACCCATCCCAGTGTTCGACCACAGACGTATCTTTGCGGTAGCAGCTTGACTACGCGATAGGAGAACATAGGGAAACAAATTTTGTTGATTAAGCTCACCCTCATAGTAAGCACGAATCATGGGTGCAAGGGGAACATAAATAGCACAACCAAAAACACGTAAATGTGAAATATTAGGTTGTTAACCTAGAATAAGTTGTAATAGGGATAAATCTTGATTGACGATAGGATGAAGGCGAATTAAATTCGCAGCATGAATAATAGCATGCCCCAATGTCGACAAAGGCAATTTGGTGTTCAAAGTAATAGTCTATGAGTTTGTACAGACGTTTGATAAGTTGGATTGAATGTTTTGTATAAGACAAAGCTTGCAAAAACAAAGTTATGACTACGCTACGGACTAAATAAAGTCCCGAGCAATGGCCTTAAAAAACTTGTTAAGACCAAAAATGTGATATGATCCCTAGCAATGGCAACAAAAACTTGTTAAGACCGAAATGAGATGAAAATATATGTTTGTCATTTTTTTGTAAACTAGATTCATTAAAGAGTTTGATTGGTCTTAATCACTTTGCGAAGTGCACATGCTCGTCCTGAGTAATAAAGTGGATTTTCATTAAGTCGATATCATTCCACGGGGATTGAGGATGAATTATAAAACCCAGCTACCCAGCTTCTCAAGATCCTTACTATTTGAACTCCATGTGCAAGATGGCTGGAAAAAGAATGAAATAATACTAAAGTAATTTCACTAGTGTACATTAGATATTAATAAGAATGGAGTTTAGAGTTCACTGAGTGACACAACACTAGGACATAGATCAATGAATAATTGCCATTTTCTGCACCATTTTGAATCTTAGCTAAGCCATTAGTTGGAAAGTTGAATATGTCAAAGATGCATTGTAGTATAGTTTGGATTTCTCCCTCAACCATACCTTTCACTAATTAGAGATTCATATTCATTTATGACTCATGAATTTATTCAGCTACTTGTAAGATATAATCCTTTCTTTCTAAGATTTGGTATTTTCTTTTCCGATACTTCACACGGATCTTGGGAGTGAGGAATTCTTGCCCCATAGACGGGATATCGCAAGCCTTCCTAATTTAGATGGCACCTCATCAAGCGCGTAACTTTGTGAACAGAACACTGTAACATGTTGTGTGCACATCTTGTGAAAAAAAAGAAAACATTTAACATTCTTACATTTGCAGAAAAAATTATTAATCAATACTAATGAAATTATCTATCTCCTTGATTAGATCCTTGCTAACATAGGATCAGAATCCTTTCATCAGAGAGAAGAGAAACCTCAAATTTATTAAATTGATACTTCATCAAACTATCCTAAAAAATTAGTAAGTTAGTGATCCATCTGAGTAACCTTTCAGAGTTCATTAGTTCTAAAGTATTAGTCTACCATACCCCTGGCTGCTTTATACCCTCGATTCTCCATCTCATGTCACCTGAAGGGCTCTTAGAAATCGGAGGCAACATACAATACTTTGCTTAGGTACACAGTACTAACTGGGAACAATTAAGTTAAAAAACCATGCAATAAAATAAATTCAGAATTCCTAACTCGGCGTTCTTCCTTTAGTCTTAGAAAATGACTATCATCATTGACCCATTCGAGCTTCGACCCTTCAAAAACTAGTTCCTCATGCTCCAGTGACTAGCGGTGGGAAAATTCACTGAAAGTGTAAACGAACTGAAATAAATGAAATCAAGAAATTCTTCAAACTCCATTTTATTCAAAACAGTAATGAAGAAAATTTAACTAGAAATTCCGGCTCAGTACACTTTTCTAATTCATTTCTCAACTCTAGAAAATTATAAGAAAACTAACTAAAAACTACGCTCAAACTAAATCTAACAAAATAGAAATAAAAGAAAAATAAAAGAAAACAATAAAAATATACAAGAGTCTTCAACTACCTAAGAGTCCTGGAATTGTAGAAAACTGCGCACAGTGCCCTAGATGCGTCTATTTATAGACTTTCCAATGTTGGGCTGCACTTCAATAATTGTGTTGTCAATCCCTAAAATTCTAGCCCAAATTGGATGCTCTGTCACGACATAAAACATTCTGTCATGATAGAGTTTTCAGTCTTTATCGTTGCCTCTATAAGTAGCAAAAAGCGATTTTTACGCCATGACTGTTCTCTGAGATTTTGCTTGGATTCTATCGCGACAAGCTTTGATAATGTCATGACAAAGTTTTGATCCAGCAGTCTTGTTCTTGTCTCAACAGGAATGTCTTGTGTCACGACACAGAAATTTGTTGCACCCAGCTCTATATACACTTATGCCTCTGGAAACTGTCGCGAAATAATTTTCTTTGTCATGACAAGAATTTTTCTTTTTATCTTGAAAACTCTATCGCAACAGAGTTTTCTATGTTGTGACAGGATTTCTTTGATTCCTGAGCAATTTCTGTCGCGAAAGAATTTTCTTTTATCGCGACATACTTTTCTTCTCTGGTCCTTATCGCTTGCTGAGCTGTTTGTTGCGACATAATAATCTTTGTTGCTATAAACTTGACTTGGCTAATCTCAATTCTTTTTTATTCCTATCGCGACAGAGTTTTCTTTTGTCGCGACAGAATTCTATCAGTCTATAGCTTTTATTGTCACGACGGAGATTACCTTGTCGCGATAGAGATTGCCTTCAATTCTTTATTATGTCACCACTCCTCTTGTGTTGTTCTTCAACTTCTTGTCGCGATAGAGAATTCAACTCTCTCATGTTTTGTTTGTCGTGACAGAAATAATCTTTGTCTTGATAGAGATTCTGTTGCTTCTTGTTGTGAACTCTGAATGTTATGTCGCAACAGGATTTTCTTTGCCGCGACAGACTTTTCTTCCTTGAACTGGTTCCATGCTGAAAACTTTGTCGCAACAATAAAAACACCTGTCTTAGCTGACTTGTGTTATATTTTTGCCATTTTAAATGCGTGAGTTGTCTTTAATCGGCGATAGAGTTCATCTGCTACTCTTTAGCCTTTTATGTTGCGACAGAGTAAAGATTGTTGTGACAAAGTTCCTTTGTCATTTGCCCTTGATCATTGGCCAGCGGCCCGAGTTAAAATTTGTTGCAATAGTCTTCTTTTACGTTATTCTTGACAATGTGGCGATAGAAGAACTCTTTGTTGACCGGGAAGTTCTCTTTGCCTTGAAGTTTAGCACCACGGACTTTGTTCGACATGCAGTGGCGGGTACGCGACATAGTTCTTCTAGTATGCTTGAAGTGCATCACGAAAAACAAAAACTATGTCCACGGCCGAGGAAAACTGCTATGATGCCACTTTTTTTGTTTCTTTTCTGTTAGAATTATCTTATTTTTCAATTAAAACCTGCAAAGCACAAAGTTGGTGAATATTCCATAATTTGGCATAAAAATAGATCTGAAATTGCTAAAAACATGCCAAAAAAATGGATTAATTTAAGACTCATCAAATTCCCCCAAACTTAAGGTTTTGCTTGTCCCCAAGTAAAGAAAAGAAAATTTTGTTTATCCTCAAACAATTTAGCTTTTATGTTTAAGGACATTTTTCTGTTTAAACCTCAATTTGGTAGGAAACATAAGTCAGTTATAAAATTATTTCTAAACATGTTTCCAATCTAGAATTAGGAAGATTTTCAATTAAGTTCACTAGATAGCCAAATAATTCATATGGTGTAAACAATTTAATCATTTAACCCTGATTTGTGAGTGTGTGCTATTCTTCTCTCTTTTTCCTTGGGAGATTAGTTAATCTTCTAGGATAATACTCAGTTAGCATATTTATCTTTCATTTTTAAAGTCTCATATGCTTGTTTGTCATATTAATCTCCACTAATATAAACATAACACCACCTTCAAGATCAAATAGGTGCCCAGGCTTGTAATGTGGCTTAGGTAGTCGGTAGATCATTGGGTACTTTAAGGCATCAATTTGACCTAGATTTCAGCACGACAACACGCTTGCCTTCATCATGCATCCTTGATTTCTCTTGATTTTAAGTTGCCTAACCTCCCCATCGGAGTTTGTACATCTTTACGCATACTCTACTTGGTATTTCTCTTTTCATTTACTCTGATGAGTATGACTTTTCTTCCTTATACCAGAAAACTTTCTTTTCATACATTGTCAAAGATGTTTAGATGGTGCAATGTTTTGTCTTTTTAAGCTTTCTACCTCCATTAACGAACTTTGGGTCAATAACTCCCATACCAATTGGCATTAGGGTACTAGGTGTTGGCCCCTAAGAACTTAATTATCGAGAAGGCTCTGAACCGAAACTCATTCTTCTGATGTTTTCCTTTTCCTGACTTCTTCTTAATTCTTTTATCTCTTAACCCATCTCAACCCTTTTTATCCTTCTCCATAGCTCTAAATAATATTCCCCCAAACTTGTCCTTTTTTGTCATTGATGTATTTTGTCTTATAATCTTGGCAAATAAGGGTTTTTTTTTTTATTGTAGGATTATGTTTAAGGAAGAAATTGGGCTTCTCATTTGCTGGTTGATGATGAGATTGGCTACAGGCTCAAATAAGAACTAGGTGTGGCATGCTTATACATATCATAGGGAGTAGCCTTGAAAGGTTCAAACTCGGATGGCACAAATCATTTCTGTTAATGGCTTTGCCTGGGTAATAATCCGACAAGTTCTAGGACATTGGAAGTGCGTGGTGGATCCTAGAAGATGTCCCTAATCTTGGCACAAGTTGTTTCAGAGCTATTGTTGACCATGTGGAAAGCTTATCAGGGTTTTTATAACCAAACTTTTTACAAAAACAGAATTATAGGTCTTATCTGTTCAATCACTTTATTAAAATCTTCCTTATTCTTGAAGTTCAACACATTTATTAATATCTTTACAACTTTCCATTCCAATTCATCTCATCCTACCCCAAATTCATCTATCAAATTGTTTGTTTGGTTTTTTGGATATGTTGTTGTGTTATTTAATAGTTAGAATGTTCATTTGATCAACGCCGAGTTTAGAAAAATGTAACACATGACAACTCAATTCTAACCTTCGGCAATTCTGACCAAGAAATTTGGTTTCTCATTTATTCAAAGTAAGTTGTTACCAAAAGTCAACAATTTCAAATTATTAAACATAAAGGAAAGAGAATTTAAACAAAACAAACAAGAAATGAAAAAATAAAGTGAACACGATCTTTGCAAAGAATTTTCTATTTGTTAGATTTTCGAGGATAGGATATTAAGGTCCTGAGAGAGAGGAAGAGATGGAAGAGCGGGGTGAGGCTATTTTCACTCTTTGAAGCCTTTTTCGCCGTTTACTTCCATTCTTAAATATTCTTGACCTCACTATACTTTGGGGTTCTAGTTTTTTTTTTTAATTTGCACTAGGGTTTTATTTTGAGTTGGTGCTTTACAGGGTTTAGAAGGTCTTTCTTCCTGCAGTTTGGATTAGAATGGTATTGGTTGGTTTGTTAAACCTTGAGGACATTGTGTAAGGAACACGATCTGAAGTCGATTTGTGCGATGCTTTCTTCTTGTTTGAGATCGTCTTCATAGCCCAATCAAAAATATTCGCATTGCTCTAATTGTTCTCATTGCCTTTAATCTAGCTGATTCTAGGAGTATCTGAGTGGACTTGATGTAGGTCATTGGCAGCTTTTCTTGCAATGTTCAATTTATTCAACCAATTCTGTCCCTTGATTCGAGGCAGCGAGAACGCCTCTATCCTCAAACATTTTACTCGAAGCCACCTTCGTGACTCTTGTTTCGGTCACAGAAAGCCACTTCTCTATCCCTTATTACTGTTCTCCATTATGTATCCTTTTTCTCCTACTCTGCTCTCCATTCTTCATCTCTTTGTTTTAATGCATCCTCTAGATTATGATCTCTTCTTCTGATCTCTGCATCCATATATTCATCCCTGAGCCGAAGTTGGATTTTTAGCTGATTATCCCTCTCTCTCATCTCTTGTTTCGCCATGAATCTCTGACATCTCCATCAGTGTGTTATCTGCTTGGTTCCACTGAGCTTTCAACTTGTTCCTGATGTATTTCTCTTATGTTTGGAGATACATTCCAAATGGGGCTTTGGCTTCCTTGAAATTCTTGCTGCCTTTGGGGTGTGCTTTTCCATTGAGCTGGCTCATTGTATCTTTCCTTCCCCCTTTCTTCTCCCATCTCTATTTCTTTCTCTTTTCCTCTGTTCTTAGGACCTTTCGTCACTCTAGTCAAGGCAAGAGGGGATGCCTTGGGGTATGTTTATTCTTTTCCCCATTCTTCATCTAATCCCGAGAACAAGTGGTGATTGTAATTTGGGTGTGGGATCGAGCCCACAGTTCCTTTGGGTAGCTTAGAATGGATTTCTCAATGATCTTCCCCACATTGATTTTGTACCGCCCGTGATGAATAAGGAGGAGTTGCTTCATTCCTTCTTCTTGTCTTTGGTGCTTGTCAGACAAAAGGGCTGAAGCTTATAAAATAGAACAATACCTTAGCCTCTTAAGTTAAATAACCTCTGGTAATGGATTCATACAAGGTTTTCTTTTTCCCCTTCCATTTTCCTTTTCCGGTTGTCAGTAGGTCCACTATCTTCTAGTACTTTGGCTCCTTTAGTAGTCTCTTGAATTTTGAGCCATCTTTCTGCACCTTCAAATTGAACAATTAATTTATCTTTTCCTTGATGAAATCTATCAGAACTTTCCTCGACATACCTTTTCCTTCCTCTTACCATATTGGCAAAATTCAACCCGTGCGACACGGCCGGTGCTTTGTGCTCGCCCAATGATTTCCATCCTCTCTTCTCTAGCATTTTAGAGAAATGGGAGATGAGTCTTTTAAATCCTCTTTCAACTATGAAACCTCTATCCTTCAGAATTTTCTCTATTAAAGCAGATGCCTTGCATGAGATCAAGATTCTTACTCTTTCATTCCTCTACTCTGCTTCAGCTTCTTTAACTCCCCTTATCATTTTTCTTGATTCTTCATCTAGCGGCTCAGGCTCTACTCTAGCTTCAACTCTTTCTTCCTCTTGCACTTCCCCTGACTAAGTTTCTTGAACAGTCTCTTCCTCTACTTCTGTGTATGCTTCCATCATTTCGTTTAGGTTCGAAATGAAGTGTGACAGCTCAAACATTGTCAGGATAGGATTTTGGAACTTTAGGTTTTTAAAAGGTAAGATGAGAGAGATTTGATGAAGGAAGCTGAGAGGGTTGATGGTTTTATGAAGAGTGGCCTTCGATTTTCAAAATTCTCTATTTAAAAGCTAAGCTGTTTTTGTTGTGCCCTTCATTAAATGTCATGTGTTTCGTGACATAAGTTTGTGCCATTTTTAATACTATGTCATGACATACAAAAATAATTATCGCGACAGAGTTTTGCAATCAATTGGAACTAGGTCAGTCAAATGTTGCGACATTGTGAGAAATGTTACGACATTCTTTCTGATGCTCTTTTGAATCTATGTCGCGACAATGAAAATTTTTGTCCCGACACAAGTAAACCTATGTTGCGACATTCAAAAATATTGTCGCGATAATGTTTTTCTCTTCCAGAAACATAGGTCATTTGCAACTCTATCGCGACATAGATAAATTGTGTTGCGACAAACCTACCTGTGACTGACATGAGGTTTGATTTAAACTCTATTGCGATAGAAAGAAACAATGTTGCGAAAAAAATTGACAATAATGTTGCGACAGAGGGAAAGCATGTTGTGACATTGAACGAAAATTTTCCAGAATTGCATCATTCCCAGTTTTCACTCAAGTCAAAGCAAGGTGTATTCACTCATACCCATTAGAACATACTTGTTAAAACTCATTTAATCATCAAAGACCATCAATTCAAGTATGAACAACAACATTTCATTTCAATATTCAATATAATCCGCCAAGATGATATTCATAATATAAAATTAAAAAAATGAAACCAACAAAGATACTATTCATTTTCTACTTTAAAATAAAATCACATTCCCTCAAACTTCAATTATGCATTATCATTAAAAACAAATTGAGGGAAATAGAAATACCCCCATTGTAGCTATTTTCTGCATATTTCAGTTTGAGACATGTGCTTCCTAATAAAATTCATCTTTAATATAGCTTCATTGTCCTGAAACATCAGGAACAACTAAAAAAAATAAAACTTCTAACAGAATTAAAACTAGAACAACAAACACACAAAATTTAACAAAATTAATCTAACTAATAAAATTTAAAGTGCAGCAGGTTTGCCTCTAGATAAGGTATTTGCTCAATTTAATGTCTTTAGCTAGACATTTGCTGCAGAATGTCTTCATTTCAGCAAAACTCTTTTCCCTCTTCAAAATCTATATCTCAACTTCATTTAAATTTCCTCCAATTCACTCCTCATCTTTTGGATCAGAGGCATTTAATCCTTCGGATTCTTCCTTGTGTCACTTGGGTATCCTTAGGTTGATTCTACATGGCTAGGGCCAACTGCCCTACTTGAATCTCCAGATTCTTCAAAGAGGCGTTGGTATTGGCCTAAAACACAGTTGTGTTTGCCTAGAAGCTGCTAACTCAGCAAACATCTGCTCATGCTCCATGTTCGGCCTGACCTCTTGTTTTCTCCATGAAAGAAAGCATCACGGTCCTCGAAAGGAATTAGATCTCCTCTGCCCCTGATTTTAAAGCTCTGCATCACCACTAGTTCTTCTTCTTTGTTGGAGACCACAGGAGGCATGATATTGCTGCAAATTCTGTCCAGGTCTTTGACCTTGTTGTGCTTCTCCCCTATATGAGAATCATGGCTCCCTAGGATGCGATTGTGTAGTAAGTGCGAGTTGAGGTTGGGCGAAGTGTAGCTCCCCTATTGGCATTAGTCTTTGTGCCTCCTCAACTTAGTAGGTCCTCATGGTTTGATCCTCTTCGGCATTCTTTTCTCTCTCCTTTATCTACCGTCCCCACTTCAAGTGCGGTGGCCGTTTTCTTATAAGTTGTTTCTCATCTTGTTCATTAATGCATCTGACTTTGCCCATGGAGTCATTCAATTAAAGCTCGATGCACTTACTCCCTTTGAATGCATTCTTTGCTCCACGAAGCTTAGATGGGCTTGTAGTTGCATTGGCAAGGTCTTCAATGGGTTTGCCTTGCCTCTTACACTTCTTTTGAAAGGCCTGGTGCATCAATTTCTCTTTGAGGAATAATTCATGGAATGGTGAAGATATATCCATGAGGTGGTCGGATCTATTCCATGCATGGGGCTGTCACCCAAGTAGTCCTCTTCAAATCTCTCACATGCGTTGTAGAGACTTTCTTTACCCCACAGCGAAAGGCTATAAATCTCTCATCTTAACTCGGACATCGGGGTTGGGGGAAGAATATACCAGTAAACTGACCAACTCTTCCCAATTTGTTGTCGATCAAACGGTGGTGGCTCAAATAGAGATTGATGCCATCTCTCGGTGAAGAAGAGGCTGCGGCATGATCACTTCTAGTTTACTTTATTAACTTAGTATGTTAGCCATCCTCATGAAACTTCCCATATGCTCATTGGGGTCTTCAAAGGGATGACTAGTAAATTGGTGTTGTTGTTGATCAAGATTGGCTTAAGTTCAAAATTATTTGCTTCTATGGCAGGTTGTCTTACAGCAAAATATTCATCTTGAATAAAAGGCCTCCAAAAATCTTCCATAGTCATTTGCCTTTGAGGTTTTCTATTTCTTCTTCTTATTTTGGAAAAGCTTGTAGTCTTTCCCTTTGATTTTCCATACTTTTAGATTCTGCACTTGTAATCTTCTTCAGATTTCTTAGTGTTCTTTCTCCATTCATTATCCTAAAGCGAGCAGATGCTTCTGGTTTCTATGCATTTATTGTCTTCACGAAATAGAAACACCTTTTTGAGATCTGAATGAAATATGTGGGAAAGCAAATTATCTTCATTTAATCTCGAAAAGAAAACCGAGTAGCATAATCGGCTACTACCATTCGCTAATATTTGTGATTTTTTAAAATTTTATGATAAAATAAAGAAAAAGAAGAAAAATCCATTAGTAATTCCTTTTTGGTTAGAATATTGATCTTTAAAATTCACTTCAATCACATCCTATTCCGAAACCGTAGCTAAAAAACTTACTGCAATGGATTTTTGTATAGATCAGCTATGCGAAACAAAGTTATATGAACTACGCTACGAGACTAAATAAAGTCCTCGGCAGCGCCAAAACTTGTTCGACGAAATGTGATATAGATAGACAGTGAACAAACAAGATTATATATAAAAAATTTATGGAGCGCACACGAGGACTATCATCTAAAATCCCTAAGAACGACACGAAAACATTAAGATCGAGGAAATGTGATGAAAATATATGTTTGTCATTTTTTTGTAAACTAGATTCATTAAAGATCTTGATTGGTCTTAATCATTGCAAGTGCACAGATCGTACAAGTAATAAAAGTGTATTTTCATTAAGTCCAGATATCGTTCCCACAAGGATTGAAGATGAATTATAAAACCAACTACCCCAATTACTCATGATCCTTACTATTTGAACTCCACTATTAAGATGATTAGAAAAGGAATGAAATAATACTAAATTAATTTCACTAGTGTCCATTAGATATTACTAAGAATGGAGTTGAGAGTTCATTAGGTAATCTGACCACTAGGACATGAATCAATGAATAGTGCCATTTTTCTACCATTTTGAATGTTAGCTAGCCGTTAGTTGGAAAAATTTGAATCTTTATCGAATGCATTCTGCGGTATAGTTTAATTCTCCCTCAACCATCTTTTACTAATTAAATTCATGTTCCATTCCTAACTGCATTAATTAATCAATGGCAGCTACTTATATGATCTAATCCTCTTTCTAAGATTTGAGTTTTTTTTTTTCAATACTTCACTACCAGATTTTAGGAATGAGGAATTTTTGCCCCCATAGACAGGATATTGCATGCCTTCCCCAATTTAGATGGCACCTCATCGTTCAATACTAATGAAACTCTCCATCTCCTTGATTAGATCCTTGCTAACAAGGGATCAGAATCCTTCCATCAGAGAGAGGAGAAACTTTTGATTTATTAAGCGATGCTTCATCGAGCTATCACAAAATGAGTAAGTTAGTAGTCCATGGGTAACCTTTCGAGTTGAGTGGTTCCAGTAGTCTACCATACTACAAAGAAATGCTCTATACCCATAGGATTCTCCATCTTTGTGTCAACCGAGATGGCCTCACAGGAAGTCGAGCAAGATCTGATACTTTTAACAGGGTGCAGTGCACTAGTCTTTGAGGCAATTAAGTTCAAAAATAATACAAATCAAATAAATTCAAGAATTCTAACTAAGGCATTCTTCCACCTTGTGCCGAAAAATGACTATCATCATCGACCCATTCCCAAAGGGAGCTCAACCCTTCAAAATTGGTTCACTCATATCAATGACTAACTAATTAGGAAAATTCACTGAAAGTGTAAATGAATTGAAATAAATGAAATCCACAAATTTTCCAAACTCCATTGTATTTAAAACAGTAATGAAGAGAAAATTTAACAAGAAATTCTAGCTCGAAGCTACACTATAGTTCAATTCTCAACTCTGAAAAATCAAAAGAAAACTAACTAAAAACTACACTCAAACTAAATATACTAAAACATAAATAAAAGAAAAATAAAATAAAAATAACAATATACAAGAGTCTTCAACTACCTAGGAGTTTTGGAATTGCAGAAAACTGCACATACTGCCCTAGATGCGTCTATTTATAGACTTTTCAATGTTAGGCCGCACTTCAATAATTGTGTTGTGGATACTGACTTTACAGCCCAAATTGGATATACTCTGTGTGACATAAAAACATTATAATAAAGATAAAATTTTCTGTCTTTAATGCGTTAGCTTCTTCGTATCTGATTTCTATTAAGTGACTTGTTCTCTGAGCTTTTTCTTGGATTCTGTCGACAAGCTTTGATAATGTCGTGACAGAGTTTTGATCTAGCATTCTTGTTCTTGTCTCAACAGGAATGTCTTGTCTTGCGACACAGAAATTTGTTGCACCAAGCTCTTTATACACTTATGCCTCTAGAGCTATCCGCGACATAATTTTCTTTGTAAGCGACAAAGAAGCATTTTCTTATCAACCAGAAAGCTCTATCGCGTGAAGTTTTCTATATCAGCGTGAGTTCTTTGATTCACGAGAATTTACGTAAGTGACCAAAATTTTCTTTAATCACGACATAGCACTGGCACTACGGTCCTTGTCATTCTTTGGCTGTTTGTTGCGACATAGTAATCTTTGTTGCGATAAACTTGACTTGGCTAATCTTACTTCTCTTTTTTATTCCTATCGCGACAGATTTTTTTTTTGTCGCAACATAATTCTATTAGTCTGCAGCTTTTATTGTCGCAACAAAGATTACCTTGTCATGACGGAGGCTGCCTTTCAATTCTTTATTATCATGACATAAATTTTCTTTGTATCGTGACGCTGGCGGGGAGTGTCAGTTGACAACCGTCGGCCGCGGAAAATCTATACGTCTCGTATCGCGAGACCCATACTTGAGTAAAAATGGCCACTTGGGCCCATATACCAATACTCATCAAAATACACCCAACTATATTCCAATAGTTCAAGAGTTATGCATTACTCTTAATATAAATACATATTAAAATTTACAATTCTAATACATATGATCCCAAAAAACATCATCCTGACACGACTTTCTTTAAAATGCGCCTGAGTGAGATGTCTTCTCGAACGCCCCTTGTACTGAAATAAGATTACTCGACGGGGTGAGCTATTGTCGATGGTGATTACCCTAAATGGGTTTACTCCCCACTAAGTGCATATTCAATGATCGATGTAAACACACACTCAAGTAAATTCGTGATCCTCTTGAATGCACATGCCCATTCCATGTCTTGAGTCCTCACCAGACTCCTCACACTTTACTTTAAGCCATGTATGAGAAAAATAATCAGTTTCAAAACAAAACTTGTTGTTCTCGAAACACACTCTCCGAGTTCGGTAAAAGTGTTGGGCCCTCTGAGGCGAATTGGTTGGGAACTTTCAGAGTCATGGTCCTCATTCGAGATGATCGTTGGACCATATACAAACTTGATTCTCCAAAAATCATCCATTAAATTCCTTCGCAACCATGTTCGTTTTCTTTTCTTTCATGTCATACCCACCTAATTTCTAGGTTACAGGTGCATATAAATCATTATGCCATTTCAACACATTTATGCTAACATATTCACGGCCATATATATTAAACATAATTAAATCACATATACAACATATTATGCAAATTCCTTAGCAATTTACACCAATATATCAATTTTGTCAACCATCACCCCAGGTAAAAACCACTTGGGCGATCAAATTCCATTCGGTGGCCTACACATAATTATGGCGCCTTGTTCTTTTGTAAGTTCATCCATTAACCTATTAATTTGCACACAACACAAGCCATTCAATTCTAACAATTTCATGCACACCACCCATGGACATTTTGGTCAAATCATATAGCAGGAACTGTTTTATATTTGAAATGGAAGCGGTGACACATCTAGTGAAGCGACCCACTCATCCTTCTATTGATTTCCACTTTTTTGAAACTAGATATCAATGGCCATTTCGACCTCATACACACCAAAAACATAATTTATTGTAAATTAGCAAACAATAACCAAAACAGTCCTTAAAAGCAGGTTCAGCTGGGTTCCAACATTTTCAACAATTCAGTCCCGAGTTTTGGGGCCAGGCGAAACTTGACCCACTCCCGGCCTCAAATCCTTCCAACCGTTAACAAAACTCTTAAACCAAGGGTTAAAGCAAGTAGGATAAAACCCCTACCTCACGGGGTTGTAAAACTCCCAAAGCCCAGTGCTTACGTGCAGTCCTCGATGCTTGTGAGCCCGCTCAGCTACTTGCCTAAGAAATCAAGCGGTCCGTCGACGAGAATCCTAGAGAGAAGTTGCACACTCTCTCACTAAAAACCCTCAATTTTTGTGAATTTTAAGCTCCCTCTCCCTCTTTTGCACATCTCACGCCTAAAAGGAGTGGGAGAAGAAATACAACTACTGTCTCCACTTTGCCACATGTCACCTTATAATTGGTTGAGAGGATTTCTTATCCACTCAACCCAACCACTTTGACCTTTCTACCCAATGGCATCATGCCATGTGTCAACGTGGGCCCCACCTTGAGATCAATTTGACTGAATCTGATGCTTGACAAGTGGCACCCTGTGTGCCACTCTAAATGCGCCAAGTGTCCTACATGACGCTCGTTTCCTCAAAAAATGTGCAAATTCCGACTGTCTCGAAAATCGACAAAAATCGATGTGGTAGCTAGATTTTGTGAGACGATTCCAACGGTGAAGTCCGTTTCATCATCCGAGATCTAGAAAAATTCCATATTTTGACCGAAATTACAATTTTACCATTTTTAGAGAAAATTAGATTTTCTCGGGGTTTCACAGTCGCCACTCCTCTTATGTTGTTCTTCAACTTCTTGTTGTGACAGAGAATTCAACTCTCTCATGTTTTGTTTTTCGCAACATAAATAATCTTTGTCACGATAGAGATTCTATTGCTCCTTTTTGTGAACTCTGAATGTTATGTCGTGACATAATTTTCTTTGTCGCGACAGAATTTCTTCCTTGAACTGGTTCCATGTTGAAAACTTTGTCGCAACAATAAAAGCACTTGTCTCAGCTGACTTGTGTTAGATTTTTGCTATTTTATGTCGCGACATAGCTGTCTTTTGTCATGACATAGTTCATATGCTAATCTTCAGCCTTTTATGTTGCGACAGAGGAAAGATTGTTTCTACAAAGTTCCTTTGCCATTTGCCCTTGATCATTGTCGCAACAAAGTTAAGAGTGTCGCGACAGTCTTCTTTACATTCTTCTTCAACAATGTCGCAATAAAAGAACTCTTTGTCGCGTGATTCTCTTTGCTTTGAGTTCGGCTGGACTTTGTTGCGACTATCACATTTGTGGCTGCGAAATAGTTCTTGGTTTGCTTGAAGTGCAGCCGGGGACCAGACAAAAAATATGTTCTGGCGAAGCTGTTACAGATGCCACTTTTTGCTTCTTTTATGATTGAATTATCTATTTTCTCAATTAAAACCTGCAAAACACAAAGTTGGTGAATATTCCATAATTTGGCATAAAAACTGGATTAAAAATAGATGAGTTTAAGACTCAACAGATTAAGCCAATCCATTCTTAATATGGACATGAGCAATTGAGTATTGAAAATTTATTCCAATGGGCGTACAATAATCAAGGAAGGCTTGAGATGAGAATTCACAAGCATTATCAAGACGAATTGTCTTGATAGGATGATCGAGGAGTGTGCTGGTAGAAGATTATCTAGGCTAGTGTCAGGAAAATGCAACATTCGGGTAGAAAGAAGGCATACATGATCTAATGGACGCATAAATTAAACCATAAAATAACGAAAAGTGGTCCAATAGGTATGAATAAGCCCACAATGATCCCCTTTTGAATACATTCTTAAAAATGCAGAGGTGATTCGCACGCACCTTTTTGTAAAAGATGGTCTAATACTCACTTGTTTCAACAAAAGCAAAGCATAACTAAAATCATGAGATTTTAAAATTTGTCTGCCCGTTAGAATTTTGAACTATACGCACATCATTGAAAGTCCCTATGTCGTAAATCCATTCACAAAAATAAGCCAGCCTATTGAACTTGCTCAAGCACAACACAGATTCAAGAGGTCTAATAGTTGTTTGATATAATCCATATGATGAATGAATCAATTGTTGCAAGATTTGTTTTTGCCCATTAATGAGTAAATACTTATTTCCATTATGATTCATAGTTTCAATGTGATATCCATTTCGGCGAATATCCTAGAAACTAAGTAAATTTTGATTAGATTTATTAGAATAAAGGGCATCAAATAATTTGAAATCCTGGTGCCATTAGAAGAAATTCATGAGTAGCCTTCCGGAGCCTCTAATTATGTCAATGGGACTTGAGATAGTTTGAACATTAAATGGAACTAAAGTTAAGTTTGAAAAGTATTTCTTATCATGTAAAATTGTGTGAGTTGTGGCACAATCAACAAGACATGCATCTCCAGGAGAATGATCCATATATCTTCAAAAGAAAGACAAAATTTAAGTAGAAGAACTCTGTTTGTATTGAATATGTAATAAAAAGTAACATAATAAGCATATATGTTAATCATAGCACACATTGCCATCACGAATCAAATGGTCAATTTTTCCACTTGGATCTTCAAAGAAGTCAGAGATATCAAAATGAGTTAAAGGTATTACACGATCATTATCAATGAAATTGTCATCAATTTTATTGTTAGCTTCTTGAAGGGAGACTTGATAAGGATCATCAGGATCCATTGTCCCATAACCATTAATAAAGTTGGTCTTAATTTGGTTACCTTTTCCTTTGATGGAGGTTGATAAAGGCTCACCAAATGCTTATCGTATGACGTGACGCGGCCGTATGACCTTTTCATTCTTATATCTCGTAGCATTCGCTCATAAACCCTTTTTTTTTTATGTGCAGATATTTACCTTTCCCGCTCTCCCCCTGCTGAATATTTTATGAGAATGATTCAAATTTTCTCGGTTATCGAGTTGTTTTTCTTATTGTGAGGTTGATTATAATCACCTTGATTCCAAGAAATATGGTGACCACAACTACGACCTCAGTCTCGTCCATAAAAATATCCACGCCTACACCCACACCCACGTCTATTAGATTTAATTGTGGCATTGGCTTCAGGCAATGATATAGATCCGGTAGAGCGAGATTGGTGATTTTTTTAATAATAATTAATTATTCTACTTAGCTACATGGAGACATGCAATTAACTCATATTTGGTAAAACGACGCTATCTATATTGTTGCTGCAGGAGCATATTAAAGGCGTGAAAAGTGGTATATGTTTTCTCAAGCATGTCCTCATCTGAGACCTTTTCTCCAAATAATTTTAAATTTCGAGAGCTAATTTTGAACAGTTTGAAGTTATAGTCATCGATCGATTTTAAAAATCTTGTAGTCGTAAATGAATCCAATTATAACGGGCCCTTGGAAGTATTACGGTCTTTTGATGGTCATACCATTCTTTCAAACTTTTCCAGAGGATCAATGGATCCTTGATCGTAAGATATTCACTTTTGAGGCCATCTTCATTATGATGGCGAAGGAATATTAAAGCTTTAGCTCAATCTTGTTGGGATGCGGTATTTCCTTCTTTGATAGTATTTCAAAGATTCATAACATTCAAGTGAAATTCAGCATCCAATATCCAAGATAAATAATTTCTACCCGAAATATCAAGGGCATCAAATTCGAACTTGATAATATTAGTCATTTTTCTCGGAAGCCACTATCAAAGATATGAATAAAGTGAAAAGATATAAGAAATTATAACTTAATAACTTAAAATTTACTAATGATATATCTGAGCTCAAGTGGTAATGTTTTAAAACGAGAACTTGAGGGCTATGGTTCAAATTTCCTCATTCTATCACATAGAGAAGAGTGCATATTTTCAGGTTATGAATCAATGATGGAAGAAATCTTTTTCAACTTAGATTTTCATAACTTCAGACTATGAATAACTGCCCAGCTTATAGCTTCTCTAGTCGTAAAATTTTCTTTTAGAAAAGAAGTTGTTGAAAAAAGGAAAAATACATACTCAGAATACCTTACTGGTTATGTGACTTTGTTTATCTGAGCTCTCGTGCTGATAACGTGTTGTAAATAACAAATAAAGGAAGAGAGAAACTGAGAGAACAAAAAGAGAACTTTAAAGGTCCTTTTTCACCTTATCTTTCATTATTAGGGATCCCATAAATATAGGGGTCTTCATTAATACAGTAATAAATACATCCATAATGATTCACTGATAAATGTGCGGTCATTCACATTTCTCAATGAATTATTTATAACAAGATCAACTATTACAATAAGTGCATAAAAAATAAACATTAACTTGTTATTGGAACCCTAGTCTTATTTTCTCTCAATTTTTTCTTTTCTTGCTCCTTTTTTTTAAGTAATGAGGGGTGATTTTTTAGGCATTCTTGGCTTGAAATCAGCTCTTTACACCTCTTTCTACAATTTTCTTTCTCAATAAAGCTGTTCTTTACACCTTTTTTTTCTCGTGTTTTTGTTGTTGTCTTGTTGCAACATATGATTTTGTGTCTTCTTAGTACGGCGATTTGTTTGTCATCGTCTTATTGTGTCTTTTTATTGTGGGTGGTTAATTCAGACGGCAAAACATATTCAATCAGACATAAACAACAAATCAAATCATGGCCGTCATTATACTTCAAAACTGGAGTTATAAGTATTCTAGTCATTACAGTATTATCAAATGTGTAGGCTTTGAACCTATTCATAATGCTATTAACCTTTGATTATGTGTTTCTATTGCTAGTTTGAATTAATAAAAGAATGTTTTTTCAAAAAAAAAAAAAAACATTAAAGTATTTAAAACTTTGAAAAATAACCTTTTTTCTCATGCCCTAAAACCCATTATGAAGGTGTGATGGTCATTTCACACTCGGAAGCCTAAAAGTTAAAAGACCCAAACACAACTTGTTATAGGATGTCACAAAATATCAAATTTCTATAGAAAATATTAAATCATATAATCCTCAATTTTCAACTTTAACTAATACATTAATAAAAGTATTATTGTCTAAATAACTTCAAACTTAAATAATTCGAATGGGATTTAAATTTTATCATCTAAACAATGCCTAAACCAAAGTCGTAATATGAAAATTTTCCTAATTTACCCATCACTCTCCAAATTGAGACTCTAAAATTTGTCAACAAAGTGAAGTTAAAACCCAATAAGAAATATTTATAGAGTTTCATCACTCAAATATTTTCAATTATAAATATAAACAAGAGATATAACGTATAAACATTTCCATACTCAAATCCGTCTTTCCTTCTTTCAAAATAAAACCAAATTAATGAGACACCTAATGCAAGTTTAAGCCTAAAAGAACCTCCAAAACTAGTCCCTTAGAAAAAAAGAAATGGCCTTGAATTAATAGAAAAGGATCAAATATATTTATTAAATAAAAATTTCATTTGTGAGGGAGGGGAGGAGTCTAGTTCAAGTCCCCATGAGGACAAATTTATGAGAAACAAAATAGTAATACAAAATGAATAAAAATAAAATTTTTATTTCATGCAAAATTATTAGAGTCAAAAAAGCCTGCATATCTTTGCGCCCAAAAGACAATAATTCCATCACAGCTATGTCATACCCTTGACATTTTCCCCTCAATTACTAGAAGTAAAAGAAGTTAAAACTACGAATCTTCGAATGAAAGGTTCCCTTGATCATTTCAAAGGACTCAATTATTGGAGGTATTAATTGGGGCCTCCAAGTTCATCGGGGGGGACTGATGGACTGCCTCCGCCTTCGCTCCTACCTCCGATGTTCACCCATTTAATGTTCTTCAATTCATTCATTGATCTCAACAAATCAGATGAAATATCTTTGCTAGGGATTTTTTCCTTCAAGAATTCTAGTACTTTTGTCACTGTGAAAATCAAATCAATCTGTAAAGTAAAAAAACTTTGTGAGCACTCGTCTAATGGGAAGAGTAAATAACATTAGCATAAGATGCAACATAATAAAAATATTTAAGTCAATATAGAAAAAGACTAAAAAATATATTTCATTGAATTTTTTTGGTAAAATAACATATTTTGATTTAGTTGCTTAGTTGTTCCTTTTATTTATTTTTATTTTTCATTTTTTGATAATATTTAAAAAAAAAAAAAAAACAGGTTTATATCCATATTGAGATGATAAGAGAAACAAAGAAAAGATAAGACGAAAGGTAAAATTTTCTTTCTTTTTTCTTAGTCTCTTGTATGGCCAAATAAAAATTGTTTTTCTTTTAAACAACCGTTATTAAAATCAATATGAATAAAAACATATTTTGGGTTTAAAAAGTTTAAATTATAATAAATAAAAATGATTGATTAAAAATAAAATATAAAACCTAAAGGATTAGTATTAAAAAAATTCATAAAAAAGAGTTTTCATCTTTTATCTTTCAAGATTAGAGAAATTATAAAAGAGAAAAGATGCCAAGTGAAAAAGCTTGTGCATGCATAGGCTAAGAAAACAAGGGTACTTTAATCATTGTCTATAAAAATATTAATAAATAAAAAAATAGATATCTTTTTGCAAGTAAAAAAAAGGTTTACAAACAAGCTGTCTGTAGATCTAACATAAAAAAAAGAGGAAGAATAAAATTCTGATAACATATATGTATGTATGTATGCTCTAAGAGGTCACAAACAACAAACCTGCATGTTTGTAAACAATGGCCTTCCCGTCTGAGGGGATTTCATCTCACAAAGTAGTATCCAATAGTCGAAGGCTTCTTGGTATTTTCCCTTAAACAAGTAAACATTTAGGAAGTAAATTACGAAATATCAAATAATTATGGATGGAAATTTAGTAAGCAAATAAGTGTTGGAAGGATTTAGGCTGTGGGAAACATCTAAAATGAGGAGACCGAGGAGGCACATGTACAATGTCCCAACTGTGGGTAAAAAGATATTGGGAAGAGTGGTAACCAGTTAATTGTGAAAACTTATGAATCCACTTTAATCAATATTGGTATGATATTGTCAACTTTGAGTTGACCCCCTCTTGTTTTATTTTTAGACTCTACCCAAAAGACATCATATCAATTGGAAATTGTCCATACTTATTAATTGATAATCATTCTTCTTTTTTTTTAACCAATGTAGAACTTTGGATGCACAACTAATAATCTTGCCCTCAAACAAAGTACTACCGAGCCTTCCTTTACATGAAGCACCACTTGCTCACATGGCTACATTTGAACCTTACTCTAATACCACTTACCGGAAAACTTTTTCACATTAGTAAGATATTATCTCTTTTGGGTTTATGCCCTCATGGTTTTGTTTTTGGGTTCTACCCAAAAACCTCATCTAATGGAGATATTGTCCATAGTTAATAACTCATAATCTTGCCTATTTCTAACACATGTGGGACTTTAGATGCCAACATAACACTATCTTCGTTCCCCATTTTAGCACACAAAATACCCTTCTAAACTTTTCTAGATCACTTTTTCACATTAATAATTTTAGTTCAATGTTCTTTCTTCTTGATATTAATAATTTTAGTTCGATGTTCTTTCAGCTTTTTTATGCTATGATTGGTTCTGAAAATTTGGAAAAAAAATAGAAGAAAAGTTGTAAAAAAATAAAACAAAAATAAACATAGTATATAATTCTTCATACTAATTTCATACATCTTAACTATTTTATATAAAGATTAAGTCATTAAACTTATATAAGTCTTTAATCAACTTTAATTCTATTTATTATATTTTTCATAATAAAAACAAATACGAGAAATTATTATTTTAAAATTTTCTTGAAATCAAACCTAGCTAATATAAATCATAATACTAGCTAATTTGTTTGCTTGTATCATTTCATTGAAGCATACTTCTGCCTCTTTGATTTTCAAGGGAATAGTAGAAAAGAAGAGATGAAATTCTAGTTCGAGTCCCCCTGGGGCACCGAAAAATTTATTCGGTTGTTAACTTCAATGGCCCATGAAATTAGTCAATGTGAGAGCATAAACCGTGTGCGTGTGTGTGTGTGTGTTGGGTTCAAAACTGTTCACATCTTCTCCAAGGGTTCTACAAGAAGATAGGGTCTTCGAAATTTGAGGTTGATGAAGATTTGAAGAATTAGAAGTGAACTCCTTGGTATGACTAGGAAGTAATTCGAACTAAGGCAACCTTATGCTGCAGGGAAGTGCCAACGATGGAAAGTCCGGACTAGGAGTAGAGTAGTGGTCGAACGCACGTGAGTCTGCTAGCTTGGAGGCCGAGGTAATTGGGGAGTAAGAAACCTATGGGGCTAAGATCTTTTAGGCAAGTTGATGAGCATATAAACTACTCATTTTTACGCTATGTTTTACTTAGTTTTTAGTAGTTTTTATGTTAAATAAGTGTCCTAATGCTCTAAATGTTCATCTTTATGATTAGGTCAACCATTTGGAGGAATTACGCGAAATTGGAGCGAAAACAAAGCAAAAGAGTGGAAAATCAGCAAACACTGCTACAACATGTAGTAGTAGCTTATGTAGTCGTAGTAAAGGTCACGTGGCCTAGCAACACGTATATCCCATTTTAGCCCTTTTCAAAGACCTATATAAGGAGGGACACTTTCTAGGGTTTAAGGACCACCGGGAGAGAACCAAATCGGCTCTTTGGGGTTGGAGATCTAATCTTTTGAGGGAGAAAACCCTCCCTAGGGTTTCTCCCCTCTTGTTCTTGATCGAGCAACATTTTGGGACCAGAGAGGAGGCTTGTTAGTAGCCCTCAAGCTTGGGAGAAGGACTAGAGATCTGGAAAAGAAAAGTGAAGACTCACCATGGCCATTAGAGTTTCTTCTTTCTCTTTTCCCATGTATTATCCTAGATTTGTGATGTACCAAACCTCTACATGTAACAAAATCAAGGGACATGGTGCCAAGAGTTCAGACACCCCAGCTACACCAAACTTAAAGACAACATCATTAGATAGACAATTCGGAATCAGGTAGCAAAACCCAGTCACATAAGTAGCTCCGACTAACTCAAGTGAATAGGACTGGCCTCCATATTTCAAGTCTCAACTAAACTCAATAATTAGTGTACTAAAATTGCTACAAATAGACCTTATAGGCACATAAAAAGGTGAAAGCTTTAACAAAAAAAGATACATATATGCAAAAGTTGTTCGAATGACCTGTCTCCATCTTGAACTGGCTTATCAACATGTTAGAACTCTCATAGCTCCTTATGTGATCATGAAAATAATGTCGATCTATAAAAGGATCAGAGATACTCGTCTTTGTCAACACCCGAATGAAGGAATGATGTTCGCTGAGAGGAAACCCACATTCTCCAAAGGACTTAAAAATTTCATCAGTACGTCATTTCAGAAAAAGACAAAAGAAATAAGAATGATTGTCAGGATGATCACAAATGCTCAAATGTGTGGAAGCAGCCTCTCCATCTTAGTTGAAGTTTAGACTACTCCCATAACTAAGCATGATTGTCTAAACTATCAAAGGAATACATGAAGACTTCGATAATCAAGACACTGAGGTAGAAATTTTCCTAACTATCATAAAGACTACTAAGTATGGAACATATTATTTGAGTAAAAACTCAGAAGAAGGGAAGTATAAGCATGGAAGCTGTAAAAATAAGTGTAAGCCATGGTTAAGCAAGAAACAAAATTGCGTGGAAAGACATGTAGAGGTAGTTAGAGGATGGACACATTCAGAGTGGTTAAAAAGGATGGTTAAGGACCATGTCGTTCAAGAGAGAGTCCTAACTCCCTACTGTGTCAATTCTAGAAGGATTGAGATCCCTATGCAAGGATGGACGTCACCAAGTATGAAGGTCTTTGATCACCCCTTGGTTTGAGTATCATTTTTTTTTTTTTTTTTTAAAGAGGGAAGAATGGGAAGACTGAACAAGTGGCATCCTGCCTTATTCGACCGTTGCATCGGACAAGGCATGCGAGAGTTATTGCAACAGAAAAGACAGTTGAGAAATGACGTGTTATGTGAGAGTTCTAACGCCCTAATTAAATAGAGAACCATTAGAAACAAAAATCCAAGGTTTTTCTTTCAAAAGGCAATGAGACTCTTATATAAAGGAAAGCAGTAGAAGACAAAAGCACTTTGTCCTTTACTGCATATTCTCTCAAGAATCTTCTAAAGGTCCAAACTTTCTCTCTTGTTTTGATCTTTTCTTTGATTTCAAAAATGGTGATGAAAAGTTCCAGTGGGTTCGGAAGAAGAAAGTTTCTTAAAGAAAGTTTTAGTTCTGAAAGAAAGACCTTTGATCAAGAAGGATCGGCTACGGATTCAATTGTTGTTGAACCATTGAATTCAGTGCCGCTAGCCGCACTCATGTCCTATGGCACTTTTGAAGATGAGACCCCTGTAGTAGAAGGTTTTGGGAAGAAGAAAAGCGTCCCCTTGAAGAGTCAAAATTGAGAAAATTCAAATCTGAATGACGGCATAAATGGTGGATAACGACACTTAATCAGAGGTCACCCCTTATAGGATAAAGGAGAAATCTCCCATTGAGAAACAAGGCAACTAGGATCCAAACCCTGATGAATCGGGTGTTCGAACCAATACTGAGTCGTTGGAAAAAGAAGAACAACCTTTGCTGCTTTAGTGGATATGTTGGATTTGACGTGATTCTATGGCAAAGATCCTCAAATCCCAGGAAAAGCGCCATTGACAATTGGTCAATGAGAGTTCAGACTCAAATTGTAACGAACCAGAGAACAAGGGAGTCATGTTCTCCTCCGAGTCTCTCCCATCACCACGTCCTGCCACAAGAAAGCAACCACTAAAAAGCATGTGACCAAGAAGCATAAAGTGCATGCGTCTCCCAAAGTAAGTGCCTCTCCATCCATATTTTTCAAATCCTCATCCCATGGAAGTTATGGACCTCTGTATCAAATAAGACCTTTATTAGCGAACATACCTTGCATAGCAAGGACTTTTCCAAATCCAGGTTAGTGGAACTCTTGGGACAGACAAATCTACTTGGCACTGTATCAAAGTTGCCTCCCTTCATGTCCCAGATCATCCTAGAGTTCTATGTAAATCTCTCCAAGGACATGGGGAACCCAGCTAGTCCAAACTTCCAAAAGAAGATGGTGCGAGGACATACTTTTGATTTTTCTCCTAGCATAATCAACCAGTACTAGGAATGTACTGATGTTCTACGAGAAGAAGAATAGTGCCTGAGATAGACCAAATGGTCTCAGTTATAACAGGAGGAAAAGTTTGATCGTGGACATACAAGTTCCGATTTCTCTCATCTCATCTCACCTCCAGATATTCTATCCTGCACAAGATCGCTATGTGCAGTTGGTTGCCTACTGCCCACTACATAGCTTTATCAAAGAGCTTCGCCACCTTGCTCTTCCGAGTAGGTATGAAGAAAAAAATTAAATCTGGGGAAGCTTGTGTTCAAACATATACTAGAACATGCCAAAAACGCAGTATATCGAAAAGTAGTGGGGTACCTGTCGCTTATATTTGGGATTCTTATGACCCAAAAACCAGATGTAGTGAGCCCCACTAACATTTTAGGCCCTCCTATAGTAGAGATGTGTATCAACCATAAATTGTATAAGGGGCATCGTTTTTAAGATTTTCCTTCAAGGAAAAACACAAGAAAGATGAAGGAGAAAGTCTTAGAGACCATCCCAAAGTAAGAACCAGAAACTGCACCCACAGGACAATCCTTTTTTGTAGTTTTGACGAAGTCCAAAATTTTGGACATGACCATTCTGTCCTACGAAAGTAGCTAGGTCATCTATACGAGCAACAACAGTTGGTGGAGCTATAGATGCAAGGAATACAGAAGTAGTGAGAGGAGCACACTGCCCTCATCAAAGAATTGAAAAATACCAAGGTTCAAAAGGCCATATTTTCCACTTTAGAAGGAGAAGACACTAAAGAGGAGTACACATACCCCATACCTTCATCAGACCTTACTACAAGTCCGGACTCCGAACCCAGAATCAAGCTTGCAACCAAGGTTGATTCGTCATTGAAGACTGAAGTTCCTGCTTTTGGGACCAATATTGCCCAACCAGTCTTTTCACCATCATCGTTGCCACAACGGATTGTCGCCAATGATGAACCAAAGTCCGAACGCAGTGGTAAAAAAAGTGAGATATGATCCCTCTAGATTTGTCGTCTCCTCAATCCCCTGACCTCTAGGTCTTCATCAAAAAATAGGGGAGAAGTAGGTAGAGGAAGAATGACAGGGGAGGAATTATTTTGTACTTTCTAATCCCTTCCTGAATATAGCTGGCTAGAATGTGATCAGGACATTCCAATAATGAAATGGCAGTCTTCATCAAGTGACCAGTGTCTATTCTCTCTCTCTCTCTCTCTCTCTCTCTCATTTGCATTTTTTTTACATTATTCGAGGAAGTTTTTTGCCAAAGACATAGACAAAGGGGGAGCATGTTGGGTTCAAATTTGTCCATATATTCGCTCCAAGGGTTCTACAAGAAGATAGGGTCTTCAGAGTTCAAGGTTGATGAAGATTTGAAGGAGTGAGGTGGAAGTCCTTTGGTAGGACTAGGAAGTAGTCGGACAAAACTGACAGTCTTTGCGGGGGCGTGCCAACGATGGGAAGTCCGAACTAGAGTAGAGCAGTCGTGGAACGCACATGAGTCTGCTAGCTTGGAGGCCAAGGTACTTGGGGAGCAGGTAACCTATGGACATGAGATCTTTTAGGCAAACATATAAAGATAAAAGTCAAGATCAGTTAGGCAAGCGGATAAGGATCAAATCAAGAAGATTGGATTTTCTACGCTATCAAACCAAAATTGGAATCAAATAAGGATTCTTGGGCAACAAGTTTCCTATTTCTACGATGATAGCTTAAAGGAGAGTTTGGATAATTCAAGGTAGGTTTGGATTCATATTAGGATAATGATCCAACCTTATCTAGTCTTCCATAACCGAATACACAAGGCTATATATTTAGGAATTTGGAAGATGCTTAGTACGAATTTAAGGAGCAGAGCTTAAAGAAGAACAAGTGAAATCCAAATGTATTGAAGGAGTGCATGCGGAGTGCAGATACTCTATGAGGTATTGCATGTTAAAAGCCTTTCACCTTTGAAAGATGATGTCCTTTAATTTCTTCATCTTTTATTAATGTAATGTGGGGATGGGTGTGCGATGCAATTGAGAGGGGAATGGAGGGAGTCAATTCTAAATTCCATAAGGAGTGATTAGGTGTTAAGAAGGGTCGTGGGTAGAGAGGGAGTGTCGTACTACATAAGACTAATTGTAACCTTGAATCAAATAAATGGAAATCCTAGCATCTTGGCATAGCCCCTTGGACGTAGGCAGTTGCCAAACCACTTAAAAGTTTTTGTGTGCCATTACTTCTTTGCAATTATTTATAAATGTTCTGCACACCCTAAGTCCCACATGAGGAGTTCGGATACACAGTAGCATAGTTCGAATGAAATCACAATCCAAACACTAAGGATTATGACCTGGACTGCACACTCATAACTATCAATATGTATAAAAGGTTGGAATAATTTTCTGTTTTTGTTCCTCTATTTTTTATAACAATAGGAATCGGGATAAAAAAGAAAGTGATAGTAATATCCTTTCATAATTTAAAAAAAATTATTAAATAATAAGATTAAAAAATATACTAAAAATAAATCATATGACCTTAATTGATATATACTCAAGCATTGTTTTTACAAAAATTGAATGATTTGTTATGTCAAAGAAGATTTTTTATTTTTACTTTACATCTATTCGCTTTACGTACGATATTGTAGTACTATGATCTTACAAGGATTCGAGCCTTGAACCTCCATATCTCATCTCTTTTACCACTTGAGCCAGATTTCAAGGGGCTTATGTCTAAGAAATTAAAACTATATTTTATAAAAGAAAAAAGAAAAAAACAAGAAATATATTTATTATCATATTTAAAATTTCAAAGCTAGTAAATACTTTTCCCTAAATATTGCATAAAACTCAAATTTCAATATCATTTTTCTTAAATATTATATCTAATAAAACCCACAACTCTAAAATAGACAAATATACATTCATTATTTTATTAAATTTTTAATAACTCGCAAAAGTTGTAGAGTTATACTTTACAAAAAACATTTAAATTCTCAAGGGTAAAAAAATAATTTTATAATATTTTATATTATTTCTAGGGATGAAAGAATCAGAATCCCAACTTATAGTGAATTAAAATCCCGCTTATAAGTGGGATTTGATTTTTGCTTGCAGGATATTTTTTTTTTTTTTCCTACCTCAAGTTTAATTAAACATAAGAATGTAGAAGAGAAATTAATGAGATTTCCATCCCTATTCCCCATTTTCACAAACCAAAAACACCTTTAGAGCTCTTGAAAAATTATCACAATGAAAAGCTACTACAATACTATGCTTAATAAATTGTAAAACTTGTGACGTAGGTTAAGTTAAATAAAGCTGAATATAATTTAACTCTAAATAAGTACGAAGTGTTAAGTTATTTGTTTTTTATATGTCATGTAGGGTCGTCATATTGAGATAATACTTTGATTGTTTCAAAAAGTTATTTTCAGTAATAAATAACAATTAATCAAGTTTTTTTTGTTTTTCCATTAAAATATATATATTTTTAAAATAAATCAAACCACTTAAAATCTTGAAATAGTAAAGTTAAAAAAACAAGCACCATCTAATTTCTATATTGTAAGGGTAAGGAAAGGCTCAATACATACTTGACTGTAGAGAATTTCCATTATCTTGAATCTGAAAGTGCCAAGAGAATCTTTTTCCTCTATAAATATTTGTTCTGATACCTTCAGTAGTTTCAAAGCTAAATTATAATTCTTACAAGCCTCGAGCTCTTTTACCGTGTCAATAATCTGCAAACAACAACCTGATCATAAGATGGGGTTTTTTGAGGTTGAGAACAAGTTTTAAATAAAAAGCAACATTAGGCTTCTAATCATATTAAGTCCCTAATTATTGGATGCAGTGAGAGTCAAGAAATTCTTAATACATACTATATCGGATAGGCTGAAGTATTCCTTAACAATCGGTTCCAATGCCTTCAGTCGATTGGCCAAATCGAGAGGCTGAGACTGCAACAGCCGTTGGCACCATGTCATGGCTGCAAACAAAAACATGAAACAAGATTTGCTAATAAGCCTACAGTCTTCACCATTTTCTAGGCAAGTCATGACAATATAAAATAATTTCTAAGAAATACCAGCATCCTTCTCTTTAGGGCTTGAATTCCAAAGTCAACATACATACTTTGTCAGTTATTAGTTTATTATTATTTTATTTGAAATAAAAATTTCATTGATTCAAACTAACTATACAAGGGATTTAAACACAATCAAATTTGCTAAAAACATTAAAGGATGACACAACATCCGGGTTAATAGCACTAACATAATGACTCGACACAAAGCCTATAGATTTGAAAATCCTATGATCACTAGAATTCATAAGATTCCAGTTATACATCATTAGGACCACTCTAATTTGAATTGATGTTTCTCTCAGTTCAAATATACTTTGCCGTCTAAATCGTCTAAAACACTAGTATCCACTATAACAAGTCAATGAAAGCCAATACAAATAACACGTCATAATAAAACAGCGATGAAAACATGAAAAAAAAAAATGAACAAACAAAGATTTATGTGTAACGACCATTAATTTATTTAGGTTGTTTTTAATTAAAAAGAGACACAAAATATTTTAACTTTTATATTATTCAACCCAAAAACAAATACAACTAAGTTTCGTTATAGCTAAGAATCAAACTTTTATATTAACTAAGTTTCAACTATACTATATTTAATGATGTTAAGCTTTGAAGTGTTTGTTTTTGTAGTGTTTTATTTATATTAAGCAATAAAAGTAAAGAAAAATGAATATATTCCCATTTATATTTTAAAAAAAAGTTAAATATTTTGATTTTTTATTCCCAAAAAAGTTTACCCAATTAAAATATTCTAGGTAACAAATGTGAAGGCAAAAATTTGTTGGCAATGCAAGTCATTAAATTGCATCCAAATTTGACCACTTCATTTTGGAATCAAACTAGTAACGATTTCCCTCAATCCCCTTCTAATTCTTTTGCATTTTGAATTCCTAATGTTTCCAAGCAGTATATTAATATTAATAAATCTAATAATAATAATAATAAAATATAGCAATTTCTTTTGGATTTAGTATAAGTTTAGGTGTGTCTCCACTGATTTATTTATTTTTAAATTTCCCTTTAATATATACCCGAACCTAAGAGAAAGGTTATGTCCCATTGAAAATCCATCAAAATATAGACCCGAATCTAATAATCCTTGTTAAACTTAACTTATGTAACTTAAACATGCCCCTGGCTCCACCCCGCACCTCACTAAAACAAAAAAATTCAGGGAAATTTAGTTGCGTTGTGTAGGGAAGGGAATATATAGAACCTGTTGTTCCTGCTGACACTTTTCATCACTTTTCGATGATTGCTTTGAGGGAGAACTATCTGCCGTGCAACATACAGGACCAATGATGCTGTCAAGCGGCCAGCGGCCGGCGGAATTCCCAGAAAGCGAAAGAGAAGAGTTGTAGCGGAGTGAGAGAGACCTCGTCTCCAGCTTAGGGACCGAAAAAGAAGAACAACTTAGCTTAATTAAATGGGGTTTGGCAGCTCTTGCAGCATGGAACCCCAGAGGCAGTCGTATCCGAACGGAAGGGCTGGGGAGAGGGCGGAAAAACAGAGGCCAATCACGGATTCCATGGCAGTTAATAATATTGCTTGTATTCAAATTCAGTGGTCTTATATAATAATTATAAAGTATTCCAGCCGGTGAACAGATCCATCCTTTTAATAGCAAGACGCAAAGCACATAATTATACTGACTTTACAAACTATATATTCTTCACGGTAGAAGCAAGGAATCTTAATTTGTCATGACTGATCATGTGTAACATGTCCAGGTTGGTTGACTGACTGCATCTCCATTAGAAATATTGCTATTATTCAAATTCAATGGTCTTATATAATAATTATAAAGTATTCCAGCTTCAGTGAATGAATTCACCCCTTTAATAGCAAGACGCAAAGCACAGAATTATGTACTGACTTTACAAACTATACATTCTTCAAGGAAGACGCAAGGAATCTTAATTTGTCATGACTGATCATGTGTAACATGTCCTGGTTGGTTGACTGATTGCATCTCCATTCTCCCAGCATCTTCTGGAGTTCCTTGGAAGTGGCTAACACATTTTACACTTTAACAGATTCCCTCAACATTGGAATGTACAATTAATTAAGTTGGGATCTAAATCAAGTTACTCTACTTTTGTGCTAATTAACAAACTTGCTAACTTGGCCATTACAACTAAGTTATACCCTTTGGTTTTTTTGAAAGGAGAATGATTTTATTGATTCAAAATAGTAATGTCGATTCGATAGAAACAGCGTAATCGAATTAAACAAAAGTCTGGGGATAGCGCGACATCCAGGATTAATATCTGATAGAATCGGCTTAAAGGCATGCGTTTGATAATTCTATGATGACTAGAGTATGTTTGACTCCAGTTCTGCAGTATATTGAGGACCCTAATTTGATTTGATGGCTTTGCATGATTAGATATAACTTTGCCAGTGACATTAAATTCTGCACTCGTTTTCCTCTTAAATGTGAATATATCCCTTTAAAAACTAGGGAAAACTATGTTATGGGTCCCCATTTTAATTTATTTGAAATATTAGGACTAGAAAAATTTAAAAAATATTTGATAAAAAGGAAAATATTTGATAAAGAGTCCAACAAACCTTAGGTACGACCTCAATAAACCTTGGGTATTACCATATGTGTTAAGTAGTTCCTCATACCTAAGGTTTAGTAGGTCATACCTAAGGTTTGTTGACCATTTATCAAATATTTGTCCTCTTTATCAAATATTTTTAAATCAGACTGATGCTTGGTTTAAAGCTCTTTTAATCCTAATTTTTCAAATAAATTGAAATCGAAACCATAAAATAGTTTTCCCTAAGAACTATTGAATACTGTGTATTTTTTTATGCTATCATTTGGTTTATGTTTTAAAATAATTAATCACTATTAACTAACACTTATCATATCATTTTTTCTAAAACAATTGTCTTTAAAGGAAAATTTTTACTTTTTGTCGGACCATGAGGTGTCGCAGAGAGGCCACCATACAGAAGCGCTTTTAAACCATCATATACAGACTAATCATCATTGGTGGGGAGGGACTACAAGGACAATAAAACTCTACCACATAACATAACTGCATTCTCAGGTTCGAACTCGTAATTTTTTACATTTATTTTAGATGAACTTCTTCCTTTTTTTTACGTTGTAAGTCGCTCTTTGGAGTACTCTTTAATATTGTTATATAATTACCAACCAAGGATGAATGTGTTGGTGTTTATAGATATATTAGTAGTTAGATTTTATAGATTATAAAGAAACTTTCATGGATATTTTCATAAATTTTAAAACATTGATGAATAGAAATTAATTAAAACTTTTTAAAAAAGTATTAAAAAACCAATCATATAGATATTGAAGTTGTTTTAGGGAAGAAATTGATATTTTCATGATAAATTTACCAAATTAGACAATAGTATATCAAATCTGAAAACACATCTAACAAGAAGAGAATGTATTCAATATTTTTATCTTGCATTTAGTTTATCATATAAAGTACATAATAATATTATAAGTATTAAAATTTTAGTAAAATAAATTGGTATTAAAAAATAATTTCTCAATCCAATAAAATTTGACATTGGCAAGTGGCATTAAGTGAAATTTGTAAGATTATAAAATTTAGTTTTGTAAATAAAATGAAACTTTTTATCTGCAAAATTTATTATAAGAAAATAAATATTCCAATTCAAGTTAACTGATAGATAATAAATGGGAATAATGCATTCTCAGCCCCTATACTTTCATATTTTTGGCATTTACCTCTTGCATTCTCCAAAATATAAAAAGTAAGTCTTTTTTGACTTATCTATCCTTCTACCATTATCTACCCTTCCAACTTAATCCTCATACTTTCACTTTTGGTCACATTTACCCCTCCACTTTGAAATGTTAAAATTAAGCAATTACATTATCAAGAACATGAAAATTTACTCGTTCTATATTTTTTTAGTTTTTATTTAAAAATTAGAAAATTTATTTATTTTTATTTTTTAGTTAGATAGGATAATTATTTTTATTTAAAAACTAATTTTCTTAAAATTTTGACAAATTAAGTTTTTTATAAATAATATATAAATTGCATTTATAATAATGATGATTTTTTTCATGCTATTTTATTTTTTCAAAAATAACTTAAGAAAGAAATTATCTATCAAAATATTTTATTTTTTTATTTTATAAATTTGGTAGAATGTTATAAAATAAAAAATTTATAAAAATATTGAATAAATTAAAAGATATATTTAAAAAAAAATGGTTTAGATACTATAATCATTTTTATTTTCTTAAAATTTAGAAGAAAATGTCTTTTTTGTAGATAATATATGAATTTAACATGTATAATGAGGAGCCAATAAGCCCTAGCTCAGTTGGTTTAAAGCCCTAGGCCATACATAAAGAGGAGGGACTAGGGTTTGAAACATCTTGGGATCTACTACAATGTTGTAATTCCAAGTGAATAATTTAAATATATATATATATATATATATATATATATATATATATATATATATATATATATATATATATATATATATATATTAAAAATAACTCATAAGTATTTATAATAGTAATTTTATTTTTTAATAAATAATATTTGTATAATATTTTAATAAATTTATAAAAATAAAAAATAAAATAATTATGATAAGTAATTTGTTTTTATGTTATTTTAAAAAGTAACTATCATAGGTTAAAAATCATCTTCATTATACATGTTAAATTTTGGATTCAAACGCTGCCTTGGGGTGCGTGCAACCTTGATTTGGACAAAATTTGACCAGTATGTTCCTTTTGTTGTGTTGTACCACTCTGTAAAATTGCATAATGATTCAAGCTTTATGTGGCGACTAACAGCGATTTTGGTTCTGACTTTTGGTGATGTGTGGGGGCATGTGCAGCGTCGGAATTGGACAAATTTTTGCTAGTTGGTTCCTCATGTGGTGATCTACCTTCCAGAAAATTTTTGTGATGATTTGAGTTGTGTACGGTGATTGACGGCGATTTTGGTGGTTGGCTTATGAGAAGGACTAGTTAGAGTTTTGTGTTTTTTGGCTTAAAAACCCTAGAAACCAATTCTAACTTGGCCCACAATTCAAAGAATTTCATACCTGATGGAAAGATGGGTTACGGGCAAATATCAAGTTAGGGTTCTTAGCCCTATTGGGATTGAAATTTTCTTTTTCTAGGAAACCATGGATTAAGAGCACATTATTTATTCTTTGCTTACAATTTTTTTATATAAATATAACATCTAATGTATGTTTGTCATGCCACTTAGAATAGGTGGTGCCATATAATTTCATCATGTGATATATACATGTGCATAATGATATTTGATTTGTCTAGATAATATTGTTATGGAATACTTAGTTGAATTAATGTAAAATATTGAATGGGTGTAGGTTAAAATTAATTTAATTAATTTGAAACTTGTGGACTTCATTAAGGATCCAACAATAAAATGATTATTTGATGCCCCAATAGAAAAACATAATTGGATTTTATGGAACTGGATCTAAAATAATTTCAAATTTTTAATGAGATAGTACGACCCAACGTTGACAATACTCAGATATGAAAGATAATTTTAAAATTAAATTAATGGTTATCACATTCTATTTTAGTATCATTAATGTCTAGATAATATTATTATGGAAAACCTAATAAATTAATGTAAAATATTGACTGGGTGAAGGTTAAAATTAATTAAATTAATTTGAAAACTACAGGCTCCATTAAGGGTTCAATAATAAAATGGTTATGTGATGCTCCCAACGGATAAACTTGTAGTAGGATTTTATTCGGATTGGATCTAAATAATTTCAAATTTTTAACGAGGTTTGTATGTTAACGTCAGCAACACTTGGATATTAAGAGAAATAATTTGGAATTAAATTAATGGTTATTACATTCAATTTTAGTAATAATGTAATCACTCAGCGAGGCTTTGTTAGTGTTATTGAAAGCCCAAAGTTTATTAAAACAAAGTTTTGATTGATACATGTCTATGTTATCTAAGAAAGTTCCATATCAATTTCCCATGGATAGTGACTTGTCACAAGGGCGATAAGAGCCTAAAGTAAGGAGTTTTTTAGAGGGATTGTTGTAACACCATGACTTACCTAGGGACTTTCCTCGTGTATTAACATAGAAACTCACTACTGTCATGGGTTACTATTTGAGTTTCTGATGAGTTGACTTGGTAGGACACTTTCCGGTTCGAGATCCACAAGAAACTCCTAATTTTCCACCCCTGTTTCCTATTGATGTTCAAAGAGGGGAATATGTACAACATGCGCAGTGAACAAACATAGCCAACAAACTCAAGACAAATTCAAGAAACTCAAAGAACAAAGGAAATAATGAAGAAATTGGAAATCCGCCTTAACCCACAAAACTTGAATCCTCTTGTGGATATACAATAACCAATGCGGTAATTTTGCTTAGTGGAAGATAGCATCTACATAAACTTGTAAGGCATGCCTTGTTAGGAAAGATGTATCAAGTCACCACATACGAAGAAGCATTGGAGGATGTTGATGTACAAAAAAAGTGGAAAGAGCAATTATCACCCCACCTGCGCGAGGGCGGTGTGCGGCCACTTATAGAACCTGGCCCGTTTCCTCCAACGATTAGAGAATCCTGTGAAGTGAAGCCGTGTTGCTTGCTGAAGACCCGTATAAAAAATTTTCTTTTCTAAACTTGTGATTTTATAAAATTTCAGCACCATAACAGCTGCATACAGGACATATCCCAAAACCTGTATATACAGATTACACTTTTAAAACATTGCAACCAACAACACTTCTTCAAAAGAGCCTCAGGCTCATCACATTTTCATAAACCAAAACTATGTACATACATATACACAACTATACAAGTTCCAAGTATTTTTCTTACAAAAGTTAGTTAATACATCACTTATACTAGAAGTTAGGAGAATCCTAATACGTCCCAATGTCCGACATGCCTGTACATGGAAACTAGTTTTTAAAACAGGAAGATAATGAGCTAAACGAGCTCAGTGAGTGTATGCTTTATAAAATGCTTGCTTTTTCTGAAAATATCTCAAAACTATAAAACTATATTTTATAAGACATTTTCCAGAAACCTTGCTTTCTTTGCTATAAAAGTTTCTAAAACTTTTCAAAAACTACTTGCTTGCTTTGCTTTAAAAGTTTCTAAAAAAATTTCATACTATGCTTGCTTGGTTGCTTTAAAAGTTTCTAGAAACTTTTCATACTATGCTTGCTTGCTTACTTTAAAAGTTTCTAAAACTTTTCACAAACTACTTGCTTTCTTTTGATGTAAAAGTTTCTAAAAACTTTTCATAAAATGCTTGCTTGCTTACCAATGGTTGATTTTAAAATGTATGAAAAATGCTTATAAATCACGATCAACCACTGGAGGCCTTTCTTACTTGTTGTACCCTAGTAAACACGATTTGGAGCTTCAACACGTGCCGGTGGAAGGACACAGGTCCCACCTCACCTATGTGGAAGGGCCTTGGCCCACATCACCTTTTCCGGTAAATATGGTGGAAAGACCTTGGTCTACGTCACCATATAATAGCTATCGCGCTAACTCTATATACTCCAATAAGTGCCACGGTCCCCTTTAATATGCCATGATGTATTAACTAAGTTTGCGGACCATGCAAATCTAAAATGTATGAAATGATGTCCTAACTTCACCGTGCACGTACAGAATACCTTTGACCGATATGCTTGCTCAAAACTAGGGATTTCTTAAGGCTTGTTTTATAAAACACACTTTTTGCTTGCTTGCTCTTTGAAATATGGTTTTACAAATCAAAACCATTGCTTGCTTACTTTTCAAATACGGTTTATAATCAAAACCATTGCTTGCTTGTTTTTCAAATATGGTTTAAAATCAAAACCATTACTTGCTTGTTTTTCAAATATGGTTTACAATCAAACCATTGCTTGCTTGAAATATGGTTTAATACTTTAAAACCATAACATACTAGTGTAAAACGATTTATAAATAATACACTAGTATTGAAAAATAGAGTTTAGAATACTCACCTTTCCGGTTTACAATAATCGAGCACGACTTCAAAATTTCTCACATATAAAACTTTTACCCTACATTGATGTATTGATTACACACGTCGGCCTGACGAGCAATTTGCACACTTGGTGCTACAATTAAATTTTTCAGAAAATATGTGGGCACCAAATGCTATTCACAAGAATATGGCTAGATTCTAGACTTAAGGGACTTTCCATAGAGTCTAGAAATACCCGAAAACATTTATGAAATTATGTCTGAACTGTTCGAATACAATTCTGAAATTTCAACTTGACTGTCAGCTTGATCTGAAATTCGACAGTTGTTTAAGCAGTTCCAAATTTCCTAAAAATTCTAAACTTCAGGTCCAAAAAATTTTGGAATTTGAAATTTCTGAGTCTCTCACGGCTTCTAAGAAATTTCAAGCCATTACATAGCCTTTAGGCTAGAAATAATACAAGTAGGAAAATTTCCTATCTCTTGAAGTTTGACAAAACGCTAAGATATTGGTACCTCTGGCGTAGTTCTCGTTCATGATTAACACCTTACGCTCGACAAAAATCTACGGTCCAATTTATTAATCTGAGAAGAGAGCAAAAGAGAAAAGTAAAATAAAAAATTCTCTCACTCTCTCGCACACTCCTCTGTCCGTCTGTCTCCTTCCTTTTGATTTTTATCCTTTTTATTTATTTATTATTATTATTATTCTTATTTTTATTATTTGAATACATAGCTTATATTACCTCATTCAGATGCATTACGCCCGAAAATTTTATTTCTTTGATTCAATTTATTTTAAATGAACTAACTCCGATTATTTCGACTCCACGAATTCTCATAAAAATCTCGATCATGAAGTCATTAGTGACTTATCACTGAAAATCGTAAAATGTTCTAAATTACGTCTCGAGTCGGCGAAACTTTCTAGGTCACTGGGTTTGCGGGAGGCAATTTATGTGTGATCCGTTTCGTCATCCGAGATCTAGAGAATTTTGTAGGCTTCCCTGAACAATTCTGATAATTTATTATTATTATCCTTAAACTAATTGAAGTTTCCATGATTTGTACTTTTACCCCTCCACTTTCTTTAATCGCAAAAGTGCCACAATGCTTTTAAAACTTTACAATTTCATCCTTAAAAACAACTTTCAAAAGTACTACTATGGCACTCAAGTGATTAAGGAAGCCCTTGGTGTACATATGCGACCCTATGGTTACACGTACCGTACACCCTCTTGGGACGGGGCGTTACAATTCCTCCCTCCTTTAGAACATTTCGTTCTCGAAATGAACAAACGAAACTCAAAGGAAAGGAAAATACCTCATTCCGAAAATAGTTGAGGATACTGACAGTGCATCTAAGCCTCTGGCTCCTAAATCTCAAAACACCCTTCCAAGGGGAAATCTTCAAGATGACCCGGTCACCTATCTCGAACTGCAAATCTCTACGACGATTGTACACATAAATTCTTTGTCCTTTCACTATCATGTCATCGTCTTTGATTTGAAATCATGCTTTCTTTTCCTTTTCTATCTTTTCCTTAAGCTTAATCATTCGTGGATCCTGCAAGCTATACATCGAATCTGATCCCACTAGGAAGTCTAACATGAAATGTGGCTAACAAGGCTCTGAATCCTCAGCCTCTAATATCACCCCTAAAGCTCTCAGATCCACCAATAATGGAAGATAACCTGATCTCATATGAGACAAACAACTCTCTGGCCGCTTACTTAAGGCATCTGCTACGACATTAGCTTTTCCTGGATGGTACTCAATAGTACAGTCGTAGTCCTTAATCAACTCAAGCCATCTTCTTTGCCTCAGGTTTAACTCTTTCTGGGTGAACATATATTGAAGACTCTTATGATCTGTAAAGATCCTATAAGGAGCACCATATAAGTAATGCCTCCATTTCTTCAGGGCAAACACGACTGCTGCAAGCTCTAAGTCGTGCGTAGGGTAATTCTCCTCATGCTTCTTCAGTTGTCTAGAGGCATATGCAATCACCCTATCATTCTACATCAAAAAAACACAACAAGACCTTAGAAGAGCATCACTGTGAACCACAAACCCATCTCTCACATTGGGCAAAGCTAGAACTGGAGCTGAAGTCAATCTACCCTTCAACTCCTCGAAACTCTATTGGCAGGCATCCACCCAATTATACTTGACATCTTTCCTTGCCAGCTTGGCTAGTGGGGCTGCTATCCTGGAGAACCCATCAACAAACTTCCTATAATACCCTACTAAAGCAAGGAAGCTCCTAACCTCTGACACATTCTTTGGCGGCTTCCAACTTACCATGGCTTCTATTTTCTAGGAGTCTGTGACCCCCTCGATTGAGGATCACGCTGACTCGGAATGCCACCTTGAGAGCAGGCGCGCCGACAGCGCCTGGCGCCCTTATAGGGTTCTAACCTGATCCTCAGTGCTCTGAATGTTCCTCTGGACTACCTGAATACTCTAGGATATAATCGATAAAGATTATGACGAACATATCCAAATAAGGCTGGAATACCCAGTTCATCAAATTCATAATAAACCTTCTTAGGGGCATTAGTGATTAATTCTTTCGAAAAGTCTTGTGCGAAGACCTATTTAAGATAGGTTCTAAGTACTTTCTTACTAATCATGGTTAAGCCGTTGACACGTGCAGGTCCCTTTGGTAGTAATGATTGCATTTCGAGGCTGTGGTAGTTTTTTCAGGTTTCAGAGGCCTATTCTATCATGTTAAGCTAGGAATATCTAAGTTGAGCTGATTTACATCGAGTTCATATGATTTATCTTCGATTGCATCAAGCGGGGGTGAGAAGGAATTGGAACGAGAACAGCGGGAGGCCGCTACGGGGAGAGAAAATTTAGCCTCATAGCGAGATTCGATACAACGACGAAATTTCGCTACGCAATTCGCTAATTGTAGGAAATTTCATTTACGCGGCAATTTTTCGCTATGTGAAATTTTCTCTACTGACGAAAATCCACTGTTCCACTGTTTTGTGTACAAACAGCCCCGTTTTAGTTAATTTCATTTCTACCCTCACTCTAATTATACTAGTTAGGTTAGATTGGTATTTCACCTGTTTGTAAGGCTATATAAGCCATTTTCTGAACAATTTGTAACGGAACTTTTAATTCGAAGCATTTCCAGGGACGGGCCCCTGTTTTTGGCCTTCACTTTCTCTCTTCTCTCTCCTCTTTCTCTCACTTTCTAGGCAACCAAACACACCCTTTGAGGATGACAACTCAAAGGATGTTTGGCTAAAGCCTCTAAACCTTGAAGAAGAGGGTTTGCTAGGTAGGTTGATGTTTTGCGGGTGATCCTACGTATTTCACGAAACGAGTCTTGAAGTAGTTATGTTTCAAACTTTCAAAACTAGGTTTAAAGGCTATTTGATGTACTTACATTGGTCAATACTTGGCAAGCTTTTAAGGTTCAGTGTATTCTTAGTGTTAGATACATTTACATCCATTAGTTGTCATTTACGAGCCATTGGAAGTAGGTTAAATGCTAGATATCAACTTCAGGAACATTGAATGCTCGATGGCAGCTATGTTTTGAAATTGTACTAGGGTTAGTTTTTAAAAGTTAAAAAAAGATCCGGTTTGGAAATGATTATAAGTGTCTGTAAATAGAAATAACCCGAGGACACCTTTTACCTTCATACCAAACTAATTATTGAAAACTTCAAGGACTTCTTTTTACATCTTATTTCAAATTGGCTTTAGTTAGCATAGTGAAAACAACCACTATTTTTATACAAATTCAAAATCCAAACAAGAGCCTCACCATTATGAATCATTATAAAATCATTTGTAAGACGAAAACCCATCCACATTAATTCGATCCTAGATAGCTATCTTGCGAGTGGATGCGCTCGGTAGTAGGAGTAGTTTAGGTATAAATATTGTTGATCCGGAACCCTACTGTGGCAAGAATCAAATGGCGCCGTTGCCGGGGACGGTGCCTTATTATAGATGATGAGTTGATGAGTACTTGTAATCCTCATGACAATGTTGTGACCTTAAACCTTGCAAATTCCATTGTTTAGAATTTCAAGTTTTCTTCAGTGATCTTCTTTGGGCTGTTTTATGTATATAGGTCATTTTATTTCTTAGCTAACCTTGATCTTTTTAGCGAGCCTTGTTGTTGTTCTTTGCTTTGTCTTTTTGTTTCCTGGTGTTTATGTTCACCCTTGGGATAGAGATATATCAAGTGGTGCAGAGTTAGTACATGAACAAGGTTGTGAAGTCGGTGTACACGGTGAGTAAATGGATCCTCTACGAAAAGCAAAGTCGGCAAAAGGAGCTCAATGAAATCCTCTCTGACATATAGGTAGAAATGGGGATACATACACCCTCCTAGAGTGAGTGCACCTTCCTACATCATACCACCTGCTGATGATGTGGTAGTAAGACCCTATTTGATGCCCCTGCTTCCCACTTTTCATGGAATGGAGAATGAAAATCCATATACGCATATCAGGAGTTCGAGGAAGTTTGCATAACTTTTAAAGAAGATTGTGTCGACATGTGGACTGTAAACTAGAAAGCATTTCCATTGACACTTTGAAAGACAAGCTAAGATTTGGCTCGATTCACTTGCAGGCCCAGAGAACAATTAGAAATTAGGCCCAAACTTGAGCTGAATTTTGAAGGGATTTTCAATACAACCAGATTGCTCGGTTTGCGGAGGCAAATCTACACGTACTCGACCTACGATAATGAGAAGTTTTATCGGTGTAGGAGAGGTTCCTTGGAATATCGATTGCATGTCCACACCATGGTTTCGATACATGGATGCTTAATGAATCACTTTTATGATGGTATGTCTGGCGGTAAAATGACTATTGGAAACCATGTGTGGAGGGACTACGAGCAAGCACGGATGAAGCCATGGACTTTTTGAACTATATGGTAAAACCTCCAAGGCATGGGACCAGACAGATCCAAGAGAGGCTGAAAAAATGAGGCCTTCGACCCAACAAAGGGGAGAGCATTTATGCACTTTCGAGAACCTGCAGTGTCGTAAACCACTTTGACTAGAGAAGGTTGGAGGAGCTTGAAATGAGAAATCAGCATGAAGTGCATGCAGTGATTGAATTACTGCGTCACATGATTTTGTTTAATTGTCGGTCAGTAGCCATCTTGGGAACGTGTCCAATGGTTCCTTGGTGAGATTTGATGCAAAGAGCATGCACCCATGTCTTAGGTCAAAATAAGCCATGAAATGATGCTCAGTGTCGTGACACCTATAGCCACTGGTGGAGGAATCATCAGAACCTATCATGGAAGCCAAAACCCACCGCATATGCTCCCGAGGAGCACGACGGCGATTTAAGCTCCACCTCGGCCTGGCGGCAACCTCCACCTTCTTCTCCACATTGACGAAGCAATTACGAGATTTATACTTGAGTAGTAGGTACCTTTGTGGAGGACCAAAAGGTGTTGAATGTTCAAACTAATCAGAAAATTGAGACAGTAGAGAGCTCGCTCAGCGAGAAAATAAACCCAAATAATAAATGCGAGATCTCAGCCAAAATATAATGACTTGCAAAGTTCCATTTCCGGGTTATGCAACCAATACTTGAAGTCACGAAAAGGGAAATTCCTTCCCGGACAGCCAAAACGAGGGGAATGCATGAGATAGGCTCATGATAGTCTAATGCAAGGTGATGAAGTGGCAGTAGTAGCGTTGAGAAGTGGTATAGAACAAAGGCCGGCGGAGTCGGACCCAGCAGCTCCCACCCAGTGGTTGAACCACTAGGAAAAACGACAGTAGGGAAGAGAGTAAAACCTGATGTACCCCTCATTTCCTGACACTTGAAAAGGAAAAGTGGAGTTAACGAGCTAAAATTTTAGAAGTACTAAAGTGAAAGTTCTTCTCCCTCTTCTTGATATGATCAGCGAGTCCACTACGTATGCAAATTTTTTTGAAGGACACATGCACGGTAAAAGAGGCCTTAATGTGAATAAAAGGCCTTTTGGTAGTGATGAGTGCCATCATTAGTGCAAGACTCCTTGTGAAGTATAAAGATCAGGTGTCTGATCTCGGGTTAACATAGGCGGCACTTGTGTGGAAAAGGCGTTGCTAGATTTGAGGGCAAGTGTTAATCTTTGCCTTTTTCCATGTATAAAGCGGCTTGGGCTAGAGCGAACTTAAGCCAACCACTATCACTTTGTCTCTGTAGATGGGTCCATCAAAATACCAAAGGAGGCAGGTTGAGGATGTTTTTGATTCGAATTGGACCAATTCTACTAGCGGTGGATTTTGTAGTGGCAATCTGGAAGCCGGTCGTAGTGTAGGGAGCTAACCATGTGCCAATCATCTGGGAAGGCCATTTTGGCCACTTCCAATGCGATCATTCAATTGTCGGAATGGGGTGATGCAGCTAACCTTTGGAAATATGACCTTAGAGCTCAATATCTTCCATGCGGGCAAAAGCATGCATCGATAGGAAGATGACGATTAGAAGGGACGTGCGATAGATGCCATCCATGAAGATAAGTAAATGTTGCTTGTGCAAGATGTATTAACCCCGGGGAGTTGGTTGTGATGTGAAGACCAACGGAAGCCAGTGAGCTTCTTGCATGGGCAATGGAGAAGAAAGGTTGAAGTTTTACCTCTACTTCTTGGAAGTTAGGAACATAGTCCTCAGCCAGTTAGATCTTAAGCCCTACACATTGAATTAAAATATGCATTTTGGGAAGAAAAATGCATTGTCCAGTAGTGATTTCTTCACTATTGAGCAATCCACAGGAGGTCAGTTTGCTTGAATCATCACGGGAACAAAGCCTTGTCGGATGGAAGATTTCGATTTAGAAAGGCATCAACCCGGTATGCCACATCATATCTACTTAGAAGAGGAATCGGCGATTTGGCAATACAAAGAGTGAATCGCATATGCAGAGAGAAGGTGAAAGTACGGCGGAAGTGTTGAAATTGCTGTAGGCATCATATACCCCTCATCAGGTAGCTCTTGGGTAAGTCAACCCAGTAGTACCCGAAATCGGGGGTTGCTCACGGTGCTCAATGAGAAAAGGAAATGCCCACCCAGGCTTACTACAATTTGCGGAGGGTATGTATGTCATTACGAAGAATTTGAATGGTGTGAAGGATCACTTTCCTTTACGCTCGGACACGGCTCTGAAGAGAGTATCGGAGTCATCCCCGCCCATCTTGCTTTTTTAGATGGGTATTCCGTATTTCGGTCGAGATCGCTAGATGATCGAGAAAGACCACTTTCACTTGTCGCTTTTCGTACATATGCCTATAGGAGGATGCCCTTCGGTCTATGCAATGCCTACGGCCACTTTCGGCGTTAATACTCGATTATTTTCGGTGATATGAGTGGAAGTATTATGGAGGTTTATATGGATGACATAGCAGTTTACGGAAAGCCGATGAATGCCTTATCCATTTGGAAGCGCTCCTCCACGGATGCATGAAGGCCTAGTACTAAAATGGGAAAAATGCCATTTATGGTAAATCGAGGGCATAGTGTTGGGGCACATCATTTTCCTAGAGAATTGAAGTGGATAAAGCCAAGGTGAGTGATCTCAAAATTGCCATCTCTACTAATGTGAAGACGATGGCAATTCTTGGGACATCTTGACTTTGCTCAGGAGTTTAAATACGAGACTTCTCGAAAATTGCTAAGCTAGCTCTATAATCTCAGCAGAAAAATATAAGAAAAATTTGAATGGGATCGTCATGCGAAGGTTCGAGGCTTAAGGCATATTTTGACTACAACACCCATTGAGCCCACGGTAGCACTTACCTTTTGAGGTAATGTACGTGCTAGTGAACTTCTTTATTAAATGCAGTTCTCGGACATAAGTAGAGGAAGCGTATGTGGTGTATTATGCGAGCAAAAAGTTAAATGGCTCAGAGAAACTACCTCCTACGGAAAGAATAACTAGTGGTAGTACATGCTTTAGATAGGATTCAGATCTTATTTGATTAGGTCGAGATATTGTAATCTTCCACGGATCGTTGACATTGAAATATCTACTCACAAAGCAAGAATTCAAGGCTAAAAGCATTAGATGGGTTCTATTGCTACAAGAGTTCGACCTCCGGATTAGAGATAAGAATGGTGTAGAGAGCGTTGTTCTTGATCATCTCTCCCGAATTAACCATATCACCTGATACCACATTTTCACATATTTGATGAATTTCTGAGGAGTCTCTGCGACGGTGAGTAGCACCATGGTATCTCACATTGCCAATTTTGGTAGCAGGAGAGTTACCGAGTGGAGTGGTTGACACGGGACAAGAAGTTTCTTCCATGCAAGGGTTCATTCTTACTATTAGGAAGAGCCGTATTTGTTGAAGTATTGTCTTGTCGAGATAATAAAGTAATGTGCGGAAGAAGAACTTGAAGGAATTCTCGACCATTGCCATGATAGTGCATGTGGAGGCATTTCGCTTCCCACGGAAAACAACCATGAAAGTCTTTTCGGGCTTTTATTAGCCGTCATTGTGTTTAAGAATGCCTCGCCGGCTGAGCAAGTAGTGTGATGATGCGAATGAAATATTTTCCATTGTCACATGATGCCCTTGAACCCCATTTTAGTAGTTGAATTGTTTGATGTGTGGGGCATCGACTTCATGGGACCATTCCCTACTTCCTTCGACTATGCCTACATCCTTGTGGGGGGGTGGACTCGTCGAGTGGGTTGAAACGAGTGCCATATGAGGCGGTGACCACAAAGTTGTGCTAAAATTCTAAAGGAGAACATTTTCTCCTAGATTCGGTTCCCAAGCAGTGCTCCGGTGATGGAGGTTCTCGCTTTGTAACAAACCCTTTGAGAACCTCTTATCCAAATATGGTGTTAAGCCTGAGAGTAGGCACCAGTCATCATCCTCCAAACCCGGTGGTCAAGTGGAATTTCATGTGAGAGAAATAAAGACCATCCCGATGAAAGTCGTTGAATTCTAACGGGAAGGAGGCGGTCTTTGGAAGCTTCTAGACTCATTGTGGGTATACGAACAACATAAAACCATCCTTATGTCCACAGTATTGCTTAGTTTGCTGCTTAAGGCTTGCCATTTACCGATGAAATCGAATACAAGGCGTGGTGGGCAATCACAAATTTGAACATGGATATGAAGTAAATTTGGCACAAAAGAATGCTTGAGATTGGCCAGGTTAGAAGAGGCGAAGCGACGCCTACTTCAATTCCAAAATTTGCAAAGGATAGCGAGAAGAAGTGGCATGATCGGCTCATATCGGAAGCCTCAATCGGGAGGATCAAGCCCTCTTGTATGATTCGAGCTCCATCATTTAGAACTGAAGCTCGAATCGCGATGGGCGGGCCCATTTATCATCCATCAAGCATATCCCGAGCGGTTCGGTTGACCTTCTCAGCCGAAAGACAAGAGTATTCAAGGTTAGCAGACCTTGAGTAAAGCCCTATGTTGTTCGCCTCTGCGGAAAGAGGGAGGAGATATCCTCCCTTGATCCTCCATAGTGACATTTGATCCAGTAAAGGTTGGTTTTTGGTCTCATTGGGACCAGCTATGACAAATTTTTTTCTTTATTGGTCAATTTTAATTTATTTTATTTTAATGTATTTTATTATATCTTAGTTTTTAATTAAAATATTCTTTAATATCTTCAGCCTAATAATTCTTTTATTTTTGTTTTTTTATTATTTATTTTTGTTTTTATTGTGCAGGAGAAAAGCTGGTGCAGGGATAAAATTTTCGCTCTGATGCGAAGTCGCTAATAGCGAAAAAGACACATTTCCTAAGCCCCTTTGGGCTCCTTGACATCTTCGCACCTCTCCATTGCCGCCCCAGCATGCAGTCGCACACCCCTGCGCCGTGTTTACGCCCACTGCCTTGCGCCTGTCATGCGCTCATTTCAGCCCCTCTTCTATCGGCCTCGCCCGATTTCCATTACAAGCCTCCGCAATGGTTCGGACGAGGAGGGGCATCGATATAGGCCCGGGGTTCGGGCAGTTCTCACACCCCCGGAGATGCCGCGGGCCTTCGAGCTGCCCGAAGTAGGCTTCTCTCTCGAGTTCGAGTGCGATGCACCTCCTTTGTGTCTCTGCTCTGATCCTTAATATTGAATTCAACCTCCTGCGATATCGAGGAGGAGCCCGCGGGGTGTTGAGCCCTCATCCAGACAGATGCAATGCCGGGTGGGACCTCGGCCCCCATCTTCTGCCGCCACGGCCTCCACGAGGAGGCTGCACTTCTAAGCGGGCCGGACATCGGCACCAGGGAGTCTTCCGTTAGGCGGCCTTCACGGTCTCAGTGCTGAGTCACACTGCAGTCATCGCCACCGATTATCGCCTCGAGAATTAGGCGTCTACTATTCCAGCTGTGACGCGATACAGGGAGTGTGGATTATCGTGCGAGGACTTTCACGGAGAGTTCTTTATGATATACTGACATTGGCGGCGGACCACGGTTACGAGATTCTATCTGCAGTTGGTCCACGAGGTGTTAACTCTTTATAGTTTATGACTCAGAGGCAATTTTCTATCCTCAGAATTGGTTGTGAGTTCCTACCATACATGACATCAGGGAGTGTCAATCAGATCTGACTTCAGGTCGGTATAGATGGGCGAGTCACGGGTTTATTCTGACTTCAAATATCACGCCGCTCTAGGCCTGCGATGGTCTGGCTAACTTCGCGGTGCTCATTAGTGGCCTCACCCCTCGCCTAGAGATGGTTCGCTCACTCTCAAAATATAGTAGTAGGAATTACATCCTTGTTCGGAGCGGCTTCCTGCATATGCCTCCTGGATCACATCTTTGCCCGAGCTAATCGGGGTTCACTTCGTACTTATTTGCGAGGAGAATTCTAGGAAACACGCCGGATATCTAAGGGGTTGCAGTTGTCAGAAATGAGCTTATCATGGCCAGCCTTCATTCGAAGAAAGATCCTGTAGTCCCAACTCGTGCGAGACTATTCCCTTTTGATCTCTGCAGGATTGTTATGCCATGTGTTAGAGCACCTCGGGTTCCCGAAGGAGCCACGTATTGAGCATCGACAGAGTTGTGCTATGATTGTATCCCATGAGCGAGTCCTATTTATGCCACGCTCTTTTCTTTTTCACCAGCAGGAGGATGTCAAGGATGATTATGCGGAGGACACACTTTGGGGATGAAGCGGCTGTCCCGGTGGTGGGCGAAGAGACCTCGGTTCGGATTCATCCCCTCCGGTTCTGCCTCCTGCGCGGCTCCTCCACGAGGCTGGGGCGTCCTCCACGTCCACGGCCTGACCATCAAACACATCCACGTCACTTCCGGGGGATTTCTTGGAAACTATTATCAGATGCGTCAGCGCATTGTGCCGCTACGCCTGCTGGCTTCTCGGACGGCATTAATTCGAGGCGGATGGCCGAGTCAGTCGCTCTCGCCTGAGAATCAGGCTATTCTTCTTCGGATCTGAGCCACCTTGGTCTCCACCGATTCTGGTAATGACACCTCGACCCACCACTCATGGACAATCCGCCGTATCAGCTTCAGCAGCTTCTTTGGATGTGCTCGGGCCACTGCAGTAGTTTCTAATCCGCCAGCTTCTACACCACCAGCACAATGAGAAGGTCGCACTTCCTTCTCTAGCTTTCCGATCCCTACCCAGTGAGGACATAGTGATGCTTTGGTTGGGGGGAGAGTTAGCGTCGGAAGTGGCATTTATCATACTTATGTTTTGTTTTGTTTTATACTTGTGTTGTTTTAGTTTTATCAACTGTCTACTTGTCTTGTACGGGACTATTTGTTAGTATGTATTAGCTGATAGTAGATGGTTTATTTGTAGCTAAGTATTGTGTTCATGCATTATAAACATGCTTTTGGTTATATTAAAAGCTTTATAGCAGTATTTGCATTTTCTATTTTTGCACCCACATTTTTTAATTGCTTTTGTATATGCATAATGATTAATATGAAATTTGATGAACTTAAGCCTTTCCCTAATGGTGTACGGCGTTAGAAGGAGTCTATCTTAGAGTTAGTGGATGACTAGTCAATTCTTGTTGTATTTAACTTTGTTTCTTAACAGCTAACCACGCGAGCACGTTGAGTCTCAAATGATAGGCTAAACGGCCTAGAACCCCCTCTTACGATGCAAACCCTTTCCTAGTGTCGTTTACTCCCTTGAATAGGTTCTGAGACCCCCATGCAAAGCGAGGCCCGATGTGCCTCACGTTAAAAGAATAGAAAAGAAAAGAAAGATAGAATGGCATTGCTTTGCCTTGAAGCAGAGCACGGTCAAGGTGGGGCATATAAGGCGAAAGCAGCTGAAGCTGGTGCCCTAAAGTTTGGTGCCACCAAGCCAAGCGGTTGGGATCAACGACTTAGTGTTCACTACACGAGATTGGATGGGTGGAGTTTAGAAAGTTGCCTTGAGTCTTTGGAGGCTCGGAAATCATTCGAGTGGGAGTGAAACCTATAGAGTTTGTGGTCGAAAGATCCTCATGGCTTTATGCCCTAAACCTTCACTGGTTGGGAGTCATCGGCGAATCCCCGTTACACGGACTTTGGTGAAGTCAAACCCTCAGCATTGCACCCTACAACACAAAAAGAATTGTGTAATAAGGGGCAGGTCCTGATCTATTTAGGTTGGTTAACATACAAGGTTATGGCATTAGCTCGGTTGGGGGGGGGAGCGTCTGGAGTTTCGCTAGTTTATGATTGAGACTGTAATCAAACCAGTAGCTTTATGAAGGCCTGGTTCATGCCTCGAGGAGGGAGCATTGGATGATCAGCGTGGTATAGTATTCATTCTTCGAGATGGTATTAAGCAGTTTTTGTGATTCTCATGTGAGCTATGCATTACTTGTACAAAACTTTTTGACCTCCCATGTTATTGTTCTCTACTTATTTGATTGCGCCACGGCATTGCTCTGGGACTATCGATGTGTCGGTTGGGGGAGTGTGATTGGTGCCCGAAAGTGCTATTTTGAACCTGTTAAGATAGGTTCTAGAAGTCTTTTTAATGCGGCTTCAATCATGGTCATTGATTGACATGTAGGTCCTTTGGTACTAATGATTATGTTCGAGTACATTTGTGGTAGTTTTGCGAGGTTTGAGCCTATTCTATCATGTCGAAGCTAGGCATGTCGAGTTGAGGTACGGTTACATCAAGTTCATATGATTTATCTTCGATTGCATCAAGCCAGGAGTGAAGAAATAGATTTGAAAACATAGGGTTTCCTAAACTTTCAAATATGAAACTCTAGAAATGTAAGAAAGATAGTATTGAGAAATTTGTTTAGGAATGTGTATTTGATGTGTTTTGGTGATTTTTGGGCTCTGAGAATGTAGATTTGAAACCCTAAAGGATTCCCTAAAAGTTACAAAGAACCATTTGTTCATAAGATATTTTGGGGATTTCAACAAAAAATCATGTTTTATGGTAAAATCCCTAATTTTTTTGGATTTAAGGAATTGATAGATTTGGAAATTTTGTGATGTTAAGGCTTTTGGGAAAAGACCCTAATTTATTTTAAATTCACAAGCTAAAGAGATTTTAAGTTTAAATATTTTGGGTTCCTAGAAAAGAAAAATAGAAGATATAAAACCTATGAGTGTGAAAAAAAATTATTATTTTTATCTAATAGGATATTGTTCATATTATTAAGGTGACTTATGATTCTTTTGAGGCTTTTTGGTTTTGCTAATACCTTGGAATATCAAGTAAGAAAGATTAATACAACTTTTCATATATAAACAAAACATCTTGCTATTATATGTGATTATGAATTTTGGAAATTACTATTTATTAAAATCACGTGCATGGATCAAATACATGTTTTGTATGGAAAATGGATTTTAGAATGTTTATGATAAAGATTGAAAGTTATGGAGATATAATTTTGTATTTTTGTAAAATTGGAAACATGAAGGAAATATTTTACTTTGGTTTATATAGCCCCGTCAATGGGTTATAATAGTTGACAAATATGGCCCTAGTCAATGGGTATAAACTTGACAAATATGGTTCCAGTCAATGGGTATAAACTTGACAAATATGGCCCTTGGCAATGGGTATAAACTTGACAAATATGGCCTCAATCAATGGGTATAAACTTGACAAATACGGCCTCAGTCAATGGGTATAAACTTGAAAAATATGGCCTTGGTCAATGGGTATAAACTTGACAAATATGGCCCCGATCAATGGGCATAAACTTGACAAATACAACCCCCATCAATGGGTTATAGTAATTGACAAATATGGTCCCGGTTAATGGGTTATAACAATTGACAAAATGACCCTTGTCAATAGGTTAGAATAGTTGACATTTTATTTGAAACAAATATATTTTGAAAACCCGAAATTGTAAGTATTTTAGAATGGCCTTTGTCAACAGGTTAGAATAGTTGACATTCTATTTGAAACAAATATGTTTTGAGAACCAAGAGCATAAGCTTTTTGAAACGACCTTTATCAACTTGTTAGAATAGTTGACATTCTATTTGAAACAAATATGTTTTTAGAACCAAGAGTGTAAGTATTTTGGAATGGCTCTTGTCAACGGGTTAGAATAGTTGACATTCTATTTCAAACAAATATGTTTTGAAAACCAAGAGCATAAATGTTTTGAATTGCCTTGTCAACTAGGTTAGAATAATTGACATTCTACTTGCATCAAATATGTTTTGAGAACTAAGAGTGTAAGTATTTTGGAACGGCCCTTGCCAACGAGTTAGAATAGTTGACATTCTGTTTGAAACAAATATGTTTTGAGAACCAAGTGCATAAACGTTTTGAAATGGCCCTCGTCAATGAGTTAGAATAGTTGACATTTTATTTTAAATGAATATTTTCATAAGCATGGGTATATGTGGTTTAAAATATTTTTGGATTTGATTATGATATATAATTATTTAAGAAACATAAAATATGATGAACATCGGTTTAAAATAAATTTATATCTTATTTATTTGTACCCAAGGATTTTATGAGATTTATGAGGAAAAGAAAAATATGTTATATCTTAAATTTTGTATAACATTCCTTATTGAGCTTTTAGCTCACTCCTTATTGTTGATCATTTTCGAATTTACCACTACAAATCTTAGCGGAGTGATTTTGGGGGTTGGCATGGATGAGAAAGTTGAACTATTTGAGTAGGTGTTTGTTGGAAAAACTTAGGATT